>CAXIVR010000009.1:28531822-29131822 GCA_964035755.1 Teleogryllus oceanicus | reverse complement strand
ATATAATATTAAAAAATATTTAAATAATAAAATCTGATTTAAATAAAAAATCGATTTTTGTATTAAAAAAAACATATTTTCCAGGCCTAGAAATACTCTTTAATTCATATTTTTCTCCGCGATGGTTACCGTTTTTGCTTAATACTACCTCCATAAAGATTAAGAGAACCATAAATGTATTCGTTTCAAATATGTTAAGTTCAATACCAATTTGAAGAAAAGTGGAAAATATTATTTTTAAATTAATCGTTACACACGTTGAAATATATTTTTGTTGCAATCTAAACAGAGGATAAGTGAAGGACTTACCGTATTACGAGAAAAGTAGTTCACTATTGTGAATTAAACTGAGAATGGGGCATGGATATCACCCCTGTAATAATTCAAGGTTTTATAATTTTAATTTTATATTCCTTGTATATCCCTAATTTTATATTCCTTATATTCCCTAAAAATCTTGATAAATATTGGGGCTAATTAATATTTGCGCGTAGTTCCTTACTAACCACAATACCATGAGAGATAGTAACAGATACAGAGACATAAATACGATATAATGATATTGAAGGTGAATGTCATAATGATTAATTTGTTTACTTAATATTAGTTTATTGATTCATTTTATTTTTAGTAAGCCATAATTACAATATAAGATTTACTTTCTTTCACTCTTGGTTACAATTAAAGAAAGAGAAATACATTCTTCGTACATTGCACTTCATAAACTTTCCTTTCTTGAATATTTCTTTTTATCGATGGTGATTCAATACAAAGATATCATATTCTCAGTATTTGCAGAATTATGTGAGTGTGCGCGAAAGAGAAGAGAGAGAGAGAGAGAGAGAGAGAGAGAGAGAGAGAGAGAGAGAGAAGGGGGAGAAGGAGGTGAAAACTTAAGAAAGAAAAAGACGAAGACTGGAATGCACAGAGAAAAGACAGAAGAGAAATTCGAGAAACATTAGATTCAGAAATAAATATTTATGTACGCATAGAAGGGTGGGTTGTGTGTCTGCAGGCGATGTGGAGAATCTGGGAGTGGCTGGCGCCTTGGACAGCCGTGGAAGCCGTGCAGGGCGGAGCGTGGGCGCCGTCGCGTAGTCCGGATTGCATTATCCGCGACGCGTTACTTCGTTACGGGATTCGATTGTGCCGCGCGCTCCCGCCCCCGCCCCGGCCTCCGTCTCGCTTCTCTCATCGCTAGCATTGCACATGCCGTCACCCAGCTTCTGTCTCCACCACCTTTGCCACCTGCACGTCGCTAGAGACCGAGAGAGATAGAGAGAAAGAGGATGTAGGGGAAGGAGAGAGAGACAGAGAGAGGAGGGGCGGGAGGGAGAGAGAGACAGAGAGGAGGAGAAGAGATTGAGAGAGAGGTAGAGATAGAGAGATAAAGATGTGTGTGTATATATATATATATATATATATATATATATATATATAGAGAGAGAGAGAGAGAGAGAGAGAGAGGTAGACACACACACGCACACACACACACGTTTAATACAACATCTGTATTACTAATGGCCAATGCGCGTAGAATTTGAAAGAAACTGTCCAGTTTCTGGCCACGTGAGTGGTGACTATATTTTGTTACATACCCAAACTCTCGAGAAAAATACAAAAACAGTTAAACAATTTACTTCCAATCGATCATACACCCGAATTTTAATTTTGTTTCTCATGCGTTCATCAACGAATCTGCCTAACACTTGCCGAATAATAAATTGTGCTTGCCTTCTCCTCTGACCTAAAGCTGTAAACCAATCCTTTGACTTCTCGCCAGCGCTCAAACTACATGATCTCAGTCACCCGCCAGTCTCTTCATTCATTCACCCGCACTCGTTCAAATCAGAGTGAAGCCCGCCTCCTAAATCTGCGTAATCTGCTTTCGGGATAAACCTATTGTATGGTTATTTGTTCCAATCTTTTCAGCAGCTTCTTTTACGTCGTGATGGCTCTTTAATCTCCATCTAAAGGACCCGAGCCATTCACAGAGCCCGCGACTCGCCACGTGAGAGATTCCGGAACAAAGGCGCATAAACCAGGACGCGGTGATTGGATGCGATCCGGCGTTGCGCAACGTGGAATCTCTGGCGGAATAAATCTGCCCCAAACAGGCACCCATTTAGATCTCTTAGTTCCGCTTGAGTTATAGCGTGTTGACACTCCGGGCTGAAACAATAGAATAATATCTTGCCATCATCCTTTGATGAAGAAATATGTCCATCGTTCACCTTTGCCCAGACTTGCTTCAGAATTTACATTTCGTTAAACGGGATTGATGCTTGAGTAAATCCTTTTTTGTGCATAGATTTAACTAACTGTAAGTAAACTTATAGGACAGAATTCGCAATATATATTGAATGCAATTGAAATTCATTTATTGACTAATTTTTTAAAAAAAATTTGTTATCAATCCTATTCAATTCACAACGATATGATGCTCTCTTTCACCTTCCTATTAGAGATGATGGGGCAGGAAAATCACGGGCGGTCCTTTCGTTATGATGTTACTCCAGCATGCAACTGGAAGTGATGAAGGTATCCATGGCAGTCAATATATCCAAATAAGATATCTATGGATACAATAAAAGCAGTCGATCTTTGAACTGAATCTAAATATATGTCTGAATCTCGCTATGCTGAACATGCCAAGCAATTCTATTGTAATGTAATGATTTGCGATATTGCATCAGGCCAAAACTAATGAAAAGTTCAGCTCGTATTCGTACACACAGTTTTTGGCGACTTTTATTTAAATATCGTCCACTACCTTTGTTTAAACTTCGAACTCTCCTAACATTCACAAACACAACAATTTCTTGATAGACTCTCTTGCAACCTATAAAATATCAAAATGTCCTCCCTCCTGAAAATCCCACCCAGCATGTGTGACAAAAAGTATTAGCAAACCAATTCATCTCTACATACCCCCCCTGTGAATTCAACATAGAATCATCACTTAAACCATGAGCGTCATTCTGTACAAAACGTTCTTCCGCCCAACTTGTACATATGCTTTCTCCATTTTGTTCGCATCGACATTAACCAACTTCTGCCACCTTCAAACATTTCACAATACATTTCTGAGGAAAATAACCAAAATAAATCATCTAAAAACTTATCAGCAGATTTCCACCTACTCGAAATCCACTTCTGTTCCGCTTGCTCAGCCTTCTCGAGAAATCACATTCATCAGAAACCACGGACCTGACAACTGCTCCCTTCCTAAACCATAGATCCCAACACTCTCCCTCATCTTCGATAGCAGTGTTTAACATTCACCTATGAAGTGCTTTTGTCTTCAAAGCTTCATTCATCTATGCTATTCTTTCGTCTTTAAAATAATTAATATCCTTTTAATAGAAGTTCATTCTATTACACGGATATTCATTATTTGAATCATTGAACGATATTGAAACAGTATAATAAATATACAGTAACTTCGCTGTTATAAACTTGTGTCGTGCACAGATCAGGGGGACACGTCTGTCATGCGGCCTGATAAATCTGTGACTAATAAACATTTTATAATGTTTATTAGGTACATATAACCAAATAACATTTTTACATGGCAATACGTATTAATTATTGTTGCAGATTAAATATTGATTCTTAAAGCTCCACTGTACTCCAATCATCAGTACAACCTATAGATAAATGTATCTATATCTAATACCCTGAATTGTTTGCAAGGAGGTACTGAAAACACATGACGTTTTATCTCCTCCCGACTTTTATTGAAACTCTTCTAACGAGTGATTTTTATTTTAGTTCACCTCTTCGAGAAACTCCATGACATTTCTTTGTGAGAAACATCTTCGGGAAATACTGTAATAAAAGGAGGTCGCATGTCCGAGATGAAAATGAACGCGAGTACACGACGAGTCTCAAAGGTTGTTCTTTCTATATTAAACATTCTAGAAACTTGTCAACCCACCTTCCTCTTTGTCTTTATTCTCGTCTCTCAATCTGATCTACTTGTTCCTTCAGAAGCTTTAAGCGGCTGTTTTCCATAAAGAAGGGAGTAGCGTCTCGAATGAACTGAACAAACTTCTCGGAAGACTGTCGCTAACTTGAGCCCTAGAATGACACAGTTCGTGTTTGCTCATATTCTATAAAAAGAAGACTCATCCGTCTTCCTTCTTTCGTCATAAAACGGTTCCCTTTTATCTATCGAGAATATCATTTTTTTTTCTCCGCGTCTTTGGATTACGTCCATATTGCGGCAATCGTCGAGACGCGAAAATGCGGGCCCGCAGTAAAAAATGTGTGTGCCTTTCAGGTTTACCGACGTGTAACGGTCGAGCGAAGCTTAGGGATCTGCGGAGATAGCCGAATTCGCGTAGTGAGGAGCTCACTCAATCAGACCCCCAAGGCGCTCTCCTTCCCCGCACTTGGTGCAAGAGAAAGTCGGTTATTCATACATATCGCGGGGAGGCCGCCAGGCACACAAACTCGGCCCGCGAAGACCGCAAGTTTGCAGGACGACAGCTCGGCTAGTTTTCTCTCACCTTTTTTCTTCTTCTCGTTCGATTCGATGTCCCGGAGCCCGCGTCGCTGAAGCGTCTCCAAGAGGTAAAAAGGCCTCGCTTTGGCGCGGTGTGACGTTTCGTTTCAAACGGAGTGTTTCTTCGCTGTTTGAAAGGTAGAAAGTCGAATCGGAGGCAACCGTTTTTTCACGAGAGATCCTCTTGTAAAACGATCATTAGTCGAACGTTTTTACGTTTAGGGAGTCGAGTCAAAGGAAAGGTGCTTGGAAATACAACTATTTAAAAACGTCAGAAAGATTTATGTTGTTTCGAGTTTCTTTTTATTGGTCTTTAAAAACAGTTTTGTGCGAGTGTAAATTTGTTGAGTCGTTAATATCCTTGGCTGAAGAGATGCTTTTTGTGATGTTTTACGGTAGTGGTTTTGTAGAATGAGGTTTTAGGATGGAGTATATATATAATTGGTCGAGGATAGTTGTTGTTGTTAAAATGTAGTTTGTTTTAAAAAGGTTGACTCAGAAGAGACGGGAGGGAAAACATTTTTTTTTTTTTGCATTCTCTGAGTATGAGCTGATTGCTTAAACATTTGCACATAGCTGCCTCGTAAACCTTATGTCATATATTTAGATCTATACTGAATATATATTTGTTTTATATTTGTACAACAAAGTATAGTGTGGAAAAGAACAACATTGTGTGCACTTTTAAACACCTGCAATAATGTCGAATACCTCGGTGTTTTCCTAGAACGAGTTCATACGACATTTCTTTCAAGAGACACATATTCAAAAGGACGTTACTACAAGTTTAATGTTTGCGTAGCAAAACAAAGTGTTATGGGATGCAATTTATCGTCGTGCTATAAATTACGCAGCGTCGAAAAATTGTTTTTATCCCGGCAGAACACCGCGCTTCTCCGGGGGACAACACCGTGGAAGAAGATATTCGCCCAGGAAGAACAGCTCATAATCGTGAGCAATGCACGCAGGGAAGTAAACAGCAGATTCTCTTTCAGGAAATTGATCTAGTGCGGAAGAATGGGCGTTTGGGGCGGGCGGGCGAGGGAGCGTGTGTGAGCGCGGGCTCTATTTTTCCAAGCCCGTTTTTGAAAAGAAAATAATAATATGGAAGGAGAATGGGCGCTCAGGCAAATAAAGGGAGAGGATGGCGTAGGAGATAAAGGGGACGCGAGGGATGATGAAAAGGGCGGTGGAGGAGCAAGAAGCACGTGGTGGTGGAGGAGGAGGAGGAACTGGTAGACTGGGAAGTGCCTTGTGGTGGTGATGGTGGAGGAGTTGAAGGAGGAGGAGGAGGGGTGTTGATTGTGTGGGGGGGGAGGAGGGGTGTTGGTTGTTGGTGGTGGAGCTGGTAGAGGAGGTTTGTGGTGGTGGTTGGAGGAGCTGGTGAGAGGGGGTTGTGGGGTGGTGGTGTGGAGGGGAGCTGGTGGAGGAGGAGGAGGAGGAGGAGAGATGGTGGTGGTGGTTGTGGTGTGAGAGAGGGGGGGAAGGGGTAGGGGGGAGGAGGGCGTGGAGCAAGGCCGATTACGGGTGGATTGCTGGTCTCAGAAAATATGCTGGCCGGGGGTAACGGGGTGGCGAGGCGGAGTTGGGATAATGGGATATCGGGAGCGACGATTGCGTGAGGATCAGAGTGGAGCGGATCGGCCCAGATTGGTTGGAGGGGGGCAGGGCAGCGCAGGGCAGCGCAGGGCAGCGCAGGGCAGCGCAGGGCAGTGCAGTGCAGCGCAGGGCAGGGCAGGGCAGGGCAGGGCAGGCAGGGCAGGGCAGGGCGGGGCACGCCACGGAACGGCAAGGAAAAAGCGTGGCGGAGCGGAGGCAGGGCAGAGAGGGGCGGGGCCGTGCAAGGCAGTGTGTACAGGGGGGGGGGGGGGAAGGGGGGGGGGGAGGGGCGCAGTTGTCGCAGGGAGAAAACGGTGGCGGTTACGCGTTTGGAGACATGAGCATTTGGGGAACGGGTGGTGGTGGTGGCGGCGGTGACGGCAACGGAGATAACGACGGAGGCAGAGCCAGTGGAATTGGAGCTTCCCGGCACGCACCACGGAGGGGTGGCCGACGGATAAAAAGAAAATCATAATGGGAAGCGAGCACGAATCCTGTAGGGGATGTATTTTAACATGATAACGTACGCTTATTGTGTTCTTTTTTGTCGCTTCTGCTGGCGGTCCTTCTTTTTTTGCTGTTTCGATGACTTGCCGCAATGATTCATCATGTACAATCTTTAGTTATTGCTTGATGTGAACGTTTGTTGTACGAATCTTTAATGTGAGTATAGCTGCTAAAGGTCTGTGATGAGGAAGTTGTTGTGGAAAAAAAGTTAATTTCAATAGAGGTGATTTTTTTTTTACTTTATTACAATGCAGCATGCTGAATTTTGCCAGATACAAATATTTTACCAGTGGAACAGTTGTATTTGGACAGTGACATGAGAATCAAATGAAAACTACCTCAGTTGTAATCATAGTCGAATTTCATTCGTTCATTGACATTAGTAATCGCATTTTGAATGGTGTTTGACGTGTATTATAAGGTAATTTTACCACGGAATCTCACACAAGTAGTTTTCGTATGACTACACGTCAAAGTTTTCTACATTTGTTATCGGAAATGTGGCATGTTCATCAGAAATTAATAAATCTCTTTCTAGTAGAATCAATGTTTGTCACCTACACAAAAGGAAAATCTAATTTCTATGATTTATGAAACTTTTGTCCCTAGCTCCTCACCTCCCTATCAAAATAGAATTCTATCTAGAATTTTGACGCGAGTATAATTTGTCTTCATTCCTTCCGTGACAGCGCAATCGCGGTAGCGCACTTCATATAGATCTGTTCTTTTCTCCGTCGATACCTACTTCGGGTGCCTTCTCACCGAAGGGTGAAATCATCCGCAGCACACACTGACGTCCTTGTCCCAAATGAAATTTCCGTCCCCGAAAATTCTCTCGATGTTCTCCAGCTTCTGGGCGTTTTCGACGCCACGCGTCCCGTCTGCCGCGCGGGTCGGCCGAGCACGCGCGCGCGGCCGGGAAGTTAGGGTCAGGGAGGGGAGGTGGGGAGGAGCGTCGTGGAAAGGAGCCAGAGGATATTTGAAATGTCTCGGACAAGGTCTCGCGCGTGACCTGCGTCCGAAGGAGCCCAAGCGGCCGCCGCATGTGGAGCGTTGTTGGCGTGGTCGCATTGGGCGCCAAGGTCGGGTGCGCAGGCGAGTCACTGGGTGAGGTGATGGACTAGTGGATCGCGGGTGGGTGGATGGAGAAGTAGGTAGACAATGGATGGTTGCGAGAGTGGATGCGATGATGGTTGCCAGAGTGGACGTGGTGTGGGAGGGTGCGAGAGTGGTTGCGAGAGTGGTGCGAGAGTGGTGCGAGAGTGGTGCGAGAGTGGTGCGAGAGTGGTCGCGAGAGTGGTCGCGAGAGTGGTCGAGAGAGTGGTCGCGAGAGTGGTCGCGAGAGTGGTCGCGAGAGTGGTCGCGAGAGTGGTCGCGAGAGTGGTCGCGAGAGTGGTCCAGAGAGTGGTCCAGAGAGTGGTCGCAGAGAGTGGTCCAGAGAGTGGTCCAGAGAGTGGCCAGAGAGTGGTCGCGAGAGTGGTCGCGAGTATGGACGTGAGAGCGAGGAAATATGGATGGAAAATTACGTAGGCGACAGAACAAGCGGGCGAGCGAGCGAACGGCCGGGGAGTGGGCGGGCGTGTGGACGAACAAAAGTGTGAGTGGACGAGCGGGCGGGCAGGGTTTGGCGGGCGTTGGCGGATGCCGGTGGTCGGCGGGCGAGGCCCGAGAAGAACCCGCGCTGGGCGCTGTAAACGTAACGCGGCTCCCGCTCTCGTAAAACGCGCGTGCGGGCGAGGGCTTTGCGCGGCGGACGCTGCCGGCGGCGGAGCGCGAGGAAGTGTTGCTCGCTGTGGGATCGATCCTTATCTGCGGAACCCAGGCTTCGATAGGCACCGGATTTCGCCGCAGACGAGCAGGAAATGGGCGCTGAACACGTCTCTCAAGTGCGTGATATCCCTCTGCTTCCTTTTTTGGTCGGGAAATCGTCAGTGTAACGCGAAGACCAACAATTTAGCACAAAACTGCTTGATACATTTATGTTCTGCCATTCTAATTTGTTTCGTGAATGATGGACATGATTTCCTTTCCGCTTATAGTGTTGTATATCTTAATTTTGAAATTCTGTTGAATATTTTTAAATTTCTAAAAAATGCAGTTATTTATTTATATGATTAAAGGAAAACTCCAAATTGCACTTCTGAACGTGCTAACTCGGGTAGTTTGTGCTTCACGGTATCTTGATATTTTAAAAATCATTGGATGGTTATTTCATTCTCAATTGTAAATGCGCAGTTTCAACGAAATGTGTAGACATGTTTCCAACTCTTTACAATATTGTACTTTATATCACTAAGCGTCCCATTGCGACTAAATAATTACGGATGAAATCTTTTCGCACACAATTTTACCCTTTACAATGGTACCTGTAAATGAGCATATTGTTCGAAATAATTGTCTCTGACCAGAGTTTCAAGAGCTTCAAGAGTTGTTGCAGTTTCAAGAGCTCTTGATCCTTTACTTTCATTAGCATTTCAAATCATAATTATGTTAAAAATATCACAACACACATTCATCACATAATATAATTTACGTATTTTGCATTTTTATGATTGCAAAGTATTCTTTACCCCCCGTTCATTTTCATTACCATACGCACAAAGTCTGTATCACACGACTTACTTCCAACTCTCCAGAAAGCTCAGTAAATTTTAATAAGACACCGCTGGGGAGGAACATCCTTTTAAATTTACTCCTAAATCCTGGAGGAACCACTTCCTTTCTGAAAAATTACGAGAAAAAACACTTTACAGAAAATGCTACGCGCTTGCTTTTCGCAACGGCAACCTGGGGAACACCCCTAACATGATGCTCTCCCTGCAAAACAACGGAAGCCCGAGTTGCACGTAGGAAGCGCGGGGCGGAACGGGCTAAACACGTGCGCGATTTCACCATCTTCGCTGATTGGCCGCGCGCGCGCTGGATTTAAAGTGGAGTGGTGGTGCGAGGCTGGGGGGAGGAGAGGAGGCAGGGGTAGTGGTGGGGGTGTCGGTGCTGGTGATGGGGGGCAGGGGAGGGAGGCGGCACGGCGAGGTTGGGGGGCGCTGGAGGGGCGGCGACGACGGTGGCGGGTGGAGGGGGGCATCGGTGGTACACGGACGGCTGTAACGGGATGGTGACGGGGACGGGGAAGGTGGTGAGACGGACGGGGAACGGCAGCGTCAGCAGCGGAGCATCAGCGGGGCGGCGGTACGGCTGCCCCGGAGCAGCGACGGGATGACGGCGATGGAGCGGAAGTGGGGAAGCAGCGGGGAGGCGAGAGTGCGAACAGCGGGGTGGGACCAATGAAGTTGCAGCAGCGGAACGGTGGGCCGGAGCAGTACCCTACCAAACGGGCCACGGACCGCGCGCGATCTTTCCTTCCTCTTCCTTGTCCTATTCTCTCCGCTTACACACACACATACACTTACTCTAACATGCACTACACTACCACATATTGCGGGAGACCGGTCGGGAGCTTAGAGCTTGTCCCGGCTGGGTCGGTGCCTCGCTGGTGGGAGAATCCTGGTTAGGGGAAAACCCCACTAGCCGACGGTAGGTCGGCGCCGGATCTCGCCATCCAGCGGGGGAAGATCACCGCCATCTCCCGAGAAAAAAAACATGCACTACACTAACGAGACTAATGGCCAAAGCAATTGAAGCGCCCGGAAGCACGAAAAAAACAAAGCAAACCAAACCGGAATGGCGGGGGGGTGCAACAGCTGAGTGACGGGGAGGCTGCGGTGAGGTGGCGGGGGCGGTGAGACGGCGATGTAGCGGTAGCAGGGCCGGGCGGGGACGGCAGGGGCGCAGCTTGGGCGCAACGGCGACGGGATGGGGGCGGGGCGACGGAGTCGCGACTACAGGGCGGCGACGGGGTGCGGTTCATGGGCAGATGCAACCACGGTGGAGATGGCTTCCCCGGGATGCGGGTGGTAGTGGAGGAGACGGGGCCAGAGGGGGCGGTAGTTGCGACAGAAACCCCGAACTCGTTAACAAGTTCGCGCAAGTAGGCAGCGTGTTCGCGAGGGGGAAGGGTGACTCCATGAGTGCAAATGCGCCGAGGGATGAAGGTGGCCAATTTTTGGGGAAGCAACGGGAGGGAGCTAAATCTTTTAAAAAATTGGTGCGGGGTGAAGAGACTCAATGTTCCTCTAATGTATCATCGTTTTAAGTGTCGTCGTTTGACACTAATGTGTTCTTAATTTTCTTTAGTTATCTGCAATATGCATTTGGGGGAAATGTGTCATCAAACCCTATCATGCTGTGATTGCCGTTGATGACTTCACTAAACACGAGTCGTTGCCCCCGGAAAACATCGATAATTCTGATAATCTGTAACTATGACGTTTCTTCAACTTAATAGCTACAACGTGTAATGTTGATAACCGTTGTGATCTAACCCTTGCACCATATGTAATGTGCCATGTCACAAAATTATAATATAATTTAAATATGTGTCAACGTTGGGGCAAACTTTTAATTTTTTGTTCTCTTTCAGGTATGTGTGATTGACGGAAACACATCTTCATTACTGCCTACTTTTACGATTCAAATGATTGCGAGGTAAGTGTGAATAAAGACAATTACCATCATATGCACGGACGAAATCAATATAGTCATAATTACGTAATTAGGATTAGTTTGGGTAAGCAATAAAATATATAAGAACAGTAAACCATTCATTAGTTTCAAAACGTTGACTATTAAATTTCCTTTCACAGGTTTTCGAAATAGTTATAGTAATGTTCGACGTTGACTTTCCTGCCATAATGTTTTTCTTATTTTCAAACTTGCGCGAAACAAAACTCTTCATTAATAAATCGTAAAACATGCACGTGTGTCCGTCTACGCCACTGCCGGGAATAGGATGATCCTTGTTCATGCTCTTCGTACCGGAACACTAGCGGACGCAATTTTATGATTGCATACGCTAAGATATAACTCACGTTGTAGTTTCACGTTTAACGATAAACTAAAATCTGAATTAGCATGCGTAAACATAAACATATACTGCACTTAGTATTACGCACTTCAGTGTACATACACCTCTACGCATTTATCATTAAAAGCCAAGATTTTCGTTTGAAACATTGATTTCATTGAAGGGTGGTCCGGCAACTCAGCCGATTGCAAACCCCCAGAAAACGCACCGAGCACATCCGATCGCGCCCGATCTTCGTGACGCCCCGCGCGCCTCGCACAAGCTGATGCTTAGGAAGCGTGGGCATTTCATTACGCCTTGTGTAAAACCACGACCACGCTTTCGATTGATTAATTGATTTTTTCGTGTTTCCGGGTGCGTCAACAACTTTGGTCATTAGTCCCGTAAGTGTAGTGCATGTTTTTTCACGGGAGATAGAGGTGATCTTCCCCCGCTGGATGGTGAGATCCGGCGCCGACGTACCGTCGGCTAGTGGGGTTTCGCCCTAACCAGGACTCTCCCACCAGCGGGGCACCGCCCCAGCCGGGACAAGCTCTACGCTCCCGACCGGTCTCCCGAAATATGTGGTAGTGTAGTGCATGTTAGTGTAAGTGTGTGTGTGTAAGGGGAGATGATAGGACAAGGAAGAGGAAAGAAAAATCGCGCGCGGTCCGTGGCCCGTTTGGTACGCAGTGCGTACCTTGCGAACATGAAGGACACGCCATTGATATTCAATAGGAATTAAAAATAAAATCGAGAGGAAGAGAATCTCGAGATTATAAGGGCGTTGGCAGTTCAAGTTGCTCATTAAATATCGCGAGATTTAATGAATGAGTGATACGCTCTACATTCCTGAATTAAAAATTTTCGTACAACCATTACGATGCAATTTAAAATTCTTCTTATTAAGAAACATAGGATTCACTTGATACTAACAACCTTCTTAGTTCTTCTGCCCAAGCAATTCGCACAGCTCGAGCAATTATGAAGCTACGTGAGAAATTCTCAACTCCCCCGGTTTCTTTAAGATAATACGCTTGCTTCTCGGAACTCGTGCAAGAAAAACAGCGCGCCCCGCCGCGTTCCCTGGGGAAACGTCGTTGTGATGCGCGCCGCGCGTTTCCTTTTGTTGACGGGCGACTAATTAATGTCGACTGAGTGGAGGCGGCGCGAGGTAGAGCGAAGCCGACTGCTCCCGAGCCTTCCGAAGGGACTTTGGGGAGTTCATCGAATGTATTCCTATTTTACGCCTACGCACTTTTCGGTACCTACACCTGTCCCCCTCCCCCAGTTGAGACTTATTGTTTAAGGTGGTAGCTATCGTGCGGATTCGCAGATTCAGATTCGTGGATTGGGATTCGCGGATTGGGATTCGCGGATTGGGATTCGCGGATTGGGATTCGCGGATTGGGATTCGCGGATTGGGATTCGCGGATTGGGATTCGCGGATTGGGATTCGCGGATTGGGATTCGAGGATTGGGATTCGCGGATTGGGATTCGCGGATTGGGATTCGCGGATTGGGATTCGCGGATTTAGATTCGCGGATTGGGATTCGCGGATTCGGATTCGCGGAGCGGATTCGATGGTACAACGGTGAGCGTGCCGAACTGTTGTAGTCAACAGTTTGCGGGTTCAAAGCCGATCGAAGCCGTGGATTTCTAAGGGCGAAAAAGTTCTTCGTTCGCCTTTCTTTGGTGGGGATATATAGCCGGCTATCCCACGTAGTAGATTGAAGGCATGTAAAAGATTCGCGAGCCTAAAAGAAGCCTCTGAACTGAATTGAATGGCTTAGTGCATGAAGGTGTTAACTCACTTTTAAGTTCTGTCGTCGAAACAAATTTTCTGTTTGTTTCCTATCAGTATCTTTGCTAATTTTGATGAAAATCACAATAAATGTGATCTTAAAAAGAAATAATTTGCAGTAATATTAAAAAAGTTCCACGCCAGTTTACTAAATCTCAAATATTTCCTTTCACCATTTTCTGAGTTAACGTCTAATCGCACAAAGCCCTTCAATTCAAATCGCCAATTTCATCGCCCAAGATAATACCTCCTTTCTCCGCTAGATGGTGAAAGGAGCGTAGCTAAAATCGCGTGGTCAGATGGAAGAGCGGGCCTGATGGACCGAGTCTCGCCATGTAAAATAAGACGTTAACTAATTAACTAACCGTGGTAGATAGCGGTCTTTCCATCTTTCGCACCGTTGTGGTCTTACTGGTTATTGTGCGTGCAGTAGATTTCCATGATGGGCTGCTACTCTACACATTGTTCTAATAACAGGGGGATTGCTCCTTGGGGCAGACACCTTGTCTCTTTAGTCGTTATCCACACACCCTCGCGCGTACAAGTACACCTTCGGGCAGGCATCCGGATACACTGTGACGCAGCATCCCACCAGGATGCCTTCCCGATTAAGCCTGAGTGGGGCAGCACAGCCAACTCAGATCTACTAGCGGCCCGGGGTAGCACCGGAGTCTAATTAAGCGCCACTCAAAGTGCGCCGGGACGGTTGATTGATTGATTTTTTCGTGTTTCCGGGCGCGTCAACTGCTTTGGTCATTATTCCCGTACGTATAGTGTATGTTTTCCTCCTGAGATGGCGGTGATCTTCCCCCGCTGGATGGCGAGATCCGGCGCCGACCTACCGTCAGCTAACCAGGACTCTCCCACCCGTGGGGCACCATCCCAGTTGGGACAAGCTCTAAGCTCCGACCGGTCTCCCGGAATATGTGGTAGTGTAGTGCATGTTAGTGTAAGTGTGTGTGTGTATAAGGGGGAGAGGATAGGACAAGGAAGAGGAAGGAAAGATCGCGCGCGGTCCGAGGCCCGTTTGGTAGGGTACTGCTCCGGTATTCAACTGGTGTTGATCGGAGAAACCACGGAAAACTACCGATCAGAGCAGCCGGCCGCTAGAATTCTCCTCCAGACAGCGACTGAATTCGACCTAGCTGAAAAGCTAGTGTCGAAAATCCTGCCGCCGTGGGGAGTGGGAACCTAGGATCTCCCGGTCAGAGGCGCTGCAGTGACATCAGCACTGAGCTCCCAGTGCGCCGGGACGAATCTTTACTCTACAATCTCTGCGTATCGGGCACTGCCACGACAGAGCCAAGTGCCCAACTGGCGGTCGCCCGGACCGAAGGCCAGGAAGCTCGGGGCCCCAACCCTCCTCCCACTTACTGCATCCACCTTAACGCTGACGACGTGAGTGTTGTGTCTAGTGCGTACAGTTAGACACGCGTAACTCGCGAGTGCGTTGCTCTTGGTTCTGTATTAGAGGAAGGAGAGCCAGGTCGCACCAACAAGACAGTGGTGCAGAGGCACGCAACTGTTGAACTCTCGAGATCCTCTCTCTCGATTTTATTTTTAATTCCTACTGAATACCTATGGTGTGTCCTTCATGTATGCAAGGTACGCACTGCGTAGCCTAGAACGTAGAAAAAAAGTACTTTATTTGTAATAGAAAATAAATCTTACTTTATTTATAGCATAAATCTTCTATTTTATCGGAAGTGTGGTGTGTTTTACACTAGGAGTTATGAAATGCCCGTTGCACGTGGACAGTGACATGGGGCCGCTGCACGTGAGCTTTTTCTCACGAAGTAGTTGCGGTATTACATCTCATGTCACCAGAACCATTCAATCATTAGACGTAGGCTGCAGTAAACCAAATACTTTGTGAGTGTGGTTCGCTCGGATGCAAGTTTTTTACCACAAGTCCACATGGATACGTGCACCTGCAATGTCAATAAAACTCCGAGAGTTGGATAATTAAAACGTAAATGCATCCTATACTTACACAACTTTCAATAAATGTTGATTTCACCCAAATGTTGATTGGTAATATGGACTTGAAGACGACACGAAAATATGAGGAGTTGAGACGTTTCTCTTTAAATAAAGTTTTTTAATATGCCGGTGAGATTCAGTGGAGTAATATTGAACAATTTCTTGCAGGAATGTATATCTATTATATTCCTTGATGTGTTCTAATAGAACGGATTTTTTTATTTTTTTAAAAGAGCATTAAATGTAGCAAGAATTGTTAAATGTCTGTTATTTGTTTTCGGTTCTCTGAAATGATTTGTTAGTTTTTCTGGAAAGTTGCATAAAAAGATACGTGGAACAAAATACATTTATGGATATTATAACATTCATGAATTGTAATAAAATACTTTGCTAGAGGGCTTGCCATGTGAATGTCTGGATGTGACTCAATGTTCATGTTGCACAATTTATTTCAATGAGGCTCTCACCAATGTCCATCAACAACGTATCGTTGTAATTCCCTTTTCTACTATTTATTTCTGGTTCCATCACACTGAAACAGTTTTGTCAATTTCATAAATGCAAGCCCTGCCATTGAATATCGCATCTATTACATTAAATTCACTCTATATTTCATTCTGCTTCCTTTCGTTTTCTTTCGACTTTTTCTGTTTTATTCGCGTTTCCAAAATTTTCTGTATCGGGTATCTCCACTTAACTAACAAATTGAGTAGGTACTATTTGAGAACGTTCGTGAAAAATCTCGCAAAAACGTCCAACTGAATCTTCAATTAATACACATCTTTATATTCTATTTTTTTTATTCGAGATCTTTCATTATGATCATTCACAAATGTAATGATACATTCCCTTTCATAACACTTCATTAATTTTCTCCACCATCTTGCCGTAGATGAATGCTCCCTGATATCATCCGTAGGTGCTGAGAAAGGAGGTCTGCCTTTTCTCTCGGTTTAATTCGAAAATTTGTACGGTGTTAAATTGTACAGCTGTCTTCATTAGTGCGTCATTTGTCTTGGGCGCCGCGCCGTTTCGCGCCTCGATGAGCCTCCGCTTGCATTTCTTCGACCCGCGCACCTGAAGAGATAGACGCTGCAACGGAAAGCTACAGGAGAAGTCCATTCTTTTTTATGACAATTCAGATGGACGCTGCTATGATCATTAAAATCAACGTACTAGTTTAAATGATGATTCATTCATTAGTGGAAGTGGCTCGTGACCATTTGATTTGATTTAAATTGATTTTGCCAATGAACAGTGAAAAATGTCCGTGATTTATGGGGAAGAAGTGCAACCTGCGTAGGTTTTCCCGAGCTCTGAAGTCATTTCCTCACTCTTTAATCCTAAATAGTTGAATGATGAATAAAATTATCAACAAGCAAGGTTAGTATCATTCAAAAATAGACATTGTCGCAGTCGAGTTATAGAAGATTGTTTGCATTGGTAAACGAACTACAGTAATAAGTTGTTAGTATGTATAAGAGAATAGGAATCCATGCTCCCGGCTTTGCTTCTACCACAGCTAAACTCAATAAAACGTACGTATACTGAAGCAAAACAAGGGATCAGGACAGCATTCGCACAATGGATCAGGGAAACGAAAAAAACCTCATCTAGTTGAGAATGGTTCAGCTGCTATTGCAACTGTTATGAAAACAATGACCAGTGGGAAAATGAAGTTTTGCCTAATTGAAATAATATCTTATAATTAATATTTCATCAAATCACTAATACATTCCAAGTTCGTCCATAAACCTTAGACATTGACATCAGAAATATGTACTGTTATAATATATAATAGCATTATGATAATTTACATGTTGTTTATTTGTCTGCAAGAAAGCGAGATGTTAAGAGGGAGTGGTTCCTCGCCAATGCTGCCGGGTCAATTATCATGTGCCGAGTCGTATCTGAATTATCACCATTTCACACGGATTTGAAGTGGATGTCACTGATGATAATTGAAGAAGGAGAATGGCTTCGCCCCGAGACGGGGATTTCCTCGAAACCTTGAAACGAAATAACACTCATAATTGCTTAACTCAGATCTTCACAGCTTTAATTGGAAGTGTACTTTTTTCAATATCCCAGTCGTCTAAGTTTGCGATGTGTTTAATGCTTCTATTGCTAGATTGTGTGTGAAATATCATCACATGAAATTTGCTTATCTGTCGTAGATAAACTGTCAAAAAGACGAGAGATTAATTGAAATATTTCGTATCAATAATGATTTACTGAAATTCATTTTGAAACCGTTCATACGAGTTATTTGTGTACGTTATCTTGTACACTTTTTCTGAAGTTACTAAATAAATATATGTAACATTTCATTCTGTTTGAACTTCTCTCCCAGAAACCATTCAGTTTCTGATATTGTATCCCAAAATTAAAATGCTTGTATTGTCTATTCTTCCAGTACCTTACTTTTTGACAACGAAGTTTTCCCCATTCTATTCCAAGAAATGCTGCCTTCGAAATACTCCATACTCACCCGCTGGTAATTTTCCTCCATCGTGTCTTTGGGAGTCACAATTTCCCCACTGCCCTACCGAACATTCCCGTGCTGTGACGGATTTGGTACAGTTCCATTTGGCCGCGAACGAATTTGACACGCACATAGAGTAACAATCCTTTTGTGGCCATTGGAAGAGGACTGTGTCTTCGGTTTCCGCGTACTCTGAGTGCCAAGGACAGGCGACTCATTTTAAGTGGACTGACCGCTCATCCCCGAACATTGGGCTCCGACGTTCAAATGCCCGTCCAGCAACGTGGAATCCCTGGCGGATAAAGAGGTTTAGCGTTTCCCCTCTCATCCCCACGTCTCACTCATTATTCCATCACAATTTACGTCGTATCATATTCGCCCATCTAGTACTGAAACCCTGCATTCCAGGTAGGTCTAAAAGAATCATACAACTGAGGGTCATTTTAAAGTTTATTATAAATTCCAAGAACGACCACGTGAGGGATTAAACTTCAGTATATAATCTCGAGATACAGAAATCAGAACTTCCTTTATGCAAGACCGACATTGCACTAACAATAAAATGAATAGAAAAGAATTTAATGTACATTCGATGTTGCTTATCGCCCAGTGATGTTCCAAAATGTATTGGATGTTCATCACATTATGTAAAATTACTTTCGTAGCTATTTTAAATCTTTACTTATGTCTTCGTGGTCAAATATTGATAATGATACGTTATAAAACAATATTTTATGAAGTAATATTGGCCTGAGATAAACTTCTCTCTTTAAGGTGTGAAACGAAGTTGTGTCATGAGAAACGAAGATGAGTCGTGAGAAATGAATGTTAGATTGTAATTATTTTTCCAACTACCAAGAGTTTCGTTATCAATCAACTAGTTTTTTTTTGTATATTGTGAAAAGATTACGTTCATTTCGAAAAGTATTGCACATAATCATTACTTTTTGTCTTAATTGAGGAAAATCTCATTAAGATTGAAACTAACTAAAACCGCATCTAATTAACTATTACTTATTTTCATTTCCATTTAATATGTCAAAGAGAGTAGATGTTCAGACGTACAGATTTTCCCTGAATTATTCGTTTTTAAATTCCAAGCATTCATCACAAATGTAGTGCTCGAAATAACAGAAATTCGGCTAAGAAAACCAAAACAAAATACCTTAACATAGCACATTGAATGATTATTTAGTAAACGAACTAATTACTTTAGAATGTAATATAATTACGTAGCAGTAATTTAACATTCTACATTTGCGTCCTATTTCACCTCTCTGACAACCGCATGTTCACTGCAATCCACATTTCAGAGAGTCGGAGAGTGATCTAATAATATTCGTGTTAAAACCTCAAACCTGTATCTAAGTGCTGTTGAGAGACAAATTTCCTAAACGTACATTTCAGCGAAACGTATCTCGAATCCATCAAGTGCACGCTTTCACAAAACCTGAAACGCGATGCCATCTCGGAAGGTCGTTTCTTCGCGAGCGAGCGAGTGAGCAGGGGTGGGGCGGAAGGTGGGAGGGGGCGTGGCGCGTATTGCGCGATCGGTAGAACTCACCCACCCACCCACCCAACCACTCTCCCGCCCAATCGCCCGCCCGCCTACTCGCCCGCCTACTCGCCCGCCTACTCGCCCGCCTACTCGCCCGCCTACTCGCCCGCCTACTCGCCCGCCTACTCGCCCGCCTACTCGCCCGCCTACTCGTCCGCCCTCCCGCCCGCCCGCTCGCTCTCTCGCCCGCTTGTTCTGTCGCCCGCTGGCTAGCCCGCCCGCTTCCCGCCTGGGCGGAGATGGCGAGGACTGAGTCAGCTGCCAAACCCTTCATGAATCTTTTATGATTAACGGGAGGGCGAGAGGGAGAGAGAGAGAGAAGTGGGAGGGAGACACGTGCGGCCAAACGCACGCAGCCTGCATTGCCGCCTCGCTCCTCCCGCCCTCTCTCGGTCATCACTAGACATCGGATGTTTAAGCACTAAAATGTCTTTTAGGCGCCTAAAAGGACACCGAAACTGTCAAGAATTAGAAGAAAAGAGGATAAAGTTACATACACAATAAAATGAAAAATTGTTGTAATTTTTTACTATATTATTTTGTAAACTTAATGTACAAAACAATTACGTACGTTTTAATGTAAAACTAGATTTACATAGATACAACTCTTTTGCATATTATTCTTAATACTTTTAATTGAAATATCTTTGATCCCGGTGAATATCTATCGTAAGTATATTAAAATAATACGTAAAAGGCAAAAAATGTCCAATAACTCTACAAAAAGATATTTGTGCAAAAAAGGCATTAGTGCTAAAAAAAGTAAAAATATGCATTATAAAATGTCATGTATCATCATTTGACATTATTCGTGCTCATATATCATCAGCCTTTAAATAACTTCGCTAGAATAAAGTAGGCATTTCGTCATTACACACGGGGTTAGTTTTGAGCACTTTTTTCTCTGTATTTGTGTTATTACTAGTACATCTTGGCAGTGAATGATAAAATCACATATCTCTTAAAACTTCGCGAAAAGCGTATTGGTGTAATAAAATTAACTTGCTATAAATCTCTGAAGGTCCAAAAATTGGTTACTCCCAAGTTGGAAGTCTCTTGAAACTCCAATTTTAGTAGTAAGATTACTACCTATCAGTATGCTGTGGTTCATGAAGTGATCTTGAGAGTGATTGAACAAATCTAATAGGGACGAAAAAAGTCAGCACACAGATGAAAACTTGAAAAATTTACTTTACCTAGTCAGAGTACTCCATAGTCTGTTAAACCGAACCCAAAATTGTCCAAGCAATGACCTCAAACTCAGCAATTTCCATATTTAAAATGCCCACTACACAATCATAACATGGTTTACTGAATTACTGTAAAAGGAAAAGTAAACTTATCTAATTAATCACTGGAATTCATTTCCCTCCTCCTCCTCCGACTCCACCTCCTCTGTAACCCCATGGTATCCACCGTTCTCTTCGTCTCCAGCACCGTGGTCTCTCTAACTGCTCCTGCCGCCTCTTCCATCGCCATGTAGTCAAATGCCATACATGTCTGTTGACACGTATGCAACCTCTTTCCCTTCGGCCTACTCACTCCACTCTTTATTCCTCTCCCTCTTTATTGACGTTCACCGCCGCCGTCTCTGCATTTTCTTACTCTGCTTCCTCCTGTGACTCATTTGCCGCCTTCACTTTCCCTCCGTTTCCACTTCCTCCTCATTACTCTCCTTCGCCGACCCGTCTGCATTCTCCTCCGCTTCCTCCCTTGCCTCGTTTGCCGTCTTCACTTTCCCAGCTTTTCCGCTTCATTCTCATTGCCCTCCTCCTTGGCCGCTCCGTCTGCATTCCTCTCCGTTTCCTACGTCATCTCTTCGGCTTCCTCCTTTGCCTCTTTCGCCGCCTTCCCTTTCCCTCTTTTCGCCGCGGCCCCCCGCCTCCCTCTCGTCCTGCGTGGGCGGCGTGGGCGGCGCCGCCGCGGGCCGTGAGGGATGGCGGCGCTGGCGACCCCAGCGGGAGGGAGAGGGGCGGGGCGGGGGGGGGGCGGGGCGCGCAAATTCATTACCTGCGGGCCGGGGGCGGCGCGGTTGACCGCACGCGCCGCTCCGACACCCAGGCACCCCGCCCCGGCGCCCCGCCCCCGCGTTCCACGCTCGCGCCTCGCCCTCTCCTCGCGACAGGGCAGGCGCTGGGCGGGCCTTTAGGAGGCACTGCTTTCCTAATGATTCCTTCTTCGTTCATTGGAACTCAGTATCTATATTACAAATGTCCTTTACATACATACATTTATTTGAACTGCAATTGGGTATGAGCCGGTGCCAGTAAATAACAATAATTACAATAATAACAACAATAATAATAACAACAATAACAATAACAACAATAACAATAACAACAATAACAATAACAAAATAATAAAACAATAATAATAAAGGAGTACAGTACAAGCCGAACATGCAATAATCATACTATCACTAATATTAAGTATTATAACAAATACTTCAACTCTGTCATGATATCCAATAATGAAATGTCGGTGATGCTAAAATTTAATACAAGCTACATAAGTTTGGCTAAGTTTTTTTTAATTCATTGATCGCGTTCACTACACTTAACTGCACTGCACTGCACTGCACTGCACTGCACTACACTACACTACACTACACTACACTACACTACACTACACTACACTGTTTCTGCTTTGAATTACACTGGCCAGCACTTCACAACACATACTCATTTAATTTCTATTACTATCATATTGTTCTAACTTATTTCTAAAGCTTCGGACACTTAGAGGACACTTAGAGGACAGTTAGAGGACACACTTCGGACACTAAGAGGACACTTAGAGGAAAAGCTTTGAAAATTGCGGGTAAACTGTTCCAATCTTTAATTGTTCTGTTACATAGGAAAATTTCCCAAGATCTGAATTTTGTTTCCTTGTTCGAATTTTGTGAGTGTGATCGCTTCGGCCGAAATAATTTGGTTTTTCTTGTAGTCCTTTGCGTCGGTATTGAGTGTTTTGGGATAATTGACTTAAATTTGAATGAAGTATGACCTCATTTTGTTTACATCATCGAACTTCAGTTATGAATTGAATCACTGATTCATCCAATCTCGCGGTTTCAAAATATTTTATTACTCATCTGTTACTCTCAAGTTTTCTCGTACTTCGTATATTTTAGAACCATATAATATAGTTTTATTTGTGTTCATAGAGTATTTCAATTTATAGTGATGTTTCAGTTGAAACTGCTTGTTACACTGTCTTCTACCAAAAGCTCTGATGATACACGAAGGCATTCATTTTGAAACGTTAGCAAGTTTGTAAAATATAATGTTATTTAACCAACTAATTCTTCTCAATTCTATTGAATACAACTATCCACAGTTAGGAAATAGCTGTTCCAAAATATTATTCTCTCCATCAATTCTTTGAGTCTTTTATTCAGTTATGAAACAAATTATAGTATATTTTGTATTCCACTCGTGAGCTTCTCTGAAAAGATCTTTTTCAACTACCAAGTACTAGTTACATATGAGATTTTCGGGAAACCGAGATCATTATCAACCTCCTCCACTCTCTTAGGGAATTCCAAACCTAATAATATTTCTTCGTTACTTCTAAAATTTGCCTTTAACTTTTCCGGGTCATACACTGGCGCTGCTATTCCATATGGTAAGCTCTTCCATGGTTTTCTTTCACCAGTGTCTGGAGGTTCTCGGAATGCATTCCCTCGAGTGCTGCCTCCACTCTCCGTTGTGAACGTTTTCCGGAAGCGCCGAGCCTCAATCTCACATTTATCTTTCCGTGTTGCCCGCGCCCTTACTTTCCATTCCGCGCCGCACGCCGCCCTGTCCCTCTTCGCCCGCTTTCCCGCCCAGCGCCCCCCCGCTCCCGCCCCGGCCACCCTGTTCTTCCCCACCCCGCTCCCGCCCCGCCCGCTCTGCCCACCCTGCCCGCCCCGCCCACCCTGCACACTGCCCCGCCCTCTCCATCCCAGCCGCCCATCCTGTCAGCGGTGTACCCTTCCCGCCTTGTTCCGTTCTGTTCCTGTTCCTCCCCGCCCAACCGCCTCGTTCCGAAACTTGCATCACTGCCCTGCCCCGCTGTGACCCGTCCTATGCATTCCGCTCCTCTCCGCTTCTAATTATCTCTCCATCACCTTCTGCACAGCCCCGCTTTCCCATCCCACTCCGTGTTCCGCCTGCCCTTTCCTGTCTTGCCCCTGCCCCCCCCCCCAATCTCCCCCCGCGCCACACCCCCTTGCTTCGATCGCTCGCCCCTCCAAGCCACGCATCTCGTCCAGTCTCGCTCAACCCTCTCTTTTCCTAATCCTCCGTCCACACCCTCCCAGCATTTCCCTTTCCCCCAACCCTTCCCCCCCTTGCTCCCCGCCTCCCCCAACCTTTCTCTCCCCCCCCTCGTCCCGATCCTGCCCACTCTACATCTACCCGTCTCGCGTCATCCGTCTCCCCCTCCGCGCGCAACTCCCGACCCTCCATCATCCCTTGTGCATTCTCCGCCTCGCGGCCTCGGGCTCCGCCCCGCCCTCGCCATTCTTCACATTTACCTGCGGCCAAGGTGCGCATCCGCAGTCCATAAATACGCCGCCCCCGCATCCGCCCGCCTTCGGCGACTTACCGGCGCCGCTTCGCTGTGGGCCCGAATGCTCGAGTGCGTGGTCTGCGATTTTGGATATGAACAATTTAAACAAAAACAATGGAAAATAAAACGACGGTAGGTTTTGTAGTGATATGACGAAGGCTTTTTTGAATGATAATTTAATTCAAGGGGTCGATGTAAATACCACGTATTTCTTAATTGCTTTGTAGGGTTTCCAGTGGAAAAATTGAACATATTTTTTTTATAAGTTTCTTATATATTAATTAGATATAATAGTCAATGCCGATCTGGATGGGCGAGGTGGTTAGAGCGTGTGCCGACCCAGCGCTTCGGTCGGAAGGGTCGCGGATTCGAATCCCGCCTTGGGTATGGTTGTTTGTCCTTGGCATTTCATGTATGTGTGTTGTGACTGAAGGCCCAATGTGTCTGCTGTTCACAGACCGAGGCGCCTGCAAGTGTGACAGTGTTTAGTGTAAAAGTTAATATATGCCCCGAAGTATATAGTGGGTATTCGGCGCGGATAGGCGAAAATCGGCATCCTCCGTAGCAGGAAAAGGCCCCCCGGAAGAGAAAACGAGAAAGAAAAAAATAGACATAATAGTTAATCCTTATTATTGAATGTTAAGTAGCTGATGTTATTTTAACTGTTTATCTAAAATCATGTTGCGCTTTTTCTACGGCAACATTAGGTCCTTTGATCCTGCCCTTTCGTTTTGTGAGTGTACGCATCGTTACTTCAACCCAGTGCATGTTTCGCCATCTTTTCGCCCTTTTTCTTGCCCTTGGGCGTGTCTTCGTGTCGACTTGGCACTCTGGCGCCCTCAGAGCCCCGGAGGGCCCTGATACTTGGCGGCGCTTGCTCCTTTCGACAGAAGAGAGTTGCAACCCCCCTGTGCTTTTCTTGCTCTACAGTTTCCTCGACTCGATACATTCAACCAATAAAATCTCGCAACAAAGTTCGAGAAAGGTGAAATAATAACAGCAATACCTGGAAACCCGGACGGGAGGTACTGGGAAACATGGGTTACTAGAAAAGGTTTTATCTAATATTCTTAGAAAAGATGGCAAAATAAGTTGAAAACTTTAAGCAATAAATTGAAAATATCTGCAATCTAAAAAAATCTCGGAGTTTTAAGTTACTTGAAAAGTGTATAAAATCCACACATTCGAAAGTGCAAGGATTAATATCGTCAAATCTCCAACATTTTTCAACATCGGGAGTTTGGATTATACGTCGGGTATGGTTGTTGGTTTCCTGAAATATGTGAAGAATAAGATTCAGCGGAGAACGATGGATACAGTTGTACAGTAGTAGCGAAGGTAGTCATGACTGAGGGGCACTGCAAATCGAAGATTACCCTTAAACTTAAATACTACTTGCAATCAATTCTTCAAATGTTTATTCATTGAGAATCTTTCTTTCTTCTCTCTGTTTGTGAATTTTGTCCACTGCTTCTTTTTATTTTTTAGCTCTTCCCTTCCTGTCTTTTTTCTGGAGTCAAATTTCCAACCTGATCTCACCCATGGCTCCATTCACATTCCTTAGCCATGCCAGCCGTCTCTGTCCTCTCATCCACTGCACCCGCCCCGCCCCGCCCCGCCCCGCCCCGCCCCTCCCCTCCCCTCCCCCCCCCGCCCCGCCCCTCCTCTCCCCGCCTCGCCCCGCCCTGCGTGGCCCATTTCGGACGACGCCTCGTCCTCCGTCTTCTCCGCTCCTTTTCGTCTTCTCTCGTTTTCCCTGCGGCGAAACGAGACGACGGCGAGTTCGCAACAAAAACATTCCAAAGCGCGCTCTAAAACTTGGGAATAAATTCAATTCGCGACCTTCCCCGCGCGCTCGGAGGGCGGGTGGGTGAGCGGGTCGAACAGAGGTTCTGGCGGCGAGCGACCCGTGTCGCGCCGCGCGCTCCCTCTGGCTGTTGGAAGATGAACCCGCATTCATACGCGTAGCTTGGGTGGTTGGTTGGTTGGTTGTTGGTGATTACGGATCCGTGGATTTTTAAGGTTAAAAAAATCCTTCGTACGCCTTCCTTCGGAGGGGAAGTAAAACCGGCTGTCCCATGTTAGTAGATGTACGGCATGTAAAAGATCCTCAAGCCTAAATCAAGCCTCTGAGATAAATTCAAATTGTCTGTTTCTTCGCCTAAATAATACTTTCTTTCTCCCCTAGTAGGTGATAGGAGATATTTGGGTGGTCAGACGGAAGAGCAGGCCTCAGTGCCGGAGTCTCGCTACATAATATAAGGCATTCATTCATTCATTCATTCTTCTACTCTCGATGAATGGCGAGATCCGGCGCCGACATACCATTGGCTAGCTGGGTTCCCCCAACCAGGTATCTACCACCAGCAAGGCATCGCCCCAGCCGGGACAATCTCTAAGCTCTCGAGCGGTTTCCCGACAAATGTGGTAGTGTAGTGCATGTTAGTGTAAGTGTGTGTAAGGGGTGAGGATAGGAGAAGGAAGAGGAAGGAAAAATCGCGCGCGGTCCGTGGCCCGTTTGTTAGGGTACTGCTCCGGCATTCGCCTAATGTTGATCGGAGAAACCACGGAAAACTACCGATCAGAGCAGCCGGCCGCTAGAATTCTCCTCCAGACAGCGACTGAATTCGACCCAACTGACAAGCTGTCGAAAATCCTGTCGCCGACGAGACTCGAACATAGGTCCTCCCGTCAGAGACACTGCAGTGACATCAGTTGACACTGACCCACACTCTCTGTCGTAGCTTGGATGTAGGAATACTAAGACGAAAGAGAATTCGTTGGGTGAATTACACCTGTAATGGTAAAATAGCTATCGTATTGATTGCGGCAGAAATTTAATGGAATTCCATTTAGATACTGTTCACCACCAGCCCAAATGGCATTGAACTGCAAATATTATTCTGCAATGTTGATCTCTGTGCGAGAACATCATTCTGGAAGCTGTGGTTTAAGGGATGGAATCATAGGGCTCCAGGTAAAATAAGCACTCATTTTGATGTTCACTTTGCGCCGTTTACAAAAAGGTTTGTGAATTACATGTTCATATACACATTTTAAATCCATACTGTTGAATTACTCAGCGTCCTTTACTTCTTGCTTGCTGTTTGTTCAAACATATCAATTAGGAGTCAAATACACTTTGTGATAAAGCTCTGGATAATCTTCCATTAAGTCAAGAAATGCTCAAAAATGCCAAAGCACAGTTCTGCATTCTCAGTATAAAGGTCTTGTATTTTGCTCAGTTCTCATACAAATCTTATTAAAGAACACAAAACAAATTACACTGTCCACACAAGCAACCAACGCAGCAAGCAACCCTGAACTACGCCTGTGAAAACGTTTTCGTCCTCAACAATCGAGCTTTATCTGTTTATATTTAATTGTCATCATAGGCACAGAGAATGGACGGCGTAGACGAGTCGTGCCCCTAGCAAAGCAGTTGCTCGAAAATAATCGCTTTATCCAACAGGAGGTATGGAAAAATAAATGATCTTCCACAATGTAGGTATCTGTGCATTGCGATTCAATTATTTCTACAGACCTTATAAATACAATACGTATTTTGTTCATTTTGTTTTATGGTTTGTTTGAATGATTTCTCTTTATTGTGCACCTGTTTTTCCCACCACGAGACCCATTTAGCTCTGTTGGAGAAACACAGTGTTCGGTGCTTTCCAGATATCCAAAGCTTATCGGATATTTTGTGAATCTATGGGGGATAGGCCATACGACGACGGAGACTGCCCCTTCACTCGGTCGTATGAATATAGAAATATGGATGGGGCAGGAAGGATCGCGTGTGGTCCTTGGCCCTATATTTAAGGAAGCAGCTCCGACAATTGCCTAAAAATGATCAGAGAGCCTACATAAACAACTGATAGCAGTTGATACAGAATTCGATTGTAGCAGGCGCCTCAAACACGCCGATGTTCAACCGCACTAGCTGGGATGAATGCGACGACCTCCCAATGCCCTGACGCGGTTGGTTGAATGATTTCTTTAAAAATGTAATTTTAATTGTAAGATATTCTCGTCGATGAGTTATCTGTAAAAATAATCACAACAACAAAGCTTCAAGCAAGCAAGTATTCATAATTTAAGAATTCAATAAAACTTTGTCTATATCAAGAATATAAGATGTTTAGTTTTTACATAGTTCAGCTAATTGTGCTTTCTTCTGTAATTTTATATTACTAAGAAAAAGCGTCTATAAGTCGACATACTTATGACTACGTTGATGACCGTACAATGATACAACGATACAATGAATCAACGTTAGAGAAGTTGGAATGAACGTGACAAAAGAGGAAATGTTAGATTCTTCTGCTTGTTGATTAAGAAAGCAGACTGAATACCTGTGTAAGTCCTTTTAACTAACTAAAATGCAGCTTACAAGAATCTGTTGGCTGCGAAAAATTATTTTTCTAATTGGATACTTGAAATAGTATAATTTTATTTCTTTTCACACAATCGTATTTATTAGTCTCGTATAAAGTATTAAAACTTTATATGCGTTTAATCTATACAGAGAACTTCGAGTTAACACGAGAATTGTGTAACTTCATTTGGTTTTACGTATTTCTGCTTATTTTATATTTCAACTTTTTTTTCTGAAATGTTAAAGTGCATGAACTGTACCAAGAAAGAGATGTTATTTTGGAAACCATGAAAGTTTGTTCACAATATTTCTTTCCCAGCAGTATCGAGCATTAATAATAAATACTACCGGCACACTGCTTTAGAGCAGTTCTAAAGAAGCCGGCAGCATTTCACGGCGACAGGGAGCGATTCTGCAACTAATTCAATAAACATTCTATTGCCGCTTCTACAAGCGTCATTCGGTCCCCGGAGCCGCTGCGACGCCGCATATAAAGGAGTCGCCGGAACGACCCTCCGGAGCACTCGTTCCGCTCCCTCCAGAGAGTAAAAGATGATTTGTGTAAAGGAACAGCCTCGGTGGGCGGGCTATAAATATTAGACGGCGCGTTCCCCAGATAAAAGGCCATCCCACATGTTACTGTCGAGTGTTTTTGGGCGAAGCGCAGACATGCGAACGTAGCGCCGCTGGCCCAGCCGCTCGGGTGCAGAGGCAGACTTGGTGGGGTGGAGGAGGTGCTGGAAAAGGGTGGTGGTCCAATGGCGTAAGATTCAGTCTCGGTGCGTGGTCTCTCCCATTGACAGACTTGATAGGGTGGATGTGGTGTTGCTGTAAGGGGCTTGCAACGGCATAAGAAATAGCTACTTATGGTGCATTGACAGAGTTGGTGGAGTGGAGGTGGTGCTGGTGTAGGGAGTTTGCAGGGGCATGAGAAGTGAAGAAAACTTTTTCTGGGGAGGTAATGGTCGGGGTGAGGATTTCCGGTTGTCGCAGTAGCACATTAGTGTTGAAGCAGTGACTATGATGGCCTATGGCCGAGCACTGTCAATGGCAACATTGTCGTGGTGGGAGTTATATTGTCAGGACATAATCACAGTCGGACAGCGGTGGGTCTCTGCAGTGGCTGCGTTCAATTCACATTCCCCTAGCTAGAGCCGATCGCGCCCGAGCGCCTCGCAATCCCTCGGGCTCTCTTAATAAGCCACATGTGGGGCGCATGTGAGCACTGGGCAGGGCCTGCCAAGCGGGCCGCTCCTTGAGCAACCCTGCACCGCCCCCGCTCGCTCCACTGGTGTGGTGTGGAGGTGTGGTGGTGCGGTGTGGTGGTGTGGTGGTGCGGTGGCGCGCGGCGGCGCCGTCGACGGTGGAGCCCTCGTGCGGAGGAACGCGCCATTTGTCGCCGTCCGCCACGAGCGCTTTTTCCGAGGCCTCGTCCGCCGGCGATGGAGATTCAGCGCTGCCTTTCCGGGCATCGTTCAGCGCTGGGGGGCGGAGCCGATAGGGATGGCAGGTTTGGTAGGAGAGTAGGGTTTGGCTGAGGCGTGGAGGGGAGTACCGGGTGGTGGAGGTGGGTGCGCCGCATTTTTATCGCCGAAGACGCGATGAAATGCAGATTTTTATCTCGAAAGTGCCAATGTTGAGTGTAGTGTAGCATCCGATTTATATAGATTGGGCAAAACCAGTAGCTAAAGGTTTCGTAAAACGCATTTCGGAAGCTCTTTTCACAGAAGGGTGACTGGTACTGAACCTTGCCTTCAGGGAAGTGAGACTGTACACGCGGTGCGGAGAAAATAAAGCTTCCTTGAAGTGTTCTATGTAATCCCTTTGAAACAACTATTCTTCGAATTTACGTTTTCTGCCACAAACAAAACATTGTTTGCGTTCATTTTGCTCAGTCCTATCGTGGGAAGGAGAGCTCCAACTGAAGTTTAAGAACATTCGGGAATGAGTCTCACAGAGAAGGTAGGAATGGGAGCAACAAATATAATGGGCCCCATGCCAGATCTCCAGCAATGCGTGTATGACCGCCGTACGTCATTCGCAGCTGATGCCGCAACAATAAAGTGCATCATCACCATCAGAAATACTACGTGTATCATCACAAACAATATCTCCATTAATATCATTAACACACTCGATCAACACTAATCATTTTCAACGCGAATATTACGATTAACAGCAGTGTTATAACTAATAATGTCAATAAGCTCCATCAAAATTATCTCCATTACACATTCTCGTAAAAATCGCAAAATAACCGCTTAACATTCCTTCTTCACTTCCAGAACGCTGAAATACAGACGACGAAAAGGGGCAGACTATGCAGATGAGCGTGTGCAACGAGTGTAGCACGCGGAGCGTGTTTGTGGGCGTTAACCAGCCGCCCTATATCACAATTGTCATCACCAGTTATCACCATTGCTACCAACATCGTCTTCACCACCAGTGTCCCCCAGTGTTACCACCGCCCCCAAAATCTGCGCCGTCTCTGCCCTTCCGTCACCACAGCGTCGGCGACCGCAGCGCCGCCTCCGCGCTAACGCAATTACCAGCGCTGTGAGGGCGAGGGCCATTGTTTGCAGATAGCGCGGCCTCGTCCTGGAGCGGCCCGCCCCCGGCCACGCCCACTCGCAGCCTCCAGCTGGCGCTCCGACGCGCTAATGCGGACGCGTTAGGCGGAAGAGCCCGCGGCGACCCGCGCGTTAAACGCCCGCGATTCCGCGCCGCCCACACGCCTAATGTGCCGCGTCGCCGCAGCCGCCTCCCCCCTCCCCACATGCCTCCCTCCACCTCCGCCAACCCAGCTTCCTGCCGCGTGCACAACTAGGGATGGTGGTGGAATCGCCGCTGTCCTGGCTCCATCCCTCGCCGCCACTGCCTCTATCTCCGCCGCCCGACTCCGACGCCGCCGCCCTGCCGTTCCCTGCCACGCCCACAACTGTCAGTGCTACGCGGACGTGGGAGGGGGAAGGAAACGATGGGATTCGGGTGGGCCGAGGAGAGCGTGGGAAGGCGGGGCGGCGTTGGAGAGTAGGCGATGGCGGAGAGGAGGCCGAGAGAAAAGGCGGGGTTGTTGGAGAGTAGACAGGGCGGGGATGGGACCGAGGTGATGGCGGGAGTGAAGGGAGGGGGGGGGGGGGGGAGGAAGGGGGGTGTTGAGATAGGCGAGGCGGGGGGTTGAGAGAGGCGATGGCGGAGGGAGGCCGGAGAGAAGGCGGGGGGTTGGAGAGAGGCGATGGCGGAGGGGAGGCCGGTAGAGAGGGCGGGGGGTTGGAGAGGGCGAGTCGGAGGGGAGGCCGGGACAGGAGGCCGGGGTGTTGGAAACGCCGGGGTTGTGAAGGCAGACGAGTCCGCGGGGAGAGTGGTTGTGGTGGGGCGGCGGTCGCTTAGCGTGGTCCTGCGGATGGTTAACGCCAACGAACACTCCGCGTTGCCACCCGCGTTGCACACGCTCATCTGCATTGTCTGTCCCTTATCGTCGTCTATATTTCAGCGTTTCTGTTACTGGAAGTTCAGAGATGCTAGTTTCAACTAGTGGTTATTTCGCGAATTTCACAAGAATGTACAAGTGAGATAAATTGATCTCCGGCTATTTTTCTTTTTCTGGTAATCGCACGTGACTTTTTTGATGTTGTTAATGAAATTAGTTTTCTTTATTGCTTTACTTTTTCTTTTCAGCTAGACTTCGCAATTTGCAATATAACAGCCCTCCTTAATATCTTACTGCGTATATTTTAACTTAATGGCTATTTTAATTTATATTTGTGGTTTTGATTATTACTTCCGTATTACGCAGTATTTTCTATCTTTTGAAGAATTAAATTGTAAATGGTGTTTAATGTTAGAATATCAGTTTTTATATTCAGATTTCGTACTTTCTATATCCTCTGTATTTTGAATAAATTATTTAAAAATTTGTTCTGTTATATTTAAAAAGGTGTGCGTAGTACAGTGATTAAACAAACAAATGAAAAAAAATATGTCATTCACATTGAGCAATGACAAGTGAACATTAAGTGTCAAAAAGTTTAAACTAATATCATTCTCATTAGATTCGGGGTGAAATTTGTGTTTATTTAATGTTACACGATAATATGGTAATATAATTATGAGGTATAATTTTGGGTGTTAATGTAATAACGTGGTGCATAAGTGATACATTTGTAGTGAAAGCTCGCGAACAAGCTAAATTTGACGATAAGTACTTAGTTACAGTACAGTTGCAATGGGAAAGGACTGTTGGTTCCCAGTAGCATATTCGGGGTTTGAAATGTAGATTACTCTGAGTACAGTCAATATTACAAAATATAATAATAATAATTCGAAAACCTGAAGATATCGAAACTACGATATCGTCATGGGACAATTACGGACATTTGGGTAAGATTACAATACTATCCTACTAGTAAATTATCACTCTTCCTCCAACATTATCCAAACTCTGCACTTCACAAAATTAGGTTCAGGAAAAGTTTGAGTACGTCTCACCTTGTTTTTAAAACGGCCCTTGCCCCGTAACTATCTTCCGACGTCGTCCTTTGAAGATCAAGATCTTCGTGTTCAGTCGGGCATCTTCGGAGGGCCACGCGCGGCCGTGGGAAGATAGACGGCCTCCTTGGCGGAAGAGCCGCCGGCGACCGCATCTCGCTCCGGGAGCCACTTTCCACCGCGTTAACGCACGTTGGGCGGACCGCTCTGCCAAAGAGGGACGCATGCCGCAAACAGAACTCACAGTGGTAAATAAGACGTCGTAAGTTTTTTATGACAATCAGTAATGTGACAATTCAGTGTTCAGTGACAATTCGGTAATTTCACAACGTTTCGTAACTCGTTTTGTTACATCTTCAGGTGCCAACTTAGTGAGGGAACGCTATCCCTTTGAAAATCAATATTTCTTCTTGATTGTCAATATATGTTTACAAATAAAAGTATCCAAAGTTTTTTATGACAATCATTTATTCAGTAATTTCACAACGTTTCGTAACTCGTTTTGTTATCCCTTCCCTCACTAAGTTAGCACCTGAAGATGTAACAAAAGAATAAATGATTGTCATAAAAAACTTTGGATACTTTTATTTGTAAACATATATTGACAATCAAGAAGAAATATTGATTTAAATAAGACGTCGAAATGATGGATTTGGCGTGTGGTTTCCGGTGTATGAAGTATCTGATTACTGCCCGCTGTACCGAAGTGCATAATGCAGCTCGTGAATCTGGGTCGTAACATCAAGTGAACTTCATAATTGAATCGTTTATGAAACCCGTCAAACGCCATGTTTCTTATTTCGAGAAAACTGAGAAAAAGTGTCCCAGTTTTTCTGATATCAAAATATTTTGTTAATATGAAAGCATAAATGAATATTATTCAGGTAAATATGCACTGAACTGCATATGCACTGATGTGTGGAACAATGGAACAATATTCCATGTGCTTTATGTTCTATATTCTATGTGCTTTTCTATATTCTATGTGCTTTACAATATTCTATGTGCTTTTTAGATTTTGGCGTTTGACGGGTTTCTGAAATAACTGATTCAATTGATATGACTGCAATGTGTGTTCAGTCGTTCTGACATCTTCGATTCTTTGTGATTTCCTGAAACAATACGGAGAGCACTCCGAAAGTTTCTGGATAGAAAAAAAGGAATTTCTTTTCAAATGTGCCGTCATCAATGCCTTTTCTAGGAAGTCTTAACGCGGCCTCGTAGTTATCTGGTTCAGATCGGTCGACTGGTTTGTTATTGTTGATTCATTTAAAGCAGGCGCTTGTTCGTTTGCGTCGATATGCGATGGATCCGTCTAGAGAGCACTTTCTGCCAATGATTTTCTATGACTTTAAAGTTGCTCTAAGTGCTAAAGAATGTCTTGAATGGTTGAGGAGTGCATTTGAGGATTTTTCCCCGTCAAAATCGACTGTTTATGAATGGTATTAGGAATTTAGGTGGGGAAGAAAGTCACTTGAAGATGAGCCTCGCAAGAGAGGACCACAAACCATGTTCGGTTTCAATGTTCACGTACTTCAATGTTCTAAGACCAATAAATATTTAATTTTTATTGCCATAATTGCAGAAATGCGTTCGTCGTTCGACAACAAGAATTAGTACACCTCTGATTTGATAATTATTTTTTGCCTGTATAACGTCAGGTTATATCACTTCTCAAGTCCTCATTTCATATTCTTATTTGAAAACTTCTGCTTGTTTCGTTCTTGAGTTGCCCCAGTTTTCAGGGCAACACATTCTCTTCTTGCTCTTTTTCCACTCTCCTGCAGTCCGTCTGCTCTCTTTCGCTGGTGCCACAGTAGCGGGGCCTCGGCGGCCGCGTGCGACAGCACCCGGGGGGCCGAGGCGGGATGAGGCGGGGCAAGGCGGGGAGAGGCAGGGCGAGACAAGGCGAGGCGGGGCCGGATGGGCGGGGGGAGGGCGGAGGAAGCGCCTGGTGGTGATTAAATTTAGACGGCGCAAGCACTTGACCTGCAAGGCATTAGCCTGAATTCGGGGCGAGGCTTTTCGCTGATCTTATAATCGCCGGCCGGCGGAGGTGCCGGCAAGGGCTACGGGGACGGAGGAGCAGCAGGAGTGGAGTGTACTTCGGGTCGGAGATAACCGCTCGTAGTGACACTGACGGTTTAGACGACGTGCCAGGTGTGGTGACGGGAGGGGTGGGTATGGAAAACACATGGCACAACGCTGTGCGAGACTTGAGCGATGGAAGGTGAACGCTGGACGAACTGAGGGGGGCCGAACGAATGTAGACGAATAAACGCACAAGACACGGACACGGAATACAAGTATGTTCACCGAGGACTGACTGACAGCAGCTACCATTGGAGAGAAAGAACGAGTACAAACGTGAGCGTGGAGGTAGGCTGAGGCCTGGAGCGGGAGGGCAGGGTGGTGACGGAGGGGTGAGGGCACGGGGTGAGGTGTGAGGGGTGAGAGGAGAATAAACGCACAAGACACGGACACGGAGTATGTTCATGGAGGACTGACTGAGAGCAGCTACCATTGGAAAGAAAGAACGAGTAGAAACGAGAGCGTGGAGGTAGGCTGAGGCCTGGATCGGGAGGGCAGGGTGGTGAGGAGTGGTGACGGAGGGGTGAGGGCACGGGATGAGGGGTGAGGGGAGAATAAACGCACAAGACACGGCCACGGAGTATGTTCACCGAGGACTGACTGAGAGCAGCTACCATTGGAAAGAAAGAACGAGTACAAACGAGAGCGTGGAGGTAGGCTGAGGCCTGGAGCGGGAGGGCAGGGTGGTGGGGGGGGTGAAGGAGGGGCAGCAGGGGCTAATGCGGAGGGCGCAGCTGGCGCCGGCGCCGCCCCTTTCGCCGACCGCGTCCCACGCTCGTCCAGCCGCCCCCGTCGTGTCGTTGCGGTAATGGGGCTGGCGCGGAGCGATGCCGGGCGACTTCGCAGCTGCCGCCTCGGACGCCGCTTCAGCCGCCCGACCTGCCGGTCGCCACTTCGGCCTCAGCCTCCGCCCGGGTTAAATTACTTTCCGGGCGGTTCCTCAAGACTTTCTGATGTCCCCAACTCCTCCTACGGCATGCCTTCCTGTACCTCTTCCGCTCTTCGATTTTTCTTTCGTCTTTGTGTTCTTTGACATCCTCTTAGAAAAAGTGTTCAGAATGGACTTTTATATTCATGACACTTAGTATTCATTTTTGTTTTAATAATTGTTTTGCACCAGTATTTCTTGCCATTTTCTTCTCAAGACTCGACCATTTCAATTCTCTTAGAAACAAGCTAATCTTTACGAGTAGTGTGCTCGCCTTCGAATCCGAGATACTTTCCATCGACGGAGTTGGTCGATTTATCTTCTAGTCATCTCTGTCGGCTCCGATTTAACTACATTTTGATGCAATTTTGTAACTTTGTATACACTTTATTCTCTTGTCTTTCTCATTATGTTCTCGTACATTGTATGTGCTGTGTCTTCGTCTTTGTACGCAACCTGGCGGCATCCTGTAGTTGAACGCCAAGTAAAATACACACCGGTTAAGGCAGAATCTTGCTTCCCTCCCTTCGGGTTCAGGTCGTTCCATCGGGTCACGGCTCCACTCGCTTCTTTTAGCCAATCGCTGTGACCTCCACTCCTCTGGCGTACCGGTTTAACAACCCTTTCCCTCCTCCGTTCCTCCTTGCCCCGGCAACTACTTCCGGTTTACTTCCGATAACAGCGCCATCACACGGGACGCCCTTTGACACGCCCTCTCAAATTTGCTTCAGTCCGTCCCGCATTTCCCTCATCTCCCCCCCGCCCCTCCAGTCACCTCCACCTTCCTTACTCCGCCCCATTCCCTTGCCTGCCACCACCCGGCCACGCTGTCCTGCCTCTATCACCTCCTTTGCTTGCCTCGCTTTTCTGCCCCCGCTCTGCCCCCGCTCTGCCCCCGCTCTGCCCCCCCTCCCCCCTGCCCCGCTCTCCCCCGCCCTCTCCCCCGCTCTGCCCCCGCTCTGCCCCCGCTCTGCCCCCGTTCTGCCCCCGTTCTGCCCCCGCACTGCCCCCTCTGCCTCCGCTGTGCCACTTCTCTGTCTCAGTGTCTCCGCTCTGCCTCCACTCTGCCCCTGTTCTGTCCCGCTCGTGCTCACTTTACCTCAGCTCTGCCTCCGCTCTGCAACCGCTGTCTCCACTCTGCCTTCGCTCTACCTTCGCTGTATCACCTCCCTACCCCACCCCCTCCCTTTGCCCCGCTCTACCCCGGCTTCGCTGCCACCGCTGTTCCATGTAGGCCCCCTCTGCCCTCGCTCCACGCCACCATTAGCTAAACAAGCTAAAAAGCGTCTCCCGCCGCCTACCTCGACGTCCGCCATATTCCATTCTTCACTCTCGTTTCCCGTTCTTAGTGTATTGGATTTCGTTTATTTTTATTTTTTCCGCGGGAAACCACCCGTCCCACTCCCTCTCACCCCTTTTGTTCTGGTGAACGCTGGAGAGCCGATTCCTGGGGCCCGATGCGTTTGAGGGTAAAATTCTGCGCATTGTACTGAGAGGTCGCTCCGTCCCTCACACTTCCAGCTTTTCCCTTCCGGCCATTGGGCCGAACTCTTCGGAAAGAGCAATTAGGGCAAATGTGCGCGCCGCTGTGGGGCAGTGAATCTCTCTCTTCTTTTTTTTCTCTCTCTCTCTCTCTGCCACATGACGGTCGGCGGGGTGTGACAAGTGGAAATGCGATTCCGAAAGTCGCCCCGCACTCGGCGCCGTGTAGTGTGATGATGCTAATCCTCCTGAAAATGTGAGTTGGTTGAGCGGCGCGCAACGGCTTGGCGATTCGCTTCTAGACCTGATGTTTGGTTTTTGAGTAGGGTGCTGCCGGTTGGTCTGGTGAGTCAGAGTACGTAAAATACTTTTTGTAAAACAGCATTATAAACGATATTTTCTGTTGCATGAAATCGTTCATAAAAGGGCATTTTGCAGCACAAATGACGTATTAGATTTTTTGGCACGAATGATTGCATCATCACACATTTGGCCAATAGCATCTAGGGGAGGTTCCGGTAAAAGGAACAGCCGACCACCGTTTTCTCGCACACATGTCAAATACCCGAGACGTCACAAGAAATTTGTTTCGCAAAATAAGTTGGATTCTCTTAAAAATTTATAATGCTGTTATCCAAAAATAATGTAACAGAATTCACTTCTCCCCATAGCACGTCATACAAAGTTTTAATTTTTTTGACGTAAAATAAATAAATAAATTCAGCGACCAAACAACTGCCTTGGGATTTTGATGTTCGGTTTCAATGCGGAGGTACTGCCATTGCTGGGTCAGGTGTTGTGGGATACGTGAAGAATTCCATCAAGGGAAAAAGTACTTATACACAATTTTCTTAATACTAATATGTTCCGGTGCTACATTTATTTTGAACATGAAATGTGATCCATTACCAATCGGTTGAATAACATTTAACATGTTCCCCCTGCCCCTTTACCTCCTAACATTGGGTTGTGAAAAATATTAAATGCTGGGTACCGATTGTAATATATCATTCATTCTTCAATTTTACAAGTGAGCTTAATGCTTCTTTTCTTCACGTGTGATAGAGGGTAAAACAGCCTACCACGATATTTTTCTGACTATTCTCGCACGTCACAGAGAAAAAAGCGCTTATTTGAAAATTTCATTGTTTTGGTTGGAATTTGTCTCTATATATTCTAGTGTGGTAAAGATTGTTTAATATTTCAACAGCAAGAAAATCTTTATACTAGATAATGACGCTCGTCAATCACTCAAGGGGTTTTATTCAAGGATTCTTTTTCAATTTATATACGTATTCATATTGCATATAAGAAATTAATTGAAATATATGAAATATATTAAAATTTCCTCTTGGTGTGGTACACAAAAGTAAACGTTGTAATTGCGGTCGAGATAATTGGGTCTCCAAAATGGAACGTAATTACCCCAAAAGAAACTGCGAATTCGTTGAATTTAACACTTTTAATTTGTCTTCATTCTTTCACTCCTCCTAATTCCTTTTTTGTCTCTTGAGGTCATTTAGTGTACTAGCAAAAGTCGGAATATATTTCTACTCTTAAATGAGTTTTTTCAGTACTTAAGAAGTTGAATTTATGTTTTCTTTAACATGTTTTCTATGAAAAAATTCATTTTTCTCTACTCAAAAGAGTAACATTAAAAAAAATTAATTAGTTTACATTTTCCATTCACATTTGAAAATAAGCCGATTAATTTTTGTCACATTTCTCATTTTCTTTCAGTTTTGTTTGATGCTCCTTTCATTCACCTTATTTTGGGCCCTTCGCAATTCCTTTCCCCTCTGAGTAACTATTCCGGTACATTTCTCAGAATTCTTGTTTCATCCATTCTTTCAATATATTAGTACTTTTCCATCTGTTTTCTTAAGAATGGAATAACTTGTTTTTATTTAATTTTATAATATTAATTTTAATATTAGTGTAGATGCCCATGACCATGTATTAAAGTCCAAATGTTTTGATGAATTAGCGTTTTTATTCGATTGTTGAACATATTTCATTTTATTCCTTCCCTGTACTCACGATCATAAAAACATTTTGCTGTGTAATCTGAAAGTAGAACATTTTTTAAGTTATATAAAAAACAATATATTTTTAGTATTAACAAAGCTCTCTTAATTTTTTTATATGGAGTTGGATAATATCCGCCTATTAACCTCGGTGGTATCTGATCTACCAGTGTAGCCATTAATGGTTTTGCAAAATACCACTTCTCATTTCCATGTTTTTCTGTCTCTTTCTAATTGTGTTTTAATTACCCTGCTAAATGTTCCTCTACTCTTATATCATTCCTAGGTCATATGCAACTCTAATATGAAACGTCATTAAATGTGTGCTCTGCATTCACAGAATACGAATATTTTGTTGTGTTAAAAATATGATTGAGATGCAGTGATTGCGATTTTGAATATGGTAATTATTATTGAAATGGCGTCTGTTGGAAATGAAGCACCAGTTTCGATCCGAGATGAACATTCCACATTAAAATTTATTTTACACTTGACCGCTGTTGCATCGGTCACATTCTGTAGCCTGTCGGGTACGTGAGAAAGGACACGTAATAAATAAGCTTGCAAAGTATCAGTAAAGGTAACTAAGAAAATTTGAATTGTTACAGTATGCATACTGTGTATTTTTACATTCATTATGCTACCTTACACTTAAGTCCAATATTTTATTCGAACAGAAATCTTGAAGGTAATTTAAACACAATGCCCTCATTCATGTTTCTTCAACACACTTTTATGAATTAGTCTTAGACTGTCAAAACAGATGAACGAAATAAAGGCATAACCTGTGCTACTATCTTAGAATATGTAATAAATTGACGGAAAACTAGGTAGCCTTTGGCCGTATGAGAGATGCCAGTGACATTGTTAGAAACCCAGGAAGACTGGACAAAAAAGTGAGTTTCGACTTTGAAACAAAAACACAAATAATTGATTATGTGAAACTGCAATTTCTAACATTTGATTTTACAGCCATATTATATAAGTAATATTAATTTTAACAATGATGTTTAATGTATTGATTACCATTTGGACTGTATAATTCTAAACAACTTGTAACAAGTATTGTACCTCAGCTTTTGAGTCAATGACCCCCATCTCGATCAGGTTTTTCGTCCAGTTTTCCTGATCCTTTGAGCAAATGCTGTGAGGGCACTTTGCTTTGCTTCTGGATATAAATGTTACTTCAGTATTTGTGCACGTCTTCTAGAATTCAATGGGAAATGTAGTTATTCAAATTATCGTTGTCCACGTTGTCGCGGCAGGAAGTATTATTCCTTCACAAATGTCATGATGAGGAATAATACCCCGAATATTTACTTTATTTACCCTTGAAAATAGATTTTATTACAACGGAGCGGATGTTTTGTTAACAATCCTTGCAAAAAAAAAAAACTATTTTCTTTCTTTATTCAAAACTCAACTACTTATGGTATATGGCTTAGGGTAGGGATCTCTGAATTATGAAAAAGTACATAAAATTCACTTCTCCCCGTAGCAATTCATACACAGTTTCTAAATGTTTTTGAGGTAAAATAAATAAATTCTCACTCTATGTGACACTGTTGATACAACTGATGCCATGCGTTTCGGAAGAAAGAAGCTTCATTATTCACGTGTGCCTTTTCAAAGCAGCCAATTTTTGTTGCTCCATTGCCACTTTTTACTCACTCGGCACCAGCATTTTTGCAGCTGCAACCAACTAGTTTTATTCTAAAGAACGTTTAATACCAATGACGAGTTCTACATGTATTTTCACTAGTCGCTTAGCTTGAAACGAGCTAAATTACAATTCTATCTAATTCTGTTATCAGCTTTACTTGGAGTGTGAGAAATACTAAACTATAAAAAACATATTATTTTAACCTGGGATTCGCAGCTTTCCCACTGTGAAACATAATGAAAGGCTAAAACAATAGGACGTCCTGTAGGGAATTTAAATATTTAACAACACGAAGATAGCAGTATTGTGTTCTTAATTCTCTTGAATTGCTCTAGGCTTCTCGCCGGCCTGATTCTGCAGTCATATCTTTCACTGCGGCCATAATAGATTTTAATTATCAAGTAGATAATATACGTAAGTGCTCTCAGAGCCGGGGAACATTTAATTTGCATTCCCAAACTTCGAATCGGAGAACTGAGCTGGAGTTTCTGTTGGTTTTGTAGTTTCATTGACAACTTGAATCAAAAATGTCTGATTATGAGGAAATCCCCTCCGTTAAGTTCGCGTTCTCTGGCATCAGCTTTCAGATGAAAACGCTGGGATTTGCGGCATGCGTCAGTGTAATTGTTGGGGACTGACTTCGAGGAAGAGTCTTCGACTTACTTTCCCTTCGCAGTTGGAGTAAACGCAAAGTTGGCAGTCTGCGGTGGGCGAGTAGGAGTCGCAAGGAGTCACACACCACAACGAAATCATTCCGTGGCACTTGCTTCACACCTTCTATATTTAATGAAATAGATGTATCTGTGTGTGATTTCAAAATACTTAATTGTAAATTCGTATGATTCATTTAGAAGATATACAAACTCATTCAATGGTTTGTACAGTTTTGGTTTCTCTGTCTAGGCTAAACTCGTTTACGGCTACAGAATTTCAAAGAGGTTTTTACTGAAAGGTAGAATATTTTTGTTGAACATAATTTAGTTTTTTTACAGGCCATTAGTTTTTTTTATTTCATAAAGAAAATGCTTATTTATACAAAAGTAGTTTTATTCAGATCTTAAAAAAATTCTCATTGAATTCAATACATGCCAAATATTACTTTCTACAGGAGATAACTTTAAAACTATCCCCATTCCTCTTTCACACCTCTTTAGATGGAATAGAAGCCCAATTTTATCGCGAATACCTTTTAGGCGATGAGGATCGGAATTCTCTTAAAGCCCATACAATTTACTACCAAATGTGTATAGAGTTATTCTGATGGGCATTTACATTCTGAGTAACAAATTATTTGTCCGAGTATAAAATTAGATCTCAGCTCTTGTACCATGTATTAACGTATCTATCACCCTAACGCACGGTACCAGAGAGCAAAGAAAGTAAAGTAAATTTTTGTGACGCAAATTATGATAATCCTTGGGAGAGAAATATAAAAAGAGGTTTCGATATTCGCATTGCACTCTGTTCGTGCCCCGACCTCTTCTATTTGAGAAACAGACAAACAAACAAACATTTTCTTCTTTGGACAGATTTCCAAACAAGTTGGAGCTCTTTCCAATCATCCAGTAAATACTTCACATGAAAGTCAGTGCTCCATTTCTCATTGGAGAGACAACACTTGTTCCTTAAAGCTGTTTTACAACCTTACGACGAATATGAATTAATGAGATGGTGGTACCCAGAAGTGTCCTTCATATAAAAGCTTAATAAGAGATTGTAAAGATTAGTGCGAACGATGTTTCTCTCTCTCTCTCTCTCTCTCTCTCTCTCTCTCTCTCTCTCTCTCTCTCTCTCTCTCTTCGTTTTTTGTATTTACTACCCCTCCATCCGTTTTTGTCCATCCATCCTTGTCTCTTGGAAGCAAATAGAAACACAGATGGCTGCAATACAAACGGACTATTGGAGATTCGACATCTTTATGATATTCGTCGCTTGCCCAGAAATATTTGACGTTCCTTATATTACTTCTTTGCATTATTAAAGAAAATTTGTAGATGCATCAATTCTTTCATTGTATAGTAAAGTAACACAGCATAGTTTTCTTGCAAAACACAGAATGAAAATATAATACACGAAGAAGGTTCTTTTCAAAGTGTAGGTGAAGTGTACTCTCTTTTGTTTCATGATATTGCTAGAGGTGAATGGTCGATTTTTCTGTACGTGCATTCAGTTACGGCATCGCCTGCTCTTCTGTTTTAGGGTAAATTTCTTCAATTATTCTTCAGTGGGAATGTTTATCGTTTAAAAGCAGATGAGTCTAAAAGTCCGTAAAAATTATCAAGTTGAAGAATTCATAGTTTTAAATTATACCTTAATTTATGTAAATTTGTTCGTATTAGTCACCATTTAGAGATTTTGAGTGCCGCAATCACCTTTACAAACAATAGAAGATGTCTATTGTGTGGGACAGGTTTCTCATGAGTAATTTTACGAATGGTATTTCAGACAATGCAGCTGCGTAACACTTTTCCTAGGTAGGAGAGAAGATTCTATGAATCACAAACGTTATTAACACATGCTTTGAATAGGAAATATCTTGCTTTAAATTCTTGTGGATCTGATTGCCAAGACATGCTCCTCTCTCAGCAGAAGACCAGACATTCAGGTGTAACAATCTTCTTAGACGATCAGTGGAATGTGCCTTCTTTTAACTAGAGAGCATATTAATTATAAATTCGCTAAGTAAGCCTGATTCTTTATGTTAATTGCCCTTATTTAAGTAATCTGCATTGTTTCAAATTTATGGATTGTTTGAAGATACATAGCGACAATTTTCGTATTAAAGGAGGTATACGAAGTTTGGTCTACTGCCTTCGCTTGAATAAGTATCTCTTCGATGTGTATCAGTAAAAGATGAACTGATTAAGAAATATTTTACGGGATTAAATTATCAATTTAACGATTATACTGAAAATTTTAATTAAATTAATGACATGTAACTTTTTTTATGAATTAGTAAAAATACCTATACATTTTTTAAATGCTTAATGGAATAATGCAATTTTAGTCTAAACTGGCACGTAGCTTATCGGTATATCGACCGTTCGGCACACATGCATTTCCAAAACGCCCCACTCGGCTTTGTCATCATTCGCTTGAACATCGACTTTGTCGCTTCGGCCGTGTTGCCATTCCCTCGTTCTTTCACTCATCCCTATCACTGATATTTTTGGACTATTGGATAGGCAATGGTTTCCGATAGGGTTGCTGGAATGTGTCCTTCCATTGGAGGCGGTCATATTGAATCAAATTTGTTGTTTTGGGGGTGAATTCGCCAAATTTCATTGCATCAAAACATTTAGACACATCAAGTACCATATTGTTCACTTCTGTGCTACTCTAAGGAAGATTTCGAGAAGAAATACACGGGTAAGAAAATAAACTGATACCGTAACAATACTAATTCATGTTTTCCCTTATCAGGAAACGTTGACGAATGATATCGTATTCCCCCACGCACGTGCCTGCGGTCCGCAAGGTCGGCAGCCTGCCCGTGACCTTTGGCCGGCCGTTCTGCGCCTGGCCTATGGCAACCCTGGGCCACGACCTGCGCCGCAGAGCGCGCGCATGGGCGGGGCGAGGGCGAAGCAGAGACGGAAGCACGTGAGGATGGTAAGAGGGGACGGGACAGGGCGGGCGTGAGGGGGGAGGGGCTGGCGGGACGGGGGGGCAATAAAAGGGGCGTTATGTGAGCGGGGAACATGCGGGAAGGTGCAGGCGCTGCGAGTGCGAACGCGGTAAACGCCAGAGGGGTGGGGGAAACGGGAAACAAAGATGAAGCGGGGCGAACGGAGTGGAGCAGGAGCATAGTGAGGGCGTTGCGAGAACGGGACGGCACTGTGCGCGGTTGGCGGGGGGCAGGGCGAGGACCGGCGAGGGCGAAGCCTCGGGGAGAGGGTGAGGCGAGGCGGGGAGGGACGGGACAGGACGAGAGTGACAGGAGACCGGACGGGTGAGGAATGGAATAGTTTAGTTTAGTTAATGCCTTATTTTACGTGGCGAGACTCAGGCCATCAGGCCCGCTCTTCCGTCTAACCACGCATATTTCGATACGCTCCTTTCACTACCTAGCGGAGAAAGGAGGTATTATCTTGGGCGACGAAACTGGTGGCGGATCTCAATTTTGCTCAGAGGCTTCTTTTAGGCTTGAGGATATTTTACAAGCAGTAAATCTACTACATGGGACAGCCGGCTTTACTTCCCCTCCGAAGGAAGGCGTACGAGGGATTTTTTCGCCCTTAAAAATCGGCTTTGAACCCGCAAACTCGGGTACAACAGTCCGGTACGCTGACCGTTATACCACCGAATTCGTGGAGTAGTGGAGGGTTCGGCGGAGCAGAGGGCAGGCGAGGCGGACGCGGAGGCGAGCGGGCGGGGATCGATTCCTCTTCGTCCTCGCGTGCGCGCGGTCCGTTTGCGCGAGCAGCGCCGCGGGAACCGGGTCGGCGGGCTGGGCCGAGCTGGGCCACGAACACGCGGCCCGCGTGCTATTTCCGGCGCTTCCTGGATCTTTCTTTGGCCGCCGCCCCTCTGCCATCCTCGCCGCCGTCACTGTCGTCGTCGTCAGAGGTTCGCAGCGAGCGGGCAATAAAGTCACGAGAGCGTCTGCGTTGAGCAGCGAACCTCGCGGTGCGTTAATTCACGGATGAGACACCGTTGCGCACATGAAACACACATTTCACATAAGAAAAGAGATGCTAGGACCTCGTACAAAAAATTAATAAGTTGTTTATCTCTGCCAAAAAGTATTTATTTAGTCAAAAAGCTGTATGTTACATATGGGGAGATAATCATCTGCTCACACTTTCTTGAGTTTCAGAATCCCTTCCCAACAATTTAATAGTTATTAGTTAAATGATGAAAAAAGTTCTAAAAAATTATTATTATTATTTAATAATAATAATAATAATAATAATAATAATAATAATATAAAAAAGAGTGAGATTAACATTTCAAAAACTACACATTTTCGTTTCCGAGTTATAGAAAACTTATTTGTAACGGTAAACGAATTGCAGATTTTATTTTTCTGCATTGCTAACAAATTAGTAATTCACCCTAAGCTCTATTACCACTATAAGCAAAGAAGGAGGTCAAGTATTGTTTAAATATTTAATATCAACATTTTATAATTCCATAATCCTATTTTATGACCATGGAATCATCACCTGGGTTCATGGAAACCGGTTGAAAGATGAAGTTCAATAAAGTTTCGTCTATGTTGTATTATAACTTATTTCATAAGAATGTTTTTAAATTATGTTATTTGATACTTACCGGCCCTGAACGTTTTTAATTTATTTTAAAATTTCAGTATTTACAAAGTTCAGTTCGGACTCTACATTTTTATTCCTGGATTAATATAAACTTAAATTTCTTGGCTGTAAATGTGAGTTTGTGCCGAGCATTGGCCATGTCACGCTGTGTCCAGGAGTAGTCAGCCATCATTGCTGCACTCCATCGTACGTTAATCGATCACCGAGATTTCCTGGTTAAAAACGTGTTCCTCACTGACCGCAGCTATGTTTTCGGGAATGAAGTCACGCTGTGAGTCGAAAAGATTAATTTTGGGGGTATATTGACACCCAGCTTTTTGTAGGTACTAATGCACTTCTTTACATAGCAGATACATACTTTCCGGAGAAATTGGCTACAATTAATTTGAATGCCATCCATGCACTTTTTTCAGTATCATTCAGTAAGTCTTGGAAGTGAGTGCCAGCAATTAACTTCTTTATTTGTGGACCTGTGAACACACCTTCTTTGACTATCACATAACTCAACTCCGGAAACTTGTTGCACAGATACGAAAAGCATCCGAATCGTTGTCTAGTGCCTTTACGAAATTTTTCATCTGAAGCGGTGTCAGAGTTAATCAACGGCACATGAAGGAACTTTTTATTTACTGGGTGCATTCTAGTTTTGATAGCCCAATTTTTCTTATGTAGTGGTTCTTTCTATCTCTGTTTCACGCGCAGATAAAATAACAGTACTTGATGTACTCTGTCAGATGTTCCCATGAGAAAAGTGATGATTTTTAAATCGCCATAGCTGCACTATTCATATTCGTGGTAGCATATTTTTTCAAGAAGTAGTGAGACAGTTTCTTGTCTTTTGAGGTGGTAGAATATCTGACTAGTACTGAACCATATGTTTCCATTTTGTAATAACACTGCTTTCAAACTTGTTGTAATTGAGTCGATGAACAATCCCCATTCTTCAATGTTGTGTTCCACCCTTTCAATGTTGTGTTTGATTTGTAAAGAGAATTTGAACATCTGCACAGTCACTCACATACTGTCACTCACTGTCAAGTAATGTGATATCGAAAATGCTTTAAAATATTACCTAAAATATAATTTTTTCACAGACGATGAACATATTGCGTGGGGTTGCGTGAAAAAAAATACACGGAGAAAAAAATACATGGAGATAAGATTTCGGAAAAATAAATTTTATTTTTATGTTCAAATATTATTTTTAATACAACTAATACTCTTTATCGGGCACATGCGTCTTCAATCCCTGTTAACATGCAATCCTGCAGGTTTGTTAAGTGCACTTGTACCTACCTGTATGTTAAGAAATTTAACGTTCTTAGCAACACGTTTTGACATGCTTAGCAACGTAAACAACCATCGATTCATTGCAAGTCAAATGTTTGTTAAGAAATAACATAGCCTTGTACAAAACAAATCATATTCAAACAATTCAGAAGTAATTCACATTGGTTTGAAGAATAATTATCCTTAATTGAAAAATTATTAATAGTACAATTAGAAAAATGTAAATTATTTTTATTTTTTTATTTAATTTAATAGGTAATTATTACAGCCAAATTAGAAACTTGATCCAATGTGGCTAGGCCGAAGGCCTTTAAGCCATTACAATACCTACATTCTACCGAGTTCTAACCTTTCGCCTTCTGGTATTCACCTATGGTCTCTCCATCGCCTCAAAGCCGCGGAAACGAGACCATAAGGTACAGCTGAGGAAAACCCTGAAGGGGAAAAACCTGCCGTCAGAAGCCGAGTACATGCTACTCTATCCGGTTTTTAGACTATTTATTTATTTGGCGCGGGCGTCAGGCATTCTCCTTCCAGTGTTTGGCCTCCACCGCACCTGAAAACAAACAGCACCACAGAAAATCGTCCGCACCAACGCCTCTGCCCTAACATTTCCGATTCCCACTTCCCTTCGCCCCCTAATGTGCTTTATTTTAGCCGTTTCCTTTTATTTTATTTTAATTTAATTTATTTTTAATTTATTTAACTTATTTTAATTAATTTAATTATAATTTATTTAACTTATTTTGATTAATTTAATTTTAATTTATTTAACTTATTTTAATTAATTTAATTTTAATTTATATAACTTATTTTATTGACTTATTTATCTACTTATACTTAACAATTGACTACAATTTATAACTTTTATTTTATTTTTTTAATTTATTTTTTTGTACTGTTTACTAACCTAACATAACTTACTGACTAACTTAATTATTGTTAGTTTATTGATTTATTACATATTTCTCTCAGTCTAGGCTCTGCTCGTACTAACCACTGCTGTTTTCCCACTCCTTAATTTCCGTTTCTCTAGTGGTCCGAACCTTTCCGAGAAATGTTCCTAATTCTTTCATGAAGTTAGCTCTTTTATCCCCTAGAATGTTTTGGGCGAGCGTTACGTTCCTATGATGGAAGTAGTAATTTCCCATTCCCATCCATTTTCCTCTCAAGTTTCGGTCGCACTGCAAATTAAAAGGATATGGATCCAGTCTTCCCTATCACCGCAAAGCACACAGATGCCATTACCATTCGAGTCCTTTAATCTACGTTGCATCCACCCCCCGACCCTGAACCAAGCGTATCCCCTCTTGCCTCCTTTTGCAGTGTGTTTACGTAACGTTCGCAACCCCATAACGGACTCGCGTGAATTTGCGCAACTAGCGAACGTTTTTCGGCCGTTGCTGCCAGGATCTCTTGCCTTTTAATATCCGCAAGTCTATCCGAAATTAACCGTTCTATGTCACGTGTTCCCTATCTCCCACCATTTCCGGAGAAACGTCTCCCAGACCTGAACGTTCCAGTAGCAGTTTAATTTTATACGACCAGTAGCGTTGGTTGCTTCCTGTAACTGCACCGAAAACATCTATTTATAAGTGAGTCAGTCTGTTCACCTGCTAATTTAATCCAAAGTTTAATGGGTTTCATTTTAAAATCTTTCCAAATTCCTACACTACCGACCTCTCTTAGGACTCCGGCATTTGCTGCGAATCTAGAGACTCCGAGAATTAATTTGAAATAATCTGTTTCGACGCTTTCTAGTCGATCTATCCTATCCACTCCCCAAATTTCTGCCCCATAATTCATTGCTGGGAGAACTAGCGATTTAAACATCGTCTCGCACACCTTTAAAGGCAATTCCGGAACCCTGCGCACTGCGCAAACGATTTCTTTGAGCGCAATTCTTCCTTTACTGTGCGCCGCCACTATGTGATTACTCCATCCACCATTCATGGAAAATTTTGCCCCAAGATATGTAAATGTTTTTACCCGGTCAATCTCCTCCTGAGCGTAAAACCATTTCTCCTTGTTACCCCAGATAAATCCATTCTTGAAGACAACTACTTTGGTTTTTTGAATATTTACTTTTAATCCCCATGTTTCACTATACGTTTCTAGGATATTTAAACTTTTTTGTAAGCCGTCAATAGTCTCCGAACAAAAATGTAAATTAGGTAAATTAACCTCATTTTCCTCACATTCCACCAAATGAAACTCTACTCCGATAATCATATTTACTGACGATGTGAACGCGTAACGTAACTGGGAGTCAACGCGCCAATTTCCTTACCGAACGTTATTTCTTTAGGTATCTATAGGTTCAGGAAAATTATTTTCATCTATCTTTCTCGGACCACGGTATACGAACATTGTTTATGTAGATATATCGCAAGTAACACCCCACAATATCGTACTATCGTGCCACAGCAACAGAATTCATGTGTTTACTATCGCAGTAATGTAAAATTTCGCATAATTCGTAAGAATTTATGGTGACCGATAAAATGTTGAACATACCATGAAATGTTAGTGTTATTACTGCCTCGTCCATATTAAAAATCTCGGCTCTATTACGCTTCGCCTCGATTTTTAACTTAAGGCCCTGGCAGTAATAACACTCATAACATTATGTTAATAGCTATCAAATTTCGTATAAAAATTTGTTTTATATCAAGTATTTCTTAAGTTACATCCAAATTACAAAAAAGGGATCTTATATTCAGGTATCTTACCACACTCTGTATTGTAGTATATTCAATCGTCCCTCTTGTTGTCATCTACCAAATACAGTAGTCTGGAAAATCAAATGTTCCGTTATTAAAGATATCCTTTCCGGAATTTGTTTGTTATACCGTTTTAATGTGTGTTCATTTCACCTATGGTGTCCCCTGTAAATAAAGATTAATATATAGAGTAAAATGAACGTCAATGATTGAACTGTTGTTTCCATAATATTGGACAGGATTTTGAAATATTGTTCAAATATACTCTATAATTTTCACCATTCCGCACATACATTTGGAATTATATCTGCACGAACTGTTGTGTTTTTATTTTACATATCAGTAATCCAGATATTTCGTGCTGTTTGTGTTTAAAAAATATTATTGTATCAGGCATCGAAGAGCACGTATAACTAAGTTAATTTGTTCACTTCGTATTTGAGATTTTGATTTGCATTGAGAGTTGAGTGGACTCTTTTGTCAATAATTCGGGGAGTGAGTGCAGTCGGATCTGCTTCCAAATAAATGTTCGAGTAGTCAGAGGAAGTGTAAATTTGCATTCAACTGTTTATACACCAAACCCAGAGCAGGCATCTCGCACAACAGAACGAATTTACTTTTTACAGCAATTTCCACGGAATAGCTCGGCAATCGATAGTAACCTCGTTTGAATGGAGATTATTAATACTCGTGCCATTGTGTATTATGTTTTTATTTATAGTGTCACATTAATACAGCGTAGGTAATATAATAGCTTGGCGACGAATTATGCAATATCTCGTATCATTAATTTTGTTGTAATCCGCGGTATGTATTTGACGAGATTACGAGGTTGAAAAGGCATCGTGTTACCGAATAAAATTATTTATTGTTACGAGGTATTAGTGATGGTTTTAATTTCGAATAAAAAATATGTACAATATACATGTGTGGGCAACCGTCTTTTAAAAGAAATGACATTCTTTATCATTTATTTCCGATCATATTTCCGATCATGCATTGTCGTCTTGTAATTGAAGACATCACTTTATAATTCCGAAGGTCGTTTGATTACTTATTTCATGTCTTGTCTGACCATTTCGGAGAATATTGAGTAATTTATATGATGAAGTATTTTATAATTACACTCTGGTGAAATGTTTTATAATCGCATTTAGAAGTACGTTATTTAATATGAAATACCATTTATTTAGGGCATTTTATAATTAATTTTGTTATTCAGTAGTTAGGGGCGTTTATTTACTTACGTGAATTGTTCTAAATGCAACAAAACGATTCTCAAACCTTTGTGTGCTGTACCATTGATGTCTGCTGATCATTATCATATAAAATGTTCAGCGTACAATGCTCTTTTAACATGAGTGTTTAGGAACAGTGTCCTCTGTTTTTATTTCCAAAGCATCACAGAAAAGCTTCCACGTGCTTTAACGAGGAGATGCGATAATGAACCCGGGACCCATCGCTGCTCTTGAAGGGCATGAAGCACGTCCTTAAGCTACTCCAAGCACTCTGGATCAGCTTCCCTCGTGTCCTCCTTCGCCTCGCCCCAGTATAGCCAATCTCAGTGTCCTTCACGGTGCCCCTTCCATCAGCCTCCGCCCCGCCTTTCCTCTCCTCAGCTTCCCATCTCGGGCCCTCCCCCCCTTTTTTTCCCTCCACCCTCCGTACGCCCCCCCCCCCCCTGCTGTGTCGCCCTATCCCACCTCTCTCCCTTTCCTTCCCCTACCGTCTCCGTTTCCCTTCCACCTTCCGCTTCCCTCCTCCCCGATTCCCCTGCCTTCATTCCGTCCCGCCCCATGCCCCCAACCTTCCCGTCCCACCATCCTACCTAGTCCCGCCCTGTCCCAGCCCCCTCCCGCCCCACCCCACTCCTCCTTCCCCACTTACCAAGACACAATGGCAGCGGCCGTTTAAAGCCCGGAGCTTTCCCTATCGCATTACGAGCACTACCCATTGTCTGTGTTGATTTAAGTCCGCCGACGTTATGTGCGCGGGGGGCGGGGCGGGGCGACTCATTCGCATCTTCAACGAGAGTCCTCTTGAGATCCCGCGATTTCGAGCGGCGTCCAAATCCGAGCGGGATCTCGCGTGGCGCGCGGCATTCCCCCTCCCCCTCCGACCAGGCGGCGCGCGCGGTGCGGAGACGCCACACGTGAATCTCCCCGGATGAGTCTGTGGCGCGAGACGTAGTGAGGCAGTAGTGAATAGCACTGAGGCGCCACACGTGAATCTCCCCGGATGAGTGTGGCGCGAGACGTAGTGAGGCAGTAGTGAATAGCACTGAGGCGCCACACGTGAATCTCCCCGGATGAGTCTGTGGCGCGAGACGTAGTGAGGCAGTAGTGAATCGAAGTGAGTCGCCACACGTGAATCTCCCGGGATGAGAAGAAATAAGAGGTTATCTTCGTCAACATATCAGTTTATTAAAAAGCCGGCTTTCGACGGCTTTGAGACGGCAGTATCTTGTAGACTGACGATGACAGCAAAGCCGTCGAAAGCCGGCTATCTTAATAAAGCTGATATGTTGACGAAGATGACCTCTTTTATTTCTTCTTATAAGAACGTCAACTACACCAAATCAGAATTCCCACAACTCCCGGGATGAGTCTGTGGCGCGAGATGTAGTGAGCCGGACCTGTTTTTTGCTTAACCGGACATGTTTTCTTGAACCCTCATTTGCTGGAAACGAGAGGAGAGGGGGGGTTGTTTATTTCGACGGCATGACTATTAATTCAAATACTTTGTTCCTTCTTCAATACAAAATAGTTTCAAATATATGGGATAGTATGGTCATTAGATTATGTCAATAACACTTGTTGCTACCTTTTATTTCAGCTAATGTTAGTAAAGAAGGGGGGGTAGAAGTTTCGGGGTTCAAGAAAACTGAGAGTATAATATTATACTCTGAGTTAGAATGTGTTCAAGAAAAAAATGACATAATACTGAAAATTCCAATCTGAATTATAGTAAACATTATTGTGTTCTGTACCATTGCGTACGATTTTATGCGTTTATTTCACATGTAAAATACATTTATGACAATAATGCCATTTATTATTTCTGAAAGAAAAATGTATATCAACAATTGTTTTATACCAGATTATATTTTACATTCAGTTTAAATCCTTTCGCTTCAACAGTTTCAAATCTTCAACAATTCAACACTCTCAAAAAAATTCTTGTAAGTTCACTTACAAGATTTATCTTGTTTCTCAGGGAAAACAAAGATGTCACGTTTGTTGATTTTAAACTCTTTTCAAGGTTTAACTTTCTCAGGAACGCTATCGTTGTCAGTAAAGAAAGATTATTCAGTTTATAGAACAATTATTTAAAATTAAACAGAATCTATGGTGAGTACTCTGAGTTCGGCTGTCCTTTCAATTTCTGTAAGATAACGTTCTTGAGGACGCTCAGTTCTGGCAGGTACTAGCTAATGCTATCACATAAGCTTTGAAAGATTTTTCATTAAGTACACTACTAATAATTTTCCTAAGAATTTACTCCCTTCCTTCTTCTTTCTTTCTCCCATCGTCTCCCCTTCCCTTCCCTTCCTCTCCCCTACTTCTCTCTCACCCTTCCTCTCACGCTTTCTTCCCCCTCTCTGTCACATAGTTTCTTGTCCTCCCTCTCTCGTTCCTTCTCAGCCTTTCTCATCAGAAATGTACATCTTCCTTCCAGCATTGAAAATCAATCACTGCCAAGACTCGAACATTCCGGAACTAGAATATTGCTAGGACATATCTGGCCACAGGGCTTCTGCTGCGGACTCCACTATTTGTATCGTCATCTCAGCTTTCGTGCAAGACTGCAGAAACATTGGAATTTTAATATAAATAGAAATTAACAAATTCACAGTAGTATAAAGAAATCGGAGGAAAAAGGACTAAAAGAGGAACCTAAAAATAGATGTTTATAGGAAATTAAATTTTGAAAAATAATAATTTAATCGGAAGCGATTATGAAGTGCCTCATAGTTGGCGGAAAAATATGAAATGTATGCAGCTAGTACAAGTTTTGTAAACAGAAATTTGTTTTAACAATAAGCAGTCAAATTACTAAATATATAATATTAATTTCGTATTATTTATCATCAACAAACCTCAATTACCACATTCTGTGGCACATTTTCAGATTGTTTCTTTTGCACTCGCTTCAGCGTATCCATTTGTGAAGGCAAATGAAAATGGTGCTCTGACCTCTGGAGAGAACAAACAAAATGCGAGGTCTCGGACTTCATTCGACGCGTGCGTCGAACAAAGATTGGTGCGCGAACGCGGCTCTGTCTCGCAGGCGTGTCGGCACCGCTTGAGACGTGACCTCCCATCGGCACGCGCACGCGCACGCACATGGACGGCGTCACGCGGGCGGCGCACGGGGAAGATGCGCCCGGACACAATGGGTCGCCACGCCCCTCCCGCCCCTCCTGCCCCGCCCACGGCCCGAGCGGCTCTCCGCCAGCACGCCCCCTCGCCTCCCGCCGACCCACCCAGCGCCACCCAACCGTGCCAAGCCTCGTCCTCCTCCCAGGTCTGCTCATTCAACGCCCCAGCCCATCCCAACTGTTCCAAGCCTGGTCCTTCCCATCCCCGCCCAACCCCGCCCACCACCCAGTTATGACCAGTAACCCCCAGTTCCTTCCAGTCCTTCACAGTACCTAGAATCTCCTAGAACCTTCTAACCCCACCCGACCCCTCTGTCTCCGACCCCATCCCCAGCCCCAGCCCCGCCCCAGCCCCGCCCCCCAGCCCCGCCCAGCCCCGTCTCAGCCGCGCCCGCCCCGCCTCGTCCCAGCCCCACTCCCGCCCCAGCCCCGCCCCTGCCCTGCCCTGCCCCGCCCCACCCCACCCCTGCCCCGCCCCAGACCCGCCCAGACCAACCCAGACCCGCTAAGACCCGCCCAGTGCCGTTGCGCGCCCGACTTGTCCTGCGCTCATGTCCTTGTTCATCACCATACCCGACCCATCACGACTCGCTCCGTCTCGTCCGTCCTATCCCGTCACGCCTCTTATCGCATCTCCCCGCCTTGTCTTCGCCTCGTCCCCACCTCGGTCGCTCCCCCATAACGTCTTAGAATCTCCTAGAACCTTCTAACCCCACCCGGCCCCGTTCAGCCTCTCCGAACCCAGCCCCAGCCCCGCCCCAGCCCGCCCCAGCCCCGCCCCAGCCCCGCCCCAGCCCCGCCCCAGCCCTGCCCCAGCCCCGCCCCAGCCCCGCCCAAGGCCCGTCTCAACCCCACTCCTCACCTCTTCCCATCCCTCTTCTCGTCTCTTCCAGCCTGGTTCTCACTGTCTCCTGCTTCGTTCCCACATCGTTTTCTTCTCGTTCGCCACGTCCCACCTTATCGGTTAATAAGCGACCCTTGCATTCCACTCCGCGTAGCGCCACGCCCTCCTCGGTGAATTGTCCTACGTTTTCGCCTACGGCCAAGAAGGGTTCTTTGACTCTGGGCGCGAGTGCCCACAGACAAATTCCGCCCGTGTCTCATGAAAACCAGATGCGCCGGCTTCTTTTATTCATCGCTTTGATGTTGCGGTCTGCGACATCCCGTTTTATGCTACATCTTCTCTCACAGACGCGTCGAAAGATGAGTGAAATTTATTTTCTCTAGTTCTATACTCATCTGTTTTACAACACCATATTCTAGTCACAACTAGATAATTCTCGATATGTCGAACTTCTCTCAAGGATGTTGAACTCACGTTAAACTTAACATGTAGCTCAGCTGTGGAGTTGTGCTCATGACATCTTTTAAATTTCGAAATCAAAATGTCGCGAATACAAAGAAACAAGGGTTACCGGTGAAACGTAGAATTTCACTACAATCGAACAGTACAAATTAAGTCTACATTATATCGCCTAGTCTACAATTTTCTTGGGATCGTTGTCAATGTATTTTATAATAACGAATACATCACATAGAAAATTAACGACATTTTGTCGTTTAATGAATCAATCAAATGGTGTTATCTCTATCACGAAACAATGAATTACATTAGAAGCATTTAGATTATTACATAGATGTGAAAAATATTTTAGGTTAAATAAATTTATTTAAGTGTGAAAAGACGAGTCATCATACACACTCGGTCGAATTCAGTCCCTGCCTCGAGGAGAATTCTAGCGGCGGGCTGCTGTAATCGGTAGTTTTCCGTGGTTTCTCCGATCAACCCCAGAATGCCGGAGCAATACCCTAACAAACGGATCACGGACCGCGCGCGATCTTTCCTTCCTCTTCCTTCTCATATCCTCACCTCTTACACATACACACAAACATGCCCTACACTACCGCACATGCCGGGTGACCGGTCGGGAGCTTAGAACTTGTCCCGGCCGGGGCGGTGTCCCGCTGGTGGGAGAGACCTTGTTGAGGTAACCCGCTGGTGGGAGAAACATTGTTGGGGAAACCTCGCTTACCGACGGTAGGTCGGCGCCGGATCTCGCCATCCAGCAGGGGAAGATGTGCGTCACCTCCCGAGGAAAAAACCTGCATTACACTTACGGAACTAATGACCTCAGTAGTTGACACGCCCGTGATCATTAAGAACCAACCAACCAACTTAGGTCCGTGAATGTTCCCAATGTGGCTCTGAGCAGGGGCAGGGAGCCCTTGGGCCCTGAGGGCCGCCAGCGGAATGTGTGGGTGTGGCCGCAGTGCGCACGTTGGGCTGCTCGGGAATACAAAACGGGCGGCGCGACCGCTCCCAGTGGGTCGCAGCGCACGCCAGCTGGCGCGGCGGGAGGCGCTGCGCTCATTCACTCGTCGATCGAGAACGAGCTTAGCCGGCCTGCATATAGAACGATTTTCCTAAGGATGAGCCAAAGTGACAGTTCGCTTAACAAGTGAATATCACATGTAATTCAGAGAAGTATCCCTCCGCCGCGACAGCTGTTCAGCCACGCCCCTTCGTAAAGTGCTAATGGCTCCTGTGAAAACATCCCTATGCAGAAGTATAAGAGTTTCGCTGAGGCACATGCATGTACACGAGTCCGGGAAATATTTAAATTTAATTACGTAAGTGGAAAATCTCTTAATATGCTCTCACAATCAGTAAAAGAAAACTGCCACGAATCTAAATAGAAAGAAAAATTATTTTAAGTCGTAAACACGTGCACAGGTACGCATCTCGCAATCAAGTCTCGGTTTTAAAATAAACATAATATGAATCACACAAAAAATAAATTTAATGTAATGTTTATAACGAAAAATAATTTGTACAGAAGAGCACATAACTATGCCCTTCCTAATTTCAATTATTTCTCGTGGCGCACTATATTTTTCTCGGACGAGGGCATCACAAAAGGAAGCGTCGAAGCCATTTACAAGTTTGCCAACTGCAAACGAACGAATGCAGGAAGGGAGTCTGATGAGCTCGAGGGCACAACGGCCACAGAACCTTCAGTAAAGTTGCCAGCACTAGCTATCACTTTGGTTCATCCTTAGAAAAATCGTTCTATGGTCGAGGTCGCTAAGGCTGGAGGATCGTGGGTTTGAATCCCGCCTCGTGGATGTTTGTATGTGTGCATATTGTCCTTACGTGATCCCTCTTCAGTTACCAATCACAGTAAAATCAATCAGAGTGGGCGCAATATGACCTCGAAGTTAAAAAGCGACCTTAAAAAAGAGCTTTGGTTCTTCGTTAGATAGTGGTCCGCGAAAGTTTTAAAACAAAATTTTATGTTAGTTTGTAAAGTTTTAAACATTTCGGAAAATGAAAAAATGAGAATACGATTATACCAGTCGGTGATGTAGTATGTATCCGATTCACAGAGTATTTAAATAGTGTACACCTACTAATTACAGTATAAAAATTATTATAACGTAGGAGATAGTAATTCAAAAGGTTTTATAGGTGTTGATACATAGGTAATTTAATTATATTATAGTTTGATCTCTATGTTCTGTATATTGTATTATTGTTATATGCGAGTTTGTTTTCTTATTAATTTAAAAAAAATATGTTCAATATTTCAAGCTTATTAGGGATCCCCACAATTTGGCATTTTAGGGCCTCTCAATATTTAACGGGGCATTTTTATTGTGTGGTTGTGCTCATGAAACAATCTCGGGTTTCCGAGCGCGCGCAAGCTAGGATGATTGCACAATTTTACTCTCGTTTTTCAGATCACGTGTTTGGAGTGCCAGCACGGCATTGCCGACCACTGGTAGTATGATGATGGTTTCTTGCGGCTAATTCACTCATAGGCATGCAATTCCATAATATTTCTGCTCCCATCATGTACTTTGGTCTTTTAGAGTCAGGTTAAATTGCCTTTTGTTAGCAACTGGTGTTCACAGGCCTGACATCTGTTTTCATTTATTGTCCACGCCTGTGGATAAGGAAGATATGGCGACCATGACGTATTCCCAACCCCGTGCTCAGTGCATCAACTGATGTCACTGCAGTGCCTCTGACTGGGAGGTCTTAGGTTCGAGTCCCGATAGTGAAAGCTGCAGCTGACAGTCTAGCTTGTCAGCTAGGTCGAATTCAGTCGCTGTCTGGAGGAGAATTCTAGCGGCCGACTGCTCTGATCGTTAGTTCTCCGTGGTTTCTCCGATCAACACCTGGCCTATGCCGAAGCAGTTTCCTCACGAATGGTTCACGGACCGCGTGCGAATTTTCCTTCCTCTTCCTTGTCCTATCATCTTCCCTTACTACACACACACTTACATGCATTACAGTACCATACATGCATGGAGATCAGTCAGGGACTTAGCGCATTAGAAATACAAAAACACACTAGAAGTAGACACATTAAAAAAAAAAAAGACACATTAGAAATTAAATTAAAAAACACATTAGAAGTACAAAGACACATTAGAAGTACAAAAACACACTAGACGTACAAAAACACACTAGACGTACAAAAACACACTAGACGTACAAAAACACTCTAGAAGTACAAAAACACACTAGACGTACAAACGCACTAGACGTACAAAAACACACTAGAAGTACAAAACACACTAGAAGTACAAAAACACACTAGACGTACAAAAACACACTAGACGTACAAAAACACACTAGAAGTACAAAAACACACTAGAAGTACAAAAACACACTAGACGTACAAAAACACACTAGACGTACAAAAACACACTAGACGTACAAAAACACACTAGACGTACAAAAACACACTAGACGTACAAAAACACACTAGAAGTAGAAAGACAAAGACACATTAGAAATACCAATAAAGAAAGACACAAATCTAGATTTATCTAAACTGAATAAATCTAGCATCCATTTATTTCCCAAAATGTCTAGTTCACGAACCGACTGGTGTTTGTCCGCTCGCTGCGTGCCGCGGGGCATTGTGCGTGGCCGCTGGGGCGAGCCGGGGCGGAGGTCAGCCGCGGCCGCGTGATTTTGAGCCCCGCGTCGCCGCTATGCGGCATGTGCGTTCCTGCATGTATTTTTCGAAACACGAGCGCGAGTTAGTATTCCAATCTCAGAGACAATTTGTGTCGCTCCGCGTGCGTGACGTGAATGTTTCTGTGTTGTTGCATTGTGTGTTATCCTCCAGTTGCCATTGAATTCTCAAAAGGGATTTAGGTAAATATGAGAAAATTTGGTCTGGACCCAGCCGAAACGGGCGGAAGAGCAGAAAGAAACGTGCCAGAACAAGCTCATCGGCTTCGATTTCAGAGACGAAACTTCTGGATTTTCATAATGTTGAGTTTCCAAGTGCATTGTGCTGAAATCGATAGAATGAATGTTTAGTTAAAAATGTATGGAAAAGCTTTCGGTAAAACTTCGTTTTTTTTGTTTAAAAGTAGTTCTCTAGTTTAGGCGGGTGATGCGAAAATTACGTGCGGATTCATCGAATGCTATTAACAAAAACATTTATGCAGGGAAAAATTGTACGAAAGGTGGCTGTGTTTTATCTAACAGAATATTCTGTACCGAGAATATGTTTTTAAAATTTTTATATTTACGTTTCATTATATATTTTATTCTACATAGAAATATAAAATCAGGACACCTCAGTGATGGGGTTGCTATAATTGCTCAAGAAATTGCGCAGATCTTGAAGTTATATTTATGTCCAAATCAGAGGGACCATATCAGAATTTTCGCAATTGTTTTAGGAAAAATGGATGAAAACCTAATCGAGATGATGGTCAGGGTCTTGAAAGCTGAAGTTCAAACTGTTTCAGGCATGTAAAAGACGTTTTCTTGGACGTTGTAAAGATTGTCGAGTGCATATAATCGCTGGCACAGGAGATGCTTGACAATCAGAGTTCAAAAACGTATTGAATATATTTTAGCAGTGGTTTGTTACGGTTTGCATAATTTGGAACAATACGAGCGATCTTGCATAGTGAGTTAACGTACGTCGCATTCAAGTGAACGGCACAGCTGTATCGTGCAATGTAAAGTGAATGCAAGTGGTAGCATTTCTCATTCCTTGAATCCGCCACTAGCAGCAGGGGAATACGTATATGCTGCACATGCTCCGCCTTGAGGCGAGTCGTTATTCGGAGTAACTTCAACGCTCCTTCCTCTGCTTTCCCCACCCCCGCCCACCTCCTCGTCATCCCCGCCGCCGCCGCCGAGCGTTTGTCTCGGCAAATCGAATCACGAGATTGCCAGCCAGCCAGCCAGCCAGCCAGCCAGCCGGCGCGGGGTAAAACGCTCATTTCCGTAACAAAGTGATCCACCGCGCTGGCAGCAGCTCTGAGAGCTCTCGTGAGCTTTCCCCCTCCTCTCCCCTCCCCCTCCTCCTCCCTCGCCTCGTCCAACGGCCGGGGCCTCCCACTCGCTAACCTCCGCCCGTTAAACCAACCTCTACACGCCAACCTCGGTCCTCCAGGCAACCGACTGCGTACTCTTCGCCTTTAAACTCCCCTTCTGTCGATTCTCATCCCGTCAATCCTCTCGCCCGCCAATCCCCTCGCTCGTCAATCCTCTCGCCCGTCAATCCCCTCGACCGTCAATCCCTCGCCCGTCAATCCCCTCGCCCGTCAATCTCCTCGCCCGTCAATCCCCTCGCCCGTCAATCCCTTCGCCCGTCAATCCCCTCGCCCGTTCAATCGCCACGCCCGTCAATCCCCTCGCCCGTAAATTCCCTCGCCCGTTCAATCTCGTCGCCCGTCAATCCCCTCGCCTGTTCAATCTCTTCGCCCGTCAATCCCCACGCCCGTCAATCCCCTCGCCCGTCAATCCCCTCGCCCGTTCAATCTCCTCGCCCGTCAATCCCCTCGCCCGGTCAATCCCCTCACCCGCCAATCCCCTGGCCTGTCAATCCCCTCGCCCGTCAACCGCCCATCATCTCCTGCCCGTCAGCCCTTGCCGTCCAGTTGGGACAGATCAACTCCCTCCGCCTATGAAATTCCCTGCCCATGAACTCCATCCGGAAAACAGTCAATCGGCGATTTTTCCACCCATCGACGCCCACCCATTAACCATCATCCGTGAAGATTCCGCTCGCTCTTGCCTTCACGCTAAAGCAGGGGCGTGTCCCTCCCCTGATCATTCTCTGTTAGCCCTCTGTAACTCCATTTTCATGCCCATTCAGACCCCTCCATTCCCATCCTGTCCTTCCTTCGCCTGTTCCTCGCCCGGAGGCTTGTCACAAATGAAGCATCCGTCAGAGATCGGGATTTGCATCAAGTCGCATTCAATATACATGGAATCGTCTTGAATATTCAAACCGCCCGCGGAATGGCCCGAGATGAGAATATTCACCATTTTCGCGCTGCCCCTGACCTGCGTGTGCTCGATGCAGAGACCGGTAGCGGTAGCTCAGTGCATCAACTGATGTCACTGCAGTGCCTCTGACCGAGAGGTCCTAGGTTCGAGTCCTGACGGCGGCACGATTTTCGACACTAGCTTTTCAGCTAGGTCGCATTCAGTCGCTGTCTGGAGGAGAATTCTGGCGGCCGGCTGCTCTGATCGGTAGTTTTCCGTGGTTTCTCCGATCAACACCAGGTGAATGCCGGAGCAGTACCCTACCAAACGGGCCACGGACCGCGCGCGATCTGTCCTTCCTCTTCCTTGTCTTATCCTCTCCCCTTACACACATACACTGGCATGCACTACACTACCACATATTCCGGGTAACCGGTCGGGAGCTTAGAGCTTGTCCTGGCTGAGGCGGTGCCCCGCTGGTGGGAGAGTCCTGGTTAGGGGGAAACCCCACTAGCCGACGGTAGGTCGGCGCCGGATCTCGCCATCCAGTGAGGGAAGATCACCGTCATCTCAGGAGAAAAACATGCACTACACTAACGGGGCTAATGACCAAAGCAGTTGACGCGCCCGGAAACACGAGAAAATCAATCAATCAATCAATTGATGCAGAGGTGTCTGATCGCCTATTAGGGTCTGCTGCGTTGGCGAAGCATGGCAAATCATCAATTGAGAAACCTTTCATAGATAATTGTATCTTTTGAAATTCCACTTGGATTTAACAAGTTCTATTCTAGAAGTGACCAATGAATGAATTATAATATTCCGTTGTGAAATTTTAAATCTCCATTGAATCATATTATAGATAAAAAGTGTAGCAGGTATCGATACTTGGTATATCATGTCATGAAAATTAAAAACACTGGACCACTAAATTTTGTTTTGGGTAAGGAAAATACTTTCCAAGGGATTGAAGATTTCTTGGGGTAAAAATTAAATTTTTGTGGTATATAGTACCTTTAACCTTAGCCAATATTTGCAGTATATTATGATTTACGATTCATTGTTACTTCGCTTTATTTTATGATCTTTTTGTGAAGTGCATGAAATATCACACCTGTCGAGTAACGGATAAAGACTTTGAGTCACATTTTCCTCATTACTCAGAATTCAGATTTAAAGCTTTGAAGAAAGTCTTCATTATTTCGTATCTTTTCCCTTTATGAAGACTACTAGTACCAAATATAATCGTGATTTTATTCTTCCTAAATATCAAATAGCACAACAAAATCATTGTTTATGAAAAATGGCCTGATCGTTTGAGAAGTCTTCCTTCAAAAATGTAAAGTACGAGTGCATAGTAAGATAAAGAAGCGCCTACTGCCAAAAAAAGTTTGATGCAAAATATTAATGTAAAAATGTCAGCATTGAAATACTGATCTTAACGGGCTCACCCATTATTCGTCTGCACGCCATTACATGAGGGATCATCAACGGTAATTCCTGAGAATATCTTGAACTATAGGGTGAAACATTATTTCGTAACCTGCCGTGAATATTTCCTCGGTGACAAAGAGTGTTTTTTCTGAGGCAATAAATCTCCAGGCGGCCAGGGACGCCAAGGAAGGGTGAAGGAGGGGGGAGGGAGGGAGGGGGCGGGGTGGGGGAGGGAAGCTCACATGCGGCAGTGAGGGGGAATCCGGGCCTCCCTTATTACGTGACAGCGTCAAATTACGCGACCGCGGGAACCGGAGAACAAAAATGGCGCATCCGTTGCAGCTGCAGGGCGGGCGCGGCGAGGAAAGGGCTGGAGGAAGGGAGGAGAGGGAAGAGTGGGCGGGATGTGCGCGAAAACAGCATGGGAGAAAAACAAGATGCGGTGCGTGGGAGTTAGGAGTGGCACAAGCGGAATAAGGAGAAGAAAGATAAGAATAGAATGGGAACGGGGGAAGGGGAAGGGGGGGAAGAGGCAAAAGTGCTGGGGGGGGAAAGGGAAAAAGAAGGGCGAAAAGAACAGGAATGCAAAACGATTGTGAGGGATGTTGAAGATAGAATAAGAGATTCAACTAGAAGAAATAAGTTGAAGATTTTGGCAAGGAATGAAGCTTATATAATGAAATAATACAATGAAGGGTGCGGAGTGGAAAATGAGAGAGAATTGTGGAGATGATAGAAAGATGTGATAGAAGAGCTGGAAAATAAAAGGAAAGGAAGATGGAGAGGAGAGAAACGGGAGGAGATGAAATAATGTTAGGGAAAGGAGAGGTGGAAAAAGAGAGAACAAGTGAGAGTAGAAGACTGGAAAAGGAAAATGAAAGCGAAGAAAAGAGAGGAAGAAGGAAAGGACTGAGGAGAAAAAGGGGGCAGGTTGTGGGAGTAATTCAGGTCTGAAGAGAGAATAAATCAGAGAAGTGGAAGGTAATGTAGAGAATGGAGGAGTATGAAATTGAAGGAGGACAATGCGGGTAGAGAGAAGAAGAGAGGTGGGTGACGATGTTTCACTTAAAAGGATTTGCATTTCTCCTAGTGACTCTAGCCATGTAATATAGATCTCTCCGATTGAGATTCGCCGCCGAGCTGTGAGCGAATGGTTCGTTCTCCTTCAGCGTCTTGAGTCTGTGAGTACGTGCTTCGATGCCACTCCAGATATGAATGCAGGCAGAGTTATTCGAAAGCTTTGGACAAGTACACGTTTGCTTCTTGCTTTTGGTGTGATGAAATCCAGCGATTGTTCATTGTGGTTACCACGCATTCACATGTAGTTTTCTTCGGAAACCAGTGTAAGGCACTGGATTTCAATACAGAAATGATACTAAAATTTCAACACAGTTATGCAGGAGAATCAGAAGCAACGTGATTATTGTAAGGTATCGTAAACGAACGTCATGTCATTGTTATATTCAAGTGAATATGGTAGAATTCTTTACGTACGATGAAATTTTAATAGTTTAACAGATAGTTGGCGGTAAGTTTTTTGTAAACTATCAATTTCCTAAGTAAACTAAACAATTGTGTTAACTGATGTAAATATTATGTTCAGCAACATTTCCTGTAGATATAGCTAATTTGGAGAAAATTGTTGACTAGTGAGTGAGGTGTTCCCAGATTTCAATTCTAAAATAAATTTTGTTTGAACTGTTTCATGGGAAGCGAATGGTTTCAGAATGATTCAGAAATATAGATTTAATAATAGAAAGCACATTAAATGCGAGGAAAGGCCATTTTTAGTAATATTGTTAGTTTTATGTAATTATTACATGTCAAAACGTAACACGTTTACAATTAATATGGTAAAGTGATTTGACCTCGGGAGACAGGGTTTGTGGGAGATGCGATGCTCGCCAATACCAAGGCTGCAGGTTTGAAACCTGTTATGTTCAGAATAATTGCACGCTTTTCACAAACACAGATTTATTACAATGAACCACAGAAAGTACATTGGTCACAATTCCATAATCCAAAAGAGTATACCATGTCACAAGCCAAAACCAAAAACCAAAAGTCCGGGAGATGTACCAAAAAACTAGTTATGTCAAACCAAGAAATACACCAGAATAAACCAAAATTATTGTCGGGCCTACACTCACTTCCGCACGGTACAATCTCCTCACTCAAGTTTACTCAATACACGGTTACTAGCGTTCTGAATCTCTGGCTGGCGGCGCTCGCTTTTAAAGCGGGTGGCCCCGCAGACTCGCTGCACCGCTCCTGGCTCTCCGGCCAGCCTTCCTTCTAAGCTCGGGCGGCGCCTTTTCCGCTTCGCCGCCTCTGCCGACTTCTTCGGTCGCCGCTGAGCGCTGCCACCTTGGCGAGCTCTTCAAACGTGGTTATACAGCCGCAACAAAATCCATATGAGATAAATGTTTCCAATTGTTTAAGGCATGGGGCCCATTCCAAACTTTGAATCAGAACGATGGCACAAGCGTGAGAGCCGAGGCCTAGGAATATCATGGGCAAATATGTAAAGGTACAGAGCCGAAGTAGGTCTATGCGATGATTGGGGTGTGCGCAGGAACTCCTTACCGCTTCCAAGAGCAGTGGTAGGTACTGCGGCAGCCCCTGGTAAGGTGGCTCCACACATTCGTTATTCCGCGAGGAGCGAGCAACCGCTTGCCGAATTCAAAGTAGTGTGGTGAGTTGCTTGCTAATTGCCGAGTGACGAACATTCGGTGCGGTACTCTCCCTGCTCACCACGTGTCGGTCTTTTGAACACATCACAGGAAGCGAACATTCACCGAACTCATCAGTTGTTAGGGATTGAACAGTAGCTTGCTGCGCGGTGAATGCCGAATGTGTGGCGCCGCCTTTCGAGTTCGAAGAGAATAGGAAACTATCTAATACGAGAAAGTGTGCAATTCTGTTGCTCCACTAGTTTAATGTGATAATCCCCTCAATAGTGGGGAATTGGTGCGTCCGCTCTTACGCGTCCTCTTATTGGTGAACGCGGCGCAGGACTCACAACGTCACGGCCCCCTGGGGTCCGGCTGCGCCAGCGTCTGGGTTCGTCGGTCTCAATGTTCGCCCGCGCCCGCCAACCCCTCAACGCGACAGAGCGGCTCCGGACGGATCGGTCCGCAGGTCGGCGAGGCGGCGGCGGCGGCCGTGGCGGCGGCGGCGGTGGTGGTGGTGAAGGCGCCGGCGGCGGCGGCCGTGGCGGCGGCGGTGATGGTGAAGGCGACGGCAGCGGCGGTGGTGATGGTGGTGGCGGTGGTGGTGATGGCGGCGGCGGTGGCGAGAGTGGTGGCGGCAGTGGTGGCGGCGGCGGCGGCGGCGTGAGGTGGGGGGGGGCGGGGGGGGGGCGGCGGGGCGGCGGCGGCGGCGGCGGCGGCGGCGGCGGCGGCGGTGATGGCGGTGGCGGTGGTGGCGGCGGGGCGGCGTCTAATGAAATTGGGGCCCCGGCAGACCGCCCGGAACTGCCCACGCGCCTCTAATGAAATAATTTCAATGGGCGACGCGGTCGTGGCCGCGGCTTGCAGGAAGCGCGCCGAATATTAGTCTCTGTTTGAGGGGGAGATGCTCGCAGTGGGCGGTTTCCGCGCTGTATCAAGTTTTTACAATGCAGTTTCATGAAAAGTTTGAAAACACCGTTGATTTCTTTTTAATAGGATTGGGGCGTAAAATGTGATGACCCTCGAAATTGTGGGGTTGAGATTACGTGATGTTTTGCTTCACGCACCTGTCATCAAGTTTGGTTCTAAAATAGTTCAATTTATTTACGTGAACTTTCGTGGTTCTCAGTGAATCAAACCTCCGTTTCCTCTGCTTCATTCATATCGTATATTCACAATCACATCAGTCACAAACAGTCCATCAGGATCGTTCGTTCATTCATTTATTCATTCCAGATACGACCATAAATCTTTGACTCTTGCATCCTAATGTACATGTGTACATTAAATTTAATTGGCGTTCATGCTAATTAGTTTAATGTAATGCACATTAAAGTAATGCGCAAATTTCTGACCGTTAACTGTTTGCTCCATCTACCCCATAAGCTAATTTGTATAAACTGTACATCATCGTAAAACAAATAATTGCCAATAAATATCATTAAAAACAATTTCGTACACCAATAGTTTGGTAAATATTTGTATACATAATAATTGAAGACGCTTCCGCTTCTGAGTAGCTGCGTTTCTAATCTTCATTGTTAAGCAATAGGTACAAATTGTTGAGCATTTTTTTACCTGACCGCTCTAGCATGTTTCCAGTGCGTTTTGAAAGGAGTATTTTCTTCCGTGATAGAATAACGTAAATACGTAGTTAATTACTTATGTTGTGGAGTTTCTAAAAGTCTTGAGCAGTTGCGTAGTCAGGTTCCTTTATGCCCGTGCAGAAAAACGAAATGTGGTTGCCGTCTACAAGAAAATTGAAATTTAAGAGTTTTAAATTTAATTGGTATAAGTATAAGAAGATTTGCTTATTTATAATTTTGTATTGTTTTTTGTTAAAAAAAAAATTTATCAAGTTCATTTAATATTTTTGTACAAAACAGTTCAATAAACTTGTGTTAAATATATCACAAACATGTGTTACAATAATTTCTTTTGTTTGCAGGTTGGTGAAAATATCCTTGATACTTTCAAACTTGTTCCGAATTGGTGAGTAGCGGTCTTTGGATACTGTATTCTCATTTATTCTAATCGTTTTGTAATAAATTTTTTGAGCACAGCGAAACGTTATATTATGCCATATAAATTTATATGACCTTCGTAGTAATATACATCTCGGCAAGATTTAATTAGCGATAATTCTCTTTGTTCTATTTGTACTGCATTGTCCATCGTCTTTTTACCATTCTTATTTTTAATCCCATGCTTGTTCCTAAATCGTAGCACAGGACATTTTATTCTTTTTTTCTTGCGGCTCAATTGAATACTATTGAAAATTCTGCCCTTCTCAAATACTGGTTGAATTCTATCTATAAATATCTTATTCGCCTCATGTTTCTGAAATAACTCGCCTCTGCGTTTATGCACTTCAAACACGGATTACGTCCATGAAGAGAGAAGATGTGGATCAGGGTATGAAAGCTGTAATTGAAATACGTGCCTGAGATGAAAACTACTGGATGGGCTAGGCTAGGGAATGGAGACTCGGCGTTGCTGTTTTTATTTGCGTTCTAATTGAAATTGCTCTAGAAACAAAATGTAAGAGGTATATTACTGCAAAATTAAATCACATTATTTTACATTATTTTCTTAGTAACATGCTCGCCCAAAATATTGCATTACATATATTCGATCTAAAGCATGTGCTATTTAAAATTTTCTTACGGACTTCAATTTTCTCTCTTTTTTCCTGTTACCACCACAAGATTAGTTTTAATTAAAACATTATTATTAGAACTCAAAGATTTAATAGTTTTGCTAAAAGAAAAGGGTAGACCTGGATTGAAAGTTTTAAAAACATGCTTATTGGGAACTATACATTTTTCTCTTCGCATTGAACGTAAGTTAATAATGTAATTAATAATAATGGTAATAATAATAATAATAACAATAAAATAATGTACAACAAAAACATTCAATTAGGGTTTCATTTACTTAGATGGTGTTAGCAGATGGATGTGCGCACAATTCATTATCTATTAATAGGTATCCATTAAGATAAGACTTATCTTGTACTGCAGAATATAGGGCGTTAATAATTCCTGATGAGTGGGGGTGGGGGAGGAGGCGGGCGCCGGCTCTGGCCTTTTCGCGATCGAGGGCGCCTATCGCCGGCTGTGTATGCGGGGCCGTCACCTGTCGCCCGTAACTCCCGCGCAACAGCACAAGCCGCCTGCCGCCCGCCCAACTGCCCGCTCGCTCCTCTCTCGCGCCCTGCTCTTTACACTGCTCACTCGACTTCTCCCTCCCATGTTCTTTCGCCCACCATCTCTCCCTCACTCCCCACTCTCTACACCGCTCTCTCGCCCATTCTCTAGACCCCTGCACTCGCAAATCCCTCGCTCCCTGCTCTCTACTGTGTTTGCCCGCCCGCTCTCTAGTCCTCTCTCTCGCCCTCTCTCTCGACTGCTCGCTCTCCACTCCGCTCTTTTTCTCCCATTCTCTAGACTCCTCCAACGCACACTCTCTAGCTCTCGCACTAGCCCTCCGTCTCCCCCCCCGCCTCCTCGCCCTCGGCTCTCTACCCCCTGTCTCGAAGCCCCCCCCTCCCCCCCCCCCCCCTCTCCGCCCGCCCGCCGAGGTCATTCCGCGCTCGCCCGCCCCGGGGTCACGCCCCCGCGGACGCACATGGCCCGCGTGACGTACGCCGCGTCGCCGATAGGCCGCGCGCGCGCGCCAGATACATGCGCGCCTCCCCCGGCCGGGGCCCAGCTGCGCCGCGCGCGCCTCCGCCCACCGCCCTTTGCCCCCGCAGCCAGCGCTCTGCCATCAGCCTGCGTCGCCTGCCTCCAACACGGACTGACACCGCCCTCTGCTTCTACCTCCAACTTGCATCTCTCCGCTTTCACCCGCTGCCGTTCTAGTGCGATTTTTCTACTTGTGCGTCTGACAAATATCAGCTGTTGACGGTCTCATCCAATGGGGAGCTTATATGTCACTACAGTGACGTTACTACGGTGACGTTTAAGCTCCCAATTTGATGAAACAGTTAACAGCTGATACCTGCCAGACTCACGGGTAGAAAAATCGCACGATAGCGTCTTTCCTTGTTGTTAATGCTGCCTCTCCTATCACCTACGACTACCAACACGCTGCCAGTCTCGCCGCTGCCCACCACTTCTCAGCACCGACGACTGTCGGCATTGTCAAGAAAAAAAAATCATTCCCTTCTTCCGCCCACTTCTGTGAACCAATGTAGCGTTTGCTCCGCCTTTCCTACTCGCTGAAACCTCTACTCCCGTAACTCCGCTCTCGCCTCACCACGCGCGACCATATCCTCTCTCTGTCCCTTCTCTGCATCTCCGCTCCAACTGCCTTTTTCTGCCACTCTGTTTTCGGCCTACTCTAGCTGTCGGTTTTGCTCAAGGCTCACTCGTCACCACCGACAGCTTAAGCCTGAGACGAAGCTTTGACTTCTTCTCCACCCCGCCGTACGCCGTAGCGCACCAAGCAGATGCTGCCCCCACCCTAATGAAGACGTTCCCCTGTCCACGCCGCCCTTTACCCTGTCCTCTCCATTACCCTGCGTTTCCCTCCTTCACCTCTGCCCACGTGAGCGTTCCAGGCGGCGTCTCCACACATCGCCTTCTGCACACACTGCTCTCGTCTACCTTCTGACTTCACCTTTCACCCCTGCACGCGCCCACGCTCAACACCCCCTTTTTAACATCCCTCCGGTACTAAGTCTGCTCCCTTGAATACGCCTCGCCCACACTCAACCACCATCCTCCGCGCTTCAGTTGTCAACCGTGCACTCAAACATGGTTCCTCCGTCACTACCACTGCTCGTCCTTTTGCCCACCCCAGTTCTTCGTCGATTTGATCATCCCAACGCTAACCTCACTGTGATTCGACAGCCATCTCCTGTCTCTTAAAATTTACGACACCGTCGCTCTCACCTCATATCTCATTCCCTTGTTTCTTACTGCTTATTATCTGCTGACTCACTGAAGAATAGGAGCCCTTCAACTGGTGAGATCATTGAAGATGATGCGAAATGATCTAATAACTGTATGATAGCGATAATGATATTGTGAATGATGTGGAACTATGGTGGAATTCGAGGCAGGATAAATTACAGGGCGCTGAGAAAATGTGTTGAATATCTATGCCCATTAGAGATTTTTCATGCATAGGGCACATATCGATCCTGTTCCCGGAGGTGGAAGACAATTGCACTGACCATTGCCTCACGCTCCATGCCCCCCACCCCACCCCTTGCTTCCTCAGACTCGTCTTGACCACTCTTTCACCCTTGATGTCGTTCCGGCTGTCGCTTCCGCCCACTCCAAATCGCAAACCTCCTTACGTTACTTTCCCCGTCCCTACATCAACGTCGCCTTGTTGTCGCTATCCAGTGGTCGCTCCCAATCCGAACTTCATCTCCATCGCCACACTCTGGAACCCAGTCACCACCGCCTCATCACTTGAACAAAACCCCAGAGCGTCCCATCTGTTCCCTGTCCCGGCTTTTCCCATCCCCCGTGTGGAGCAGTTTCCATATTTCGCTTCATAACGGCGTGTCGCGAGCGCGGGCGGGGGCGGGGGCGGGTCGCGCGGCCGGTCGAGTGCCGGGACGCGGGCGGCGGACAGCGCGGCCGCTTGTAAACCACTCGTACACAGAGCGCGCCGCTGCCGCGCCCAATGGCCGGGCGCGCGATGCGTTTTTGCACGTGTTCGCGTCCAACCCGGCTCCCCTTTCCACTTCCATCGCCTACTGCCCTTCCCCCACCTCCTCCTCTCATCCTCTTATCTAGGCACCGATAGCGGTAGCTCAGTGCATCAACTGATGTCACTGGAGCGCCTCTGACCGGGAGGTCCTAGGATACACTCCCCACGGTGGCAGGAGTTTCGACACTAGCTTTTCAGCTGGGTCGAGTTCAGTCGCTGTCTGGAGGAGAATTCTAGCGGCCGGCTGCTCTGATCGATAGTTTTCCGTGGTTTCTCCGATCAACACCAGGCGAATGCCGGAGCAGTACCTTACAAAATGGGCCACGGACCGCGCGCGATCTATCCTTCCTCTCCCGTTACACACACACTTACATTAACATGCACTACAGTACCACATATTCCGGGAGACCGGTCGGGAGCTTACAGCTTGTCCCGACTGGGGCGGTGCCCCGTTGGTGGGATAGTCCTGGTTAGGGGGAACCCCATTAGCCGACGGTAGGTCGGCGCCGCATCTCGCCATCCAGCGGGGGAAGATCACCGCCATCTCTCGAGAAAAAACATGCACTACACTAACGGGACTAATGACTGAAGCAGTTGACGCGCCCAGAAACACGAAAAAATCAATCAATATTATGCATGCCCTTCTCTTTCCACCTCTTTTCGTATCTCTCTTCCACCCCTTCTCCTACAGTCTCGCCTTTCCTCCTCGTCTCTCTTCATCTTCTTCAAGCTCCAATCTCTTTATCCTTCATCCACCTTATTCTCCATCCTCTTCTATTCCCTCCTTTATCTCCTCCTCTATCTCCTTCGCTCCTATCCCCTTTTTTTTTCCTTTGCTCCTTTCTCTTCTTCCCTTCTGCTCCGAAATGTCGCTCGAGGCCCTGCCTCGTCAATCATAGACAACCAGTTTCGCTTGTTCGGATTGTCCGCTCTCAGTGCTCGATGATGAATAGAACCACATTTATTTTCAGATGTTTCACAAAACTGGGTCTGCTCACAAACGTTCAGAGTAAGATAGACTACGGACTTGTATTTTCAAAAAAACCCACGGGTCCTATTCGTGACTGTTATACCCTGGCGAATGTAGTCGCAGTCGAACGAGATTTGTCACTGAAATTGCATAATGTGCCTTCAAGGTTTCGTATATTTAAGTCAGTTAAATTTACCACAATTTTTGTACTTTTTTCATACTAATACGTCTGCGTAATACGTGAAAGAAACTCCAAATACCCCATTACCTTGTATTGGCAACGATGCTATACAGTAATTTGGGGTTCAGGTTTTCTACGTGTAATACGGAAATATAGCAAAACAAAATACCATTACTACACCACACCATACCATACCCTTAGGTTTTAATATATAATGTAAGTTAATTTAAAGAGAATTGTCTTGTTCATGTTATTACATCTACTAATAATTTGCATTGAAATATTGTAAATTTCCTTGTTGTTTAATACAAAAATAAATGCTCTTGCAAATATGTTGTGGGTAGCTATGCGATGAGGAAACATATAAAAGTATTCTGTACCGGCATCGTAACTACTTAACTGAGTTCAGTGAAGTCACGGAAGTGAAGCATTTCGAGACACCTTGGATTCTTGGACGTGTAACCGTCTGGGAACCCCAACGCCGAGATCCTGGCCGAAGAGATAAATGACATAAACTGACAGCGACGTGACGAGACAAAAAGATGAAAAATTAACGGAGGATTACACCAAAACCTAAATGTCCAAAAAGGTTTAGGAGACGAGTTTCAAAACTCGAAGTATTTCCCATTTCCAACATCTGGAAACAACGCTCCCTTCGGCCCAACGCCGATCCGCATTGGTCGTGGCAGTCACCCTGACCGCGATGTTTCCCTTCCACCGCTAGCCCAGCGCCCCAATCAATATCTGTATCGGCTCCCGCGGACCGTCACATGTGCCCAGCTATGTATTTAATAGATGTGATCTCGTGGTCCCGTGTATTTACTCTAGATTTAAAAGCGTTTGCGGTACGTCCACCGCTACAGTGCATCATGCAGAATAGAGTAGTAGTAGTAGGAGCAGCTGGAGTAGTCGTTGGACCGACCAACACAATTCGGATAACGGTGTCACTGTTGAGACAGGTTCGTAGACTGACTGCCCCCGAGCTGTTATTGTTTTGTCAAGTGCGAATGCGCTAGAGGCAACTGAAGCGTGTGCTGTGTATAATGTAATTGAAACATAGGAGTACGTACGTGATATTGGCATAATCAATTTTCCTAATTATTCCAACGGAAAAGGGTGGAGGAAGGAAAGGGAAGGAACAAATAAAATAAAACAAAATTAATGAATAATTGATTTGTTTTTCTGAGTGGAAAGTTAAATTGAAGTTGTAATATTTCATTTGAAACACTACATTTCTGATTGTAAAGTATAAAATGAATCGTTTATCTAAAATACACTAGAAAAAAGCATTTTTACAATTTTGTTTCTACGTTGTATGAAGATTTTTGTAGAACACATTCTAAGCAATAAAACTATCAATTAATGCGAAATCTATACTCTTATATTACTTCATGAAATCAATAAAGTTATTTTTAGTAATATGTATAAAAATAGCGTCATCTGAATAAATCTTTAAAATATAATTGAATCATATCTTTAAGAGTCACATAAATAGTTTCATGCTACATGGCACACATTATAATTGGACAGTATCTGTCACAAACATCAATGATCGTTTAAAGACACTCTTAAATCCTTCATATGTGCAAATGTTGGTAAACTCTATGCAGCGTAAATGCACACTTACCTTTTCCCCTTTAACATTTCAGGTCTCAAATAATGTTTGGATACTGACGCAAGTAATATTACCTGAGCTATAAAAACCATTTATAATAATAATAATTAATAATAATAATAATTAATAATAATATTAATAATAATAAATAAATAATTAATAATAATTTTAATAATTCTCTGACTGTCTTTAAATTTCATTGTACATTTTAATAATAATCAGATAAATAACTTGTCTTCTATTTAACCAAAAAGGTCGTTGGGTTAATGCTTGATAAGATACCAACTATCATAGTCTAACGTACTTTCACAAAGAAGTTTGTTCTTCTGACCAAATTGCAGAGACGAAAACTACTAATAAAATGTTTTGCCCTCTACATGTGCATCCTGCCATCTCAGAGAATTTGCGTGGAGTCATCTAGAGGAAGTGCATGCATCCATAACAAGTACGCGGAAACCTCGCTCTCGCAGGAGAATGCGACAGAAACAAAACGAAGAATTACACTTGAAACAAAACACGAACGAACGCGCGGTACCTACACACGGCGCGATAACAAACTCACGTACGTACGAGCATTTCCAAAATTTACAATTACACCGCTCGTCGCCTTTTCTCATCAGGGCGTCCCCCGCGCGATTGCGTAGCAAGATAAAGCGGGGGCCAGTTTTCTAATTAAACTTGTAATTGTTTCCACGGAACCTGTTGGTCGGCAACGCATTCGGCAGAAGCCCGCACCGGCGCCGTATGGGCCGCATTGAAAAAAGTGGGCAAAAGTAGTGTTCCCAAATTAAATAACATTCGCGACTCTAGCTTATCGACCTTTGTAGCTTGCGAGCTTGGAGAAGGCAGAGTTTTTCAAATGCACGGATTGATTCATTGGCTGTTTTGTGTTTCGAGCCGTGTCAACTGCATTATGACCATTAGTCCCATAATAGTACATTATGAAACGATGATGTAATGATGGGTATTGATACACGAGTGTGATATTACGATATGAGCGAGGAACGAGCCAGTATTGTAAACTTCATACGAGTGTATTAATATCCATTACATCGAGTTCTCATACGGTATTTTTTCTACGTTTTACAGTGACTTTATCAGTTAAACTTTTACATTGAATAGTTTCGTGGCATTTGACATGCAAGATTCAGCCAAGGCAACCTAGAGGGCAGCTACCCTACCTGCAGCAGGTGGCTTTGGTTTACCAGTCCACCTGCCAGAGAGTACAAAGGTTGCGGCAATAAATCCGAAGTCATCATTTTCGCTGTTTCTCTTATTTATGGAGATACCATCTCATTCTCTGATTAATTAGGCATTTCAAACTAAAGAATTAGCCAGTATTAAGGACAAACACATGACAGCAACATATAACACAAAATAACTTGCCTTCTGATCGTAAGGTCAGTCAAATGTTCTCTCTACCACTACAACTGCTCTAGTCAAATAGGATCAAAGTGAAATTACGATCCAATTTATTTTATATAATATTCCACCAAAAAAGTACTGATAATAAAAGAAATTAAAAATGGCACACATAATATATTTAATGCAGTTTTAATGTAGACAATCGAACAAAACATATACTAGAATGATTCTCAATGACTAACGAAGTGTCAATACTTTGTTAGTAAACTTCTCTATGATTGGACAAGAACCTGTATCCTAATTCAATCTGTATCGTAATGAGAATCATTATACAACGGGTTGCAGCCATCAAGTGCCAGAATTATACAATGGGAGTAGAAAAATGTGTGTTATTTCCTGGGAGATGAGTTCCCCACTAGAACGTTTGATCCGATGATGACCTGGAGGGGTTGCCCTTCCGGATTTTTCCGCCAGCAGGGCACCGCCTCCACCGGGACATACTCTTATACTTCCGAGTGATCTCACCGGGAGTGGTAGCTCAGTGAATCAACTGATGTCACTGCAGCGCCTCTGACACAGTTTCAATTTGTGCACTCTACAGTTTCAATTTGTATTTTTATTTTATTTAAAGACGCCGATACCACTCTCTCAGTGATGTTCACTTCGATAAAAAAAATGTGAAATTTTAATTTAATTTTGAAAATAAATGAATAAATACGATCGATTAATATTGAAGCAATTATTTTTAACATAATGTAACATCCATATAATTTCCAATAATTCGTGTAGTAATTTCATTGCTTGTATTCAAACAGTAAATTGATTTTACAGGGAAATTTGGAAAAGGAATCAGTGTATTGTAATTGTAATTGTAACTTTGAGGACGTGGTATTTGTATATATTCTGACATCAAACACAGTTACGACTTTATTTTTCTGTGATTACCGACAACGAACAGAACAGTCAATTGGTGGTAGATTTTATGCCATTGTTCCACCAACCAACCTCCACAAACACTCCGCCAACGTGTTCTGTTTATTTTCGAGTGGTTTGGTCGATGGCGAGATCGGGACAATATTTATTTAATTCGGTATGCGTTACGAATTATACTTGATGCGAGTCGCTGGAACCACATTCATACACTGAATACCAGATTAATAGGAGTGATGAATTTCATGGAAAATATTTTAATTCAACGGAGCCTGCTAGCGCATAGTAGAGGCGAGACTTCAACCAGGGCCGGCTACCATTCTGCCACGAAGTTACGACCCTTAATTGCAGAATTAATAATCAATCTAATAAAAACAATAATACATTCCATTTTAAAATGGAGGCTTTTCAGATCGGACACACCAACAACAGTTTTGTAGTAATAAAAATGTTTATTTATTAGCTGAAAATAAACATTTATATTTTTCATGTAAATACTCCATTGAATACTATGCAATTAAATATGGTGAAATTGTTTTCAATAAATTGAATAGAATTACACAAACATGTTGGATCCGTTACTGTTCATAACAAAAGCTTCAAGGGGTTCAATTATAAAGTCGAGTTGATGAAGGGATTCGATATTAGCGAAGCCGGGTCAGAGAGAGTGTTCGACACCACAAGCAATTGAAAGTATGAGACATATTTTCTTATTTGTGGAGTTTTATAAGAGAGCAGTTTGAAGGTGTTTTACCTCTGAATTAAAGTAGACTTTATGTATTTGTTACATTTAACTACATTACTGATGCCTTTGCGGAAAATTTGAAATGCCTCCCGTAAGAGCAATGAATTTGAAACAGGAGTGTTAAAATCGTCCATTTCCCCGAAAAAGAAATATATTGCCTTATTCCTTCATGAGCTATGTCCGACGATGCCATTTATAGGACAAGAAATCTAGTTGTATTCTCTTTAGAACGATCGTTTTTGTGATTTCCTTTCATGTATTCCAGAGTGATATCGGAGCTGTACCTTAAACAACTGAACACTGACACGCACTATCCCGTTCCTCGTTCTGTGGATTCTCCTAGGCTAAGGGGCCGGACGGTGTATCACCAATTGCTCATGATTTGGAAACAGTTTGGCGTTATTCGCAGGTATTGTTGCAGAAATCATGACAGAAGAAAAATATTTTGTTTATTTTTCACCTCTACCTGACCTTTATCAGTGCTCTGTCTCTCTCTCTCTCTTTCTCTCTCTCTCTCTCTCTCTCTCTCTGTCTCTCTCTCTCTGTCTCTCCCTGTGCCTGTCTGTCTCTGTAAATTTAATAAGTTCCAAGGCAATACCGTTACTAGGTTTTTGCAAATTTAGTTTTAAAATCTAGTAATAGACCTTACAGATAACTTAAAAAGAAATATGCCGCGCGATTCACTCTTTTGTTCAAATCAACTACTCTTGTTCACTTAAAGATGTAGATAAAGATAAAAATTCACTTAAAGAAAATTATGGCGTATTGAGCGAAAAATGCTTTATGTACAGGAGTTTAATCAAAGCCACCTACATAGATCTATTTAGGTGGTTGGTTTAATTCCGGGATTACTCGTTGAGATCGCACCGAGAAAACACGCAAAGAAACGCTTTCAGAAATTTCTTTGAATCCTATGGCCGGATCCCAAAACAAAATATGAGTTCCGCATCAGGAGAGCGAGACGCGTCGAATCACGTTGTATATCTCGATTGGTGCACGGGAAGTAGTCTTGTCGAGAGTGACGGAACCGCACATCTGCACACTCAGTACTATGTAAGGATAATATAGCGTTCACAATCTTGAAGGGCAAAAATTCCGAACAAGAATAATAACAAAAGTGACAAACGCGTCTGTTTTCGACGAAACCAAGAAGACTAAAGCTGAAAAAAAAACTGGTTTATATAAAAGCATTTTATGTCACTATCACAAGATGTTCACATTTCCTGTAAGGAAGGATAGTTTCTTGTATGATTTCAATTGCTTTGTGGTCTTCGATCTGTCAGTTTTGGAAAAATCCTACATCTCCATTGCACAGAATTAACTACAATCATTTCACACAGTTAATATAAAAATAACTAGGAGTATTTAATCCAAAACAGCTCGCGTTCCGCTCTGGCAACGAACCTGACGTCTCGTTTCCGGTACAACGACTCCGCGCTACATTGTGAAGCGGCGTAAATTATGCGTGGCTGGAAGTCACGTGGGTCTTTCAGGGAATTCAAAACTGCTGCTAATGAGCTCTTAAAGAGTACTCCTTGTGGAGTTTTATCTAAAAAAAGGTTCTCACGATTTATCCGTTCCTCCATCTGCACGCTCTTCAGATTTAAGGCTCTTTCAGGGAAAAACATGGAGGTGCTCAGGTTGAATCGGGGAGGGGGGGAGGATTTTCGTTGTTCCTCGCTTTTCACCCATCCGACAAACATCTCTACCTTTCCACGCTGTAAATTGGCATTTACATCATCTGAAACTTAGTAGCTGTTCGGTTATTTTGACAACTTTTTATGACTGTTAACACGTTTTAAAACGGTAAAATTTCTTCAGGAATTAATTTACAAGTTGTAGCTGACGGACAATGGGTCAATTCCGCGTGTTAATACAAAATATCTAGTATTCTCCACTTGAAGATCACTTACCTCCGTATTTCTTCTTTTACCCTAGTTTTGTTTTCATCTCTCATTAGCTTTGACAAGAAAGACTCCCTTTCCTGCATTTCTATATCATATATTGCTAGCTAGTCCGAATATAATAATTAGAAATGCTTTTGTTGCAGGTAAATGTAATTTGGCCGAGTATTCAAAACGAAAGAATTGGACGCGGTTTAAGCCATGAATGAATTTTGTTTTGCTTGCTTCATGTAATTTAACAACATTAACCTTCTTGAAAACAACATTAACATTTCAGCATCAAAATGTATGAATAATACAAAAAGGACAAATAACTTTGTTTATTTACAGTTAATTTGGAGCGTTAACATGAGTTGATATTCTGTTCATTGTGAATGCATTGGTTGAAATAGAATTGGATATTTCAACAGCTATTTTCATGAGAAAATGTTGCTACAGCTTATGAGGCCAGATTTGAAACATTAATTAGTTTGCAACTGTCAAATAAATACCTTTAGTAATGTTTAAATTCGTTGGTAATATTTCATAATTAAAATTACGTGTGCGAATTCTTGAATTGGAAGGTTGGTTTCGAACCGCCATCCTCGTTTTTCATGTTCTCGTGATGGGACTTATATTGAGTTTACAGAAACTGCCAAACTTTATTTCTAAACGGATTTCAATGTCTGTAGAAACACTAGTTCAATTTTGCCACTTTGTAAACTCACGCAAGAATTCAAAAATAACTAATTACGATGTGCCATTCGACTTTCGAATGCCACAACATAAGCGCCCTCTTTGTGCGATAGGTGCGTTGCGCCGAAGGCTGTCCGTAATAATATTAATAATAATAGTAATAATAATAGTAATAATAATAGTAATAATAGTAATAATAATAATATCAATAATAATAACTAATAGAATAATTATGTGTAATATTAGAGATTTTCACTTTAAAAATTGATTTTCGAAAGCTTTTTAATCCTTAAAACAATAATAATCATAATAAAATGATTAAAAGGCACCTTGGAAGTCAGAAACAAATAATAGACTTTAAGGACGATGTAATCCTAATAGAACAAAGACAAAGAAGAAAAAATATATAATGAATCATGTTATGTTGTCCATTTATATTTAATTAGTAGAAATATAAAATTTCGAAAATCTGGGCATAAAATATTGCATTATTTTAATAATCATAAACAACTGTATTTGACGTATGGGGATAAGTATATGTCCACGTTTTCTTGAGTTCCAGAGGTATTTAAAAGGTACACCAAGAGCGAACAATCGAATATCAATCGACCCTGTTAATACGTTTTCCTTCAAACTCGCAAAAAACCGACTTTTAAAAAAATATTTATTCATTTAAATATGCAATTTGAAAGGCATAAATGTGTATTAATTAGCAATTTTGGTAAGTGGAATTTTCCTCAATTTTAACTAATTAATTAATGATTCATTAGAAAATATTCTGTAGCTGGCGGAATGACAGATATAATAAGAAATATCCAGATCATTCAGAAGTTAGCCAACGATTGTGAAAAGAATTCGAATTACTTCGGCATGTTATTCAGTGCACGCCCGCTCCTATTAAGTTTGTGATTAATGCGTGTCAGAAAAACCCCACGAGATTTCCGTCTTCGAAGTCATTGGGCGTCCTTTTCCTCGCGCAACCGCCGTCCTCAGCCGTCCCGCGCGAGGAAGGCGAGGACGCCGCCAGGACGGAAGTGGCCGACACGGTGGGCGCCGCGCGTGGGAAGGACGCCTCCGGACGCTCGTCTTCCCCCCCCCCCCCCCCACCTCCACCCCCTCACCACCACGGCACCTGGCGCTGCGTTCCGAAGCAGTGCGTTGCTCGCTCGAATTCAAACGGATGCCGAGTGACTCCACCGGGAAAGGTGGCTTAGTACATGAACTGATGTGCCTCCGACCGGGAGGGCCTAGGTTCGAGTCCCGACAGTGAACACGTTTTCGACACTAGCAATCACTCGTGCCGTAAAATGCTAATATGTCACCATTTGTTGTAACCGGTAGCGGTAGCTCAGTGCATCAACTGATGTCACCGCAGCGCCTCTAACCGGGAGGTCCTGGGTTCGAGTCCTTACGGCAGCAGGATTTTCGACCATAGCTTTCCAGCTAGGTCGAATTCAGCTGCTATCTGGAGGAGAATTCTAGCGGCCGGCTGCTCTGATCGGTAGTTTTCCGTGGTTTCTCCGATCAACACCAGGCGAATGCCGGAGCAGTACCCTAACAAACGGGCCATGGACCGCGCACGATCTTTCCTTCCTCTTCCTTGTCATATTCTCACCCCTTACACACACACACTTACACTAACATGCATCACACTACTACCCATGCCAGGACACCGGTCGGAGATTTAGAACTTTTCGTGGCAGGGGCGCGGTTACCTAGTTGGGGAAAACCCCGCTAGTCGACGGTAGGTCGGCGCCGGACGTCGCCACCCAGTGGGGGAAGATCGCAGCCACCTCCCGATGAAAAACATGTTCTACACTTACGGGACTAATGACCATAGTAGTTTACGCGCCCGGAATCAATAAGCAATCAATCAATCCAGTGACTCCAGTTCACTGGTGCAATTGTAAGGTTGCCATCTGGATTTTATCAATGCTGAGCATAATCTTGATAAAAACAGAACTTAAAGAAACGTACAAGTTAGGAATTTAAACTTGCATTAAATCAGATCTAAAGTGTTACAAAGTAGTCATTACAAATGGTGAAATTAAGAGTGAGTAACGGTTGACTAAAAGCCTGCATTGAGTGCTTTACATCGAATTTTAGTTTTTTAATTTGTTTATACAAAACGTACTAGATGTATGGAAAATTGAGTAAATGCCTTGTGGACAATAATAAAACAATTGATGAAATAAATTCGGCAATCTTATTCGGTTACAATGTAAAACGGTGTGTCACATACAATTGCCCGTAGGTAATGATAAATAGAAATATTTCGTTCTCAGAATTCAAATTAATACGTAGCTTAAACCGTGACTATAGAACAAAAAAATGAATCGTTCCTAAACAGACTGGAAGTCTGTTTAGTTTAAGTTATGTTTATGGAAGTCTTCCGTCATATTTAGATGAAGAACACAGTCAAAAGTTTACAAAACAATACGGTCGCAAGGGCGGGTGGCGGGCGATGGCGGGTGATGGCGGGCGATGGCGGGCGATGGCGGGCGATGGCGGGCGATGGAGGGTGATGGCGGGCGATGGCGGGCGATGGTGGGCGATGGCGGGCGATGGCGGGCGATGGCGGGCGATGGCGGGCGATGGCGGGCGATGGCGGGCGATGGCGGGCGATAACGGGCGGGCGATGGCGGGCGATGGCGGGGCGAGGCGGGGCGAGGGGGGGGGGGGGGGGCAGGGCGTGTGTGGTAGGGCGAGAGCGGGATGGGGGTTAGGGCGGAGACGGGTGCGATGGCGGGCGGGCGGGACCGAGTGTGGTCGGGGCAGGGCGTGCTCCTCTTCCTGGTTCATTAGCTTCGCTCAAAAGCATCAAGGCGCAATTTGTGAATCTGCGCATTTGGGTTATCTCGCACGGGGCGCGCATCGGGCGGGCGACCGCTGCAGAGAGTTTGAGTGAATGGACTGGAAGGCGCGCTAGGCGAGCGAAGAGAGGGTCACGGGGTCGATTAGAAAGAGAGGTGAATGCGCAAAATGTGGGGATCGGCACCGGGAGCGGTAGTTCAGTGCATCAACTGATGTCACTGCAGCGCCTCTGACCGGGAGGTCTTAGATTCGATTCCTGACGGCGACAGGATTTTCGACACTAGCTCTTCAGCTAGGTCGAAGCATTTCAGCGGGGAAAGATCACCGCCATCTCCCGAGGGGAAACATGCACAACACTTATGGGATTAATGACTTAAGCTGTTGACGCGCCCGGAGTCACTAACCAACCAAACAACCATTGGGGATCGGGTTCAGGAGATCGATACCATCATATGGACCAAATCTGATGTGTAATTTGCGCTGAGTGAAAGTCCGCAGCATCAGGCTTTCAGGAAGAAAGGATTGGAAGGTAATAACTTACCAATAGCTGGGCGATAATGATATTGCTCAATATTTTCACGATATTGTTTTCCGAAATGGCAATGTTTTATTAATAGGTTTCTGTATCACTAGGAAGTGGCTGAAAGGCATTATTTATAATTTTATATTTGAGTTTAATTGTTCCACAAATGTTTGAAGATTAATTGGGACCTAATTGCTTATCAACCTAACATCGCTAATTTACACACAGACAGTAATATACCAACAAAGAAATGTGTTTCAGTATCTGGAAAAATATTATTTCCATTTAATATAAATATATTATTAACAGTGCTTAATGCTAAGCAGATCAAAATAGTTTAACGGGAAGTCTACCGGAACGTAACAAATAGATCCGAACTAGAATACATTATTCTTAAGAAATTTGTTACTAATACTTTGCACTAATTTAGTACAAGTCAAATTACCACACTGCCGCCTAAATCATCATTATTTTATGATTACATAATTTGCTTCTGGATAACAGTTTTCTGCGGCGAATCTCCTAGCGATACGATACTGAAGGAATAATAAGAAATAGAAATAATACGAAATGAATATTGAAATGATTGCAAATATGTCTTGAAAACCGGTGGTGAAATACTCAACACGCTGTTTTTCTGCAGGTTGACAGTATCATGAACCGCTTCCGGGAGAGCTTGATTGATTGATTTTTTCGTGTTTCCGGGCGCGTCAACTGCTCTGGTCATTAGTCCCGTTTGTGTAGTGCATGTTTTTTCTCGGGAGATGGCGGTGATCTTCCCCCCTTGGATGGCGAGATCTGGCGCCGACCTACCGTCGGCTAGTGGGGTTTCCCCCTAACAATGACTCTCCCACCAGCGGGGCACCGCCCCAGCCGGGACAAGCTCTAAGCTCCCGACGGGTCTCCCGGAATATAAGTAGTGTTGTGCATGTTAGTTTAAGAGTGTGTGTAAAGGGGAGAGGGCAAGGAATGGGAAGGACAGATCGCGCGCGGTTCGTGGCCCGTTTTGGTAGGGTACTGCTCCGGCATTCGCCTGGTGTTGATCGTAGAAACCAGGGAGAACTACCGATCAGAGCAGCCGGCCGCTAGATTTCTCCTCTAGACAGCGTCTGAATTCGACCTAGCTGAAAAGCTGACCTCCCGGTCAGAGGCGCTGCAGTGACATGAGTTGCTGTACTGAGCTACCGCTCCCGGTAGGAATGGAATAATGGGAATTGTGTGACCGCTCCCGGTCCCGGGAGTGGAGGGGCCGTGGGGGGGGGGAGCGTTGGACTGCGTTGATGGCGTTGTGGGGAGCGGTGGCATCTCCTTTCGCAAGGGGCCCTCGTGAGGGGGGGGGGGGATGAGAGGCGTCTTTGAGGCGCTCGCTGTTTGAGTTTCGCCTCGGGGCGCATCGCAGCTGCGCGCACGCCCCCCCCCCTTCACTCGCCACCCGCGCGGCGCCGACCCTACTACCCCACTGCCGCCGCTTATCTGCTGGCGCTTGCGTAGTGTCTGTCCCCCCATCTCCCCGTCGCGTTCTAGCACCTCCGCCGTGCTCAACGATCTCGGACCGGGAGAGCTGGCTCAGGGCATCAACTGAGTTTACTGCAGTGCCTCTGACCGGCAGGTCCTAGTTTCGAGTCCCGACAGTGGTAAGATTTTCGTCACTAGATAGTCAACTATGTCGAATTCAGTCGCTGTCTGAAGGAGAATTCTAGCGGCCGGCTGTTCTGGTCGGTAGTTTTCCCGGGTTCTTCCGATCAACTTCTGGCGAATGCCGGAGCAGTACCATACCAAACGGGCCACGGACCGCGCGCGATCTGTCCTTCCTCTTTCTTGTCCTATCCTCTCCCCTTACACACACACTTACATTAACATGCACTACACTACCTTATATTCCGGGAGACCGGTCTGGAGTTTAGAGCTTGTCCCGGCTCGGGCGATGCCTGGTGGGTAGATTCCTGGGTCTGATCGCGTCATCACCGCCACTTACAGATGAAAAATATGCACAACACTCACGAGACTAATGATCTTAATATTTGACGCGACCGGAATCATTAACAATCAATCTCAGCCCTCTTGCCTTTCGACCGCCCTCCTCTAATCCCCATTCTCACCTCTCGAATCGCTTCACCTACCTTGTATTTTCCTCCATTGTCACCTTCATCAACCTCATCGTTCTCTCTCTCATCGTCCTCGCCTCGCCCGGGGTCTCACTTTCTCCATTGCTTTATTCCTCTGCAATTCCCGCCCCACTGTGTCTTCGCCCCCGGTCTACTGCACAACCCGTCCTTCCCTTCCTAACCCAGGGAACGGATTTCCATGTAATTACACGTTTCTACAGAAACTAGATACCTACATTCAATAATTTCTTTTAAATTTACTAGATATTCTGAATGAATTAGGACTATTTTTATTTTACATAAGTTTTTACAAATTTTGGTACAATTACATATTTTTACATATTTTACCTATTAGTATATATACGTCGACCCCGCGCTTCCTGCGTATTCAGAATCAAATGTGAGCGGATTTTTGTGAACAGAAATAATTTCAACCACATACTTGCTCATGTCTCAAACAGACATTTGTTAATTGATCGAAAAGTAGCAAATGTATTTTTCAGAAAATTGTCCTTCGATTTCGAGTTCTTTTCTTTCGAGCCATTGTGTTAGAGTTCTTTTTTTGGGAGTAGTTATATTCCCCTTAACCCCGTATCCCGGAATCCTTCACTGGCATTCTTGTGAGTGGTGAAGCTTACTGTAAAATTACTTCTGTAGAGGTAGAACCTACTTTTAGTCACTCCGAATCCTTGTTAAGAACTGATCGGAGAACTTTTAGTCTGAGAAAATGCTTGCAGAGAACAATTATAAACACAATAATGAATTTTTATTTTACATATTTTCTATTTTTTCTTAGATGTTTCGAAAAAAATCAGTACATATGTATTTTGCGTTTTTGATTTCAATAAATTCCATTCCCTAGTCATGTCATTCATTCGTTCTCCTCCACCATCCCCTCCCCCACTGCTCCGCTGCCACTGAACTTTCGTGGCTACCCCTCCCGCAAGCGCTCGCTCCCACTTCACCGCTGTCGTCCTTAACATCCTCACACACGTCGCCTTCTAATGCATTGCGTTTACCACTACCACAACGACTTTAGCCCGCTCCTCCCGTCCGGCGTCCTCCCACACTCCCACCCCACGCCGTTCAATACGCGAGACCCATCACGCGTGCGCCTTCTCCTCCCACCGACACGCCAATGCCACCTTTCCTCAGTCCCCACTGCCTCAACTATTGAAACGCCACAGTCATTTACTGTCGTTATCCCTTTGTCCCCACCCCTGTCTTTCCCGCCGTTGCAGGTTGTCTTTGATTGATTTTTTCGTGTTTCCGAACACGTCAACTGCTTTGGCCATTAGTCCCGTTAGTGTAGTGCATGTTTTTTCTCGGGAGATGGCGGTGATCTTCCCCCACTGGATGGCGAGATCCGGCGCCGACCTACCGTCGCCTAGTCGGGTTTCCCCCTAACCAGGACTCTCCCACCAGTGGGGCACCGCCCCAGCCGGGACAAGCTCTAAGCTCCCAACCGGTCTCCCGGAATATGTGGTAGTGTAGTGCTTGTTATTGTAAGTGTGTGTGTAAGAGGAGAGGATAGGACAAGGAAGAGGAAGGACAGATCGCGCGCGGTCCGTGGCCCGTTTGGTAGGGTACTGCTCCGGCATTCGCCTGGTGTTGATCGGAGAAACCACGGAAAACTACCGATCAGAGCAGCCAGCCTCTAGTATTCTCCTCCAGACAGCGACTGAATTCGACCTAGCTGAAAAGCTAGTGTCAAAAATCCTGCCGCCGTGGGGAGTGGGAACCTAGGACCTCCCGGTCAGAGGCGCTTCAGTGGCATCAGTTGATGCACTGAGCTATCGCTCCCGGTCTTGCAGGTTGTCCTCGCTACCCTCCTGTTGCTTACCAACCCTCGCGTGTCGTGTCATGCACCTTGCAACTTCGGCATCGCCTCCGCCTCCATAATTTCCTTCGGCATGTTTCCCTTTTCCCGCTCCCCCCCCCGCCTCATCATTTCCTTCGCCATGTTTCCTTCACTTCCCTCACCCGCTTTTCTCCCGCTCCCCTCCGGCTCCGCCGCCGTCACCGCTCAAAGCGCGAAGAGACACATCCTCGACGCGTCTTCGCCGCCGCCACCAGCGCTCCGCTTCCCCGAAGTTCCTTCTGCCTCCGCGTGCGGTCACTGTAATTAGGTGAGGGAGGGCGCCTCTAATCCTCGCGGCGCGACGCGCTGCGTTTGCGAATGCGGCGCAAACTGCGCGACTGCGCGTGGGAGTGAATTTGATGGCGCAGTTTATTTCCCCTTCGCGGCGTTTACAGTCATCGTCTACGCGTGCATGTTTGCTGCAAGATTCGTAGACGGAGACATTCTGGATGCGCTTTTCGGTTGTGGGATCTGCTTAGGTGTTAATTGTATCCGCTGCGGTATTACTTGTATGGAGGTTCTAGGGTTCGAAGGCAAACTGTTGCAGGGTTTTTGACACTAACTAGAGAACTAGGCCGAATTCAGTCCCAGTCGGGAGGAAAATTCTAGCGACCGGCTGTTCCGATTGATAGTTTTCCGTGGTTTATCCGTTCACCACCCGTCGAATGCTGGGGCAATATCTTAACAAATGGGTCTCGGACCGCGTGCCATCTTTCTTTCCTTTTTTTAGCCTCACCCACTAACTTATACGCACTCGCTATCCAGTGGGGAAGAGAAACGTTACATCCCGTGATAAAAACATGTACTACACTACTAAACACGCACCAGACAGAGATGAAGTGAATATCTGCTCTACCGAATTCCCTTGAACTCGGCCATTTGTGACCGAATATTTCACTCACCAGTGGGAGATCGGTTGCTCTGCGTCCCACGCGGTCTGTCGAGCATAGAAATTGGCAGAATGATGTCAAATTTACTTAAATTAATTGGCCGTGCGATGTTGGCTGTACGTTGAAAATGAACGTACATAAATTTATACATACTTAATTTTCTTTGGCTGCAAGCTGTCCACTTTGACAGACTTCTAAAGTTGTGTTGTAGAGGCGGCAGCTCTAGTCACTAGTTGCCAAGTTTTCCTCCGATAGGTGGAGTTGCAAATCAAACTGCAAGAACTCCGCAATTAATTAGTTAATAAGTTAGGTTGAAATGAATTCTTAAGAATCGTTTGGATATTCGCGATGGTCGCTAAATTTAATTTGTTTAAAACGTTTTCAGCTTGCAGCAAAAATATGAGCAGAATTTAAAAATGTAAATAAGGAAGAAAATAAAATTATCACATTGGACAATGTTAAATTCTGTGACAATACCATTGTAGTACGTCATATATAGTCTCGGAGTTAATACTTATGTTGTTCTCATTGTCAGATTTTAAACGACTTAAACTGAATACTACGCAATCTTTATTAGTTTTCAGATTTATAAATTCGATTACTGAACGAAAGATGTGTAATATCCAAACAGTGTTATTAGTAGACTCTCTCTAAGCGTGTTTAAAACCAAATTGGAGTATTTATTAAATAAGGAAAACTTTCCGTGTTTGAAGACAATATCATGATTTCCAGATAATTCCAATTGTCATGAGAGAACTTTACAAATACTCCAGACCCGATAACGGATGTCTTCTGGTATCCACGTTCTGCGAGGAGGAAAAGTGGCTTCGCTATTGTAAAACCGGAATCTCGGTATGTTGTCAAGACACAGTGTCTGTTTACAAATTCGTTACGTTAAGCGTACAAGGAGAACCGTTGATTTACCCGGCTCCGAAGAGTTTGTGCGGAAACAGTGTTTTCGTTCTCAAAGCAACTTGTGTAACGGCTTGAAAGTGCCTTTTCGAATTCCTGCTAAGCACCTGCTTCCCCGGAGGTGTTTAAACTTTTCCGGCGGAGCTAAACGCTTAGATGCGAACAGTTGAAACTAACTGTTGAGCTTCTGAATAAATGTCAGTGTGCCAGGGTACAGCGTTGGATATTGAAGCTATTGCTTTAACCGGAACATATGTGTGTATATATATATATATATATATATATATATATATATATATATATTATTGTGACATACCGATATGTCACGTTAAAATAAATTAACATTTATTTGGAGACAATATGGTGGAACATGCATTACGAAATATCACGAGAGCTAGAGCATAGCAACGACCGTGAATAAACAATGTAGTTTTTGTTTTTTCTAAATGCATTAAGAGATGGGTTGATGCCGAAAGTAGAAACTTTGGGATTGGGCGGAGAAGTTTAGACGATCAAATGTTATGAAAAAAATGAAGGTAGTTTAATACGAAGTCTTCGAGGGATGAATCATGCAGGAAGATTTCATTCTGCTCTGAAACGCGCTTCTGAACTGTTCGTAGATATTTTCATGTGGAAGCAATATTGAAGTATAAATTGGAACTTTGTCGGGAGTGGTAATCAAGTTCGGGACTATGTCATAGGACGTAATCGGACTGGTAATTTTGATAGTTTGAGACCAGCTTCGATAGGACAGAAGAGGATTTCCTTGGAACTTTGGACTACGGCAAGCTCGCAAGATATTTCGACTGAGAAGTCTACGAGGGACATCATCGAAGAAAAGATAAGTTAACCGCGGTATAAACTGTAAATTGAAAGAGATCTTAATCAAAGGCCTAAAAATTGTAAAATTCTCTAAATTGTTTGCCAAAAGAAAAAAAATAAACTTTGTTAAATTTTGTTCTTCAGAAAAGAAAGTGATTTTTCATTTAGTCAATCCAAACAGTAATGAACTAGGAATAGAATCATTCTATTTCAGATTCCCAGCTGCGCTGTATAGTCGGCGGATCCTATAATCCATTACAGAGGTAATAAGGATTATAATTATATCGTGACCCATTGACCCAGCAAGCCGGACGCTAAGATCTTTAGCAGATATAGATGTAGAGAGGAGGAAAATTTTGGTATATCTCAAAATGGCGCCTCAACGTGATGCATAATTTGTTATAATTTATAACAATTGGTGACACGGATAAAATTAGTCTTATAAATTATAATATAGTGATCCAAAGGGAATCTGAAATTTATGGATTGACATTTGAAATTAATTCTTAATTATAAGAAAGGGCCAAGACCATTTCATTGGTGTGATTTTAAAATAATTTAACAGAGAGATTTTAATTTGCATTAGAATTCAAAATGGATACTAGGAGCAAAAAATTGCGTATGGAGAATGTTAATGTAGATGATATGGCGTCTGCTAATACTAACCCCGAGGGAGAAATTTCGCGTGAAATTATTGAGATTGAACCACAAGAAAAGGAAATAATGGCTGCACCGTTAGAAAATATGGACCCTAATAATTTAATTCTTAAGATGTTAGCAGAAATGAACGCAAAACTTGAGCATAATAATACTAAATTAGATGGAATCACTTCAGATATGAATAATAAATTAGAGGGGATCACTTCAGATATGAATATTGAATTTGAAAAAAATAACGCTAAATTGGAAGGAATGACATCGGAAATGTCATTAGAATTGAAGAATTTTCGTCAGGAAATACACAAGGAAATAGTGCAATTACGGGCGGATACATCGGCTGAATTCAACATTATTCATTGTAAAATTGAGTCTTTTAATAATCAAGTCCAAATGCAGAGGAATTAAAAGAATCTGGCGACAAAATTAATTCCCAAGTTAAGGATTTACAGGAAAGCATTGTGACATTAGGACATTTACATGATCAACAATGCGAAAAGTTGACAATCGTCGAATCGCGTGTAGATAATTTAAATGCAATGTCGCTTCAACATGGCGAAAAAATTGAAAACATAGAATCTAAATTAGTTAATTCGGATTGTAAATTAGAAAAACGAAACGGAGGGACTTAGAAACATTAAAATGGTGCAAGAATCTGAATCTGGGAAATATATGGACATTAAAATTAAATGATGCGTTCACAGGGAAATATACCAATGCATGCATCGGTGCTTGTAATTCCCAAACCACCTAAAATGTCATGATGATGTGAGAGATACGCGAATAATTTATGACAATTTGAGGAGGCAGCAGCCAAAAGAAAGCTAAAACAGAAACAATGCTTTCGAGGCGAGTATAAGGAGGGTGATGAAGTGTTAATTAGAGTACCTCAAGTGTCGTCAGTGGATAAGAAGCTATTTTATAAATTTTTCCCGTTGTATAAAGGACCGTATCGAATTTGTAAAGTATTAAGCAAGAATGCCGCGATTTTGAATGATGAAAATGGACGGCAAATGGGAACATATAACTACAGGAACATGAAGCCGTATATGAGGGACGACACGCATGATTAAATATACTGGTCATAACAGAGATTTGTAAATAGTTGTAAATATTAGGTGTAATAGTTTTTCTTTTGTTATTGTTTTGTTATTATGTGTATTTTGTCAGTTTGTGTAGGGAGTTTAATTTAATGTGTATGTGTATTCAATTAAGTTAATGGGAGCAAATATTAGGCAGATACGGCTATTAGAATACCTGATGAAATGGTTATTGTTGGCACATTCCGAAAGGAAAATGTAAATAGTTTTAAGGCAGCAAGTAACAAGACCTAGTGCAGTGCAAAGTGTAAAGTGTTAATGTCGTTTAGTGTGAAGAAGCAAGAAGAAAGTGTTCAATTTTAGTCTTGTCATTTAGTTAGGTTGTAGCAAACCAAATGACGCTTGGAGAGGGGAAGCTGTGACATACCGATATGTCACGTTAAAATAAATTAACATTTATTTGGAGACAATATGGTGGAACATGCATTACGAAATATCACGAGAGCTAGAGCATAGCAACGACCGTGAATAAACAATGTAGTTTTGTTTTTCTAAATGCATTAAGAGATGGGTTGATGCCGAAAGTAGAAACTTTGGGATTGGGCGGAGAAGTTTAGACGGTCAAATGTTATGAAAAAAATGAAGGTAGTTTAATACGAAGTCTTCGAGGGATGAATCATGCAGGAAGATTTCATTCTGCTCTGAAACGCGCTTCTGAACTGTTCGTAGATATTTTCATGTGGAAGCAATATTGAAGTATAAATTGGAACTTTGTCGGGAGTGGTAATCAAGTTCGGGACTATGTCATAGGACGTAATCGGGACTGGTAATTTTGATAGTTTGAGACCAGCTTCGATAGGACAGAAGAGGATTTCCTTGGAACTTTGGACTACGGCAAGCTCGCAAGATATTTCGACTGAGAAGTCTACGAGGGACATCATCGAAGAAAAGATAAGTTAACCGCGGTATAAACTGTAAATTGAAAGAGATCTTAATCAAAGGCCTAAAAATTGTAAAATTCTCTAAATTGTTTGCCAAAAGAAAAAAAATAAACTTTGTTAAATTTTGTTCTTCAGAAAAGAAAGTGATTTTTCATTTAGTCAATCCAAACAGTAATGAACTAGGAATAGAATCATTCTATTTCAGATTCCCAGCTGCGCTGTATAGTCGGCGGATCCTATAATCCATTACAGAGGTAATAAGGATTATAATTATATCGTGACCCATTGACCCAGCAAGCCGGACGCTAAGATCTTTAGCAGATATAGATGTAGAAAATTTTTGGTATATCTCAATATATATATATATACACATAGTTTTAATACAGGAAAGGGAAACCTCTACGCGGAATATCGTTGATAGTTTCAATTGAAGGAATATATTTAGTGTAAGCAGTAAAATGTAAACTGATTGGAATTATAATTGAGAAGTCAAAAGAGTGCTCTTTGCTTTTCCGTTTAATAGAATAATAATCATAAACAAATTACATTGCGAAAACGTGTACAATTCTTGGCATTATATTCGTATAATACTTCGTGCGTTCTCCTTTACTCATTACTTAATGCGTCGTTAATGAGTTCTCCTTTACTTTTCTTATAATAAAGTAATGACGAATGGTAATTTGTGAAAAAATGTCAGTTTTAACAGTATTTCATTAATATGAATGTCTTAAATTGAGCAAAGTTTACTTGCCAACTATTGTTATATTTTACAATTATTATTTATCTCTAGAATATTTTTGTACCAAAGACATAATGAAAAAAAGGCATTACCTACATAATTTACTTCGGTGAGCCCATGAATGAAGATTAAACTGTCTCTAAGCTAAAATTTCATTCCATAGAGCGAGAAGCGACGGTTTAATCGCTTTTGGTGGGTCTTAGGTAATAACACTCCATTGTATTTTTATCACGAGTATCGCTATAACGTATTTCCTGTACCAGGTCTATGTATGTACTTCCTCAGTTTGGTGAACTTCTTCTGCCAATGATACGTTACTTCTTTTACGTCTAGAATTGAGAACAGAAAAACTATATGAATCTGATTGATTGATAATTTTTTTCGTGTTTCCGGGCGCGTCAACTGCTTTGGTCGTTAGTCCCGTTAGTATAGTGTATGTTTTTCTGGGAGATAGCGGTGATCTTCCCCTGCTGAATGGCGAGATCCGGCGCCGACCTACCGTCGGTTAGTGGGGTTTCCCCCTAACCAGGACTCTCCCACCAGCGGGGCACCGCCCCAGCCGGGACAAGCTCTAAGCTCCCAACCGGTCTCCCGGAATATGTGGTAGTGTGGTGCATGTTAGTGTAAGTGTGTGTGTGCATGTGAGGGGAGAGGATAGGACAAGGAAGAGGAAGGGCAGATCGCGCGCGGTCCGTGGCCCGTTTGTTAGGGTACTGCTCCGGCATTCGCCTGGTGTTGATCGGAGAAACCACGGAAAACTACCGATCAGAGCAGCCGGCCACTAAAATTCTCCCCCTGACAGCGACTGAATTCGACCTAGCTGAAAAGCTAGTGTCGAAAATCCTGCCGCCGTGGGGAGTGGAAACCTAGGACCTCCCGGTCAGAGGCGCTGCAATGACATCAGTTGATGCACTGAGCTACCGCTCCCGGTCTATATGAGTCTGACTTTCACCGCACAATTGTCATTTCCGCTTCTTGAAATGGATGGGACTGCGTCCTGAATTTAAAATCAAAAGGGTAAGCGAGATACGCTACTGGCAGAAATGCCGAAAAATTTTGTTTGAACTTTCGATTAAAAACATTCAAAGAACATTTCCCACAAATTGACTTTTTTGAAATGGTATTGGGTATCGATTTGATAGCCCATCTGGGATATGGGGTGGAATGATATTTTTCAACGCTTGAACGAAAGGCTACTCGAATGTTAAGGTTTGTTACAGTTCGATATGCCTGTATTATATTTATTTGTATCAGAGCTTCTCGCATTCTCAACTAACGTTCTACGTTTTACTAAATGTTGAAACGTTTAGTGTTTTCTATAATCTACTTCGTTGCGATGTGTTAAAAGTGAATCATTTATTAAATAATCATCTAACCGCTCACCATTTTTGTACTAATGCTGGATCTCGAAATTAAGATACTGAGTCGTCTGTGCCTCATATTCAGTCCCGTCTATCTCCTCATTTTCAATCCCGTTATTTGCTACTTGTCGACCTAAATACGTTAATAACTATTAGTCGGACCCTTGCAATCAATTCGCACAAAAGAAAAAGCTATAGATAAGTTACAATAAGACGGTACTAGAAAGGAAAATAAAAAATCTCAAAAAAGCGTTCATGTCGTTCACAACATGTCAGCCTACAAGACTATTGAGAGGTAAGAAGTTTACAAATTCTAGAACAGTACAATCTATACTCAGCGGGAATTGAGAGTTAAATTTGATTTTCAAATTGCGATATTACATTTACCAAGATCTATATTTTATTCACCAAGTTTTCAATTTACCAAGAAATGTACACACTTGCTCGCAATCATGGAAGCAACGTTGGCCGCTATCGAAAGAAACAAAAAAAAACGACCTAATGAGGAAGTGACGACAGAAGCGTTCATTCTATTAATTTTCAGCTATTAATCAAATTTTATGTCTATGCAATAAAAAAGCGTTAATAAGAGCAGGTGATAGCTCATCTCGAGCTGACTACCTTTCATTTGAAGACTTGAACTGGTTGAGTAATACGCTCAAAGTTCTTTCTAAACAAAAGCCATTAGTGTTTGAAATGCACTATGGTGTGTCGCCCGCAGCGCTGTTGTAGCGAAGTGAAGTGCCGTGTGCCTCGTGCGCATGTGGACCGCAGCGGGAAACGCGAGCGGCAATCGGCGGCCATCCGCCTGCCCGCGCGGGCGTGGGCGAGGGGGACCCTGTGAAAGCGGCCTTTCGTCCGGGGCACGTGAGAACGGCCGTGCGCACCTGTCCGTGCACTTGTCGCCGTGACTCAGCCGGCGCCCCTCCCCGCCCCCTCACCCTTCCCGCCCCCGCCCCCCGCCGTCCGACGCGGCCCCGCCGCCCCCCCCCGCCGCCCCCGCCTCCTGAGTGGCCGCTTTGACTGTTGCCAACAGTCAGCGCGAACGCTCTTTGCCCCCACCGCTCCTGCCGGCCATACTGTCTCGGGTCATCAAAGAATGCCCCGGTAGGTCGTAGGGTCCTAATGTTGGCAGGATTTTCGTCACTAGCTACATAGCAGTAGGTAAACTGCTGCCTGGAATTCAACTGCTGCCTCGATGGGAATTCTGGCGACCGACTGCACTGATCGGGAGTTTTCAGTGGTTTCTCTCCGGTTGCTCTGATCGGGAGTTTTCGGTGGTTTCTCTCTTTAGTACCAGGCAAATGCTGGAGAAGAAACCTTACAAACGAACCCTGACAGCACGCGATCGTTCCTTTCTCTTGCTTGTGCTATCCTCACCCCTAACACACAAACATACCCACACACACATGGACCACCTACCGCACATGTCGGGAGACCCGTCGGGAGCTTAGAGCTTGTCTCGGCTGAGGCGGTACCCCAGTGTTGGGTGATACCTGGATGGGGAAAACCATGCAAGACGAACTGTAGGTCGGCACCGAATCTCACAATTTAGCTTGGAAGATCACCACCTTGTTTCGTGATAAAACATGCACTATTCTTACGGAACTAAATATATTAGCCCTTGATGCTTCCGAAAACATGAAATAATTAATTTACCGGTCCCTACCCCCCGACGCTCCCGTCGCAACCCGCGGGCTCTACTTTGCCTCCACTACCGCCTTTATACACTGCTGCCCGTCACCTTCCTCTGCTCCCCAGCCATCATCTTGCCCCACGCCGCCGCGGCCATAAACTTGCCGTTCACCTCTCTCACGGCTGCTGTTTCAAACTCAGCTCGCACCATCATCGCCACCGTTGACTCCCTCTGTGTCTTCGCCTAACGTTGGCTATCTTCCATACTTGTTACTTTATAACGTGCCTCGTCACCGGCAAAATTATCGGCGTCGAGACCATTATCAACATCCCAACAGGTGTCACCGCCACGACCATCCTTCAATACTTCGCTATCGCAACTATCTGCCACTTGTACTGTCAAGAACAGACTACCAGAACCTTTTTCTTATCCTACTCTAGTCCCTCTTGGTTCTCTTCCCTCCCCTTCGCTTTTCCTCCCACTCTTTTCTTTTCAGTCCCTCTTCTCTTCCCTTCTCATTCTTTCCTTCTAATGTGCTTTAATGTGTTAGACAATCACTAATTAAATGAGCACTATTGTAACTTGATTTTTCTATTTATATTGTTCATATTGTGAGTGACAAACGAGATTTCGGGAACCTGGGTTTATTCCCATCTTGAGACATGTATTTTCTAATGAAACAAAATATTACAATGTTGTTAAATTTTGTAATTCTGTAAATTACACATAAATTCCTTATAAAATTATGAATTACGTTTGTTTTATTTCGGTTTTATTTCATTTCAATGACCCCTCATCTCGATCGGGTTTTTGTCCAGTTTCCCTGATCCATTGGGCAAATGCGGACATGGCTCCTTGATTTGCTTCTGGACGTAAATGTAGCTTCACTATGCGTACGTTTTGTTGAACTTTCCTTTTGCTTGTAGTGGTAGTAGAGCTTAGAGTGAGTTTCTATTTTGTTAACAATACAGAAAAATCAAATGTTTGTTCCTTTACCGTTAAAAATAAGTTTTCTATAATTTGGCAACGAAAATATCTAGTTTTTGAAATGTTAATCCCTCGCTTTTTTAAATTTGTTGTTGTTGTTGTTGTTGTTGTTGTTGTTCTTCTTCTTCTTCTTCTTCTTATTATTATTATTATTATTATTATTATTATTATTGTTATATTATTATATTACTATTTTTTCATCTTTTAACTATAAATAGTTAAATAGTTGGGAAGGGATTCTGAAACTCAAGAAAGCGTGCGCAGATGATTTTCTCCCCCATACGTCACATACAGTTTTTGACTGTTTTTGACTAAATAAATAAACAAATAAATAAATAAACCTCCTCTTTCGAGACATTTTCCGCCTTTTCGTCCTTTTTCCTCACCCATTCCCTCCGCCTCCCCTCTCTCCGCCATCAGCGTCGTGGCCATCTGCACCCACCGCCGCCGCCGCCGCCAGCGTTGCGTGCGTGCGGTGGGGCGTGCGGTGCGCGTGCCGCGTGCCACCTGCGGGAGGGGCCGCGTGCGCGTGCGGTGGGCACGGCCGTGCGCGTGGAACGCTGGCGCGTGCTGCGAGGGGATGTGGAGACGCCGGCTGAATGGAAATAGGAGCCACTCAATGGAGGAGTCAATGGATAACCTTACGATTTGCTTCTGTGGGAGGTCGGGGTTATTGTGACCTGCGATTTTCCCGCTGTCGCACCTGTTGTAGTGTATAAGTCCTGGGCAGGCGAGCACACCTGCTCACTTCCACTGTTTTAACAGGGAAGCTCCTAGGGTTCGAGTCCCGACAGCGGAAAAGGTTTTCGAAACTACCTAGACAGCTAAGTCGAATTCAGCCTCTGTCTGGAGGGGAATTCTAGTGGCCGGCTGCTCTGATCGGTAGTTTTCCGTGGTTTCTCCGATCAACACCTGGCGAATGCCGGAGCAGTACTCTAACAAGCGGGGATATGGAGATGAAGGCCGAATGAAAATATGAACCGCTCAATGGAGGAGCCAAAGGATAACCTTATGGATTGCTTCTGTTGGTGGCCGGGGTTGTTCTGACCTGCGGCCTGACAATTGACCGTGCGCGGTCATTCCTATCTCTTCCTTGTCCCATCCTGGCCCCCTTATTTACACACATTTACTCTTACTTACACTACACTGACACATAAATCGGAAGACCAGTCGGAAACTTATAGCTTGTTCCGGTTGGTGGGAGATACCCTGTTGGCGAAAACCCGCTAATCCACTTGTACGTCTGCGCCGGATCTCACCATCCAGGTCAGGGGGGGGGATCACCGGCACCTCCTGCGATAAAAAAAATATACTACACGTACGGGACTGATGACTTCAGCAGTTGTCACTCTCAGAAACGCTAATCAATCAACAATGGAATCCTCAACACCACCAACCAAATCAGAATTACGAGCATTGAATGGGGCTCAGGACGGGCAGTGACAAGCATTACCCCTCTTTGTTTGCAATTATATTTGCACACAGTGTTAAACAGTATCCTGAAGTCGTCCAGGAACTGGCTGGTTTGCCTGTTCGGGTTTACCGCGTCTCATATTCTCTGCTCTTTGGCAGACTCTCTGCTCGCGTTCGGTCAGGCGAAGGTGCGCTTTAAATTGCACTGGGACGCTACACAACCTTTCCTGATGTAGACTGAGTTCGGAATATTTTTATTTACAGACTAATTCTGGATCATATGCTTTTATTTAATATATTGTTAAATGAGTGTTAATATCTTCATATACGTTATCAAATTTATTTTGCATGATATACGTTATCAAATTCATTTGCATGATTTATCATTTGCATTATAAAAGTTAACACCATAATATCTTTCCCATACGAGAGGAGTACTAAATCACGCAGGGTTTACGCGTAGCACTAAATACAGCTAGGTCATATTTATTTAATTGCAAATGCAATGTAACATACTTCAACATCTCTCCTGTTCATGGTACAACGAAGTTCTGCCGTGATCTCTGTATCCACGTAACCATCGAAAATTATGTATTCCACCTCCAAACCAAAAAGTGTTCCCCTTCCTAAACGATGTTTTTCGTGTTACCCGCACCTGCGGTATTACGTTGCTGTTTTTGAATTCAGGGTTTTCTTCTTCCATGAGTGTTCCCTCGCATTTCCTCGTTCTCCTGTTGAGCGGTGTTTTGGCGCTGTTTGTGGATCCCCTACATGATGTATCTGCTGGAAGGGAGGCGTTGATGCACAGCGCGAAATTCCTGCCCGCTTTCCTTCATGAAAGATTTTGAGAATTCGTTTTGCGCTTGTTCGTATGTTTGTTTGCACTTCGAAGCCGAAAGCTAACTCGTTAGCTTTTAATATGATTTTGCACTTCTCTTTGCAACGGAGAAGCCCAGTTAAACCCTTTTAATACAATTTTCTCGGTTCATCGGACGTCGAACAGGATTAAAGCTCTTCAGAAGAAACTCTAAAAAGAGGTGCTGGCGCCTGAAAGTCCGTTCATTAGAGGTGAATTAGTTTTTTTTCAAATTAGAACTACTATAGAAGCGTATTCTAATTTAGGAATTTTGGCGTAAAAAGAAAAATCTCAATTACCTCTCAGTTTATAATATGCTGAAAGATTTCTGAGAACACGATATCATATACACGTGTTACAACATAGAAAATGTGATGCGTAATAAAATATAGAACACGTTATGTCTTACGAAACATTTCGTGAGGTTACTGCTGAACTAATAACAAGCTATTGCAAATGTGCTGTGGAGATTCCGTACGATTTTGTACATTCTTCTAAGGGAACATGAGATGTTTCGTTAATGGATAAAATTCATGGGGTTTCCCGTTAATAGGCTGAAGGGTTCTCATCTTTATTTCATGTACTAGCTCAAGAATAGATCTTAGATTTTCTTTCTAGCCGCGGACTCAATCCAAATTTGCGCTGAAGAATAAATACTTCTTCCTTTGAAATATTGTTTTTATTTAACTCTCTTAATCATTTATTAATTATCCTATTCGGTTTATTATTATTATTATTATTATTATTATTATTATTATTATCATCATCATCATCCTAATATTTCGGTGTTTTCGGTTGTCGCTATGCTTCCCGAACTCTTTCACCATAGACCACGCTCCACATAGTTGTATATTATCATGTCACGCTAAAAGCTTTCTTAAACCGAACGTTACAGTTTGACCGCTCATTTCTTTCACTTGATAGAAGAACTTGCATGCCCACTGGTTCAAAACTAAGTTATGAAAAGTTCCTATTTATTTCTATTGAAAATTGTAAGTCCACCATTGCTAAACATCTTGATGGTCATCTTAAAAACCCTTTGTGTATAGTAGTTTATGAAGACAGACACGAAATGCTACAGTAGGAAAACTCTGGAAGTTCGGTGGCCGTGGGTGCCTCCGCGATGAGGCCATCGTTACTCATTTGCGACATGCTCATTTAGGGTAGAGCTAGTCCTGAAACAAGAGAGGAAAATAGAACGGTCTTTAAGACTGTAGTCTACCAGCGCTTGCTGAGTGGTGTAATAGTATTTTTCTTAGAATATTTTGCTTCCGACGTTGTTTCGTTAGCTTTGCACCAGAAAACGTCTAGATTTCGTAAGAAGTTCAAACACTTTTAGGTTATGGGCCTTTTTTGCTTTCGGGTAAACAGGAATGTCTGTGACCATAATTTCAGGGGTAGAACTCACAGGAATGAAATATGTCGACTGATGATTTTTCTGTAGGATTCTGCTTTATAACTAGCCTCTTCCTGCACTATCGAGCGCCCAATCTCGCTTACAGAATGTAGTTTTCTTTAATCTATGAGGATGAAAGTTGTTCCGTTAAGCTAGAAAGAAAGTAAATCGTACAGAGAAACAGACAGACGCTTGTACTTAACTACAAGGATAAAACGGACAAAACTAGCACGTTTCCGGAATGTGTATGAGCAGAAACTGGCCAATCATGAAGTCGTTTTCTTAAAAAACATCAGGAGCCGCCGGTTTTTGTTCCGGACGGATGTGACCACGAGGTAATAGCCGCTAGAATTCTTTTTTACCCAGGCGGCTAAACATGTCACGTATTCCCAAAGCGTTTGTCCGGCTTAGGTCAATATTTGGACCGGCACCGATCAACACCAGGACAATGCCGGAACAGTACTGTAGTAAATGAACAATGGACTGCGCGCGATCTTTCCTACCTCTCTCTTGTCCTATCTACAACTCCTGACTTACACACACCTACACTTGCATGTACCACACTACCACATATGTCAGGAGACCAGTCAGAACCTTAGAGCTTGTTCCGATTGGAGCGCTGTCCCGCTATGGGAGATACCTGGTTAGGGAAAACCCCACTGACCGACGGGTAGGTCGGCGTCAGATCGCGCCATACAGCGGGGGAAGATCAATACCACGGCGCAGTAAAAACATGCACTACACTTACGGGAATAATGACCTTAGTAGTTACCGGGAGCTGTAGTTCAGTGCATCAACTGATGCCACTGCAGCGCCTCTGACCGGGAGGTCCGAGGTTCGAGTCCTGACGGCGGCAGGATTTTCGACACTAGCTTTTCAGCTAGGTCGAATTCAGTCGCTGTCTGGAGGAGGATTCTAGCGGCCGGCTGCTTTGATCGGTAGTTTTCCGTGGTTTCTCCGATCAACACCAGGCGAATGCCGGAGCAGTACCCTACCAAACGGGCCACGGACCGCGCGCGATTTGTCCTTCCCCTTCCTTGTCATATCCTCTCCCCTTACACACACACACACACACACACACACACACACATACACTAACATGCACTACACTACCACAAATTCCGGGAGACCGGTCGGGAGCTTAGAGCTTGTCCCGGCTGGGGCGGTGCCCCGCTGGTGGGGGAGTCCTGGTTAGGGGGGAAACCCACTAGCCGACGGTAGGTCGGTGCCGGATCTCGCCATCCAGCGAGGGAAAATCACCGCCATCACCCGAGAAAAAAACATGCACCACACTAACGGGACTAATGACCGAAGCAGTTGACGCGCCCGGAGACACGAAAAAATCAATCAATCAATCAACCTTAGCAGTTGACGCACCCAGAATCAGAAATCAATCAAACACGGAATCACTAAATCAATCAGTCAATCCGAAGTGTTTGAACCTAAAACACGTAGATATTTCTTGAGTGAGGAGTGCTGGAAGCGGCGCCTCAAGTGTCGTGCACTCGGAAGTGCCTCGTGTGGGTTGATGAAGCGCGGGTTCCGGGTTCCGCGTCGCCTGCTGCCGCGACGCGATATTAATCCGGGGAGCGGGCACGGCTGGTGCCGCCGCCGCCCCTGTCGACAGCGCCCAGGGACACCGGCTGGGGCGGCACTGGGGTGGCAGATTGGGGGGCGGGGCGGGTGGTAGAAGTGAGGGCGACGGTGAGGACACAAGAAACGCAGACACAAGTGGCGCCGGTGACGGGAGTCGTGCTAGTGGTGGCGGTGATTGTAACGCTGATACTGATTGTAACTACAAAAGAGCGACGATGGGTGGTCAGGGCGGTGCAAGCGGTAGTGGGGCGCTGTCTACGGATTCGCCGGGGTAAGGAAAATGACAATGCCTCAAGATAAAGCGGAGATCGCGAACGGCTGAGGCAAACGTGGTGTTGATGAGTGCAGTGATGTGCGCAAGGGTGAATCAATGACGTGGTAAGGATGTCAGGGAAATGTTGGTTGGGACGTGACTTGTGGAAGGCATATGTGCGTTGTGCAGGCGGCTGTTGCGTTCAGTGGAGACCTACGTTGGCTTTCGCGGCGGGAGTATAAGAGGCGGAAGTGTAGGCGGTGGGAGTGTCGGCGGTCGGTGGGAGTGTCGGCGGTCGGTGGAGTGTGGGGGGGGGTGTCGGCGGTCGGTGGGAGTGTAGGCGGTCGGTGGGAGTGTAGGCGGTCGGTGGGAGTGTAGGCGATCGGTGGGAGTGTAGGCGGTCGGTGGGAGTGTAGGCGGTCGGTGGGAGTGTAGGCGGTCGGTGGGAGTGTAGGCGGTCGGTGGGAGTGTAGGCGATCGGTGGGAGTGTAGGCGGTCGGTGGGAGTGTAGGCGGTCGGTGGGAGTGTAGGCGGTCGGTGGGAGTGTAGGCGGTCGGTGGGAGTGTAGGCGGTCGGTGGGAGTGTATGCGGTCGGTGGGAGTGTCGGCGGTCGGTGGGAGTGTCGGCGGTCGGTGGGAGTGTAGGCGGTCGGTGGGAGTGTAGGCGGTCGGTGGGGGTGTGGGCGGTGGGTGGGGGTGTCGGCGGTCGGTGGGAGTGTGTGTCGGCGGTCGGTGGGAGTGTAGGCGGTCGGTGGGAGTGTAGGCGGTCGGTGGGAGTGTAGGCGGTCGGTGGGAGTGTAGGCGGTCGGTGGGAGTGTCGGCGGTCGGTGGGAGTGTCGGCGGTCGGTGGGAGTGTCGGCGGTCGGTGGGAGTGTCGGCGGTCGGTGGGAGTGTCGGCGGTCGGTGGAGTGTAGGCGGTCGGTGGGGGTGTCGGCGGTCGGTGGGAGTGTAGGCGGTCGGTGGAAGTGTAGGCGGTCGGTGGGAGTGTAGGCGGTGGCTGGGAGTGTAGGCGGTCGGTGGGAGTGTAGGCGGTCGGTGGGAGTGTAGGCGGTCGGTGGGAGTGTAGGCGGTCGGTGGGAGTGTAGGCGGTCGGTGGGAGTGTAGACGGTCGGTGGGAGTGTATGCGGTCGGTGGGAGTGTCGGCGGTCGGTGGGAGTGTAGGCGGTCGGTGGGAGTGTAGACGGTCGGTGGGAGTGTATGCGGTCGGTGGGAGTGTCGGCGGTCGGTGGGAGTGTAGGCGGTCGGTGGGAGTGTCGGCGGTCGGTGGGAGTGTGGCGGTCGGTGGGAGTGTAGGCGGTCGGTGGGAGTGTAGGCGGTCGGTGGGAGTGTAGGCGGTCGCTGGGAGTGTAGGCGGTCAGTGGGAGTGTAGACGGTCGGTGGGAGTGTATGCGGTCGGTGGGAGTGTCGGCGGTCGGTGGGAGTGTAGGCGGTCGGTGGTGAGTGTAGACGGTCGGTGGAGTGTATGCGGTCGGTGGGAGTGTCGGCGGTCGGTGGGAGTGTAGGCGGTCGGTGGGAGTGTCGGCGGTCGGTGGGAGTGTAGGCGGTCGGTGGGAGTGTCGGCGGTCGGTGGGAGTGTAGGCGGTCGGTGGGAGTGTAGGCGGTCGCTGGGAGTGTAGGCGGTCAGTGGGAGTGTAGACGGTCGGTGGGAGTGTATGCGGTCGGTGGGAGTGTCGGCGGTCGGTGGGAGTGTAGGCGGTCGGTGGGAGTGTAGACGGTCGGTGGGAGTGTATGCGGTCGGTGGGAGTGTCGGCGGTCGGTGGGAGTGTAGGCGGTCGGTGGGAGTGTAGGCGGTCGGTGGGAGTTTCGGCGGTCGGTGGGAGTGTCGGCGGTCGGTGGGAATGTCGGCGGTCGGTGGGAGTGTGGGCGGCAAAGTCGAGGGCAAGGGAGGTGCCGCCGGTGGGCGGGCGATGGGGAGAAGTGACTGTGTTGATCGCGAAGTCATAGAAAGCGCCGTCTTGGTCCGTGGCGATGGCGTCGGCGCCGGGTGCGCGGTGGCGCCCGCCTGGGCGCCCCCCCCTTCCCTCTCTCGCTCGCGCTGCGCGAGGGCGTGCCCGCCTCTGAGAAGTTGCAGGAAACCGCCTGCGATTCCCCCATGTAAATAAGGATGTGTGACACCGTTACCAAACAAACGTGCCACTGATACAAAACATCGCACAACTTGAAGTAGTTTTACACCCATTTCAGTACTGTAATTGACTACTGAAGCGTTTATAATTGTGATTCTTAAACTGATTTCAAAAGGACCATAGGATGTTACCCGGTTTATATTTTTATCTCCGCACTCAATGAAAATGCCGAACTTGTTTCTTAAAGTTTTTATCTTCGTGAGGCATTTGAACTTACTTCGAGCCTTCACCTGACTTTTTCGGCTCCGTCGAGATCATTTGACATATGGGGCTGTTTTGGGTCGGGTTATCAGCACATCTCCTTGCCCGAAGGATGGCAGGTGGGCTGAGAATAGGGGACGATCGAGCTCGTCACGTGACTCGTTCTTTTACGTTCTGCTTTGAGGAATCTGCCTGGAACTGATCGGTAGAATCCTCTGAAATGTCTCAGAGCTACTAACCTCTGAAGGTCTCTTATCCAGGCAACACCATCACATGATGTGTAGATACTTCTCTAATGTCGATAATGTGTTACAGGCGGCAGGTCGGTTCGGATTTAGAACCGAACGGCATACGATGCTTAATTTCGGGACAGCCACAAACATCAGCTGACGTTTTCCTTAAGGTTCATGAAAATTAGACCCGAGAATTACCTTCTAATCTGTCGCTACTAAAATTTAGAAACTGCATTAAGTAGTAAATATTATTGTGATGTATCGTTGTATGCACCAAATAATTTTGGATCGTTTTGTGTGAACTACTGAACACCAACATGTAATTTTTATTTATTTATACATTATTGTTACCTAAATAAAGATAAACAAAAACTTCTTGCGAGGTTTTCGCTTATTAACTACGTGTTTCAGTCGCTCCACTAGACATTGGTGCTGATAATCATCCGGAATTCATTTGTTGTACATGGTCTGTCTGTGTCAAATCAGTTGCTTTGGTGCTGCTAGGATGTCGTGTCAAATCTAATTTTATAGATTCTCCTAGTCGTTGTACACGCATTTTCAGACGCACTTTCGTGTTGAAGCTCAAGATTTACAGTGCAAAAAACTTTCCCAACTTCTCCGACACGTAATGGAACGCCGTTCGCGGTGATAAACGAGAGAGAAAATAGTTCAAAAACCTAAATTGGCACGTTAAAACCTGCCTAGGGGCGATGGAGATTCGACAATCGGAAAATCCTCAGTATGTCATGTCAGGTTTACGATGCGTACAGCATTTATGACATGTGTCCAACAAAATTAATGGTTCGATGTAATTCCTGTGAGCCTACAACACTGGTATCAAATATGTAATTCCCAGCAAAGAGTGGAATTTCGAAGGGCAAATACCGCTTGCGTCCAATCTCTTGAGCTTATAAACAATTATAACTTATATAAAAATTTGTAAAATAGTTTTTCCCTTAAACTTATAAAATGTACATGTATATTGTATAGCGTCGTTTTCCCGTCGATGACGTTTCCGGATACAAATTTAATTTCGCATTTATTGTAAGAATTAACGGAAACAGGACATGAAGTTCATTTTTCACTGAATAACAAACGTTGCCGGAAATCAAGATAAAAGAAAAAATCTCTCGGCCATTAACTTCGTTTTTCACTCGCCCCATCAGACATCGGCGCTGAAACTAACCGGATTACAACAACAATATGCCGGGCAGCCGTGCTGTATCAGCAGCCTCGGTGCTATCGAAGGACGGCCGAGCCCGTTATCGTAAATCGCGTGCAATATGGTCGCTGAGAGCGTTCATTCTGTTTGATGGATACTTCATAGCCGCGTTTCGTAATGCCTGCCCGCCGTGCCGGGAGCACAGCGGCACTGCATTGGAGTAACGGCCCGCTTCCAAGTCGCTGTGGGTCACTGGCCTCCAAAATGTGGCCGGATTTTTTAAAAAATATCTGCTGAACTTATTTTAGCCGTGACATTTTTCTCGCGCTATCCATGATCTGCAATTATTTTACTAACTTCATACCTTCTTTTCTTCGTCTCTTCTGTGCTGTTTTCCTTGTTTCCATCCTTTTCTTTCTTCCGCGCATTTTTTTCTTCCATCTGCTTACCTTTTTTCTTTCGTTTTTTTTCATTTAATTTATTCGTTTTTTCTTTTATAATATTGAAAAATATCCATATTGAAGATATCTGTATGATGAGGAAATTGGGGAGTGAAAAATTTTGTATACAGTTAAGATTATCGGAATATAATTATAACTGCATATAATGGTAAAATAAAAAAATGCCTACCGAACTGGCATACCATAAACAGATTGATATATTTACATGTATATCTCCATGTGAGATCCGTGTGAAAAAAATCTGTTGACATATTCTAAAAAAGTATTCTTAAATAGGAAGAAACTCACAGCCTTAACGAGTATACTTCTTATTTGCAAATCAATCTTAAAGCTTGGTGCTTTCAACTCTGAAGCATCATTAAAAGCAATTCTAAATACAGGTCCTACTACGATTTTAGCCTGAAGAGATAAGAATCAAAGTTAATGTTTCTTTATATTTTCAAAATAATGTGATTCACCCTATTTTTTAAAAGTCAATAATCGAATAAATAAATAAAAAATACACGTGTAAATTAAAAAGAAAAATAGAAAGACATGCTAATGTAATGAATAATCTCATAGTTAAAAGTGAGATGGCTCTTAAATTTCAAACCAACGAAATTACCTTATGAGATTCTAAAGCTGAGAAATTGTTATATGTCTAATATGTTTCATTGGTGTGTTACAAATGAATATGTTCCTCAACCATTGTTAATTATTGCAAATTTACTTATTCTAAATGCGTATGAATACATTGCGTATATACGTTTATATTAAAGAGAAACTATCTGTTCGTCCTTGCATCCGATGGCATCTGGCACACTGTGCGCCGCCCACGCCGCCACTGCCCTACGCTGGCCGCGGGCGACGCCTGTCGGGCGGGTGCGCAAATATTTGGGTGGGGTGGGGTGGGATGCAGCGTGGGGCGTGGAAATGAATCGCGCGCTGCTCCTTAAACGAGGGAAGTTTTTTGGCCGCGTCAGCTTTCGACCACCACCGCCATCCTCTACCTCTACACCCCACACCAGCCCCCACACCGACGTCGCGTCTAGAATAATGCTGAGTGTGAGAAGGATATGTTTGCAGGTAGTTACTGTTGTTGGTTTTTAAGGTACTCTAAGGAGAAAAGATGCAATGTTTGGTGAATGCTGCAAATGGGATTGTCAGACAGGAGACTCCATCTCCCAGGTGATAGTATAATGGGAGACACCGCGATTGAATTATAACTAAAGTATTTAGTGTTTTTTTAAATAAATTAAAAAAAAATAATTTTTACATTTGAATATAACATTCTTCATTCACGAATCAGAATATATTCCGATATTATAATAAAATAATTCTTACTTTCATTTACATCATTGCAAATGGACGATCTATTGTAGGAGTTACGAAAGTTAGAATTTTTGAATGGATTAATAAAAAAATACCACGATTTATTAAGTATCTACTTTTACCGTTTGTTTAGTATATACTATTTGATATATTCACAAGACACAAATGAGTAAAATTATGCATTATTAACCAGAAAGATTACTTCAGTATTTCAAGACCAATTTATTGGTGGTGTCAAGTGATCAGTGTTCGGATACATAGAGAGGAAATTGGTGCTCAGAACGACACTGCATTTTACGACGTTTTGGGAAATTAGGATATTTTATTTTGGGATTGGACACAAACAAATTCATATCTCTTTTGGTCATTAATTACTAATCAGTATTTTCCATCGCCTTTATCCGATCGGATTGAAAACCTTTCTTTTTTAAAGTGTAAATGCTAACGAGTTTTGCCTCTGCCAATCTATTTTGCCTCTGCCAATCACTTTTGTCTTTTTGGTCGTTGTATACAGCATGCAATGGTTTACTTTTTTTTAAATGCAATATTTATACTTATATATAGTATATTGTATTAACTATTCAAATTATAGAATATCCTGATCCTTAGTTTTTAATTATGAACTTTGTAAAATTATTTTCAGTTCAAATGCTCATTAGTTTTTTTCTTTTACAGGTGAGTTGCTGTTATTATTATCAGGGTGATCTCGCAGTCATATTCACAGAAATGGTGAGTTTGAGTGCTTTCGTTTTTCGAAAATAGTCACTGAAGTCTATTAACAATCGCGGATCCACGAAGAGGGAAAGTAAAAACATTATCCTCCCAACTATATAACGTTTTACTTTTCTATTCCGGCTGTTCGACAAAAGAAATTCATTGCGTAGAATTCAACTATTCAAGAATGTTCAGTTCGTTTCCACCTGCGTGTTGCCATTAATTACTCAGCTCTCAATTTTCTTACTTGGAATTGACAACGCAAACACAGGTGTGATGTTTGTGCTTTGCATTGTTTGAGATAAAACATTCTTTTATATTAATTTGTTACTACCTGTTGAAATTGTGTACATTGTTAAGTAAACAACAACAACAAATAATAATAATGGTGATGATGATGATGATGATGAAGAAGAAGAAGAAGAAGAAGAAGAAGAAGAAGAAGAAGAAGAAGAAGAAGAAGTACACGGTGGTGTGCGGATTCAAATTTGCTGCCATTAACCCACGACCTTTTTATTGAAACTACGAACCACTAATAAATTTTACATCTACCTTCTTGAGGCAGTCGATATTGACCATTTCAGGAAAGTCGAATTCATTACTGCTATTTCCATTCTGCGCCTTACAGTTTGTCTCTTTCCGTCTGTACTTGCAATGACACAGTGCTGCAGCCAGCCCCGCCCGCGCCCCACACGCCCACTACCCGCCCCCGCTCCGCGTCACACCCCGCCCCCTTCCCCGCCCTTCCCCTTGCCACTCACATGTCTCCTCTTATGCCCCCACCACCAGCCCAACACCCTTCGCCCCCTCACCCCTCTGCTCCCACCATTCGCTCCCCACCCCTTGCCCCTCTGCTCCCACCTACCCTTCATCCCTGTGCCCTCACCCTTCTCTCCCTGACCCTTGCCCCTCGCCCCCCGGCCACCGCCCGCGCAGTCTGTTTGCCGCCGCGCAACGCGTCCTATGTCAACCCCCCTGAATTCCGCCCGGCGCGCCTAGACGCAGCCGTTGCACTCCGCCTCGAGGTCGGAGTTGGCGCTGTCGGAAGCACTTGCAGTCGCTTGGGAACTTGTCTGCGGGTTGTTGACATTACATACGAGGAGAAATAAAAGATCACATTCTGAACAATATTTATAATTAATTAAAATCTACAGGTTGCTGGCGAAGACTTTGCTATTTGTCTTTGGGAAAACAATACCAAATGTAAGACAACAGGGTGGGAAGAACGGAGTAATTAAGATGCACTTTGATAAGGTGGCAGCAGCTTGATGGGAAGATATTAAGGGACATTAACCAAGGTGAACGCTAAAACAGACGGATTATGCTGTGTGGAAAATTCTCGATCGTAAAACGTAATTGGTAAGATCTTCATATGAAATAAGGTCAAGGATGTGACTCAAGGTTTTACACTTCAGCTTATGAGTGGTACATTTTTATATCAATTATTCACTGCTTACTGCAACGTCATGCCCAAAATGCAGGACCCACCACAACTGGCCCATCCACATTTCACCACTCAACCTACCTTTCACCTCCCACCGCCACACCCTAACTTCTATCATCCGCAATATTTGGTACCAAATCAATACTTGTCTTCAACTCACGACACTTCAACTCGCGTACCCTTAATTTGCTTATCCTCAAATCGGGTCCCGGCAACTCGCGTCCCTCTCAACTAGCGTTTCCCCCAACTTCCGTTTCTCTCAAATTGTAACCGTGTCAACCCTCATTTCCTTCAATCACCCTTTTCCCCGTTCCCAATCTACATCCCACTTTTCCGCAATACCCCTTATCTCTGAACTCTCCCTTTCCGCATTTCTCAATCTCCTTTCCCAATATAAATCTGCTTCTTCAACCAGTCTTGTTTTCGTGTACATACGCTTCTCTGAACTCATACCATTCAATCCAACCCTTCTCAAGGAATATCTCTCAACACAGTCCCCGCAACCCAACCAACCAACCTCTCTCAATCCAACCCCTCAACCCAACTCCCGTCAACCCAATCCCCAACAACCAACTCCCTTCAACCCACTCCCCTCAACCCCCCTCAACACAGCTCCCTACTTCCCCCTCAACTCCCACACCCTCAAGCCAAATCCCCGAAACCTCTTCAGCCCACATCCTCGCAACCTACCCTCACGCATCCACGCTCAACCTTTCCCTCAACTCTTTCCACTACCCTATTCCCCTCAACTCTCATCCTCTCAGCTACGCCTTTGGCATTCGCAGCGAAACGGAACTCCTCAGCAAAACAAACCTCCGCGATCCCCCCTCTCACGCGTCAAGTCGTTCGCCCGAGCGCTGGCAGCGGCGCGTTCTTATAGATAGGTGCTCCTTGCACGTTATTAATGAGGGACGTAAATTACCCCTCCAACACGCGTTGCCCGCTTTGATATATCTGAGGCGCGGTTGGCGGCGCGGCTGGACGGATTCCAAAACTGCGCGCGCGGAGGCAACATTTGAAAAGCTTCGGCGTGTAATGAATCATGGCTGTTTGTGAAAGGGTGGGAAACAGTAGGCCGCGAAGTTGGGAGCCATTTTTGTGCCCGCAGCCCTGCGGTTGCGGGCCTGAGTTGGAGGCGTGTTTGTCGAAAGTTGGGAGCATAGTAGCCGTCCAAAGAGCTCTGCTAACTGGACACGATGGACTCCTTACGCGGTATTAAAGGGAATCGTCGAGCAAGTATTATGTAGATTTTACAAAGAGAATATAAGAAACAAGGTTTGTAATTTGTAAAGATTGTTGAAGAAGGGGTGTACATCAGATATTTCTTTCTAGTAGAAACGTCTTTATGAAAATGCTTCTTGGAATTTGTTTGCGGAAAGATATAAACATAACTGAATGAGATACATTGATATACACATTATTTCAGAATTACCAATACTGATAGACTTGTTTTTCTTACAAGCATGAAATTTGTATGCAATGTTTATGAAAATTTCTTGCATTGGTTCTTTATCACAAAGTTTTCGGAGTTTACACTTTCAGTTTGCAACGTCATATCTTTTTAAACTTCTAAACCGATTTTGGCCACATTGTTTTGTAAAAATCCCGCCGCTTTTTTTGTAGCGATTTGCTACAGCTGCAGCAATCATAAAGTTTACAGGGTCAAAACAATGTTATTTATAAACCGTTCTAAACTCTGCGAGAAAATGCTTAATTTACGAATGTTACATTGTTTGTTTTTCGGCGCTATTACAAAACTGAATAACATACATAATGTGTGTCGGCGCTTGTGTAAATCTATGTGCTTTGTTCAACTATTTTTAGGGGTAGTTTTTCCAAGCCGTTTATTCATTGCGCAGGTCCATTGAGAAATCTATACATTTTTAAAAATTCTGTAAACATGAAAAATGAATTTCGTTGTTGGCAGACCCAACGACTCAGAGCTTGTATTCGGTATGATTTTTGCACGTGAAAACTAATTCAAATAATGAACATTGCTGGTAGTTTTTGTAGAATAATACGATTTCCTAGAAGTTTTTCTTGATATTCGAATACATATTAGTGTGCTGATGACCGTTGAATTACCAAAGTTGAAATTTGTTGTATGTCGTTAGGAACTGTTTAGAATGAAAGTAAACAAAGTGTGCAAAATTGCAAATAATTTGGATAATGATAACTCGTGTCTTAAAGAGATTGATGTTTAAACGTGGTATAACACAAAGAAACGTATTTTTGAGACTTTCGAATGGGATATACTTAATTTCCAATGTTTTGACTTCAAAATGTGACTTTAAAATGTTTTGCGAGTCGTACAAAAAATAATTCAAAATTTAAAAATATATTTTAAATTTCATTATAATTTTCAATTTAAATTTAATTTTAAAAAAATAGATAAATTATAATTAAAGTTGTTAGAAATTAGAAGGCTCAAGTTGATAAGTCATCCCAGACGGTTGACTCCTACGCATGGCGTTTGCTAACATATTCGATCAAAGACCTCAACTGCATTTTTAAATTTACTTTTGTTAATTAGCCAATTGAGATCCCATTAAGGAGAAGGGCCTCCTGCCTATTTGCCCTCTGACCGGGAGTTTCTAGGTTCGAGTCCTGACGGTGGCAGGATTTTCGACACTAGCTTTTCAGCTAAGTCGAATTCAGTCGCTGTCTGGAGGAGAATTCTAGCAGCCGGCTGCCCTGGTCGGTAGTTTTCCGTGGTTTCTCCGATCAACACCAGGCGAATGCCAAAGCAGAACCCTACCAAACGGGCCACGAACCTCGCGCGATCTGTCCTTGCCATTCCTTGTCCCATCCTCTCCCCTTACACACACACACACACACACACACACACACACACACACACACACACTTACACTAACATGCACTACACTACCACATATTCCGGGGGACCGATCGGGAGCTTAGAGCTTGTCCCGGCTGGGGCGATGCCCCGCTGGTGGGAGAGTCCTGGTTAGGGGGAAACCCCACTAGCCGACGGTAAGTCAGCGCCGGATCTCGCCATCCAGTGGGGGAAGATCACCGACAACTCCCGCGAAAAAAACATACACTACAGTAACGGGACTATTGACCAAAGCAGTTGACGCGCACGGAAACACGAAAAAATCAAATCAAATCCATCCTGCCTATTTGCAGGGAATACAAAATAAAGTGATAGGGTGATGATGAGGGACGAAAGACGGACACCAATACAACCATGCCCGAGGCGGAACTCGAACCCGGGATCCTTGGGCCCCTGATCGGCCACGGCACTACTGCCTTAGCGCTCTCGGCTTCCCGGATCGGCCACACCTGCTTCACATATCCTAAACCAGCTTTATCTGCAGTTTCCATCTGTCCATCCAGGTCTCTGAACGTTGTCCACCGAATGGGTTCGCGAGAATTGCTGGAGGAGGCGCCCAGCGAGGCGGCAGCGGGAGCGAGATTGGGGCAGATGGAGTGATGTTGACCGGCGTAGAGCCGAGCCGCGCCGCGCCGCGCCGCGCCATTCCGTTTGACTAGGCTGTCATTAGGTCCAGGCGCGGAATTGCCTCATCACGGCCCACGAATAATGCATTGTTTAGCGGAGGCGACGGCCCTGTCGGCGCCGCTCAACCCGACATCCGCCCCCGCAGCCTCGCCTTCCGCCAACGCCCCCGCCCCCGCCCCCGCTCCCTGCCAACGGTTGCCCTCTCGTCGACTCGCAGACAGCACGGGTTCCACCGGACTCCTCCCACTCCAAAACCAGCTTACCAACTCCATAGCTTCCATTGCCCTCAAACCCTCTTAGATGGCTCACACTTTAATTGGTGTCACTGTAGTGCCTCGGACCGGGAGGTTTTAGGGTTTGATTCCCAGGATTTTCGACACTGGCCTGATAGAGGTCGAATTCAGCCTCTGCCTGGAGAATAATTCTAGCAAACAGTTTCTCTGGTCGGTAGTTTTTCGTGGTTTCTCCGATTAATACCGGGTGAATGCCGGAGCAGTACGGTAATAAACGGGCCACGGACCGCGCGCGATCTTTCCTTCCTCTTTCTTGTTCTATCCTCTCCTCCTTACACACACACTTACACTAATATGCACTACACTACCACATATTCTGGGAGACCAGTCGGGAGCTTAGAGCTTATCCCGGCGGTGGTGGTGTCCCGCTGGTGGGAGAGTCCTGGTTAGGGAGAAACCCCAGTAGCCGACGGTAGGTCTGCGCCGGATCTCGTCATCCAGGGGAGGAAGATCACCGCCTTCTCTCGAGAAAAAACATGCACTACACTCACGGGGACTAATGACCAAAGCCGATGACGCGCCCGGAAACACGACAAAATCAATCAATCAATGAAAAAACCTACTCCCAACACAGACTCACCACTTCCACAAGCCCCCTTGCCTTCAATGACTCTTCCGCCACCACCGACTCACCGCCTTCGCCAGCTTCCCTCCCGACTCAGCACCGCCTCCATCCTCATCGCCTTATCCTCCTCCTCCTTTCGCATTCCCACCGCTTTGAACATCCCTTTGCGCTCGCCATCCCCTGCGGCCGCGCGGCCCGCCGTGTCACCGCCCCCGCCGCGCCGTTCCGCTGCTTTTCTCGTTGTCGCCCGGGGCCGCCCGCCCGTTCCTGGGCGAAGTCGTCATCGCCAGCCCATTACCAGAGCAGAACAAGTTCGGAAACGCCCTTCGAGGTAGCAGCCGGCTCCGTGGAGTGTATCCACCCCGGCGGGCGGACGGAGTCGTCACCTGCACAGCGGATGTGATTAGCTGTTTCTCGCGGGGGGAGGAGATAGCAGATTTTCCGATGTAGTTGCTTTAAATTAGGAGCGCTGTAAGATTGCTATCTCCTTTCTTGAACATTAGCTTGCATCTTTTTTTTTAAGAAGGAAAGTTAGAGTGCGTGACGATTCGTTGCAGGTTCATTCGAGTTCACTAGAATGTTTTGAAGCATCTTTTCTGAATGAGAACACTTGCATTGTTTTTCATTATACTCAACAAATTAATATTTTTATGATAGTGCACGTTTGCACGTTACAATGGTGCAATTTTGTAAGGATCATTTTTTTCTATTAAAATTAAAATTGACAGCTTTCTTAAGACATATTGAGAAATACAAGAATATTTCAGTATGAAATGTCTTTAGTTTTATGAGCAGGAAAAAAATTCGTTCAGATGATAAACACGATATACACATTCTGTTCGTTCAGGCGACATACACTTAACGATCATGTTAAGAGTAACGCAGATGAAATAAAAATTACGAAAGGGATATGCGTTTAGACAAGTCAGTAAATAAAAATGATGCTACGTACACTCACAAAACGTATTCATTCATTGATATTAAATCAACATTTACATAAAAATGATATATAAATTAAAAAATACATGAAAATGAAATAAATATTCCAAAAAATAACCACAGACATCATTTAACACACGCATAATGTTATACAGGTTTAAAATGAATAAGAACAAAACAAATAAACTGAAAAAGAAACAACATACAATTTCATTTCACATTTGCGTAATTGTTTATTTTACTCAATGACTAATATAACGTAAACCTTGAAAATTGAAAAGAATTATCTAGCATCTATTTCTTTGTATCTCTCCAAATTTCTTTAATTTATGAAAGCATTAAATGTAAACACAAACAAGAAGAACATATTGTATTTGTCTTTATATTAATGCATCTTATTTAATAAATCTAATGTAGTTCTTCTTACACTAAATGTGAAGTCTTAGGCTTCCGCGGCCAGAGTCATGTAAATTATCTTGGCTGTCCGGGTGACGCCTCGTCGAAGACTGTGGTGTCGACATTTCGACCATATTTTCGTGGTCTTCCTCAAGGCTGATCTACATGGGCTGACAGTATGAGTCATATTCTTATCACACGAGAATTCATGAGGATTCGCACTATTTATGCTGTATCGACTCAGTGTGACTCCTTGTCAGCGTTAGTGTCTCCTTGACGTTTATGGGCGTAACCTTCGCGAGAAAGGTCGTCGACCTCGGCAAGGAAGCCGTCCTCTTGCTTCATTAACGCTCTTCCGCCCCGCCATTTTGCTCTTCCTTTCCGGAGGAGTTTTCGAGTTTTTTTCATTCGACTTTCGTAGAAATGCGGAATCGCGAGGGAAGGGGGAGAAGAGAAAACTGAAGTTTTAAAAAACTGCGAAATATGAAACTCACCCTCCTCTCCGCCCGGAAAAAAACTTCTTCTATTGACGTTCGCTCAAGAGACGAAGGCGATGGTACTCTCCGGGTTGTCGTGCTAATTGATCGATCTGATGTATTTTTTTAACTCGTTGAGAGATTCGTTCCGATCTTTGAAAGAACCCCATGAATCATTACGCGTTTTGCTTTGCCAAAGCGAAGAATTCTTTGTCTTAACGTTTGTCTTCCTGTTCATCTGGCTGAAGATTGAAGCGTTGATTATTTTATTCATTTAGACTTCTAATGAATCTGTTGGCTAGTCTCAATCATCTTTTCGTCTTTAGCGCAGTTACCCTAGTGCTTTGAGAAATAAGAAGTGAAGTTTATTTTTTTTGTGTTAATCTCTTGCTCTGACTCTCAGCCACCCTCTCTCTCCCTCTCTAAGAAGTTTGCTGTCCTTTTAAGACTTCTCATGTTGAAATCTCAACCTTTCGTCGTTCTTTTGTCTTAACAGTCTTCTGCCACGATTTCTGTCTTGTTCTTTCTGGGTGACGACCTATTTCATCGAGCGTTTTTTCAGAGCTCCTGATTTATGTAGCGTTTTCCTTAAATGACGTTTCGAAAGGCATTACTGTCTAACATGCACTTAATAAAGCATCTTCGCCATCTATCTCGAAACGTATTCAAAGTGTAATCGTTTTTACCCATACCGACGTGTAGCGCTGAACTCCTTTCGGCTCGTGGGAAGGAGAACGTGGATCCTGCCTCCCTTTCTTTTTCATATATTCAAAGCAGCTCTGAGAAATACGTTTCACGTACGTAACTTGGTTGTATTACCTGGCTTGAAACACAGATGTCCACAGAGTAGGTTTAGGGAAGCTCACGGAAAAGAAATACCTTGTATAAGGAAACGGTCAAATACACAAATTCATCTAAGATCTGGAAGTTTAATCACCTTTCATTAATCCTAGTATTATCAAGGTTTAAATTGTCCCGTACAATTCCAAGTGGGACCCTTTCGACCCAACCACTTAAACTTCAATTTTATTGATTTTTTGACGATTCGATAAATTCGTAAATTGATGTAATTAATAAAATACTTGTGCATTTATTTTAAAAAAAATTATATTGAATTTTCGGATATTTTTATGAAAAAAAACTCTCTCTCATCAATATTTGTATTTACTCGCAAAACCTATTCTTTATAAAATACCTAGCTATGTCTTGAGCTATATTACACTAAAAATTAAAATATTGTAAAGAGTTTAAAAATGTGTTCCATTTTTCCATAGCCGAAGATGCTGTAATTCTAACAAAAAACTTGTGCAAAAATTGCTTCACATTGTGTTAAAAAATCACATACATCATAAACAATATCAGTGATGATGATCATCATCAACATATTGAAAAATTAAAAAACAATCATTCGGGTGCCCCTAAGGCTCCACCTCTCCGGTAATATTTGGTTTAATTGGCAATTGATTAGCTGTGTTGATTGTTTACTTGAGCAAGTAAATAATGATACGAAATTTATTCTTTCGTTTTCGTTTTAATAGGTATAGCATCACTTTGAAGTCATTATTCCCACATCGTTACCATTGTAATATTTACTCCAAACATTGAACAAGAGAGAATGCATAATTTTTTAAGGACATTGTAACGTGATATCTCACCTCGAGATCATGCCCCATTATGTAAATTTGAAGCCTACTTCCGGAACTGTAGGAACTTCCCGAATGTTTCTCACATCCTGTTCTTGCCTGCGATGCGGACTGTGCAGTAAAAATCGCGCATATAAATGCCGCGTGCAGTGTCAGAGAGCGCTTCGAGGTAAAGATAAGCAGATATATTATGAGAAAGAATCTCAGTGCGTCTACGTGCTTCCTGTGGAATGATTTCGTGGTTAGAAATGGAAATTTTATGTGTGACTGGAGGAATTGAAGCATTCTGAGTGAGCCACTGTGTTCTATGTAATAATTGTAGATATCCTGAGAACCACAGATATACTGCAAAAAATAAAAATGCAAATTATCACAGATAATATTTTCGCAAAGAATAAATGGGAATATAAAAACTAAAAACAATTGATAAACCATGATTATTAATTGAACTCATCAGTCTAATCACACGGGTTATCATATTTATTTGCCTACTTCCTTAAAGAGGTTAGAAGACAAGGTTATTTTGAGATGAAAACTCCTCCAGTTTTACGAAGGACCACCTCGCGTTGATAAAAGCGTTCGACGTGGAATGTGAGCTGCCAGTGCACCATCCTCACCACTCCCCTTTTTCCACCATTGCTCGCCAACCTTCTCACCGACTGCGCCTTGCCTCTTCACCTTGGCACGGGAGTGGGGGTTCCAAATCGTCAGGCTTTTGTATGTAAGACCTAAGTCACAACTCGCATCCTCTTGTATCGCTAGCGGGGGCCATAATGTTAATAATAATAATAATAATAATAATAATAATAATAATTATTATTATTATTATTATTATTATTATTATATGAATGCAATTGTCTGGTTGCCAGGTGGAAACCATAAACCCATTGATTTGCTACGTAATTTAAAATTGCTACGTATGATTTCAACAAAACAAAGTAAAATAGTCGTATATACCTACGACAACCAATAAAAAACCATTCACATGAATGATAATGTTAATAATAATAATAATAATAATAATATAATTTAAAGTCGTATGAATACAAATATACATAACAATGTGCACATATGCTTTCATCACAAGGGAATGTTGGGCCACTTTAAGAAATCTTACTAAATCATGACGCAATCCCAAGCACTTTTAACACATGTACGCGTAGGCTTCCGCGGCTCGAGTCGATGACTTCTTCGCTGTCGGGGTGACGCCGCGTAGTGGGCTGAGAGGCCTACTCAGCCCACTACGCGGCGTCACCCGGACAGCGAAGAAGTCACTTTTAACACCTCAATTTTCTCTAAACAAAACCAAAAAATGTTGCACTATAATTTTGCACCAATTTTAGTCGCCATGACTAGTCGCTCTCTCTTTGGCCTGCTGTCTCTTTTTGCCCCTTATCTTCTCCAAATCCAAAGCCTACCCCGTCATTTTGGACTGCGGCGAGAGCCTGTGCGTGGCCCGGAGCGCGGGCGCCTGCGCGTCGCTCCCGGATGCGCCCCGCAGCGGAAGCGGCCGCCGGAACCGGCCGCTGCCCCGAACGCCAGCCAGCCAGCCAGCCAGCCAGTGGCGGGCAGGAAAAACAGCGGCCGCGCGATGCGCGAGCTGCACTGCGCGGGGAACCTAACTTCCAGGCTTCGATCGACGATTTTTTGTCGACGGTTTTCTTGGACTTGCTCTGTCTACGGTCAAATCTTGTAACTTGAAGATGTTTTTGCATTTATGAACTAAGTTTGGTGCACGAAACTTTGCGGAACGTAAATAACTTGGATGACAATACATGATTGTGGTTTTTGACGCTGTTTTCGATGTTACTCTCACGGAACTGGTGCTACACATACGTCTGCCAAAAGTTAAGCAGTAATTTATTTCAGTGTTTATAGAAACGTACGAATATAACTTTTAATTTCACATGTTATGTTACAATAATGATTTTAACTCTTCTAATTTGAAATTATTAAGTCATATTATGTAAGATTATACGACAATTACGATTATGTTGATTATGTGAAAAGAAGCACCAACACCTAATGAGAAAATATTTTATATTTTTTTTAGAATTAAAAAAAAGCATTGCTTTTTTGAAGAAAGTAAGATCAGTGAAGAAAATTGGTTAAGAGCGGGGTCAAGACCTCACGTTAAAAATAAAGAAACTGTCGCCTTGACAAGTGTGATAGCGTATGCAATTGACATCACAGGTGAATATATACATGAGGCCGTAATACGGTGTCCGAATTGTTCGGTGAATTTCCAACTTAAGTTTGCATTCAAATGAAAATAACGTAGCATGGCGTATGGGCGTGTAATATTTTATTTTTAACAATCAACGGAGGTTAAAAATGTTCCGTCACTTTCTACATACAATCTGTAGACAGACACTACTCAAAGCGGATCTTGCAGAGTATATGTAGCGTGCTAAAAGTTCAATTTTTTGCACCAATGCTAAGAGTGAGACTACGCTTAATTCTTTCGATGAATGTGTAAATGCAACGAAGAAAGCAAAATACTTTCATCTCAGTTCCTACCAATATTAATGTATCATTAAGTGATTTATACACTTGAATAAAAACAAAACGAAAATCTGTCTAAAAAGGAAAGGGTGTCTAAAAAATAGTGTATGACACGCGTGCTAAGTGATTTTATTCTGGTCGTTGAATTGCACCACTCGACTTATCTGCCTCGTGTCGCAACTATTCCTCCTCATAGAATAAAACGTTACTTTTACCACTCGAGTCATAAATAATTTCCACTCGTCTTAACTCCACCCGTCTTCCTTCCGATGGCATCTGTTCTACGGAAAGGGGTGGCGTAACCGTTGTGTCTCGGCGAAGGACAAAGATAAAAGTGGAGGAAGCGCAGTTGCTTTCAGTGCTAATAGTGCTCGTGGAACAGAATGGTGGGAACGGACGAGAACACTCGTTGACAAGACCGGCTTTGAAGTAACAGGGAGCGCATATGAGGAGCGAGTTTCGTAATTGGAGGAAGTGAGCGCAGCGGATGATGTAGCGAAAGTTTCGGTTTAGATCTACCCCGAGTGAAGGAGAGATTCCAGGACGAGATTCAGGATGTGAATTGTTGGGATTGTCAAGTGGCAAGATTTGTTTCGGTGAAAGGGAGTAATGAAAATGAAAGTGTGGGAGTAATGTTAATTGAGATGCCACTGCAGCGCCTCTGATCGGGAGGTCCTAGGTTACACTCCCCACGGCGGCAGGATTTTCGACACTAGCTTTTCAGCTAGGTCGAATTCAGTCGCTGTCTGGAGGAGAATTCCAGCGGCCGGCTGCTCTCATCGATGGTTTTCCGGGGTTTCTCCGATCAACACAAAGCGAATGCCGGATCAGTACCCTACCAAACGGACCACGGGCCGCGCGCGATCTTTCCTTCATGTTCTTTGTCCTATCTTCTCCCCTTACACACACACACGCAATACACTACAACATATTCCGGGAGTTCGGTCAGGAACTTAGTTTGTCCCGGCAGGGGCGATGCCCCGCTGGTGGGAGAGTCGTGGTTAGGGGGAAACCCCACTAGCCAACGATTGGTCGGCGCCGGATCTCGCCATTCAGCGGGGGAACATAATCGCGCATCTCTCTCAAGAGAAAAACATGCACTACACTAACGGGACTAATGACCAAAGCAGTTGACGCGTCCGGAAACAAGAAAAAAAACAAACCAAACCAACCTAATAGAGATCATAGTGAAGGGATTTATTTCCTCAAATATCGGGGCACGATTAAACGAGACGATCAAAGTGATACGACGGAGAGAGAAATGATAATGATGAAATGGATTATATCGGGAAATATGTTACAAGAAATTAGAGAAGATCAATGCAGTAAATATGGGGGAGAAAAACACTGAAGACATCTGCGATTGCTCCGCGGCAACCTTTTTACCTCTGCAACATCAATGACCGGGAGGTCCGGAGTTTTGAATACGGTAGCTGATTTTGGACACAAACTGCAAAGCTGGATCAATGAGTGGAGAATGAATCAAGGAGTGGAGACCAAATATAGCGGCTCTGGTAGGTAGTTATCCTTCTTTCTCCGATCAATTCGAGGCGAATTCCAGAGCAGTACTACCGTAACGTACTGACCAAGGACCGCGCGCGAATTTACCTTCCAGATTCATTCCCTCGTCTTTTCCCTCACACACTTACTTAAGCACAACACTACGCACATGTCGACAAACCAGTGAGAAGCTAAGAGCTTTCCCGGGCATGGACGTATCATGCAGGGGAAGGAGAACTCCGCAAGCCGACCTGTAGGTCGAACCCGAATCTCGCGTACCGGTTGGGGAACATCACCACTTCATGCAATAAACGATATCTTACATGTCGTGACCGGCCGCATACGTTGAAAGGAGTTGCCGCCGAGTCGGCGGGGCATTACTGCCCCGGGCGAGAGAAGAAGGCAACCGGTGCGAGCTGGCCTGGCCTGTCCGCGCGCGGCCGTCACGCCCGAGCAAGCGGGTAGGGACTCGCCACCGCCCCTACTCCGCAGCTAGTCGGCGGGCCAATAGTCCTAGCGGGCTATAAGAGGGCTCCAACACGACGCCAGGGCAGAGAACGAGCGGCAGTGTTAGCGATTGTATCCTGGCGAGTGAATTGGCGAGAGAAGTGTGGAGAGCAACTACGACGACGATGACGACGACCTTCTGACTACTACTGACATGGAACACTCTTGAGGGTATTCGACGACTTGGCTGATTTTGGGACTTCTTCTGGACTACAACAACACGGCTTCACTTTTGGTACATTCTTCATGTGAATCGGCACTTCAGCAATTGTACCTGGACTTGAATAAAAATCATTTTAATAATTCTTGTCTTTGATTGGATACTACATTACATATAACGATCTTAATGAACTAAGTAATCGACGCGCACAGAAGAGAAACTATGAAATGTGTTGGATGCTGGAGTGTCGTTGAAAACGTTGAAGCTCGTAGGCAGCGGCCGCTCGCTTGAGTGAGGAAGTGAGGTGCGCGACCGCACGGGGGCGTCCGCCACAAAGGCACCTGCAATTCGGGTTCCGCTGTGTGCGGTGGGTGATGGGCACAGCGTGGTGAGGGGAAACTGTCCAGAGACGGGCATGCCAACCCTCCTCACCGCCAGCTCGTCCCGTGAATGAGAGCGGATGAGGCCATGAAAACCGCAGGACAATTGACAGCGACGCAGTCAACGACACTCCACGAGGAGCACAAAAGCTCAGCACCTGGACCCCTACTCATATCAGTTATTTTTATGATGGCTCAGTGAATGTTTTATTTTTTGCATCATTAACTGTGAAGCATTCATTTTATACTTTGTCATGTGTTTCGTGTTTTACTCATTCCGTGGTCTCTGGACGTGAAGGAAACAAATGGTAGTTATTAATTGGGTAAAAAAGGACGAACGGACGTATTTCTTATGTTATGTTATTCAGTGCGTTTAACACTATCAGTACAAAAAGTTTATGAAAAAGTTTTGTACCATTCTTGTTTTTAATATTGCTCATACTTGACTAGAAATTGCGCAGGAACTACTAATATTTTCAAAAATCTACTAGGTATTAATAAAAAAATTAATTGTTTAGAACAAATTTCATTTGAAAAATCATTTTTTCTGTATTAGTAGGTTTTTTGCACGTGTGGGTCCAAAAAATTCATACTTTTGCCATCATTTGAAAATTCAAAACTGAATGCCGTCAGAGAAAATGTCTTTAAAACTTTTTTAAAATTTTAAAATTCCCAATTCTTCATGTAATGACTCCCAACGTTCATAAAATTCTTTTCAAAATCTCAGGGTTTCAAGTGGGGCTAGATCGCTCTGTGAATATTCATTTTAAAAACCATTATTCCGTATTCCCTTACGTATAGGAGAACAATATAGGGAATGGTGAGTACGAATATAAGTTAAGTGTTAAAACCCTGAAATATACACATGTTAACAGTCAATAGATTCCTGTATGCTGCATACAGGCTGTTAGTGAAAGATGGGCCAAGAAGGTATTCAGTTTGCTGTATCATCGTGAATGATTGCAACTTAACAGCCCACTCTATTACTTAATGGGGAATGAGTTCAATCTATGTTCTAGGTTCTAATTCAACAACCAGTTATTTTATTGTTTTCATCAAAGATGATCGTTGCAAATATGCTAACGTTGGAAGTTATAGATTTTGTCTCAGCTAGGTCATATAATTTCAAATAGAAACGTGGGTGTCGAGACTGGTTAAGACAGCAACTAAAAGCGAAATCAGTGAACGTAACACGATGATAACAAAGGCGCATATACCTACAAACTCTCTTGCACAATCTGTTGCGGTAGCGACGTAGACAATTTGAGCTAAGTCATTGTTCACGACCTCTCTTAACGGAGGATTTCATTGAGGAGATAATCACAAAATAGCAGAGCCATGTAAACTGTGAGGGGAGAAAGACGGTGAAGGATATAAACACGACAAAAAAAGAATGGCGTCGGATGGTAGCGACTGAGTGAATGAAAACCGTAAACACAATTAAAAGAGAGGGATCCAGCGACGACGAAGACAAAGGCGCGCGCACCTGCGAGGTGCGTTGCTGGGGACGCGGTGGAGGCGTGGGCGCTTGGCGCGGGTCGTCCTGTGCGGGGCTTCCTCAGGAGCGGAAGCGTCGGCGGCAGGGGCAAGGGGGGCGGAGGCGGGTCTCAGAGGGGAAGGGAGAATGTGTCAGAGAGAGACGAGACACGACGGGACGGGGCGATACGAGCCGGACCGGGGCGGAACGGGACGGGAGGGCGACGAGACGGACCGGGGGGAGGGCGGGGGGGGGGGGCGGGGACGGGCGGGACGGCGGGACGGGCGGGACGGACGCGACGGGACGGGACGGACCGCGACGGGACGGGACGGACCGCGACGGGACGGGACGGACCGCGACGGACGGGACGGACCGCGACGGACGGACGGACCGCGACGGGACGGGACGGACCGCGACGGGACGGAACGTGACGGGACGGATGGGACGGAACGGCGAGGCGGGAGGGATGGGCAGTACGGGGCAGGGTGCGGCGCAGGGCAAGGTAGGGCAGGGCAGGGTAGAGCAGGGTATGGCTCGGTTGGGCAAAGCAGCGCAGGGCAGGACAGGACTGGAATAGCAAGACAAAGGAGGACAGAAACGAAGGGAACAGAACAGGACGGGACAGGGCAGGACACGTTCGGATAGCGAAGGCACGGGACTGGCGGGGGGGAAGCGACGGGACGAACCGAGTGTGACGGACGCGACAGGATCGGGGGGGGGCCGAGGGGGGCAGGCGCGGCCGGAGCAGGGCGGCTTTGTGGCGGCGGCGGGCGCCGTCAGGCGGAACTCCGGCCGCCGCCATTGTGGGCGGTGCGTTGCGCCAACGCCAACGCCGCCGCATCGCGTCGCGTCGCATTGCGTTGCGTTGCGACGAGCCGAGCGCCTAGGCAAAGCGCGGCAAGTCGGGGCAAGGTGGTGCAAGGCGCGGCTAGGCAAGGCGCGGCAAGTCGGGGCAAGGCGTGGCGTGGGTAGGCAAGGCGCGGCTAGGCAAGGCGCGGCTAGGCAAGGCGCGGCAAGGCACGGCAAGGCGCGGCTGGCAAGACGCTGCTAGGCAAGGCGCGGCTAGGCAAGGCGCGGCAAGGTGCGGCAAGGCCCGGCAAAGCGCGGCCAGGCGGGGTTCGGCGGGGGGGGCGGGGCGGGGCGGGGCGGGGCGGGGCGGGCGGCACAAAGTAATTCAAAGTAAGGCAGGGCAGGAGAGGACAGCCCCCCCGGCGTGCTCGAAGGTCCCAGAGAGCGACGCAGAGCTACGAGCAACAGCCCTCGAGAAATGTTCAACTGGCCTTGCGCTCCCATAGAGTGCCCGCGGACACACATTACAGCTTAAAAGTATTACACGATGTTTGAAACTTTTAGGTTTAGATTGTTTATTTCGAATTTCTGGAATTATTAACGGCCATAGTCATTAAATCCTATAAGTATTGTACATGTATCTCGAGCGATGGAGCTAGAAAGTGATATCGTTTCTCACTAGAATGTGATATTCTGCAACATGTCTCTCTGAGTTTTCCCTTCAAGGTAACTCAGGAAGCGTGGCAGCGCATCAAGCTATATGTTCACGACTGGTCTCCTCACGTGGGCGATAGTGCAGTACATGTAGGTGTACGGACAGTCACAGAGAGAGAGAGAGAGAGAGACAGACAGAGACAGAGAGAGAGAGGGAGGGAGGGAGTGGGAGAGAGATAGGGTAGGAACAAGACTGAAGGAAAGATCGCGCATTTTTCCGTGGCCCCTTTGCTAGGTTACCACTTCGGACACTGGATTGAAAACTACTGATAGAAGCAACCGGATATTAGAATTCTTCTCTAGATAGTTGCTGAAGTCGACGTGTTCCTGTTCCTGTTCTTTGGCTCGGCAACCCACAACGAACATTGGGCGACCTGCGGTGACACAGCCTCTCGACCATGGGATAAGGGATTCGTGTGGTGAGCACGAAGACATCCCTTCACGGTTTATACTGGTCTTCATGAGCAGACTTTCTCATCGTCTCACTGCAATAGATATTAGGACATTTATAAGGAATGCGAGCAGGTATAATTTGCCTCCGCCGGTAAGCGAACATGGGTAGCACCGTGGAAAGCGAACACACTAAACAACGAGCCACCGCAGGAGGCTGAATTCGACCTAGTGTCGATAGTTCTGCCACTGTCGACTCGCGAACCCTAGGACCTCCCATCCAGAGTCACTACAGTAACAATAATTGTTGCCCTGAACCATCACAGCCGATTCCAGGAATAGAGCCTAATTGATATTTTCCATACACAACCGGTGGCGGTAGCTCAGTGCATCAACTGACGTCACTGCAGCGCCTCTGACCGGGAGGTCCTAGGTTCGAGTTCTGATGGCGGCAGGATTTTCGATACTAGCTTTTCAGCTAGGTCGAATTCAGCCGCTGTCTGGAGGAGAATTCTAGCGGCCGGCTGCTCTGATCGGTAGTTTTCCGTGGTTTCTCCGATCAACACCAGGCGAATGCCCGAGCAGTACCCTGCCAAACGGTCCACTGACCGCGCGCGATCTGTCCTTCCTCTTCCTTGTCCTATCCTCTCCTCTTACACACACACTTACACTAACATGCACTACTCTATCACATATTCCAGGAGACCGGTCGGGAGTTTAGAGCTTGTCCCGGCTGGGGCGGTGCCCCTCTGGTGGGAGAGTCCTGGTTAGGGGGAAATCCCACTAGCCGACGGCAGGTCAGTACCGGATCTCGGCATCCAGCGTGGGAAATCACCGCCATCTCTCCTGAAAAACACATGCACTACACTAAAGGGACTAATGACCGAAGCAGTTGACGCGCGCGGAAACACGAAAAATCAATCCATACAACATCTATGAAAATGTTGATCTGTTGTACAGAATTTCTAATTTGATTCTAGACTAACTATTTGATATTCTACATTCCAATCGCTTCCTTCCCTTCCATTCAACCGCTGTCGGTTTTTTTTTTCAGCAACTCTAGTTTTTAATATAAACATTGATAGTATTGTAGTACAATAATAATTCATAATTTCATTTTCTAGTCAAAATTGTTTTTTTATCCTCTACGTTATACATCTGATATTACTCATTTTATATCTCTGTTTCGAATTCTGTGTGTAAATTAAACGTTTACTTCGTGAATGTTTACATTGCACACAATCACAGAAATGTGTATTCAATGATGTGATTTATTAAAGGTTCCATTTCTGTGATTTGTTCTTTTTTCTTATTGTTTAAGGTAACTAAGATAAGAACTTGCGTTTATGGAATTATGTCCCCACTATTCTTGGTATTTGAATGAAGATCCTGCGTTTCATTTTCTACGTTTTAGGATTTTTATGTTTCCTAACATCGTGAAAAAGAGAGTTGAAATGAAAAACCTTAACAAATTACAAAATTGTACAATCCAAACTATTTGTAAAAGAGACGGAAAGACTCGGACATTAACAATTGTCTTCTCTCAGTCTATAATACCTTTATTTCTAACCCTTGTTTTTTTTTATTTAGTATTTCTTGAAATATTCTATTCCGTCAAATGTATTCCTTCGTGATTTATTTTCATGTTCTTTGTGTGCCTTTTCACTGTTATTTACTTTTTACATCAGACGTTACTATTTGATGTATTTTCGACGAAAAACAATAAACAAACTATTAGTAGTGACGTATGGGAGACAAGTAAGAGATTATTTCTAAATATTGTCTGTTAAGTTAAAGTTTTGAAATTTTCCATTTTTTTTCTCTTGTTAAGTTTTACAACACCCTGCTCCCCCGTGTTAGAGGCATACCCAAGAGTCTTTTTAAATGTGAACAACTTCTGTGTAGAACTTGCGTGAATACAATGGCAATTTATGTCGACCGTTGCCTTCGCCCGCATCTCCCATTAAGAGGTGACGCTGAAGGGCGTGCACATCGCCTCTCAAATTGAAGGGAATTGCACCCGAGGCGAGCAGGCGCGAGCGAATTCAATAAAGGAAGACCAGTTCTCTCATTGATGCTTCAAATTGCACTATTGTACAATAAACGTGTAGTTAGGTTTTGAGTCATGGTGGCAGTGTTTTAACATTTCATTGGTGTAAAATAAAATTAATATTCGAATACAAAAATAGTTTTAAGTAAATATATGAACGCCACATATGACATAGATATTGTAAATTCTGATAAATGATATTCACTTATAATACGTATTCTTTAAAATATGGAACATTCTACAGTTTATGATTATTATTTATTCCCTTTTTACTTTTACGAGACTACGTGACTTATTGTCCGCAACTTATACACGATCCTCTTGTGTAGAAAATTCCAAACTGTGGGAATAATAATTCAGGAAAACAACTTTGGAATAATTTAATTGACTGACAACCCTGTGAAAGGGTTTGGAAGTGAGTGTTGAAGAGGAATTAAAGTGGTGTTGAGCGGACGGGAAATGAACATTTTCTCGGAAAAAAGTGTTCCATTTATTCAATAGTTATTCGCTTTGTCAAAAATCTCGCTGTAGCAAGAGATGACATGTTTACGTTTTTATGGTTATATGAAGTATAAAAAAAAGCATATTTCTCTAGAAAAAGAGAAAACTGTATCAATTTTAAACACTACTTTGAACGTTGATCATGTGATTGCATGTATCTGAGAATATGATACTCAACCATTCTCAACCTACACATGATACACCATTCTGTATCAGATTGGTACGTTCAGAATCAACAGAGCTGGTGATTTTTTCACGCATTTCCAGAAAGAATGGGTAATTTCTTCATACCTCAATTTCGCAAGGCTTCATGTCTGAAGCTCTATTTCGGACAAAGGGAATACGTAATCATCTTGTCTGTAGTATTTGTGCTTCGGTGACTCCGCACGGGTAATTCGTTCTTCACGATGTTGCGTTTCTACTCTTTATGATTTCGTTCCGCCCCACAGCTTCACAACGCCAGATCGTTGAAATACTTTTCGCTTGCACTACTCTTATTCCGTCAGATTTCGAACGGCCTGTGGTTGCAAGTGAATGTTTCTTTATTTCTCATTTGAGTCTCTCTCTGATTGTCTGTATGCTTAACATGTCAATACAGATTCCTTCATGTTTCTCAATACAGAAATATATTCACTCACAGATTACGTAAACTTGTGATTTAAGTTGCTATATGAATATAAATGTGGGACTGTGCTTAAAAAGATGTACGAGTAATAATGTGAAATGATATAGTTTTTGTGAGATAATTAGTTATCTGACCAGAATATAATTAGTTCGATTACGACAAGAATTCTACAAATAGCATAAATGATAATTCAGAGCATTTTAATGTCATACTTAGAATACTTTTCTTGGAAGAGTATAATATTATATGATATGTTACATTTTTATCTTGGAAATTGATTCTAAAAAGTTTGCTCTTCAAAACAAAGCATCAAAACAAATACTTGCATTGGCAACATTCTTTACAATACCACACCCGTTTATATTATACAGATTGTACTACCAAGAAACAACCCAACCGAATATCAAACAATGGTTAACGTAATTCAGGCAGAAAGGGTTAATCTATAACAGAAATACAAATGCATTGTGCCGAAACAGGTGCTATCATGATCTGATAACGCTACATACATACGTAGCTTAGGTTTTTTGTTATGGGAAACCCCCACGCAACGAGGGGAAATAAATGTTTATTTCGAAGTTTAACGAAATATTTATTTCATATTGTTACTCCACACAAAATATTTGCTTTCAGCATCTTCCTAAAGTAAACAAGTTTGCATTTACTTCCACAATGCATCCAGTTTCCTTGTTTCTTTATATCAGTTTATATCAGTCCGAACTCAAGAGAAAGTTCAATATTTCTTTCTGTATTAAAACAACACTCTATATTGCCTTGTTGCCAAGTATCTTGTCACTAATGGTATTTAATTCAGAAATTTCCATAAAACTCTAAAATCTTAATCTTGACCTTAAAAGTTATTCAGATAAAAAAATACTTATTCAGAAAAAGCTATTCAGAAAACAAAACTACGGAATATAAGACTCCACATTTTAAAAAAACGGCATCGAAAATGAAAGGGCACTGAGTATCTCGAAATTAAACATAATATTTTTTTCACAATTTTTTTTATTCTTCAGACAATGTTTCAAATGGATAGATACTTTTGTTTCCGACATCCAGTCCAGAGATTTTTTTAGGATACGATGGCAATAAAAATTATAGGGAGTTAGAGGTTTTAAAAAACAAAATTATTGCAATGCGTAATATATAAAGTACAAACCGATGTTTTCATCCAAAAATCTGAAGGCATTTGTAGTCGATTGATTGATTGATTTTTTCTTCTTTCCGGGCGCGTCAACTGCTTTGGTCATTAGTACCGTTAGTGTAGTGCATGTTTTTCCTCGGGAGATGGCGGTGAACTTCCCCCGCTGATGGCGAGATCCGGCGCCGATCTACCGCCGGCTAGTGGGGTTTCCCCCTAACCAGGACTCTCCCACCAGCGGGGCACCGCCCCAGCCGGGACAAGCTTTAAGCTCCCGACCGGTCTCCCGGAATATGTGGTAGTGTAATGCATGTTAGTGTAAGTGTGTGTGTGTGTGTGTGTGTGTGTGTGTGTGTGTGTGTAAGGGGAGAGGATAGGACAAAGAAGAGGAAGGACAGATCGCGCGCGGTCCGTGGCCCGTTTGTAGGGTACTGCTCCGGCATTCGCCTGGTGTTCATCGGAGAAACCACGGAAAACTACCGATCAGAGCAGCCGGCCGCTAGAATGCTCCTCCAGTCAGCGACTGAATTCGACCTAGCTGAAAAGCTAGTGTCGAAAATCCGGCCGCCGTGGGGAGTGTAACCTAGGACCTCCCGGTCAGAGCCGCTGCAGTGACATCAGTCGATGCACTGAGCCACCGCTCCCGGTCCGACAACCGGACGACACGGACAGCTCACGCGTGGGCGGCGGCGCGTGCGAGCTCGCTGACCAATTGAACGCCCTAATGAAGCGGTTTGCATTGCGAGCCAAGGATAATGGAATGCGCATTATGGATGTTTATGAAGTGCTCTCGGCGATGAGCGCGTTCCGGCCGAGCGGGTCGTGGTGGGGGAAGGCGGCGTGGCAGGTCGAGCGAGAGCGATAAGAATCGACACAGAAACACGGTGCAGCGCCCATTGGAAAATGAACGCGCGCTGCGCTCTCGTTACTCGGGACGTGGACGGCTCTCGAAATGTGAACATGCGTCATCTCGTGTTACGCTTTTGTGCATCGCGTCGGTTGCGTTGTGGCTGCCGCTCTGTCGGAGGATTGAATGGCTATCTCGGTCATTGATAGCGAGAGGTGGAGGATGACACCGGCTGATTAGTGATTATATTGATATTTATTTTTCCTCTATCACGGTAGGACTAGGCTTTTGAATCATTGAATTCTCCATTTTTAAATTTCTTTTTATTCTGAACAAACGAAATTTACAATATATTTTACATTTGAATATTTATTAATTATGTTAACATTGATAGTTGACAATGACAATTGGTGGGTGACAGTATTCTGAAGGTACCTTTTACCGTCTTCTTATGTCTAGAATATTGTTTTATTAAGTTTGAAAATCTGTAATGGAGTTGTAAGGGTTGAAGACTGTAATCGGTTGATATGTTAACTATTTTCTAATAGGTAATTGGCAAAAGGATTTGAATGGTTTTCCTGGTGTTGAAGATAGCTTGAGCTGTTTCTTTCGATTCTTTTGAAGGCTGTCGGTACTTTTAAGTCTGTGTAGCTTCGTGTTTGAAATAGGCCATGGGGCTGCAGCAATCATCCTAAGCGTTTTGGATTGAAATCTTTGTAAAATCGAGAGATTTGACCTACTTGCAGTGCCTCAGGTTTGTATGCTGTAGGCCCGTATAGGGATGATAATAATAATTATTACTATTATTATTATTATTATTAATATTATTATTATTACGTTCTAATTTTAATTTCTTAATTCATCTAAAAAAAGGATATTTGAATTTAAAAAATAAATCGGATTCCTGAAAAGATTCAGGTTCGGAAACATCAGGTGGATCGGCGTGAACGCGCTGTTTGCGCTTTGCCTCTGATTTTTAGGCAACACCGTACGCACAGATGTTCGGCAGATACATGAAATCTCCTTGTCGGCGTCAGAACGTGACTTTGAAACATTTTGCATACAGAGTTCCCCAAAATTATCATATACACTGTACAGTAGAACCCCGAATCCCGGTATTCCGAACCAATTGGGGATGTGGTCTGTTCGGATTCGGAAACGTACTGATTATCCGAAAAAATTAACCGTACATGTACAAATACATCTATAGGATTACTAGAGAGTGCAACGTAGTGTGACCGGGAGCGGTAGCTCAGTGCGTCAACTGATGTCACTACAGTGCCTCTGACCGGGAGGTCCTAGGTTCGAGTCCTGACGAAGGTTCGAGTTTTCAGCTAGATCGAATTCAGTCGCTGTCTGGAGGAGAATTCTAGCGGCTGGCTGCTCTGATCGGTAGTTTTCCGTGGTTTCTCCGATCAACACCAGGCGAATGCCGGAGCAATACCCTAACAAACGGGCCGATGCGCTTCTTCGCGCGCGATCTTTCCTTCCTCTTCCTTGTCCCATCCTCTTTCCTTACACACACTTACACTAACATACACTACGATACCACATATTCCAGGAGACCGATCGGGAGCTTAGAGCTCCCACAGCTGGGGCGGTGCCCCGCTGATGTTGTTCGGATTATCCGAAATTTTTGATTTGTGGGGTTTGGATTAGAGAGGTTCTACTGCATATCTTCATTGGCAAAAAGTGATCATTAGCTGCATGGGTGTCTGGGCTTTTCTTATATTATGAGCTTTCCTTCGTTTATATTCATTTTAATATTTCTGTGTTCGTGAGAATGGGAAACTGCATTGAGTTTTTACAGATATTTATTAAAGAACCAGAATTGTGAACTTGAAAACTTTCAGAATATTGTTTTCTCTAATAAAATTAATTGCGTAGAATTAACGTGATTTTTTTGGTGTAATATGAAATTATAGTATAATTTGACAATATAAAAGAGCATCTTCATATTCTTTTTTTCCTACGCATTTAGAAATTTTTACTAATGAAGGACGGGAAAAATGCTGTGAAACGATATATGTAGTAATCGTTACAGAAATAATATGGTTTCTTTAGTCACAAATCTAAATTTGAATACAACTGCTCGATGTCCTTACAAATAGCGAGGGGCGTGTCCCCGCACCGTTCGAGATGACCGTGCGTTGGCGTACAGACGGAGTCCACGTATTAACGGGCTGCGGGGTGCCAGTGTAAATGCGGGATGCGGTTGGGGGTGGGTGGGAAGGAGGGGGAGTGGTCGCAGGAATGCCCGCAGGGGGGCGCTGAAGGTCTGCGAGAGGTTGGTCGCTTTGACGCATGGACTACGGTCTGGCCTCCAGGTGCCTGTAGGCAGATGGCTGGGAAGGAGACATCCTTATGAGAAACACGCGTGGAGGTTTGATAGCACGGACAAAGTGTGAGGTCGGAAAAGAAAGTGTGGAAGGGGGGAAGAGTGAGTCGAAAAGGGATGTAGTCAATAAAATAAGAATACATTGTTTCAAAGAGAACTTCTTGAGCAGAAGATAGATATGTCATGCGCTCACCCAAAGATACAAGCAATGTAATGAATACTAGCATGCGCCAAAACCTCGTTGATAAAACGTATAGGGAAATATTTGAATTCCGATCTTGAATTGAGAGATATTTAGTTTATTATGAATTCACGGAGTTCTAAGGCAGGCAACGTGAATGAGATTGTAATACATGGTCATAAGAAAAGGGAATGTGAGTTAATGAAGAAGAAGAAGAAAAGAAACAACGTTCAAAATACATGAAATAAAACGAGATAAGTACCTAGTGTTGTTGAAGCTCGTAAATATTGGAAAATGAAAGAAACACCTTTAAAGGAAATTTGACATTACAGTAAATATTGTTTTGTTAGTAATGCTTTATGTTCTTTAAAATCACTTATATAAATATCGACAGAATTTCCACAAGACATTGCATTATAAAAGTTATTATATTGTTCTAAACCGAGCAAATTGATTAATCCCCAACTACGAAAATATTAGCTCCCAATTTCACGTGGAGTCATGATCTCCCATTACCTTGAGAACGGCTTATCACCCTCAGCTCAAGCACTTCCTTGTTTACCGCTCGCATCCGTGTTCCGCGGACTCATGAATGCCAAGCGGGCCGCTTTGCTGGGAGCCACGGCAGTGCTCGTATCCGCCGGCAACGCGTTGCTACCGCCCCCGCTGGCCGCCTCCGCTGCTTCCTCCGTCCGCCGCCGGCGGCGCTGCGTTGCTTTGGCTGTCTCGCTGCCTCCGCCCTCTGCGCCCGCAGCGATCGTGAGCGCGGAGCTCCACCGGTTGCCATAACATGAGTGGAAGGCGAGCAGCTTACGCTGGTAAGGCTAGCTGGCGTAGACTGGCATTGCCGTGGTGTTTATTTTGTCTTGGAATGCCTCTTAGATAGACATTATCTCTTAGATTGCCTGACTTCGCTCCGCCCCGACTCGCTCTTTTTGCGTCCCGCTCCGTCTGTGTCCGTCCCGCTCCGTCCCGCTCCGTCCTCCCGCTCCGTCCCTCCGTCCCGCTCCGTCCCGCTCCGTCCCGCTCCGTCCCGCTCCGTCCCGTCCGTCCCCGCTCCGTCCCGCTCCGTCCTGCTCCGTCCCGTTCATTCCCACTCCGTCCCGCTCGTCCGCTCCGTCCCGCTCCCTCCCGTCCCCCCCCCCCCCCCCCCCTTTCTCGCCCCGCCCCGTCCCAACCGTCTCCCGGACCACTGCTGGTCCTTAATACCTAGATGCATTGCGAGTTGCATCAAACTAAATTTTGCAAACGCAGTATTGGTGGAATGTTGAGATGAAAGTCAATTATTGATTCTGTTCCTTAAGATAGAACAGAAAAGAAAATGACACTAAAATCGTATTATGGGTTGAAACGTATTTGCAGGGCATATAAGGTTGCATGAGACTGTTTGGTAGAAAAGATGGAGTTGACGTGACGTAGCGTGACGAGACACGAGGTATGCACTGATTACCCAATTAAGAAAAATAGAAGAAAAATATTTTCAAAACCTTTGACATGTATATTTCTGTCGTTTAATTTTTTAATTGTCTCTCATTTTGCAGTGATGGAAACAGAGGTTGCGCTGAATCCACGTTATTCCAGCACAAATCCCAAAAACCTAAGTGAGAAGTCACATTTCCAACTGTGAGGGACATTACCAATTTTTAATTCTCTGGAAGGGAATCTTGAGCTCACATCGCTGTAAAATCATGTTAAATGCTTTATTTGAGGAAAAAACCGCATTACTGCAACCTCTCAGAAAATCTTATGGGAGCATTTCCATACACTGTGGTTCATCTATGCCATTGGACATATACATTTCTTTTAAACAATCCATGATTTGAATAAATAAAAAGATTTATTTTATGATATTTCAGAATTATCATTTCGAGAAACGTATCCATCAGTGCTGCCATCTACACGGCTTATATTTTATCACACTACAGTGCGTTTATCATTGCATATTTCTTATAACACGTCTTAGATGATTTTAATTTGCAGAGTTTACTCTTCACATATCAGGCAAATTGAACGTTTCGTTCGTCATACTGTGATCATCTTAAGAGTAAATGGCCGTCTTACAAATGTCTTAAATGAATACTGAAGTATTAAGTTTATCATCTCCTTGAATTTTCATTTTATATTTATGTCAATATACACAATTGAAGACATCTAAGTCGAAATTGTAATTTTGATACTAGTAATTCTGTGGTTATTTGACGCGAGAATGTTCAAGGACAGGCTTTTGCTACGGAAAGAGTGATTTAGTCTATTGCGATAGCCGTCTCAACAACGGACATTTCAAACAGTTTGAAAAATAAGTAGATAATTCCCAATCTTGTAATTTGTTGAATGTGGAGCTTATTCCTTCTAGTGCGGACGAGTTGAACAAAGATAATTAATTTATTTTTCTTTCTTTTATATGTACAAACGAAATGTTGAAAACATTTGAATAATATTGTCGTTCCAATAGAATAAATTGAGCTGGTAGTTTACTGGACTTGTTCGTGTACAGGTTGTGGATTATAGTCACCATTGGTGAGTCAAGTATCTAATCAGGTATTTGAGAATTTCAAGAAAACAATACTGAATCAAAACTTGGATTTGAAAATTAATAACAAACAGAAGAAATTGAAAATTTGACATTTTAGACAAGGGATTTATTCAGAAAAGTTAAGTTAATTTCCCATTGCGTGCTACAAAGGGAATTTAGAATTTTAAGAAATATACAAAAATGTTCCTAATTATGGCCGCTAGTGGTTCTTTACCCTATGTTTCAGTTACTTGAAAAATTAACTTTTTTTTTAAATTTGTGAAGTATTGCTCAAAGATTGTAACAAATAAAATACTTCCCCTCAAATCGCTTCTTGTTTGCCACTACCCAGGATCATCAATATCAAACAGCGACGTGAAATTCGCGGTCATTGAAGAAGACTACTTGCTATTGTGCGCCCCTGAGAAGGCGATTACATTCAGCCACTAAGACGCTTATGGGGAATCCTATTATCCCGAGGGCTGTCATTCGGGTCCCTCCGCTGATCACAGCGCAGCCTCAGCCCCGGGGCCACGGGGGCCGCCGTGGGCCTCGCAAGCCACCAAGTCAAATTGCCATCGCTCAGCTAACACATGTCTTTGGTGCAAGCATTTTGTTAGTGTTTGAGGCGTGATAGTGAGAGGGAATGAAAAGATTGGAGGGAAATAGGAAGTAGAGTTTAGACAATTGTAGGATTAGGAGAGGCTCAACACGCTCTGGTCAAGGCGTTAGTTTATATGCATTGTAAAATTTTGTAGGAATTATTAAATTTAAATATCATTATAGTACATTATGAAACGATGATGGAATGATGGGTATTAATACACGAGTGTGATATTACGATACGAGCGAGTATCGTAAACTTCACACGATTGTATTAATACCCATTACTTCGAGTTTCATATGATACTTTTTCTACGACTTTTATAAGGTAAACTTATACATTGACTTGTTTCGTGACAATTCACATGCTGAATTCAGCCAAGGCCACCTAGCAACCATAACTCGTATGCTACCGCAGGTGGCTGTGGTTACCAGTCCGCCTGCAAGGGAGTTTTGCGCTTCTCAAATAAGATCAAAGTGAAATTACGATCCAATTTATTTTAAATAATATTTCATGAAAAAGTACTAATAACAAAAGAAATTAAAAATGGCAAGCGTAATATAATATAAAATGATATTTAAATGTACACAATCGAAAGAAACTTATACGTGAACTATTCTCAATTATTAATGAAGTGTCAATGTTTGGTTTAAAAAATTCTCTGTGATTAGTGAAGAATCTGTATCATAATGAAATATGTATCGTAATGATTATCATTATGCAACGGGTTGCAGCGATCAGATGGCATCATTATGCAATGGGAGTAGAAAAAGTTTGTTATAATATTAGTACTAAAAATCTACAAAGAGTCAAGGTTTCGTGAATAAACTAGAAAATAGTGTACATATATGTCCAAAAGCAATAAAAAAGTGTCCCGAGATTAACATTCTGAATAAATATGAAGGCCAATGCAAATTGCTTAAAAAGCTAAATGCCAATACTGAAACAAGCCAGAAATGTATCATTACAAGCGTCGTAGTTGCTTCTAGGGAAGTGTCAAAATATGCTGTGAGAACCCTTGATTCAATAATGATTCTGTTAATGACGCCTACAAACAGTTTGTTTAAGAAGGGCACATTACGTCCAAAATTTGTTGCTTTTTTTCATTTATTTCTTCTCATTCGATTCAGTCTCTCGAGGGGTTTAAAAAAACATTTCATTATACACAGTTTTGGATATGGCCATCCATAGCAAAAGAGTATTCATTCCTACTCGTGAATATGGCCTAAGGTTGGAAAATTAGTTCAGGCATCAAGGTTTCGTCTGGAGTGTAACGTTGAAAGTTAAGGTACCGCTAGAAATGGTCTAAAAAATAAAAGTTACTGTGGTCTCAGTCCATCCTTCGAGTACCTTGATTTAATACGGGGACATTAAGCACAACGACCCACATTAAATATTGTGGAACAGGGCGAAGAGTAAAGATTTTGATCGAAATGGTCAGCTATTTTGCTTATGTTTACGTTTAGTACTCGCGATAAATTGGGGAATTTAGAATAAACCATGGTGCCTTGAGAGTCGTTCTTAGGAACTTATATGGCAATGCCAGTAACTTTTGGCGGTTACTGTGTGCTACGCCAATCCATACTGGAATAAATTGATTGATTGATTTTTTCGAGTTTCCGGGCGCGTCAACTGCTTTGTTCATTAGTCCCGTTAGTGTAGGGCATGCTTCGTTCTCGGGAGATGGCGATGATCTTCACCCCGCTGGATGGCGAGATCCGGCGCCGACTTACTGTCGGCTAGAGGGAACTCGAACATAGGACCTCCCGGTCAGAGGCGCGGCAGTGACATCAGTTGATGCACTGAGCTACCGCTCCCAGTACTGGCATAGATTAGAGTGGGTTTAAATAATTGATATGTACAGTAACAGCTGATCGAGAGTTAATTAAAGGTAACATTTTTGACGTTTTAATCAAAGCTTTACTAGCTGTTGCATGGATGTGAGGTTCCCACGTTAGTCCTTTGTAAAATAAATTTCCTAGGTACTTCACCAGTGAAGAGGTCCACGGGATTGATGTAGTGTTCGGGGTGATTTTTCGATCGGTGTAATTTGAATATCTTTGCTTGGCATTTAGTATGAATTTGCTTTATTCTCCGTTTCTGACTCATCTTAATATAGTTGTTTATAACGTTTTGAATACTCTCCTTCGCTATTATGATATCACTGTGAGTGGTGAATAGTAAAATGACATCAGGGTATAAAGCAACATTAGAGTAAAAAGTATTTGACAACTCGTTTAAAGTAAATTGCTGGGTATTTCGGAGGTCTCTTGTTTACGAAGTTCCTATGGTTGCCGCGTGCAGCGCTTCTGTTTTCCGGCTTGCCTTACATGTATTTATTTGCACTCCTAAACTTATTATAAAACAGTTCCGCGGTTATAAAGAAATTACGGCAACAATGATATAAATACCTGACGTCATCGTCTCATTTTGTTGAGTTCTCACCCCTTGAAAATATTTCGTTCTTCAAATTTACAGAATCGTGTGATTAAGATGTGCACACGTCGCGCCAACTTTTCCACGGCCTCCTGAAAGTAAACCGACATCGGAACCTTGTGGAGCTCCTTTTTCCGCAGTGGCGGTGGTACCGCGCGCCGCCACGTGGCGCGCTGCAGTGTACGTTTCCGCGCGGTAAACAAAACTAAAACTTTTGCCCCGCGGCTAAGCTGATTACGTCCTTTGGAAGCGCTTTTGTTTTCGCTGCGCGCGGGCAAACATAACTTTCGCTCCGGTGCGCAGCGAGGTCCGGCTGCTCGGGCGCGTTTCGCATGGAGAAATTGGACCCTTGGGCTTAAGAGTTAGCGTCTGCAGTCAGTGTAGGTCACCAACGGGCGCTTCGACTGAAAGATCGCTCGGCATATGCCGTTTGAGATAGCTCGCGTAGAGTTTTAGTTATGACGGATTTTTCGTACGTCGATATGGCGTTTTAACTGCAAAAGGGCAACATATTACGAGCTGATGAGCTACTTACTATCCACATCACATTAAGGAGATCGTGATGTTTTTAAAATCTTCTAAATGCTTGGGCGTTTTTAATTCGCCCTAATTTGTAATGTGTGCGTGTTGTTAAAATTTGTAAAAAAAACAACAAAAACTAATACGTGCGTTTGAACAGTTTTTTTTAACAAATTTCACTTTCACGTTAAAAAAACAATGATACATATTCATTACCTCATATTTTGGAGTAGATATTTGGTAGTTTTAATATCTAGGTCACAATGTACATCGCGAGGTTGCCAACTTAAAGGTCTAGAAGGTATTCTATTGCAGCAGAAGATTTTGATCCAGCATGTTCTGGTACAAAATGTTTACAATTAGAGAACTTCGTATAATCGATTAAGAAGCTCTCTAATAGTAGCAAAATCCGACTAACATCTTTTTGACTGCCCCCTCACATGTCATGTATGAGTGATTGCCGCAATGCTGAGAGATGCACAATAGATTCTTAGTCTTGCGTCGGCTGTGTTCGTGGCCATTTCAGAAAGACCCACAGATGGCATAAAATTTCAGTCCGCATTATCTCCCCCAAATATTTTTCAAATATTAAAAATATTTTTGATCAGTGCGTGGTAATTGTTATGAAACAGTTGAGTAAAATTGCAAAGGAGTGGCTTTCGGGGCGCGAGGTTGCAGTCACGCCCTCCCTAGGTCCATCACTGGGGCTGGTGACAGACCGCCGCGCCGTCCGCGGTTGGAGGTGCGCTCTGTTGCGTTTTGCGTCGAGGTGCAAATGGAGCCATGTAACAGGTGGCTCATTATTGCAAAACGCGTGGAGAAAAATGTGGGTTTGCGTTGCGGCAAATGTGAAATGTAACATTGCTTTGGTGAAATGCTATGGAGTTATATATTGTCTCAGTATCTTTGTTTGCGCTGTGTAAAATGTTTTGTTCTCTTGTTATTAAATTGTTCTCTTATTATCCACGTACAGGTGAAACAATGTGTACGCTTCCGACAATTTTATTGTGTCATACAAATTGTCACGTTGTTCCTTACGCAGGAAATGCACAATAATAAACGAAAGTTTGAAGTGAAATTAAATGCAGTTTGTTTGAATTCTCAGCGAATTTATTCGAATCTTTACAATAGTTGGCTAAGCAGCGAGAACAACACACATTACTATAATTAGAAAGTATATATAGTTATTAATACTATAATTATTTGGTTCTGTTGCGTTCACCAATATTTCAATAAATATTTTACTGTAGTAAATATATCTTCAATTTTTCTGCAAAAAAACGGTTAATTATTAATATTAGTTAATTTGTTGACACAACTCTCGTTGGTTTAGTTATTAATATTGAACAATAGGCCATAGGTGTAGTGCACAGTCGAGGCTTTTCCAAGCCAGCACGAACCACCTAATGAAATAACCTTTCCTTTCCTCCACATCTCGGCAATGAATTCGTGATGTGATTTGGTCTGGCTAAGACTTGGCGATGAACAGCATCACAACGACCCGTAGATGTGTACAAAACAGCAATTTTTATATGGACCTCGCCGGATATAAAGGTGTGATATGTTGATGGATGTGCATCGGGATACAATAGGGCATGATAAACTTAATGAATGAGTGCCTTATTTTACGTGGTGAGACTCAGGTCATGAGGCCTGCTCTTTCGTCTGACCACGCTAATTTGGTTATGCTCCTCTGACCTACTAGGGGAGAAAGAAGGTATTTCTTGGGCGACGAAACAGGCAATTTGAATTAATCTCAGAGGCTTCTTTTAGGCTTGAGGATCTTTTTACATGCAATAAATTTACTGCATGGGACAGCCAACTTTACTTCCCTCCAAAGGAAAGCTTACGAAGGACATTTTCGCCCTTAAAAATCCACGGCTTTGATCGGGTTTAAACCCGGAAACTTGGGTATAACATCCCAATACGCTAACCATTACACCATCGTCGCCGTCTCGGAAGAAGACGTCAATGTTTGGGCTCCAACGTTATACTTAGATTTAAACAGAGTGGCACTTCAAAGTGACGAGCTGGAAGGAGTTGGGGGACATTGTCATCCAACCGGGAGCGCCAATACGAACAGATTAAGCCGTAACGACACGCCAGATTGGATGCCAATGTTCCCCTCTCCTTTCAGTACTTGGCTTTGAAATTCCACTCGATTCAAAACGGAGTATAAGGTTAATGCTGCTGACTCCAGGTGTGGCAGGAGGTGTGGGGTGAAGGCAAGCGGGTCCTACTTTAGTGGTGTGCAGAGCCCAGCGCGGGATTGTTTGGTTGGTTGTTCAGTGATTCCGGGCGCGTCAACAGCTTCGGTCATTACTTCCGTAAATCTGGTGCATGTTCGATCCCTCGCGAGATGTCGGTGATCTTCCCCCGCTGATAGCGAGATCCCGCTCCGACCTACCGTCGGCTAGTGGGGTTTGCCCCGAAACCGGGACTCTCCCACCAGCGGGGCACCACCCCAGCTGGGACAAGCACTAACATCCCGACCGGTCTCCCGGAATATGTGGTAGTGTAGTGCATGTTAGTGTAAGTGTGTGTGTAAGGGGAGAGGATAGGACGAGGAAGGGGAAGGACAGGGCGCGCGGTCCGTGGCCCGTTTGGTAGGGTACTGCTCCGGCATTCGCTTGGTGTTGATCGGAAAAACCTCCTCCGATCAGCGATCGGAGAAATTTCCTCCAGACAGCGACTGGAATGGACCTAGCTGAAAAGCTAGTGTTGAAAATCTTGCCGTCATCAGGACTCAAACTTAGGACCTCCCGGTCAGAGGCGCTGCAGTGACATCAGTTGATGCACTGAGCTACCGCTCCCGGTGCCGGCACAAGTCTCCAGAACAACCAACGGTGAAGAGACAGTTCACCAAATTCCCATCCAATTCCACCCTCCCAGCATCAAAGTCCCACGTGTGGCCTGAGCGAGCGGAGGTCGACTGTTTGAAATTGCTCCTCCGGGTCACGGCTCCGGCGGGGAGTGCGTTGCGGGCGAGGAGGGCGGCGCCGGTGCAGAAGGAAGAGTGCGGAGGGAAATTCAATATTTGTGCGCCATCGCGCAAATTCACTTTGTGAGCTGCGGCGCCCGGCACCGCGACGCCAACGCCGATGCCGACTGCGACGTCGCTGGGATGGCAGAGGAATTTCTGACGCCCGCTGCACTTCTCGGCTTTTCGCGTTGATTACGTCTTTGTGCGGCGCCGGCGGAGGCGGCGGCGATGACCGCCTTAAGTGGCTCAGGGGATTAGTGGATGCACTGCAGAGTTTCTAGGGTTACACTCGCGACGGTGGCTGTATATTCGACACTAGCTACGCAGCTAGGTCGAATTCAGCTAGTCTGGAGGAGAATTCTAGCGGCCGGCTGCTCTGATCGGTAGTTTTCGTGGTTTCTCCGATCAACACCAGGCGAATCCCGGAGTTGTACCCTACCAAACGGGCCACGGACCGCGCGCGATCTGTCCTTCCTCTTCTTTGGAATGATTGAAGGCGTTGTCATTGTCAACAATAGTATACTAAAACTATAATAGTATAGTAATACTATTGTTGACAATGACAACACCTTCAATCATGCCAATTATGTAAATGTCAACTACACCTCACCACTGAATCAATATACTTCCTGTTCCTTGTCCTATCCTCTCCCCTTACACACACACACTTACACTAACATGCACTACATTACCACACATTCCGGGAGACCGGTCGGGAGCTCAGAGCTTGTCACGGCTGGGGCGGTGCCCCGCTGGGGGGAGAGTCCCGGTTCGGGGGAAACCCCACTAGCCGACCGTAGGTCGGAGCGGGATCTCGTCATCAGTGCGGGAAGATCACCGACATCTCACGAGGGATCAAACATTCACCACATTTACGGAACTAATTACCTAAGCTGTTGACGCGCCCGGAATCACTAAACAACCAACCAAACAACCCCGCGCTGCGGCCCAGCACACCCCTAGAGTAGGACCGCTTGCCTTCACCCCACACCTCGTGCCACACCTGGAGTCGTGCGCGATCTTTTCTTCCTCCTCCTTGTCCTATTCTCACTGCTTACTTACACACACACTTGCACTTCGCCACCATACAGAACGGGTGACCAGTCGGGAACTTAGAGCCTGTTCCTGCTGAGGCTGTGCCCTGCTGGTGGAAGATACCTGGTAGTAGAAAACCCGCATGCAGTCGTGTAGGTCGACACCTCATCTCGCCATCCAGCGAGGGAACATAACCGCTACATCGCGACAAAAACATGCGCTACGTTTAAGAGACGGATACCTTAACTGCTGACGCGGCAAGAATCACTGCTCAACCCCGAAAGCGGAGGAGACGACCCCGAGCTAACGTTTGCAGGGCGACCCCGGGGAGCTCTGAACGCCGGTGGTACTTAGAGTCCCTGGATACAGAGAGTAACGCATTCTTTTGAGCCACCGGTGCCGTCATTTTATATCCAGTTCAACTAAATGGTATTGTAGGTAAGTTAGGAACCACCAATCTACAAAATACCAACGATAATATACTCGAAATTCCTCATAATGCATTCGATTGTTATCATTTGTCCTCAACTCTTGAATGCTGCCTGGCGGGGGATGTTGGGTGAAAGGATATTAAATGGCGGCGACCGTTCGGATGCGCTACTCTCTGTATGCAGGGACTCTAGTAGTGCTTGGAGTTCCTAGACACAAAGTGGCGCATTCCCCCGCGCTCTAGATACCGCCGTTTTGTAGTCACTTGCCAGTATTATTCAAACTGTGCCGTTTTGTGAGGGTTGGGAATCACCAAACTATCGGAAACCAATTTTAATATCTTTGAAAATCTCCATAATATCTTCGTTATCGTTTTTCTTCGACTTCTCATTGCTACCTCACAGGGTTATCGGTTGAGAGGACATTAAACTTGTGCTACCCTCTGTATCTAGGTTCTCTAGTAATTTTGAAAATCTGAAGGCAGACATAGGAGCGTAACCTGAACTGCCACCTTCATTATATATCCTATCCCTCGAGAGCATTGCCAGACAGCGTTCAGGAGTTGCGGAGAAATGATAATTTGTAATGGTGATTTTCCGGTATCCCCGCGAGTAGCCCACTGGCATTGTGCTTCCATGACGCGACCTCGGTTTCGATTCCCGGTTGGGTAATATTATAATGTGCGTTTTCCTTCCAATGTCCTAGTAAATGCTGCTATATGACGATCAAAAATCTCACTTCTTAGGTTGAAAAGATAAGTATACGGCGTAGGAATATCTAGTGCTAACCACACATACCCATTAACCCATTGCCGCAAGGCCGAGACGCCGCTGGTAGGCTGGTGATATTGTTTCGTTAATTGTAATTGAGTTAATAATAAAACACGCGACATCTTCTAGCATGTGATCATAAACTATTTAAGTACTTTTGAAAGATTCTGGTTTTCGTATACCCCGATACGAGATTCGAAATATAGATTTTCCAAATTTGTCTTTTAATTCGATTTGGCCAATTTCCTTCATTCCTTTCAATGTTGATCAATTTCGAATAATATATTGAATGCTTTTTTATCCTTTTTTGTCTATTCGTTAGTCCTATTAACTACTAGTTTTGTTGGTGCACTATCCAGGCTACTTTTGTTCCTCAGTTCACTTCTCCCTAGTGTTAGTCAAAAGTCGTGGATAGAAAAAAACGAGTTTGTCCGAGAAGCTCTCTTCAGTAATTTTCTTTTCGGCCAGATCCTATTTTTACTTGAGTATACCAATACAATTGTATTTTAGTTTTTTTCTCAACTGCGACCCACCCCTCCGCCGGCTAGCTCAGAATGGGTTTTCAAGGTGGGCGCAAAATAAAAAAATACAATTAGAATAGCGGGGATCAGGGTCATGTGGGCCGTTGTGGATTGAATGCATTTACACAGAAACTCAAGTCGAATCACTTTCCACTTACTTAAGTATATTCTAATTAAATTGCTGTTACAGTAAATGAACATAAAACACTTTACATATACAAGAATTTTGTCCTGCTGAAAAAAAGAAAACAACTTACACTCTCAATAATTAACTATACTGTTTCCTTTCTCTCATTTAAATCAATTTCAAAGAATACTTAAAACTTTGCCTAATCATTCCAGTCGTAAATTCCCTAGTTGCAACTTTACAATTGCAAGTTTTAAAAGATTGATTCTATTTTTTACAGAATATCGGTATAAAGAACCTGTACTAATACTTCCTTTCCGAAACAAATTATTCCTTCTAATATCTACAAATTGTTCAAGTTGGCACGACCTTACTGCGTCTTTTCACGGCGTAGAGAAACCTACGGCGTCGACTCTTCCAGTCGCTCGATGTCCTTGTCCTTGCAGCTCGGTCGGGAGCAAAGCCGCCCTCTGCAGAACCGCACGGTCGCCCTTTCCAGTACCGTTGTTCAACTCACGATGTGGCCTCCGTCTCGTTTTCCGTTGATACTCTTTTCGTATTCTTTTATAGAATGTAACTAGCTTTTAATTCCATATTTAAAGGAATCTACAATACGACAACTGAGTCTATCGTATAAGAAGAATAAATATAAAATAAAAAAAAACTGCAAAGAAAAGAAATGAATGGCCTCGTTAGTTTCATGCTATTCACACTCCTCTCTCTTACAAAGATTTTAAATGCGTCACTTATACTTTCATCCTTTTCCTGATGAATTGTTTTAATGCCTTGTAATATGATAATTACCTCCTCGAATGTCTTGAAGAGTTTTTATCGTAGATGCAGTCCTGAAGTCCGTAGCAGTACGAGGTGCCGCCTTCTCGTGATCGGTAGGTCCTCACTCTCCAGCTGTTACTTCAGAAAAGAAAGCTTTCTTTCTCCCGACTCTCGGTGTCGCATACTCTACCGAGACGCTCCCTTACGGATATAGTTCGTAGTTTTCATTTTCGGATTGTATTCATGCGCGTTGGCGCGCGTTCAAACAGCTCATCTTATTCTTGAATATTGATGTGCTCCGTTTTCCGAGACCTCGGCAAACGGATGGTCACACAACATGGCAAAATATTGTTTTATTCAGTTGGTAGCCTCTTGAATTGCGTAGTCTTATATTTTGAAAAGATTTTCGGATTTATAATCATACGATTTCACATGCACATCATTTTAACATACAAAGCACAACACAATATGAAATATTTTTAAAAAATTCTTTTTTTTTATTTAACACTGCGCCTGACTGGCGTAATTATATTGAACCTCTCCCTGAATTCGATGTTTTTTTCATATTTATTTCATACATTTGATGGATTTAATCAGTGGATCAGCTTTATCAAAACCTAGCATCTAAGTTTGAACGGTCATTGATGTTTTAAAATAAACTGCTAAGAAATTTCATTTTGTTAAATTATTTCCAAATAAAAAAATAAAATGAAATCAGAGAAAGTGTTGAGTTGAAAGAAAAAAAAATATTTTGAAAATTATTTCGCCATTTATTTTCTCGAGAACTTATTATTCGGTTCTTTAGCTATTTCGTTTTACATTTGGATATGTTTGCAACTCTTATAACCTATTTTACGTTCAGATAATTTCATATTAAAATGCTTTGTTTTCGACATACCTGGTACAAATGTCCGGGATGAAATCTCTCGGTTTATCCTTTCGTAGATGGCGAATATTCAGCGTTGAAATTTGATTCTCAGAGCGATATACGACACAGAGAATATTTCATCAGAATGGAGTGTGTTTCGTGAAACGACAGCCACTGGTTCGAATTAAACGTACACATGAACGATGCTATCATGTGGAAATTAAAGACACCCCACAGAATGACGTTTCAACACAGCTCATTAGTTCGCTATAATAATCAACATGTCACACTATTCATTAAATTATTCTACCCATTGCATTCGTTCTATTATGATATCTCTTCTAACCTAAAGGTGATAAAATCGGAGATAGGGAAGATCGTGTGTGTAAGGATAAGAACGAAAAGTACCGTGTGGTGATCTGATTTTTCAGATACTACAAAACTAATGTAGGCAACTCATACAAACGTGTTTTGACCCACTCATTTCAACTTTTCATACGTACACCAAAAACTCACTTTCTATACCACGAATAGGAAGTACAATTTTGTACGAAATTTTGTACAAATACTACGAATAGGAAAAACAATTTTGAATTTATATGGAACGTGAGTAATTTCCACTCCTCTGTGCGGCTGAGCGTTCTGTCAGCGATGACGCGCCACCTCGGGAGGTGAGCACAGCCCGCCCCTCCCCCTCCAACTCACATCCCTCCCCTTCCACCCCACCCCGTCGCCCTCGCCGTGGCCTCCGGGCGGAAAGAGCGACCCGTAATTGGCGGCGTCTCCGCCAACAAGGGCCGTCACGCGACGTGTGCTCTGGATGCGGGACGGCGTCGCGGCGCTGCGCCACGCCAGGGGGCGCCAAACTTCCCTTGCAACGACCCCAACTCACTCAGAAATCCTCGCCTTCCCAACGGGGTGGATGGTCGTTGGAACATGTTTAGATTATTCGAATTCAGTCGCTGTCTGGAGCAGAATTCTAGTGATCGGCTGCTGTGATCGGTAGTTATCCGTGGTTTCTTCGCTCAACACCAGGCGAATGCCGGAGTAGTACCCTACCAAACGGGCCACGGACCGCGCGCGATCTGGCCTTCCTCTTCCTTGTCCTATCCTCTCCCCTTACACACACACTTACACTAACATGCACTACACTACCACATATTCCGGGAGACCGGTCGGGAGCTTAGAGCTTGTCCCGACTGGGGCGGTGCCTCGCTGGTGTGAGAGTCCTGGTTAGTGGGAAACCCCACTAGCTGACGGTAGGTCGGCGCCGGATCTCGCCATCCAGCAGGGGAAGATCACCGCCATCTCCCTAAAAATGCACTACACTTACGGGACTAATGACCAAAGCAGTTGACGCGCCCCGAAAACACGAAAAAAATCAATCGATCAGTCATAGTGTGGATTCGCCAGAAAGAGATAGGTGGTCACACGTGGCCCGCGGCGGGGCTGCTTTGTCGACCCCTGCTCGTGCAGCGATTTGGTGCATCCCGTCTCGACGTTCTGCTGCGCTCTATTCCGACGAGGAAACCACGTGCGCTGCGATAAAAGAAAAACGCTGTGTTGCGTGTTGTCGCAACTGAGAGATTAGTTGAATACCGTTTATTGTTAGAACTGCGGTATGTGCTGTTTGTGAATACAGCTCTCAAAGAACCGGAAGCAGTTATATACGCGGGTTTAGAGGCGGAGTTAATACGTTATTGTTCGAGAAGGCGTTTGAGCTCCGTCCTCTAGCAGTGTTCTGTCCACCGAGCGGAGCCGAGCTGCCGAAAACGAGCTGTGCGTAGCCCGGGAGCAAAGGAGACGTAATTTTCCGCAACTTAATAATTACTTCTTAGAACGCCGAGGAATTTGGATGAGTCTACAGAGCGTTTGCTCTTTAAAACGAGTGCGTACGCTCTTATAAAAATATGGAAATTAACTCTGCTGAGCGTTCTATGGATTAAAAAGTTTAGTTCTGAAAAATCCGGCCCTCTGGACACATTCCCTTTTCGTTATTTAATATATATGGTAATAACCCGGAAATGAAAAGAGCTTCTTTTACCAGCGTTTCCGAATTTCAGCCTGCGTCTTGGTTGTCAATTGGCGTTACTAATTACTGGAGCTACCCCACTGACAGTTTGCTGAATCTGTTTGATGAGAATTTGCAAGTTAGTACTGCCTGACTGATACAACAGGCATCCCTCCTGCAGCTATCGAACCGAATGAAAATGTCTGCTTTTCACATTTCTTTTATTAAAAGATTATTATAAGTCGATTCTGCCTTCGTTGCTCGCATACCACCCTCGTCACATTACTCTTTGTGCCATATCAATCACAATTTTGTTTATTTATTTATTTATTTATTTTACGTCAAAAACAGTTAAAACTGCGTATGACGTGCTATGGGGAAAAGTGAATAGTGTGCACATTTTCAAAATTCTGTGATCCCTACAGTAAGTCATATACTACTTAAATTTTGAATTTTCAAAGAGAAAAAAAACTCCCATGTAATAAAATCTATTTTCAAGGATAAATAAGCAATAAATTTTGAACTTTGAATTTTTGAATTTTGTGATGTAGTGTTTTAAAAATAAGAGGTAAAAGAAAATCCACTTCCATGTCCTTAGATGGTAATGAATCTATTTATTTGGGAAAGAAGGAAAAAGTGTTTGCAAAATGAAAACATATAATATACGGAGATTTTTAGAACTTGAGTTGATTTGCGTAAATTTTTTATTTATTTTTGTTGTATGAAAGTTCTGCCTTATTTTATTCAAAGAGTTTCAATAGTTCTTTAATTTTTCAATTACTATGAGAATTGCGACGTTCCTGAATTCAAAAGCAAAGTGCTATACTTTAGATTGTGTAGGGACACATAATTTTGTTTAGTTATTCACTTTCATAAACTGATTTATATGGTTCCACATATTTTAGTAATCGTTGTTCATTATCTTCTCTGCTTCGTTCTGATTTATAACGATAGGCTTTTAATGGGGACTTTCCATTCACGAACGCATTGCTTTTCCCCATTATATTACTTTCGACGTACATAAAATATGTTCTCCCTGAATTGCTTTTTGACGCAGTAAATCGAGTTTCTTGCCAACGAGACCTGCTCTGTGACGTCAGATGTCAACTAAATAAAAACTATTTACCGGAAGGTATCCGATTATTTATGTCGTGCATAAAAAATGATCCTGTTTTTTCGTCCAATGGATTACAAGTGTGAGTGAATGAACCAAACATGGTTTGCAATGCAAGGAGTGTTGCTTCTGAAGGTCAATGTGAAATAACATTTTGAAGGCAATTTGTCATTCGCTATTACACAGCAGTGCCTTGGCGAGAAAGGAAGTACTTTGGAAGGAGTTCTAATGCGTAGAGAAATAGTATAGATTTTTTAAACAACATAATATTTCAATAATCTGATCGAATCATTAGAGAAAAATGTAGTACAATGCATACGTCTGAAATTAAAGACAAGCTACATACGTGTCGTAACAGATGAATAATGGTATTCCTGGATACGCACCCATGCAAAAGATGTACGTATACACAGCCATGCATGGTAGTTCCATTTTTCGCTTTCTGAGCAGGGTTAATAATATGAGTCTCGTGAAAACACTTGAAATTAAGTTGTGTTAATAACTGATTTACGAATTTAAAAGAAAAAAAAATTAAAAAGTAGGAACACAAGATAGGGTTAAAAAATATAGTAGAATATATAAGCTTGAACTGTAGAGATGGGTAAGATCTGTACGTTTAAACACAAGTACGATGACATAGATAATGAAGTGACAGAAAAAGAAAGGATTGTGGCAGAACAAAGCACTCCTGCATAATCTACTGTGTAGCGCATGAGGGTCTTCTTTCAAAAAAAAAGTTCAAAATTGTAAGATATATTGGCAAGAAAACGTATGTTTTAGAGTCATAATACATTCAGAATACGCGTTAGACCGCTACATTTAAATTACCTTCCACTTCATCTCGAATCCTTTCACAATTCACTTTCGGAAAATTTCATTTGGTTTTTAATTTCATCTTCCTCTTTCCCTCCTGCACGCTCCGTCACACCCCTTCCTTGGACCACTTTCGCTTTTCGCGCTGTCACCGACACCACATCCGCCGCCTGGGTTTCCATATCTTGCCGCACCGCCCCTCCCTCTGCTGGGCCAACTCCTAACTTACCCCGAGTAAGACGAAGGCGGCCTTCGGCGCCGGCGAGTAGCGGGGAGTGGGGTGCGGGCGGCGGGGACAGGAACAGGGAAGGCCCCCAGCGCTAACTCAAGACGACAGGATCTGCAGCTCCTCTCGGCGCGGCTCACGTTCGCCTCACGTTCACGGAAGGGGGCGGGGCACATTGTGACCGAATAACCAAAATCCGGACAAAAACTCAATGACCGAGTGAGAGCGTAGATTGATTGATTGATTTTTTTCGTATTTCCGAGCGCGTCAACTGCTTCGGTCATTAGTCCCATTAGTGTAGTGCATGTTTCTTTTCGAGAGATGGCAGTGATCTTCCCCCGCTGGATGGCGAGATCCGGCGCCGACCTACCGTCGGCTAGTGGGGTTTCCCCTACACAGGACTCTCCCACCAGCGGGGCACCGCCCCAGCCGGGACAAACTCTAAGCTCCCGACTGGTCTCCCGGAATATGTGGTAGTGCAGTGCATGTTAGTGTAAGTGTGTCTAAGGGGAGAGAATAGGACAAGGAATAAGGAAGGACAGATCACGCGCGGTCCGTGGCCCGTTTCTTAGGGTACTGCTCCGGCATTCGCCTGGTGTTGATCGGCGAAACCACAGAAAACTACCGATCAGAGCAGCCGGCCGCTAGAATTCTCCACCAGACAGCAGCTGAATTCGACCTAGCTGAAAAGCTAGTGTCGAAAGTTCTGCCACCGTCAGGACTCGAACCTAGGACCTCCGGGTCAGAGGAGAGCGTAGACTTCTGCGGCCGTCACCATTGACTACTTGGTGATGCGGGAGATGCCGCGTCCTAGACGCAGATGTCAACGACTCGGCCGTCATTCTGCGTCCTTCCTCAGGTCTTTCCACGCATTTCGCCCTGAAGAAGGTCCGAAACGTTGGCACGTGTACCTAGGACGCGGCGTCTCGCGGACAGTCGAATAGTCGATGATTGGTTGACTGATTATTTGATAGGCTCATTTATTGATTGTTTCCTGACGTGTCAAATGCTGTGACAATTAGTCTCGTGATTGTAATGTACGCATCTCGGGGTATGTTGTGTTTCGTCTCTGCTGGCACCACCTACAAATCGGCATGTAGGGTTTTCCTCTCTGATTATCTGGAGTATTGATCGGAGAAACACGGAAAACTACCGATCAGAACACTCGCCGCTACGAACTCTTCTCCAGACAGTGAATGAACTGGACTTAGCTATTTGGGTAGTGTTGAAACTCCTGCCGCTATCATGACTCGAATTCTAAGATTACCCCATCCGAGCCCCTGAAGTGGCAACCATCATCATCGTATCATCATCAATAGCAACAACAACAATATAATAATAATATAATATAATAATATAATATAATAATATAGTAATATAGTAATGTAGTAATATAATAAAATAATAATAATAATAATAATAATAATAATAATAATAATAATAATAATAATAATCCACTGCAGTATTTCTGATTACTCTTGCACGTTGGCATGTGCTGGTTATGTGACGTACGTTTCTAAAACGTACTCCTCGGACAGAATGCTTGAGAGGATTCCCCATCTGAATACGGAGGCTAAAATAGGTTAATGTAGTGTGTTTTCGCAACACATATTCCAATCATTCCTCTACCATTAATGTTCGTGAAAAATTCCGAGAAAATGCTTTTATTTTTGCGTTTTGGCCACGTGCTAATCGTTAGGTCCCACCGTGCGGGGGTGGGCCTGAAGAGAAAGGCCAAGCAGCCCCCTGCCCTGGCGATGAGTTAGTTACCGCCCCATTGTGCTCCGCCGGCAGGGGCGGGGCCGCAGGGAGGAGAGGAGGGGTGGAGCTGACCCGCGGCCGCCCGCTGCACAAAGAGAAGTTCCTGGGCCGCGGCCGCTGGTTCTTCTGCCCGCCCCGGCACCCCGCCTTCACACCCGCTCACCGGTCGCCCGCCCTCGAAACCCCGCCCCCCCGCCCCACCCCGCCTCCCCCCCGCCCGAGTCCCGACCCAGTCCCGACCCATTCCCGACCCAGTCCCGACCTAGTCCCGACCCAGTCCCGACCCAGTCCCGACCCAGTCCTGACGCAGGCCCGACCCAGTCCCGACTCAAACCCAGTCCCACTTCTGTTGCGCTCCGTACCCGCAACAGACCCGGCCGCCGCAATTGAATACTAGACTAACTCATACATTCTTCCAAATACACTGCAAATCAATAATGTAGGGCAAGTTCGCTTGAATTATTCCCGTTTCTGTTGTACCTTCGTTTCCTGTATTCATGCCTCCCGATTTTATGCTTCTGCTTCATTTCCAGAAAATACCCAACCTCATAACTAAATTTTGCGTCTCCTTTCACAGAGCTTATTGCACTCAGAGCAGCATTGACGTCCTTCTTTCCATCTCTCTCATTTTACACTGTTTTTGCTCTGTTTTCTCTGGTTATAGCTCGTTGCTTATTTCTTCCAGTACTGATATAAGCTCTCATTTTTTCAAGTAATTCTGAATGTTTTTATACGATGACAATCATGACAATAATTGAATCTTTGTATTAACGTTATTTAGAACTAACATTCATTTTATGTGTCCTGACACCGGTACATCGATTAGGGTTTATGCATGGCATCGTCACCGTGTTAATATGTTCCCTTAGATTAATGGTGCTTGGCTAGCGGGTGTGTAACTCGGTTCCTCCGCAAATGTTTGGGAGCCGTGCGTTGCTGGCTCCCTCCAACGCGCTCTGCTTGCGTGGTGTTCAGCCCCGGCGCTGGCTCTTCTTGCGGCGGTTACGCTATCTATATGCCCCGAAACCTGAGACCCCGCGCACACGCAGGCACACAGACTCGCAGGCGCCTAGCGCAGTTGCTCCGCCCCCCACTCCACACTTCGTGCGCTCGCATCTGTTTACTACAAGCTAGGGATGTGCCATTAACAGCTAAACTGTTGTTTCTTAACCGTTAACGTTTCGTAACTGTTACTCGAAATAACAGTTATTTCGTTTATCCTGTTATTGGCTGTTATCGGTTGAAATACATTGAACCGCAACCTATTGGGCCTAATACGAATTACTACAAGCTTTTGTGGCAACCATTTTGTACGATAACAGCTTCACTGCAGCTAATCAATCATGATTTGCCAGTGTTCAAATTACAGCCGTAAGGTAGCTGCACAAGCTTTACGGTGCTACCAACGTTATTCGTTTTGCGTGGTCTTAGCAGTCGCTACAACTGCTTTAACTCGTAGCAGTCGGCCATGTTGGTTGCTGGTCATGGACCTGTTATTTTTCAACTGTTATTAATAACAGCTATTCGAGTCAGCTGCTTTTGTGATAACAGTTATTGAAGAAAAGCTTTAACCCATCTCTTCTAGAAGCTCCCGTTCCGCGCCCTATCTCTTGCCGCCCGTCCTGCGTCCCACTCAGACTTTCCCCAACTTTGCCGCCACTCACTCTCCCGTCTTGCCGCCCGTCTTGCCGCCCGTCTTGCCGCCCGTCTTGCCGCCCGTCTTGCCGCCCGTCTTGCCGCCCTTCCCTGCCCCCGTCTTGCCGCCCGTCTTGCCGCCCGTCTTGCCGCCCGTCTTGCCGCCCGTCTTGCCGCCCGTCTTGCCGCCCGTCTTGCCGCCCGTCTTGCCGCCCGTCTTGCCGCCCGTCTTGCCGCCCGTCTTGCCGCCCGTCTTGCCGCCCGTCTTGCCGCCCGACTTGTGCTCCGTTCATTTGCAAGGCTCATCTCTCACTTATTGCCGCCATTCTTTTTCTGAAACTACAGTTACTACACTAAAAGTAACACGTAGGTGAGCATGTGTCAGGTATTTCCATTTCTTTTCTTGAGTAAATAAATGTTTGTCGCCTGTCATCCGACTACATCAATATCGCTCTGCGTTCAAAAGAAAAAAAATAATAACAGTGCAGCGTGTTGAAGCGAATGCTCATGTACGGGATATTAATCAAATTTGTATTAACTGCTCGTTCCATCTCAAGCACTGAGAATCTGACATTCTGAATATGCTGTGCACTGAATTTTTATTACAAATGCGTTGTTTGTTCTCTGGCACAATTCATATTCATTTCTGGGAAGAATCAAACTATATTTTGCTCATCATTGCCAACGATAACGAACCCTATAATAACTCAAAGAGAAAACAATGATATCTCTTTCAGCTTGTTACATTCACGATCGCATGCAAATATTCGTGCTCAATTCCGCGGTGCGGATTTTGGAAACAATTCCGCTAAAGAAAAATGAATTATTCGTTGTAAGTCTGCGCTGCTGACAGTTTGACAGCAACATAAAAAACTTTTTTTTTTCGTGTATGAATGAAAGTGAAATGAATGTAGGAAAGGCTTATTAGCAGATATCATAACCTGGATATCTTTTAGAATCTCGTTCTATTGAAAGAACTCGTGACATTTCTAGACCTCCTCGTCGACATTTCTTTGATGTTATTCCTATACTGAAGGGAGAGAGCTGTCTCTTTAGGGGATTATTTGAAACGTTTTCTGTAAAGGGAATATAACAATTTTTTACATTTCTTTGCAGGTAAGTTCCTGGAAGTCTGTGGACATCTAATATATCTGACAATTCGGTGAGTAGTGAAGACGTAATGAAATGTCAGCCTTTTAAAGTAATATTTCTAAAATTATAGTACTTTATGTAAATAATATATCACATTTAGCCAGGAAAGTAATATTTCTAAAAATATTATGTCCAGGAATAATACTAAATAATAAACAGATTATTAGGATAATTTATTTGTAGTAGACGTTCTGGACATTTTTCTTGCAACGAATCATTTTAAAAGATTGCTTCACCGACCCCCTTACATTTTTCTCTTTTACATACGTCATACTTAATCATAACACAAGATTCACTTCATTTCATTCAAAATTCACTTCAGACACAAATTCACTTAAATGACTTTAAAACATTAAAGATAATCGTTCCGTATACCAATATTTTCGTTAATATCTCGTTTTCCAATAATAAGGGTTCCATCCATTTCTAGATAACATAGTTTCCAATGTTCATTGTTTTGCAATGGTTACAAAATGTTGAGTTTTGTTTTTGAGAACATTAAAATTTCTGCGATGCATATTGTGGATAATATTTTTAATATTAGTAGTAATGTTTTAATAATAGTTTAATCAAAATTTGAGCTTTCTAAACATCCTAAAGATGAGCAATAAATAGGAAAGAAGAGCGAGTAATTTATTATTAAAGTTGGTTGAACTAAAATTGTTATCAACTACATTAATATTTTTTTGTAATCAAAGGGATTTTGATCTTCATAATACGAATACGTAGCCGATTCATATTCGGCTATTGATCCACAGTCTACTTCTTCATCTTTATTCAACCTTTGAAACTATATCGATCCCCAAGGAGTCGATAAGAACCCCGATGGTTGAAGCAAGGCTATTTCCTCGTTTAAAACATTTAGAAGTGTTGTATGTTAAAGCTAACTTCTTTGTTTAGAGAAGAGAAATATTTAGTTGAGTTTAAAATATACAAATCTCAAATTGATTTGTTGCTTTAAATTACTGTTTACTCAGTATCGTTTTCGCATGTTCACTTATGAATTGGAGACGTTAATGAATTGGCGATGAACACGCAAATAGTACTACACACTTGAGTTGTTTCCACAATCATTTACAATAAGATGCCGAGTAATATTTATCAATCTATTTGATTGTTAAACCTCAAAATCAACATTAATCGCCTGTTGACGTTAAGGGAAGGAGGGATGTGGCGAGGAAAGTGACGTTTCGAGTTTAGACGAAAAGGATCATTCGCCCAACGGCTGGCGTGAAAGTGGACGAAAGTCGACAATAGAAATGAGCTTAAAGACGTACGACAAATTAACAATACTTATTACAAGCATAGTCAGTCATTAAGAACTATACAATCCGAAAATGGCTTATTAGTTCAGCACCATTATTACAGCGTACGTATTATGTTAGTTTCTCACACGTAATGTAATCTATAACACACGACTATTCTCGCAAGAGGTTCATTTCTCCCCACCGCTCGTGCCTGCGCTGCATCAGATGGGTCGCGCGCTCGGGTGTTCTGTAGGCGACCTCCGCGCGTTACACCCCGCCCCGTCGCGTCGCGAGCGCCAGTATTCACGAGCGGCGGCTAACGCCCGGCGCATCCATCTCCGCTCCGCCGCGGGCCATGCGCGGGCGCCCGCGACCCCCGCAGCCCCAGCGCTCGCCCCGCCCCCGCCCACGACCTCCAGCCCCGCCACACCCCGGCCCGCCCCTGGCTCGCCCGTCACCGCCCTTCCTCATCCATCCCCGCCCCTCTCTTTCCCACCTCTCTCTTCCCCGCCCCCCCCCCCCCCCGCCTCCCCCCCTCTCCCCGCCGCTCTCTTCCCCGCCGCTCTCTTCCCCGCCGCTCTCTTCCCCGCCGCTCTCTTCCCCGCCGCTTTCTTCCCCGCCGCTCTCATCCCCGCTCCCCCCCCCCCCCCTCCCGCCCCTCCTCCCCCCCTCCCGCCCCGCCCACCTCTTCCTGCCCCTCCCCGCCCCATCCACCCCTCCCGCCCCTCCCTCCCCCCTCCCCCCCCCTCCCCCCCGCCCCGCCGGTGCAGACAGACACCGGAGGTTTCTACCGCGTACTCCGCGCCGCTGCCAGCCTGCCTGCCTTCCCGGGCCGTTCCGCCTTCTCGCTTCCCACCCACCTACCCTTCCCGTCGCGTCATCCACCGTGCCTTCAGCTTTGCGTCTCCTCATCTCGCTCCCCAACGGCCAACCGTTCCCTCCTCTCGTCTCACTCCTCGCCGACTCACCATTCCCTCCTCTCTTCTCGGATCCCACCGCTCTACCACTCCTTCGTCTCGTCCCCCACGACTCGGCTCGGCTCGCTCCCCAGCGGATTGCTGTTTTCTCGACCATTGTTTCGCCATTCCACCGTCTGGATCAGGCCTGCCGCGAGCCCACTCGCTTCTCATGAGCGCGGAAATTCTCCCGCGAGCTGCGTCAGTCGGGGACGGGATGTACGTCACATTGCGGAGGGAGAAATGGCTTCGGGAGGGCGCTGCAGGGAGGTTGAACGCATGCAGCCGTCGGCTTCGGGGTGCATCGCACAGGAGCTCCGGGAATTGCCTTTCGCTTTCCGTCCTTCGTTTGATACAGTGTGTGCAAACACGTAAATTGGCGAGAATAAAAATGAAAAGCAGTGTAACATATTTACATACATACATTTATACATTTATTTGAACTGCACTTGGGTATGACCCGGTGGCAGTTAAATAACAAGTTTAGTTATTTTAAGACCGGGGATATTGAACTGCTTGAAAATTCTTTTGCTGCATGGAATTCATATAGCAATTGCTGAGTGAAGTTGAATATTTGCAGACTGATACGCACAGGAAAATAATATACAAAGGGTTGATTAAAACTTGAAGAAATTTCAAAAATGTTTCTGTCTGTGAGTCTGTCTGGAGGAGAATTCTATCGGCCGGCTGCTCTGATCGGTAGTTTTCTGTGGTTTCTCCGATGAACACCAGGCAAATGCCGGAGCAGTACCCTACCCTACCACGCGCGACGGACTGCGCGCGATCTGTCTTTCCTCTTCCTTGTCCTATCCTCTCCCCTTACACATACACCTACACTAACATGCACTACACTACCACATATTCCGGGAGACCGATCGGGAGCTTAAAGCTTGTCCCGGCTGGGGCGGTGCCCCGCTGGTGGGAGAGTCCTGGTTAAGCGGAAACCCCACTAGCCGACAGTAAGTCGGCGCCGGATCTCACCATCCAGCGGGGGAAGATCACCGCCATCTCCCAAAAAAAGAACATGCGCTACACTAACGGGGCTAATGACCAAAGCAGTTGACGCGGCCGGAGACACGAAAAAAGCAATCAGTCAATGAATTCTGGACCACTTAAAATGGATTGACCCCATTTCCCCGACCCGCCGTCTGGTGCTCCCATTGATACGCAATCTCATCGTCTTGCCGTCTCACCGTCTTGCCATATTTCGGCATTGGCCTTACGACACACCTCTTCGACGCCCGGTTGCCGTGCACCCTCACCATCCCGCCGGTTCGTCACACCGACTCCCCGCCGCACAGCTCCGCGGCTGGTCCTCAGCGCCCGCTCTCCGGGGCTCTCCTTCGCCTCTCCCGTGCGTCTTTCTTTCCGTTCTCCCCAAACCACTCTCTCACCATTTGCCCCGCCGCTGCCATGCACCGCCTTACCTCTCTCAGTTGACCTCCATCACCACTTTGTCCCTCGTCCCCTCCGCCTTTGTTTTTTTTTTAATTTATTATTTTTTGATGAATTTACATAGCTAAGTAAATATAACTATACATATGTATTTACAGATATGCGAACCTTAAATATAATCTTACATGCTATTGCAAGGGGGAGGAAATCCCTTTTCGGGTCCTCAGTATGGATCTAAATCAGCAAAGTTTCTTAGGAATATTTAATACGTATGTTTGTTTTTGATTGGGGTTTGGTAATTGGGGCTTTTGGCAAGTTTCAAACGTGATAGGGCTGGGATTTGAGGTAGGTTATGATAAAAGCTGGTAGCCAGATGTGGGATGTATTTTTCAATTGGTTCCAAATTAAATTATTTGTGAAGTTGGTTGTTAGTTATATACCAAGGAGCATGAGCAACTATTCTTAAGAATTTATTTTGCAGGACTTCGCCTCTTGTACTGAAGAGTGGCGTGTGCCTGGGCTGCTCTCGCCGGAGCACGTCGGGGCACAGTTGTGCGCCATTCCGCTCTAGGATTTCCACTGGGTGCGCAGGACGCCGTCTCCCCTCCCCTCACCGAACGCGTCTCCACATCTGCCTTGTGCCGCGCCTGCCGCCTCCACAGCCTTGTCGCACACGCCCGGCGCAATTTTCTTGTTCGCTTTATCGCAATCTTCTTCGCTATCTTATCTGATGCGCTGACCAACGTTCCTCTCGCCGCCTCTGCCATCCCCGCTGTTCCTTCCTCTGGCCCCATACAACGCGCCACGTCGCCCGTCACCCTATTCTGTTGTGGCTACAGGCGCCCCCCCCCCCCCCCCGCGCTCAGCTCTGGCGTTGCGCCGCGGCCCCCGGTTCCGGGCGCTGCGAGCTTCCGGCCCCCCTCCTCCGCTGCCTCTCCCTCTCGCGCTGCTTCTCTCGCTCCCCCCTCCCCTCCCCTCCCTCCTCCCCTCTCTCCCCCTCCCCCCCCTCTCCCGCTTCCCGCTCCCTCTCCCGCTTCCTCTCCCTCTCCCGCTACCTCTGCTCCCTCTCCCACTCCCTCTCCCGCTCCCTCTCCCGCTCCCTCTCCCGCTACCTCTCCCGCTACCTCTCCCGCTACCTCTCCCGCTACCTCTCCCGCTACCTCTCCCGCTACCTCTCCCGCTACCTCTCCCGCTACCTCTCCCGCTACCTCTCCCGCTACCTCTCCCGCTCCTTCTCCCTCTTCCCCACCCCTCTCCCTCTCCCTCACCGTCACCCATCGACGGAATGTTGCGTTCTTCTTAAGGCGGGTCCACACATTCGTTTTGCGGCGAGTAGCGAACATCCGCTCGCCGAATCCCGAGTAGTGTGGATGAGTTGCTTGCTATTTGCCGAGTGACGAGCATTCGGGGTTCGCCCTACTCACCGCGTGTCGGTCTTTTGGACCCAACAAAGGAAGCGAACATTTGGCAAGGACTCAGCGAATGCTGAATGTGTGGAGCCGTCTATAGGATGCGGTCAGAGGGGAACTGCGATACATTCATTCGTCCCGTAAGTATGGTACGTGTTTTATGGCGAGAGGTGGCTCACTGAATGTCGAGATCCAGCCGCGACGTACGTCGGCTTGCTGAGATTTTCCGCACGAGCTATCTTCCACTAGCGGAGCAACGCCCCAGTCAGAGCAAACTAAGCTTCCGACTGGTCTCCCGATATGTGCGGTAATGTAAAGCATGTAAGTGTGTGAGGGGCGAGTATAGGACAGGGGAGAGGAAAGAATGATCGCGCGGTCCGTGGCCTGCTTGTTAAGGAATTGCTCCGGCATTTTCTGGTGTTTATCGGAGAAACTTCGGAAAACCACCGTCAGAGCAGCCGTCCGATAGAATTCTCCTGCAGAGAGGGGCTGAATTAGACCTTGCTGTCTAGATAATTTCGAAAATTCTGCTACCGTCGAACTTCGAACCTAGGAGCAATCGATAAGAGGCTCTGCAGTAACAGCAATTGATACCATGAGCCACCGACATCGGTCAGACGGATTCAGCCGAAGAGTAATAGTCCCTCGGCAACCGATTGCAACAGAGAATTATTTCGTATACCTATAGGTGAGTTTTAAAGAAAGAAAACTTTACAAATGCTGATTATGAGCTGTGATTGACGCAATTTGAAATGCGTTTTCAAGTTAACTTAACATTTCTAATGCATTTATGCGAATAGGTTCGCGGACCTCTGTGTCACATTCTCCACTTGTTTCTAATTTTTGTCATCTCAGACAAGAAAAGTATGTATATTCAACTAGTATTTCTTGTAAACTTGTATTTCAAATGTAAATAATATTTATTTTTCTGTGTTGTACCGTATAATACAAGTATATTTTCGTAACCGAAGCTTACACAAGTTAATAAACCGATCATTTCTTTATACATTGAATCAAGTTTGTAATACAAAGCTACATTTATATTATTTTACTCTTGTCGTTGCTGTAAAACATTTTTAAATTAAACAATCAAATTCCTCAGTAACCTAATAAATGTATGCACCGCTATGTTTTTCGGTAATTGACAAATACAATTCGATCAATAACTCCCATGAACATGCATCGTAATTTAGTTACACAGTTATTATTATTTTTTTGTTTCCGACACAACCGAGAGACTCTTTTTAGGCGTATGTTCGTAATTCTTTTAGGGCCTGCGACGGCTTTTAATTTTTTGTGCCCTGTACCTACAGCGGCCACCGCCTCCACAGTTACTGCCACTGCCACCAATGCATCTGTTTCGCCGAATTTTCCCGATGTAGAGCGTTGTACACGTCAATTACGTATTCCAGGAAGCGAGCTCCCAAGATCAATACTGCTTTTATCTTCGAACTCACATTTGTGCGTTTTCCGTAGAATTTGTTGGCACGTAATATGAACAAAGTAAAACATTCCATTCAAAGTCTGGACGTGTGAAAATGCGAAGAAATTTCAATTCATTGAACATAACAGCTATTTAAACACTGTTCGAGGAAAGAAAAAAATGTGAACTTCAATGAATATTGTACTAAGATACTCGTACATTGATGCTAATGACGTTTAGGCAATATCAGCATAAAATGAATCATCAGATTGGAAACGAACCTACAAAACCTTATCGAAACATTAGTAGTTAAAGAGTGTCGGAAAGAAATAGTATTGTTGCCCATGGTCCTTCGCTGCATTTTTTAATCAAGAGTACCTGTACTTGTGATAACTGTTCACCTGAAGAAAATTGTTTTTAAACGTAGCTAACGTATGTAATTAAATGTCAAACAATTATTTTATTAATTGTTTTCTGTCTATATTTCATCAATTTACTAGAATTTATAATATATACTTCAATGCATTAGACACGTTATATATCAAATCTTGTTGTTTGAATACACAGATGGAATCTAATAAATTTACTAGTTTATATGATGAATTATTAAGTAACATTTCTCAAAATTAAGATATTTCTCTGATTATTGACTTCATTACAATTTTGTCATTATTGTCTCTATGACTACTTCCTTTAATACAGTAATACTCAAGAGTATTTATCAAGATACAGTTTAGTGTGACTTGTGCACATTATTAATATATTCTTCTGTTTATATTATAACCATTGTTAAAATAATATATTTATTTACTTCAATTAACCGTGACTATGGAAACTACTAAGTTCCGAAACGTTCCGCAGTATGTATTATGTAATAAATATTAATATGAAAAATATTCTGTCTTTAAAATCAATTTTTTTAAATTTTTATTTTGATCGCATCAGTTAAGGATCATCTGTATTTCTCCCTCTCCCATTCTATCCTTCCCTCCCACTCCTACACAACTACAGAGAAATATCAATGCCTAACGTAAGTCTCACACTCCCACACAAGCACACAGAAATATCAGTGCCTAACGTAAGTCTTACACTCCCACACAAGCACACAGAAATATCAGTGCCTAACGTAAGTCTCACACTCCCACACAAGCACACAGAAATATCAGTGCCTAACGTAAGTCTAACACTCCCACACAAGCACACAGAAATATCAGTGCCTAACGTAAGTCTTACACTCCCACACAAGCACACAGAAATATCAGTGCCTAACGTGAGTTTCGACTATCAACCCTTTGAAGGACCGTCTTTTTAAGCACGTCTGCCTCTTGGGCCACCCACTAGGTGCTGTTTTCTCGATTTCCAGGTGCCCACCTGTCGCGGGGGCACAGGGCCTCTTAGGCGCACGCGTGCTGCGTTTGGGCCCTTTGGCTTCTGTGGGCGCACGCGCGCCCTCGCTTTCGATCGCGGGGTCAGCCCTAATTCGAATGCGCCCTCTGCCCCCACCCTCGCGTGGGCCTGAAAGCCCAGCTTATTAGCTTAAGGCTCGTATGCAGCCCGGTGACCATTAATATGCCCCAGGAGCACCCCCACCCCCCACCTCCATTCGTCCCTGCAAGGCCTTCCGCCTTTATTATCCATGAAGCGGCCAGCCTATGCAGAGGGCGCACGTGTTCAAGTCTCGGATGATGCTATATTCACCGTGATTCGTTGCCAAGACGTTGTAAAATGCCTTACGAAAGATAAGTACAGACGGGGAAAATATGTAGTATGAAGTGTCACAATATGTACATAAATATGTAATGATAACAGTATTAGCGTTTTCCATTCGCCGCACTAGTGCGCACCTAGTACGCACTCAGGGCAGCTTTCGTGTTCCATTCGACCGCTAGGGCGCACCGGTGCAAAGAACTGCGTGTTCCATTCGCACATCATCGCGCGACGTTTAAATGAAAATAACGTTATTTTTAGTTTAAAATATACCTGATATCTTTTTGTATTGTTTAAGAAGCTTGAAAATTGAACTAATGATTCATTTTCACAATGTTTAAACTCAGAATTGTGTATTGTCAATTGTAATTAATTGATGATAGATCTTGTATGCTACTTTTGAAGTTGTGAAAATTTGCATAAATTTTCAATCAAAAATTATTTTAAACGAGTGAAACAATATTTTAGATTATGATGACCAAGACCTTTTCCTTATGAACTTAAAAATGTTTATTTGCATGCAGTATAAATCAGGTATTTTATTAGTTTAATATAAAGGTAATTGAATCGATGTTAATCACTCACTTTGGTCTCCGTTCACTACATAATTATTCAAATAAGGAGATAACATATTTCCATTTGACTTGATAAAAAATCAGATACGTGATAAAGTACGGTAGTCTGTAATACTAGAAAACACATTGGAACACATTAAGCATAATAAATAAGACGAACGTAATTCTAATTAGAAATATTGAACGACAAATTGCAGTGCTACCATACAATTAAATGATCATTCGATCATTTGCACTGAATGATCGAACTCAATTCGCAACATCACTTTGAAACAGTCCCACCGCCCTTGCATCCTTGACTGCCCGGTGGATCGTAATTACTGTGTAATCAAATCATGTTTGGATATAAGCGCGTCCGCATATTTTCTTCATGGGTCGCGTTGAATTTGACGGGTGGTATAATTACGCGGAGAAAGCCATGTAGCGGCACCGCAGAGAGTAAATTGGGTAATACGAGTAATTGTTACATAATTACTCTGCGGTAATTAGGTTCCTGGCTGTGGGTGCGGGTGAGGGCAAAGGGCACTAGGAGTGAGCCCTGTGTGACCTCGGACTAGTGCGGCCGACCTCTGAGGCGGGGGAGGGGGGAAGGATTGTTTGTGAGAGGGGGTCCAGAATGAGTGCGAGAGAAGCCGTCTACAAAATATGATGCAACCCCCTAACAGGAAGTTCGTAGTTCACGATGTATTCATAATATTCCCGAATGTGGATTCATACAAGATGACAGGAAATATTAGTTGTTGATGTTGTTTTTTGATACATGGGATCTGGAAACATGTCTATTGCATTGTTGGACGTTTCACGTTTGACGTCACTTCAGTTTTACAACTCTCTATACGCTTTTGACCTCCATATTCACCGTCTGGTACCAACTCAGTGCTTTCGTTTCAATCATTCGTTAATTGCGCCGTTATTTGGTTATGTGGATGTGTGGTTTAATTTGAACTGAAAATGTTGAAGTTTTACCTTGCTTATAGCCTCTGTTTGCATGTCTATTAGTTTCAAGGGAGAGATGAGGGTGAAAAAAATGTTGTATGTACCTCTGCTGTGAAGAGACAAAAACACTGAAAAAGTACAACTTCACGGCCTTGATACATGAACTACTATTGAATGGTTATCTTTCATTGCTTACATGTCTTCGTATCCCCATGTTGGCCAGAACAAATGCCTTTTTGAAGGCGATTGAAAAGAAAGCGTTTCTCCACATTCTTTGGGCTTTCGTAATAGCATTAGGGCGATTTGAAAAGTAGCGGCTCGTAAAACCCTTGGCGCCCCCGCCCGCCCGCCCGGCCCCCGCCCGCCCGCCCGCCCGCCCGCCCGCCCCCCCCCGCCCGCCCGCCCCCCCCCCCCGCCCGCCCGCCCGCCCCCCGCCCGCCCGCCCGCCCCCCGCCCGCCCGCCCGCCCGCCCGCCCGCCCGCCCGCCCGCCCTCTCGGGGCGGCGCGCGCTCCGGGGTCCCGCGAGATGTTGTGTGGGCGAGTGCGAAGGGCAGCCATCTTAACACGTCACGTGGCCGATTCTTCCGCGATCCGGAGGGAAATCACTGAGAAGCTCGATGCGGAGCGGCGGGAATCGAATCTCCGATCAGATCATGCGCCCCCGCCCCCTGCCTTTGTTCTCGTAATAAATCGGTTGTCTTGTAAGGAAGGGAACGCCCAAGAAGTAAATTTACAGAGGAAGCAGACGGTCGTTTCTTTTTGTTTGGAAAAGAAAGGAAAAAGTTATGGATATAAATAGTATTTTAAAATTTATAACTTGGTTGAATAAAAGTGTACAATCTTTGTTTTTTTTTTTTTGGCGAACCCCAGACGTTTTTGAAATACATTATAGGCCTCCTAAAATATTGCACGTTGAATGTTGGCGGATCAAATGGATCTAAAAAAACTCTAATATGATAATGATCGGGAAATTTTTTTATCTACGTTTTTCACGTGATATTACGCAAAACAAATGGCTGTACTTAGTAGTTCAAATTGAAATATTTTCTTTAATGTGATAAAAAGGATGCGCAAGAAATGTCTTCTAATTGCATTTAAATGCTAATATCTTTGACTAAAAGGGGCATGAAATCGTTCATTATAATTGAAATTAGAATATCTACTTTTTTGTATAGTTGCTGATATTCAACTTCAAAAAAATTGTATCTTTAAACATTTCGAGTGACGAAGGGTAAGTGTTCTCTTTACCATTCGTATCTAAATTGCTGTATGTGGAATTGCTGCTAATTGGAATGTAAACTTGAAAATTTCCATTAATTTTTTTCATGGATTTACGTAGGAATTTTGAAGGGAACAAATTGTTCTTTATGAGATCTTGATATTTCTTTTAATCAAATCATCCATTTCTCGACTATAGAGAAATTGTTGAGCAATATTTCTTCAAATCTTCCTCCAAAATAAAATTTACCAGACTTTATCACTCTGCGTTTGGAAGCTCAACACATTGAATGTCGGTTCCATAAGTTCGTTATCAGTAAAGTAAACCAACATCATCTATACTCCCCTCTCATCAAACCTCACGCGATTGCTAGACACAATAGGGCGGTCGTTACAGACATCCGCCTATCAAGGAACGCCATACAGTGCAACACCCTTGTCCAACGCGTTTTTCCGTCACAGTATCGGGCGACGTTGTTTATATAGCCGCACTATTGCCTGGCTTCATGGTCTGCAGGTGATGACTAGCGAGTGGCTCCTATTCGCCCTTTGACCTATCATCCATGGCGCTAACGGCTGCTATTAACTTTTAAGAGCGATTCGCAAATCACCGCTGGACTCTGCACCGCACGCCCCCTAGCCCCGGGGAGGGTAAATGAGGGCGGGGAGAGGGGGGCCGTAAGGTGAATCAACGGGCGGAGAAAAATCTAGGTGGTGATAGATCGTAGGTGATGCAAAATGGGAGGGAGACGGAGGTGAGGAAGAGGAGGTGGAGTACGGGGAGTATTTTTTATTTTTTTTCTTCCTTTTCTTCTTCTTTTCTTTCTTCCTTTTTCTTTTTTCCCTTTTCCTTTTTGAGAAACAGCTAAAGCATATGCAGAGCTCGATCAGCTGCCGAAGCACATGGTTAATATAACACATGTGGAATATGCATATTTAAATAAGTAGAAATTATTTTTAAAAACGCTACGCGAGGGAAATGTGTCGAAGTAAACCATCTTTATATTTTTATGTAAAATGCCTTGCCGTTATATACTACCGTTAGTCAACCTCTTACAATAATAATATGCACCAAAATTTGTTTTCCTAACTAGGGACTTTTGCGTTGGCTAGACTCAAGGATGCTTTATGCTCATCGCAGACAGCAAAGGCTGGGGTGTTGCTGTTCACTTGAAATGCGCGAGCAAAGCGTATCAAATTGTCGATTGTTTTGTCCAGCTCATTAAATCCATTCAATTCAATTTATACATGTTATAACATTTGAATAATTATCCACTCTTCCATTTATCCGTGAGAAGCGAAGTCAGATGGAGAGAGGCGGGGTGAGGCAGGAGAAAACGAAGTGAAGCGAGGGAGTCGAAGGAGGCGGGGAGAGACGTTGCGAGAGGCGGGGAGAGGCGAGGTGAGGAGAGGTTAGGCAGCGAGAGGCGAAGTGAGAAAGGAAGATGATGGAGAGGAGGTGGCGGGGGTGGGGGAGAAGGGAAGGGGACTGAATGGATGGTGAGAGGCGAGTGGAGGCGGGAAGAGGCGAGCTGAGTAGTAGGCGAGTCGAAAGGGAGAGAGGGGAGCTGAGGCATGAAGTGGTACGTTAGTCGGGAAGCAACGTGAGATGGAAATAAGTGGGGATGTAGGACAGGTATGAGAAGCGAAGGGGGAGGCGAGAAAAAAGGAGAGTCATTTGAGAGGCTAGGTGAGACGGGCAGAGTGAGGTGGAGGTAAGTGGAGATGCAGGACATGTGAGTAGAGGCAGCGTTTGGGTAGGAGAGATGTGGCGGAAAAGACGAGCTGAAACGATGGCAGATGTGAGTTGGGGTGAAGAGAAGTGTCACGGCATGGAACGAGGAGAGTCGAGGAAGGGGGATGGGGGGAGGGAGATCTGGGCTGGGGCGGGAGATGACAGCCCCAGGCAGAGCGGGGAGAGCCATGAGGCGGCATGGCATGGCGGGGAAGTAAGACTAGCGCTACGGGGCGGGGAGAGGGGGACGGGGAAGTAGAGGTCGAGCAGATTGCGGGGTGACGACGGGCAGTCCATACAGAAATGGATATCCGCTATAAATACTCCACTTAGCCGTGGTTTATGTCTTCTCACTCCCAGATTTACGGCGCGAATCGGATTTCGCTTTATGAGGGCGCGACGGTGGCGCGGTGCGGTGGCGGGCACGCCCGGCGTGAGTCCGTGTTCGATTCTCGAGCTCGAGAGAACCCGTGTGTGCTATCTTGCTTGATTTCGAAACGTTCTCTGAGGCGCACAATTCTTTCTTTTGGTATACGATCAAAAAATATTTTCAAGCACTTTTTAATATAGGAAGCTCCTCTATCTTTCTTAGCAGAAAGTTACTATCTTTGGCCATCTGCGCGCTAAGATTTGAATCAAACGATTTTACTTCATAGTTGTTTTATTCATCTTCTTTGTCGAGGTCTTCTAGCAACTGTACTATTTCTCCACTTCAATGCTCTTACTGTTTTTTCATTCTTTTCTAAAGTTTGGCAAGTCTTTCTCAACTGATTAATTTCTTGCAACTTCTGCAGAGCAGATCATCCGTTCCGTAATACAAGATACATTAGAGCAATACATTATTGTTTTAATAGTAATTTTATCACATTTTTACTGGCAATAGAACTATTATTATCAGTAGTTAAACAATGTAAATATAATGGTAGGAAATGGTGCTGTCATGTTGGACCGAGGCCCCCAGCCGACTCAGAATAGTACTGAAGATGGTCGCAATTCGGCCGAAAAAGCTTTATGCCAAAATAAATACATACGACGAAACAACGCCTCAGATTAATTTACATTCATTTAAATGTAAATATAGTTTGGATAGAATGAATTAACTTCTGAAGAGGACATGTAAACGAATACAAAAAGTTAGCTTAATGTTTGTATGAATGTTATAATTTAATTTCTGCTTTTAATTGATTTAAGTTGTAAACTGAATTAATATTTAAAGATTCTTAAAATATTTATTTGCGTAGAATGTGATATTAATGAAATTTCATTATATATTTTTTGAAATACAGTAATTATCAAGCGCTATTAATATTACTCGTTTCAATTGTAAAATGGTGTATATCTGTCCCTTTATCACAAATATATGTGTTCAGTGCTTATCTACAAAAACAGGAGGAATAGTTACTAAAACAAGAGTAGAAATTATTTATTTAGATATATTATTTCTGATTCTTGGATTGCACATCGCCTATTTTTATTTATCGAGTCAAACTTCATCCTCACTAAAAAAAAAAAACATTTATTTTGAAATACCTTATAAACCTGAATGATATGCCCACCGTATGTCGGAAGAACATCAGTGCGTTGAATTTTGCACCGAAATGAATCTCAGAAATGGTAATTCTGCAGGCGATTTAATTTATTGTCTTGCGCCACTCTGCAGCTTTGCACCCTCTGGACCGTATATTTCACATGTGCTTGCGTAGACATGTGCTTCGATATAAAGCACCGCCTAAGTAATTAGAGTTCGTAATATTGTACTGATTTTGTGAGCCTGAAATTATAATCAGTTCGCGAGGACGTATAACTTTATTGATACTTGTGAAAATGACCAGCTCACCCGTGAGAACTCGAGACAAATAATACCATTTGTTCAGTTTTATAAATTTTGTTTCCGAATTAGTTAAGAGCAATCTTCATTGATATTAAATTGTACTGACAGATATGAAGAGGCATGTTACTAATGGCTACATAAACTGAAGATTGTGTTACTTCATTTCGAAATCCTAAAGAACTGGTCGACATTTTTATTTTCCAATTTTTCAAAGAATATAATTGTGACATTAGCCACGTACTCACGTAGTGTAGAATAATTCTAACCAACATAAATCTTACAAAATGTAAAATATGTAATTATCAAACCACCAAATGGGAAAGAGATGAATTGAAACTTTAAAAAACAACAAAAAATACGAAAAACAAAACAAAATATAATGTAGATGCACTTTATGCTGTAAATATGCTATCAGGAGAAAAATTGCAATCTGATATTAGAAAACCAATGAAAATAAGAGCATATTGAAGGTGAAAAGGAATAGAAATGCAGAAATGTAATAATTTCGGAAAGAAGAGAACTGGCCATTGCAAACATTCCGTGAAGAGCCCTTTATAAAGTATATGCGAAGTCTAGAAAAATAGAAAAGTGTTTGTGGTGAATGTTTCTCGTCGAAACACTGAATAGGAATAGAAAAGAATAGAAAGGCAAAAATGTAATGATTTCGTGAAGAAGAGAATTGGCCATGACGAACATTCCACAAAGACCCATAAAATATAGGCAAAGTCTAGGAAGATATGAAAGTGTTAGTGGTGAGTTTTTCTTGTCTAAACACTGAAGGGCAAAAGAAAAACAATAATCTATCGTCTCCTTGAAGGAAATATAATCTGTATAATTTGATTATAAATGAAATTATCGACTTTGGGAAAACCAAGGCTGCTCCACACGCCGCGAAACCAAATGCTCATTGCCGCCGGCTGCTGACCACTGACCGCTGACCGCTGACCACTGTCCGCTATGCTGCGACTCCTCTTCCGGCCGAACGTCCACCACTTCCGGTCGGTTTCTCCGGCAACCCGACCGCGTCGGGGCGCAAACTCTGGACCCGGAGTGGGGCTGAACTCGTCCTCCCTTCCCTCTTCCCTGAGCCCTCCTTCCGTCTCCGCCCCGTCTCAACCCTGTGCAGTCGCACATCGAGTCTCCACATGCCTCACTATCCTCACTTGTCCCCCTGATCCCCATCGCCATGGCGCGTACGGGTTCTTCCGTACACTCACCCCACTCCATCCACGCTGCTGCCTAGCGCTAATAAGGCTGACTTCCTCACGCTACACCCTTCTCAGATATGCCCCGTCCCACTCCGCCCTTTCCTGACTCCCTTCCTTACTTCGCTGTGGCCCATTTCGTCTCCACTTCTTCCGTTCTTCCTCATCCCGTACCCTGCCGCGCTGTGCCCCATCCCGCTTAACAGGCAGATTTGCGGAGGTTGCCTCCTGCCCCGCCCTGTCTTGCTCCGCTTATCCCCGCTGCCTCGCCCTGTCAACCTCCTTCTCTTCCTCACTGGCTCTTCCAGGCCCGTCCCCCCCTCTCTGCCACGCCACGCCCCACATTCTGCTCTGACCCTACTCACCCCTCTCTGCCACGCCACGCCCCACATTCTGCTCTGACGCTACTCACCTCTCTCCGCCACACCACATCCCACATTCAGCTCTGACCCTACTCACCCCTCTCTGCCACGCCACGCCCCACATTCTGCTCTGACCCTACTCGCCCCTCTGCCACGCCACGCCCCACATTCTGCTCTGACCCTACTCACCCCTCTCCGCCACGCCACATCCCACGCGGTAACGTTCTGTTGTGCTCTGGCGTGTCCTCCGGCCTCGCCCGGCCCTCCCCCCCACCTCGTCGTTTCGCGCGTGGGTCAGCCCCTCCAGACTCACCCCCCCGCACCCGCCCTGTCTCCGACCCGTCTCTTCCCGTCCCACGTCTCCGCCCCGCTGCGCCCCGCCCCTGCCCCACCCAACCGCCCCACAACCGACCCGCACCCGGTCCACCCCGGCCCGCACCCGCCCTGTCTCCGACCCGTCTCTTCCCCGTCCCATCGTCTCCGCCCCGCTGCGCCCCGCCCCGCCCACCGCCCCTTTCCCCCCGCTTCGTCTTCCCCGTTCCTCGTCTCGGCCCTGCCCGGCCCCATCCCACCCGCCCCGCCTCCGCCCAAAACAACCGTCGCTCCCCAATGCGCGTTCTCGTGTTACCGACGGTTACTTTGACTCGCATTACTCCGTTCCCCCTCCCCACGCGCCTTCACATTTCCGTTCTTCCCGCCCCCCGTCCTTCCCCCCCCCCCCCTTTCTACGATTCCCCCTCTCGCCAATTCCCTCTTTCTCCGATCCACACCTCTCACCCTCTCCACGCTGCCCCGCCTCACTCCGTCACTTTCCATCTCTCCTTATCGTTCCTCCCACCTCTACCCTCCTCCCGCCTTTCCCCCCCTCCCCGTCTCGTCCCGCGAGCCCCGTCCTAATAGGCCCCCCTTGTTCATCCCGCCCTTCTCCACTCTCACCAGACTACCCTACACCTCACTGCCTTCCCCCTTGCCTTAATTTCTCACTCATTTCTACTTCTTTCCTTTCCTTTATCTGTAACAGCTTCTCTCTCTTGCTTTCATTTTGGCGTTCTCTCTCGATTCTCCTCTTCTCAATTTTACCTTTCCTAGCCCTCTTTCTGCCGTGCAGGAATGTTCATGTCTTCTTGTGTTCGACTCAATCTAACAAGTTTAATTGGTGCAATGTTTCGATTCGTTATTGGAGTGTTTGCTGCCATATACTATCCCATTCGCCTCCTCTCCCTCCCCTTCGCTATAATACTTACTGTACTCGCTGTAACTCAAATAATTAACTCGATTTCTTTTTTTATTCGTCTATTCAACAGTTCCTTTTGAAATCATTTCATATTTTCTCCTTTTCATTTTGATGGCACATTCTGCCTAACGCCTCTAAACTGTATTCAGTTTTTTTTCACAATTTATAGGATGTGGTGGTATATGTGATACAATTCATAGAAGGTAGTTCTCGTTTTCTACTTAAAAAATAATATTTTACGTTTGTGAGATTATCTCATTCGTTTTTTCTCTTGCAGCTGACTTTAAAAAATGTCACCTAAGGATTCTTCACAAATGAAGTTCATGCCCACTTCGCGATTGCTTTTTAGTTTATGTAATATAAGGTGAGCGTCCACAAACAACAATTTAGGAAGCAACTCTCTCTTAGGACAAGTGCAAAGGAGAGAGTATTTCACTCATTTGTTGGAATATCTGAGTGAGTCTCAGACGCAGTTACACAACGGGACAATTCTTCCTTCAAAACCTTTAAACAAATTATTTCTACATAAAAGTCGCAATCTTTAAAGCGGTATGTGCTATGTGTACTTATTGATTTAAACGTTAAACGTAATTGCAACAACTGATCATCCTCCTCGATATTGAGCCATATTTATTTATTTATTTAACGTCAAAAAACAGTCAAAACTGTATGACGTGCTATGGGGAGAAGTGAATTCTTTGCACGTTTTCCAAATTCTGTGATCCCTACACTAAGTTATATCCTATATTACATGAATTTTGAGTTAATTAAAAAAATTAAAAAATAAAATAAGAAAACCGCTCTCATGTAAAAAAATATTTTCAAGGATAAATCAGCAATAAATTTTGGGCTCTTATCCATGTTGTCCTTCGTAGTAATACTTCCTGCCGCGACAATATGGAAACGATACTTTGAATAACTATATTTCCACTGAATTCTAGAAGACGTGAACAGATAATGGAGTTACTTTAATGTCCAGAAGCAAAACAAGAGGCCATCTCAGCATTCGCTCAAATGATCAGCCTTCACTTTCATCTTTCTAGTCCTCTTTCGTTTTGGCGATGGTTCTCATTTTCATACCTCCCAGTTGCTCCCTCCCCTGTGCGTGGGCTTAATTCTGCCGTCTGCGCCTTTTCCACATCACCACTTCCTTTGCGTCGCCGCGTCCTCGCTGCCCCGCCCCTTTCGCTCGTAATGATGAAAAGCCCCGTCTGAATACAAAGTATTGATCTGCCTGACGCGCGCACAGACCGCCGGGTGTTTGTGTTGTCTTTGATGTCCCTGCCAAGCGAAAACGAGCATTCGCGACCGCCGCCATCTTCTTTTCGGTTTGTTTGCTCCGCAAAGATAACTCCGCAGTTGTAACAAATAAGGGAATCGTGGATGAAAGTAGTTTGTGAGATAACTGGTGTTGGTGTTGACCAGCGAAAGTTTTGAAAATCTCTGACTGTTGAAGGAAGTTGAATACTTTATTTTGAGCATTGTCGCTATATTTTCCAAGATGACCTTCGAGTGTTGAAGTGTGGATTAATGGCTGGTTGTGTTAAATGAAATGACAGTCAGCCAACTCACAGGAGTAACAAGACTCGTAGATTAATTAATAACTCCGTATAATTATTTTACGTATACAATATTTTAAAAAATGTACGTACTAAAATTCTGTATTCTTGTTTTTTCAATGTTGAACAAATGATTACAATAATGATTTCTGTATAGAAAAGTTTACTAGCACCTCTTCAATTGACTCCGTTTCAAATTTCGGTTTTTATTACCTTACATAGACACTTTTAAGGAATAGGCTTACTGGCATGGTTAAATTCTACCAGATTCTAAAACGACAAGTCATTCTGTCGTATAATATGATTATAGTAATGAAGTCATTAGTACAAAGATTAACGATTGATTATTTTTAAGAAGTGCTGCATATGCTGTATTGATCAAAATGATTCACCAAGAGTTCTAAAGTTCAACAGCAACATTTTTGCGTACCTATTTACGAAAAAAAGCCTTAATTGCCGTTAGGCAACCTCTTACAGTAATAATATGCACCAACATTTGTTTTCCTAATTAAATCTTTTTTTAAACAAAGAAATGTAATAACATGCACCAAAATTTGTTTTCTTTACAACAATGCTTCTTTAAATGAAGAAATGAAGGCAATATTAATAGGTATATGTGTGAATTTGACACGTCATTTTAATGTAAAACACACGTCACGTTATATTTCTGAAAAATCAATTACTTTTCTGAGAGAGATAGCAGTATAATTATGAGTTTATCGTAGCTTTTCAAATGAACTGGAATCCGTTGCGTTCGGCGATTATGAAACCAGCGGAGACTGTTTTGGTTGCGGCTTGGGTCTGGGTACATCCGCTCTTCCCACAGATTCACACCCGCTCTGTGATCTTTCCAACGTCATCACAGACTTTCAGCGTCTACTTTCCGCGGCTTAAGCTCGTCGGGACGCGCAAAATTATCTTTCGCGTTTGACGCTCGACTTACGCGGACCCCGATACTCAGCGACTAAGTTCGTGTGTACTTTGGAAAGAGATCGGCGCTTCCATAATGGTCGAGGCGCGTTCTATGGTCTCTCACCCGATAGGAGGCAACTTTGAGAACAACGCACCTTGCGCGAAAACTCTCAAGCTGACCTTGCGAGTTGCTGAACCAAGTTGATGTAACGCGCATTTTGTTTACGTGCGCGTAATTTAATGATAGACGGAATCGGGGGCGGGGTCAAAAACACGGAGTTTTGTTCTTGTGTTTTTTTTGGTCAAATTCTGCGTTAAATTCTGTGAAAGTTGGTGTTTGTTTTCTGATCATAACACATTTATTTATTGAGTTATTATGTTAAGTATTTAGCATCACAAAACGAGTCTTTTGCTTAGCTTTGGAGATATTTTTGTGAACTACCTACCTTTGAATTAAAAATTTTAACTATTGTCATATTAGGCCAGACTAAAATAAAACTTTGCTCGTTTTAATATTTGTATTAATTGGTTACTTTAGAAGATTCAATGCATCGTTTAAAATTTTTATTAATTTTGTGTTACATACTAGAATTTATAATGGAAGAAAAATGGTGTTGAAAAGCACAGTTTGTAAAAAAAATTCATTAGTATGGAAATAAATATTAGCGTTGTTTTGTCATGTTTCTTTTTCCTTAAATCTTTTTCGGTCACTTTGCGTCCATCTTCAGTGCGATTCTGAGGAGACTGAGGGTCCCGGTACAGGCAAAACAGTTCATATTTATTTCTATAATGATGCCCAGATCGTAAACACCACACAATTTTCAACGATTCAAATCTTATTACTGTTAAGAATGTGAAATTGAACAATTTTGGATTAAAGTGACTATGGTTCAAGCACTAAGAATCGCAATTTTTCTGACGTTTCATCAGTCAGTGTACTACAAAATTCAGAAATTTCCCATGGGATCAAATAAGGTTTACCAACTACCCAATCATAAGTGCGAAGTTCTGCCAGATCGTGAGGAATAGAGTCGCACATGTAAATACGGGATTCGCCTATCGCCAAGCTCTGAGGAGGAGTGAGATCAGTGTGGAGAAAATATTATTGGTCGCAGACGGTATACTTTTGCTTAAGGAACTGCAACATCCGCTAGAAGTTATTGAAGAAAACGACGGAAAAGTGTGGTAGTCGTGCGTCTGTATCATTATACAGGCAGCTATCAGCTTCGTTTCTGCTGTTAATCTTATGTGGAAGACTTACATGAGCGTATTTCAATTGTTTGTAGATAGCTTTAATGTCTAAGTAGGTTTTCAATGTTTCGGTAATTTTATTGGGACCGAAAAGTTGAACAAAAGCGCCTCAAAACAACTAACGGAATTTTGACAAGTTCTGTTTATATACATACTTTTTTGTGCATGGATATTAGTTATACAGTAGAAGGTAATTAATAATTACGCTTCCTCTTGTATTCAGCTTAAGATAATTCGGGGAATGAGAAATTTTATATAATTGGTTTATGTTGATATATATTTCTTCTCTAGTAACAATTTCTGAGTAAACAATTGCTAGACTTTTGTTCGAATGTCGAAATCTCTATTGCACGTAAGTTCTGTTTTCTCCTTCACCTCCTAACTTCTATAACCGACCAGTAAAATTAGACACAAATTAATATGAGGGCACTTCCCCTTCTTCCTCAGATGCTTTCAATGAAGTGCAACATGAAAGTCGCATTATAATGCTTGGTACACGATAAGCAGTATTGCGTCAATTCAGTGAACATTACATTTCGCATTGTTTTACGACAAACTCATTCGAAAATAAAATTGTAACGTATTGAATTCAAGGACTTCGCGTGAAGTTTCATCTAATGATGACGGTAATTACGTCCAGAAAATCTCATTTTAACTACATTAATAAAAAAACAGTCGGCCAGTAGCGCTACGCTAATTACAACATAGAATCTTCGTGAGCATTAATTAGTTGATGAATACAGCATTGATAACGCGACTGATACAAAAAAAATGAAACGGTCCAATCGCGGACGAAAGGAAAGGGGAAGTGAGTGGGGGAGAGGGAGGGGACGAGTGAGCAATCGAATTTTCATCCGCGAGCGACCACCCGATGTATTGCGAAAGCTCGGGTGCGCTGCGGACGGAGAATTAAAAACGGTCTGCCCACGCGTTTCAGGCGCATTGGCCTGCTTCAAACGCAGAAGCCGTGCGGGGGTGGGCACAAGAGAGAGGGTTGGAAGGGGTTGGAGAGGGTCGGAGAGGGGTGATAGAGGCCCTGCATGCGCCCGCTGCCAAATTTCCCGATCAGAAATCGCCTGACGGCTCTTTTTCGCCTCCGCGCTGTTGGGTCGCAGGCAACGGTTGTTAGGGGGTGGGCGAGCTTCTCTGCTGGAGGTGGTTGGTTGCTGATTATGAAATGGCAGGGTAGTCGTTTGATTGATTGATTACGTATTCCGGGCGCGTGAACTGGTAAGGGCATTAGTACCGTAGGGAAGTGCATGCTTTTCATCGGAAGGTGACGGTGATCTACCGCTTAATGATGAAATTGGGCGCCGACCTACACGTCAGCCAGCGGCGTTTTCCTCAACCAGTTCCTTCAGCCTCTCAACCAACCTCCCACCAGCGAGGCCGCCCCAGCCGAAGGCAACGGTTGTTACAGGCTGAGCAAATTTTTCTGTTGGAGGTGGTTAGAAGTTGATTGTGAAATGCTAGGGCTAGTGTTACAAAATATGGCTGTAGTGGTGGTTCATTGCTCGTTGTAGTTTTATCAGAAAGGAAATTAAAGGTGTTGATTACCTACCTTTAGTTCCAATTATTTTATGATCTAAAATATCTTGTAGAATAATTTTGTCAGTTGAAATGTGTTCTTTGTTAACAAGTGTTGTAGATACTATAACTTGCCAATGTACGTGGACATGTACGGAAGACGAGTGATTGCCTTCCTTGTGGGAACAATCAATACTTTAATTCCCAACATTTAATTCTCATGCTAGTGATGTAAGCTCGTGGCGTGTTTCCTGACATCATCTTTATAATAAGAAGAAATAGATAAATCTCATGTTGATTTGTAACCGAAAGATAACTTCTATCGAGATTCTTAGGCGAGATTCTTAGGCCACCAAAAGTGCGTATTTTCTTTTCCTTTTTGGTCCCGCGTTATCACTCAGCAGTCATCACATTAGTAACCTGACATAACATTTGTACCATGACCAGCATCTGACTCGGACAGGTGCGCACCTCTCTAGTTCTATATTTTATATTGCATAGAAACAAAATAATAATGTATAAAGGGTCTAGATCTATTAGTTTTTTAGTAACGAAGGAAAATAAGGAACGTATTTGAGATAGGAAACAAGATTTCAATAAACCACGTGGAATCCATTCTTAAGCTGAAGAAAATTAAAACAAACATTTAGAATAAATTTTTGAGTCCGAAATTGAAGCTTTTTTTCCACAAATTCAAGTTCTTCACTAATATTTGTTTAAAGTGATTCATTACCTGAAATACTTTCACTGCAACGCCTCTGACCGGGTGGTCCTCGATTCGAGTCCTGGTGGTGGCAAGATTTTCGTTACAGCCTTTTCAGCTAGGTCCAATTCAGTCGCTGTCTGGAGGAGAATTCTAGCGACCGGCTGCTCTGTTCGGTAGTCTTCCGGTTCCGTTGATCAAAACCAGGTGAATGCCGGAGCCGTATCCTAACAAACGGGCCACAGATCGCGCGCGATCTTTCCTTCCTTTTCCTCTTCCTTGTCCTATTCTCTCCCCTCTCTCTCTCTCTCTCTCTCTCTCTCTCTCTCTCTCTCACACACACACACACACACACTTACACTAACATGCACTACACTATCACATATTCTGGGAGATCGGTCGGGAGCTTAGAGTTTGTCCCGACTGGGACGGTGCCCCGTTGGTGGGAGAGTCCTGGTTAGGGGGAAACCCCAGTAGCTGACGGTAGGTCGGCGCCGGATCTCGCCATCTAACAGGGGAAGATCACAGCCATCTCTCGCGAAAAACCATGGACTACACAAACGGGACTAATGACCAAATCAGTTGACGCGCCCGAAAACACGAAATGTCAATCAATCAGTCATCCCCTTTTTGTGAGCGGCCAGTTCACACGTGTTCTTCCACCCGGCGGACTGCGATGCAAGCCGACGCACCGCTCAGGCCCCGCGCGTGGGCCACGTCATTTTGGGCGTCGATTCCCTGTCCCTGCGCACCGCCCCCTGTCCCTGCCTCCTCTCTTGTTCTACATCGCCGCTGCTAGGGCTGAGTGCTCCTGCGCCCTCGTCGTTGGTGCCTCTGTTAGCTGCCTTTGTTGCTGTTTCTGTCCCTTCACCGGCCTCGTCGCCGCCCTCGTCGCCGCCCTCGTCGCCGCCCTCGTCGCCGCCCTCGTCGCCGCCCTCGTCGCCGCCCTCGTTGCTGCCCTCGTTGCTGCCCTCCGTTGGTGCCTCTGTTGCCTCGCGCCCCGTCGCCGCCCTCGTCGCCGCCCTCGTCGCCGCCCTCGTCGCCGCCCTCGTTGCTGCCCTCGTTGCTGCCCTCGTTGCTGCCCTCGTTGCTGCCCTCGTTGCTGCCCTCGTTGCTGCCCTCGTTGCTGCCCTCGTCGCCGCCCTCGTCGCCGCCCTCGTCGCCGCCCTCGTTGCTGCCCTCGTTGCTGCCCTCGTTGCTGCCCTCGTTGCTGCCCCGTCGCCGCCCTCGTCGCTGCCCTCGTGGCCGCCCTCGTTGCTGCCCCCGTGCTGCCCCTCGTGCTGCCCTCGTCGCCGCCCTCGTCGCCGCCCTCGTTGCTGCCCTCGTTGCTGCCCTCGTTGCTGCCCTCGTCGCCGCCCTCGTCGCTGCCCTCGTGGCCGCCCTCGTTGCTGCCCTCGTTGCTGCCCCGTTGCTGCCCTCGTTGCTGCCCTCGTTGCTGCCCTCGTTGCTGCCCTCGTCGCTGCCCTCGTTGCTGCCCTCGTTGCTGCCCTCGTTGCTGCCCTCGTCGCTGCCCTCGTCGCCGCCCTCGTTGCTGCCCTCGTTGCTGCCCTCGTTGCTGCCCTCGTTGCCGCCCTCGTTGCTGCCCTCGTTGCTGCCCTCGTTGCTGCCCCTCGTTGCTGCCTCCGTTGCTGCCCCGTCGCCGCCCTCGTCGCCGCCCTCGTCGCCGCCCCGTTGCTGCCCTCGTTGCTGCCCTCGTTGCTGCCCTCGTCGCCGCCCTCGTTGCTGCCCTCGTCGCTGCCCTCGTTGCTGCCCTCGTTGCTGCCCTCGTCGCTGCCCTCGTTGCTGCCCTCGTTGCTGCCCTCGTTGCTGCCCTCGTTGCTGCCCCTCGTTGCTGCCCTCGTTGCTGCCCTCGTTGCTGCCCTCGTTGCTGCCCCTCGTTGCTGCCCTCGTTGCTGCCCTCGTTGCTGCCCTCGTTGCTGCCCTCGTTGCTGCCCTCGTTGCTGCCCTCGTTGCTGCCCTCGTTGCTGCCCTCGTTGCTGCCCTCGTTGCTGCCCTCGTTGCCGCCCTCGTTGCTGCCCTCGTTGCTGCCCTCGTTGCTGCCCTCGTCGCCGCCCTCGTCGCCGCCCTCGTCGCCGCCCTCGTTGCTGCCCCTCGTTGCTGCCCTCGTTGCTGCCCTCGTCGCGCCCTCGTCGCCGCCCTCGTTGCCGCCCTCGTTGCTGCCCTCGTTGCTGCCCTCGTCGCCGCCCTCGTCGCTGCCCTCGTGGCCGCCCTCGTGGCCGCCCTCGTCGCCGCCCTCGTCGCGCCCTCGTCGCCGCCCTCGTCGCCGCCCTCGTCGCCCCCTCGTCGCTCCCTCGTCGCCTCCCTCGTCGCCTCCCTCGTCGCCTCCTTTGTCGCCTCCCTCGACCGCCTTCTCTCGCGATAAAATTCACTACACTTTCGGACTAATGATCTTAATGAGTTGACGCGCCCGGAATCACTAATCAATCATTCAATCAAACCCTGCCTCCACCCTTGCCCTCTTTCCTTGTGTTCGCCCCTGCGTTTCTTCCTACCTCTCCTTCTATGCTCGCCGCCACCCCTGTTCCCAACGACTCCACCACCACCACCACCGCCGCCGCCGCCGCCGCCGCCGCTGCCGCCGCCCCTGCCGCCGCCGCCGCCGCCGCCGCCCGCCGGCGCCGCCGCCGCCGCCGCCGCCGCCGCCGCCGCCGCCGCCGCCGCCGCCGCCGCCGCCGCCGCCGCCGCCGCCGCCGCCGCCGCCGCCGCCGCCACCACCACCGCCCCACCACCATATTAGCGCGGCGCGGGAGATTAAAATGTCGGGCACTAATTGCGATCGGAGTGCGGAGCGGCCGGCTGCGGTCTCGCTCGTTTTTATTTCGCCCGCGCCAGCGTCCAGCGAATTCGATAACGCCCCGACCTTCCGCCGCCGTCCTTTGCATGGGCTGGAGTGAGAGCGCGGGCACCGCGTCGAGAGTCGGCGCGCGGAAGTGTGTTCATCCGCGACGGAAAAGCAGACTGAGCCTGATAACAGCGGTAAAACTTTGCATTTGTCAACGTTCGTTTTGTCACCATTCTTTGAAAAGCAAGAAACGGGGAAACAAATATATCGTTTTAATTTGATTTGATTTTTTCGTGTCTCCGGGCAAGTCAACCACTTTGGTTATTAGTCCCGTTTGTGTAGTGCATGATTTTTCTCGGGATATGCGCGGTGATCTTTCACCGCTTGATGGCGAGATCCGGCGCCGACCTACCGCCGGCTAGTGGGGTTTCCCCCTAACCAGGACTCTCCCACCAGCGGGGCATCACCCCGGCCGGGACAAGCTCTAAGCTCCCGACCGACCTCCCGGAATATGTGGTAGTGTAGTGCATGTTACTGTATGTGTGTATGCATAAGGGGAGAGGATAGGACAAGGAAGAGGAAGGACAGATCCCGCGCGGTTCGTGGCCCGTTTGATAGGGTACTGCTCCGGCATTCGCCTGGTGTTTGATCGGAGAAATCACGAAAAACTACCGATCAGAGCAGCCGGCCGCTAGAATTCTCTTCCAGACAGCGAGTGAATTCTACCTAGCTGAAAAGCTAGTGTCGAAAATTCTGCCGCCGACAGGACTCGAACCTAGACTCATCAGTTGATGCACTGAGCTACCGCTCCCGTTTTGACATTTTGATCTTTATTCTGATTTCAGATAAAATATGTGCGGTTACACTAATATGAATTAGGGCATTATTGTATGTTCTTCTTTCATTTTCTTTCAAAAATGTTGCTTCTGACCTGTTCCCATTGTTCATGTACCCTTAGAGTTCACATAATAGTTAACGCAGTAAGATTTAATATCAAAACTATAATAAAGTGTTTTTCATTAGAACGCCACTGCCATAGATGAAATGGAAAACAGATTCAATTTCGATGATTATGTTTTTTGTGATTATTCCAAGTAAACCTCTAAAGAACTAAACCTATATTTCGCGTCATTTATACTTAGATGTAGGTACAAACGATCGCAAATGATTTAATCTAGTGTCACAGCAATGTAGATACTGCAATTTAAATTTTTTTAATAAAGTAATTTCTGAATAAAGTGCAGGGATTTTCTATTGTGATATCATATTCATAATTCATTATTTGTATACTTCAAGCGATTGTCTAAATATTGAAATTCCTGTACGTCTCTTCTTTCACGAACGCTTTCAAGTATGTAACATTTCTGGATCGCTGCCGCTCCTCAAAAAACATCATGGCGCCAGTTTCGACTTTAGCGATTTTTCAGGTATCAATTTGGATCTCGTCTCGTGCGAGATGGGATTGGCGAGGAAAATTCGGATTTTCTTTGAATACATTTTGAAGAAATACCTGCTTTGACGGCGACGGAAATGGGCTTACGTCTTCGATGTTTTCGCTTGCCTGAAGTTTCTTCGTGACTCAATGCGATTGAATGAGATTTTTTGCTTAGATTCTGGGCGAAATCGCCTCTCGTGTTCTTATACCTCGTGATCTCGGCGGCAGCATCTCTCGTGCAGGAATAGGGTTGTGGTGGCGACGTCGATGTATAGAACAGCCTGTCTAGCCGCGTCGATTTATCTTGTAGCCCGAGAGGCGAACCACAAAAGAAGGTGGTAACGTGTGAGGGTGTCGTTCATTTTATCTGAGAAGTCTGTTGCGTGATTATCTCTTCCGGCAGAACATGCTATTTTGAAGTTAGAACATACGCCGAGGAAGTGAAAGAACGTAAGAAATGTGTTCTTGTTGTGTTGCCAGTAAAGGTCGACTTTCGTTTTCGAATCATCTAATGTAATTCTACTTTAATGTCGGAATTGGAAACTGTTTTTGTAAGTACGAACGTATACTTACAGCCATCGTACGCAATCAAGCAAAATTGCACGTATTTTAAGTTGTTACTATTTCCTAAGTATCAAATTTTGAGCGATTATAATTTTGAGATTTTGAGAAACTTAGTTTAAAACCAGATTCTAGGAAAATATTATGTCAAAAATAGTATTGGATTTCTGGAGTCGTAGGCTTCCACGGCCGGAGTCATTGAATTCTTGGCTGTCCGGGATTAGCCGCGTCATGTTCCATAGAGCTGACGTTTCGGTCATCTTGTTGTCAAGCCTTCTACAGAGCTATACTGCTGATTAAGCTATTCAGCAGTATAGCTCTGAAGAAGGCCACAACAAAATGGCCGAAACGTCAGCTCCATCGAGCATGACGCTGCTAATCCCGGACAGCCAAGAATTCAGTATTGGTTTTTGACTAATATCGTAAGACTAACGTAACAAGGCGTAATACACATACTCGTGTTATTGAGATGTTATACTTTTTTATGTTGTAAGGTAGAGATCCAAAATATCGTTGTAAGTTAGGGATCCCAAATATCCCTCAACGGAAGACTAAGAAGTCTTCGGCGGTCTCGTGGTGTGCAGCTGTCAAGCGAAAGGGCGAATGCTCCCGAAGGCCGAGAGGAACAAAAAGATGAACTTCGAAACCGAACGGGATCAACACGCTGCAGCTTTTCTATGGAGCCAACTAACGCGAAAGCAAGTGTCCCCGAATCCGGCGGGTGGATGGGAATCTGAGCTCGGCGCCCGAGGCCCCACTGAAAGCCGAGAGAGACTCATAATTCTTCCGCGCCGAGCGCCGGCGTAAACAACACTGCGGGGTTGGGGGAGCACATGAGCGTGGAGAGGGCGTGGCGCGGAGGACGGGGGCGTGGGGAGGTGAAGAGGACGGTCCGATCGGGTGGAGCACGCGAGGCGGGCTGGTGGGAACGGACCGAGAGGGAGTGGTAAATGAGGACGGAGGACTTAGGATCGAGGGGGACGGAGAGGAATGATCATGGGCATTGTGAGTGGGCCGTCACAGGCGGGGAGCAAAGCTCAGAGATTGGGGGTGCGAGGGGGCGTGTTGAAGTTGGGGCTGGGGAACGGGGCAGTTTCAGGAGCAGAGAGGGAAAGTGACGGGCGGGTTTTAACCGGGGGAGGGGGAGGTCGGAGGTGGGAGTGGCTGGAGGAGGGGGGATGGTGAGCAGGAGGCTCAGAGGTTGGGGAGAGCGTGGAACCTGGAGTGGGTGGCTTGTCCAGGTTTGGGGCAGAGGATGGGGCAGCGGGGCAGTTGGGTGGAAGAAGGACAAGGGAACGGGCCACGTTAGGGAAAGGAAGTGGACGGAAGAAATTGGGTCCGGAGTGAATCCCCCATCCCCCCAGACCCAATTTCTTCCGTCCACTTCCTTTCCATAATGCAGGGGTGGGCAGGAGTGCCTGGGTTGGAGCAAAGGGGTTAGATGATGGAGCGGGACGTGAAATGCTTGGGGCGCGGAGTGGGGTGAGGGAATGGTGAATGGGCGGTCACAAGGGGTAGAGGGGCGTAGGGCTTGGATGCGTGGCGCTCTGGGGGGGCGGGTTTGTCAGCGGTGCTTCACAATGAGCGTCAGTCGTGGCAGCAGAAAGGAGTCGACGTCGTTGGATGCTTGAGGCAAGGGATGAGAAGGGGAGAGGAGGTGTTATCAGCAAGAAGCCTCCATCAGGGGAACAAAGGTGAAGACCCGGCCGATCGCAGAGAATAGGCTGGCTTCGAGAATGGACTGGCTCGTTGGGGTATTTTCGAGCGATTAAAAGGTTCAAAATATGTATTGAATCGTCTCATTTGTTATTTTTTTACTGTTTACTATTTGTACGGATTCTGCCTTTTCTTTTTCTCGCGGCATTTCCTGCCTGTTTTGTTGCTTTACTTCTCTCTTTTAAGAGGATGTGTGTAGAAGCTCGTGTAGGAATCTTCAACATTTCGAAGCTGGTGACGTTCTGGAAGTTGGGGTTAGCTCCTCTGAGAAAATACACACGAACGACAAGGAGCATCTAAACTTTGTCATCGAAATCTCGCATCTGACCTCTGGTGGAATTTTCCTTACATTGTTGACGTTACACTGAAATTTGTATGCTGCATTTTACTTCGTTCTCAATGACAGCGCACTTTTGTGCATGTTTCCTATTCTAATATTACTTCATAGATTTATTATTATTAAACTTGATTATTTGTTCTTCCTTATTATATTGGTAATTTAAATATTTTTGTATATTGATAATTATTAATCTATATTTGTCAATTTTATTGATTCTGCCATGTAATAATTAAATGAAGTAATATTCTGTTGCCACTAAATAAGTACTAGATTCATTTGATCAAGGACACAGGCAAAGTATACTCTCCGTTTTTGGAATGTCCAAGAGCTCTTAATAAATTTTATTATTTTTTTCGGTTAATTATCAAGTTCATAATCTTTTTACTTACTGGGGAATTGTCTACTTGACCTTTTACTTCGTTTGTTTAATGAAAAACATTCGTGGTGTCTTATAATGTCTTATCATAAATTTCATTCACTCCACTTCTCTTTATGACACATAATATTGTTCGAAAGGTTTACGAAGCGATTATTCTGGAGAATGTAACTGCTACCTTGCAAAATGCTAAATTCTTATAGTAAGATCTTTCCAATTTCGGTTAGCGATTTCATTTCCTTGCAATTCTTACTTGGGAAACGACTTTCATTAGCGAGTGCGAGCTCGTAAATCAAACAGTCAAAAAGGTGACGCTCGGAACATTCCAGCAAAAAGTAGCCTCCGACGGCGTATTTCCCAACGTAATCGTGCGCGTCGAAAATAAATCTTCTCGGACGCGTCCCAAGACGAACTTCACCACGCAGAGGTTACGACCTCCTTGAGTGCGTGCGAATTGAGGAGGGCTATAAAGCAAAGTCCAGGGGGCGGGGTGGGGCGGGGCGGGGCGGAGCAGGACGCAGTCGGGAAGCGCGGAATAAACGGGGGTGAAGAGGTTGGGCGGGGAGCGGGTGGGGATGTGCGAAGGGGGGAAAAGTGGGGAATAGGAGAAAGGGTGAGAGAGAGAGAGAGAGAGAGAGAGAGAGAGAAAGAGAGAGAAGGGTGAGAGGGCATGGGTTGGAGCATGGTTGGGAGGCGTCAAGCGAGGGAGAATGAATGAAGATGCGGGTTTTACGGCGAAGAGGAAAGAGCGAGTCTGGGAGAACCGGGTCGAGGTGAGATGAGGGGAACAGGGAGAAAGCTGCTCATGCCATGGTAGGATAGGGCGGGGCAGGGCATGGCAGGGCAGGACAGGTCATGGCAGGGCTTGGCGGCCCCCGAGGGGGGAGTGGTGACTCAGTGCATCAACTAATGTCAATGCAGCGCCTCTGATCGCGAGGTCCTAGGTTCGAGTCCTGACGGTGGCAAGATTTTCGTCACTGGCTTTTCAGCTAGGTCGAATTCAGCCGCTGTCTGGAGGAGAATTCTAGCGGCTGGCTGCTCTGGTAGTTTTCCGTGGTTTCTCCGATCGACACCAGGCGAATGCCGGACCAGTACCCTACCAAACGGGCCACGGACCGCGCGCGATCTGACCTTCCTCTTCCGTGTCCTATCCTCTCCCCTTACACACACACTTACACTAACATACACTACACTATCACATATTCCGTGCGACCAGTCGGGAGCTTAGAGCTTGTCCCGGCTGGGGCGGTGCCCCGCTGTGGGAGAGTCCTGGTTAGGGGGAAATCCCACTAGACGACGGTAGGTCGGCACCGGATCTCGCCATCCAGCGAGGGAAGATCACCGCCATCTCCCGCAAAAAAAGATGCACTACACTTACGGAACTAATACCAAATCAGTTGACGCGCCCGAAAACACGAAATATGAATCACGCGCATGACCCGAGAGAAACATGCACTACACTAACGGAACCAATGACCAAAGCAGTTGACGTGTCCGGAAACACATCTAACAATGAATCAAGCAAGCAAGCAAGCAACGCTGTCCATGAGGCCCAGAGGCGGGACGGCGAAGAGCAGCGGGGCAGTGCGTCGTAGGAAGTAACGAACTGCGCGCAAGGGCTCCGTGCGTCCCGCAGACGCCGCGCCCTTTGACGCCTCAGAGGGCGCTATTTCGCGCTCGTTGGTCGCCGGAACGCTGTCGCGCTCCTGCTTCCGGTTGCTGCCGCCTCCGGGTGGCGCTCGCCCGGAAATTCTTTCCATTACTGCCCCCTCCTCGGCGGTCGCCTCTGATTCTTCGGTCTTAAAAGTTTACGAGGACAGAGGAAAAGGCGCGGGCTCCGGAGATCTGCGTCCGCAGGAGAAGGAAAGTGGACTTGTATCCTTATGACGTCATAATAGACCCTGATGAGTACACCAATTAAAAGTTTATGGTACGTTAGTGTCAGAATTGTGAAAAAAAGCATTAAATGCTATAATTCAAATTTAAAAGTTTTAATGGTTTGATTTAGAGAAGAAACTCAATTATAAAAAATAAATAGGTGATACAGGTCTACAATAAGTAAAAAGTATAGACATTCAGGTGTCAAAATATATTTCAAATTTTCAGGCCAATGGGAATTGGGGGGGGGGAGTTCACTTGATTACTTTTTGCCAGTAAGCATGTTGTTTAGAATGTCTAATATCGGAGATACAGTTGCCCCTGATAGTTAGGCAACTCACCGTTCACGGGTGTTTCCTAAGTAAACGCACTCTCAAGGGACAACTCGCTCTCTTACAATGACTGTATAGAGTATTTTGTTTTCAGCATTTAGCTTTGTCGGCGTCAAATTTTTATTTTCATTGCCATGCTTGCACCAAAACTCATGGCCGTCAAATAAACACTCAAATGTAACCACTTTCAAACCCAACGCTAAATAGAAACTTAAAAGTACCAATAGTCTTTCACAGAAAAGAAACAGGCAGCTCAAGTTATCTTCAACGTCTAGAAACCCATCGAAATCCTCTAGCCATCAACCTCTTAGATGATAGTGAGGAAACTTACCGATTACCCACAATTACACTCTTATAAATAAATCCATTATAGATTATCAAGCTAGTCATTCTCTCTCTCTCTCTCTTACATATATTCCTGAACGTTGGCTTCTAATTAAAAGTAATTAAATTGACTCTTTCTATACTAGACTCTAGATGGCAGTGAAATGTACCATTGGGATATTCACCAACAAATTGTCATTATCAACTACAAATTTCTTATCATATTTGTTGAGGATATATTCCAACGGATGTACTCAGACCTTACACGGCAAATAAATATGCTACTGTTCTTGTATAATCGCGGTTGGAATGAAGTCGGATAAATGTTTATTTTCTTTCTGTATGCGGCTAAGAGGCCTTGCTTTGTAATACATTCCAGTTGCTTATTCAAGCACTTATATTATTTAATTCAGTCAAACTATTTCTCGTAATTCACCACTGCCATTCTCAGCAATATTTACTAATTATTTTTAATATAAAATAGGTTGTAAATAAATGAAGTCGTAGGCTTCCGCGGCCAGAGTCAATATTACATTCTTGGCTGTCCGGGTGACGCCGCGTTAAGTTATCAGATAACTTAACGCGGCGTCACCCGGACAGCCAAGAATGTAAGGTTGTAAATAAACCTTGTTCAAAATTTAAAAAAAAAAAAATTCTTTCGCCGTTCAAAATGTAGAGGCGCACTGGCAACGTCGTCACCGTGACCGGGAGAGACGCATGGCCGCCGGCGTGCCTGGCGGCGCGACCCGGAAACATAGCGTCGCCATGGTGACGCGCTGCGAGCGAGATTTATTCCCGAGGTCCTTCGTTACGCGTCCTCATCCCCTCCGCCCCCTCCCCTGCCCGCGCAGTCTCTCTCCGCGCCCGGGAGCGCCCGCGGGCAGGACTGCCACTCGCGTTTTTCTTCGTATTCTTCGCCGCGGAGGCGTTAGGCGGTAGCAATTCTCAGAATTCCGTCCAAGATGGTGCGCGTTGTACAACTTGTGTTCGCTTTTGTGACAAGAAATGCGACACAATTTTAATGAATGGCTAAAAATTTCGGAGAAGTTGCTTTTTCGTATCTGACAGCGAAAGAACATGTATGTGTCAGTTCTGGAGGGAGTTTTTTAGTATTTAAATTACATTTGAATGTGCGATGCTGATGGAATGAAATTATGTCAAAAAATTATGTTTGATGTACTCTTTTTAACTATATTTATATAGTAGTGATAAGTATTTCATGCTTTAATGTAAGAACTGTCAAAGCATTTTATGTAGTAGTATCGGCTTTGAAACAATTTATACCCATGTACCCATTGGTTTAAGGAATTCGTGTGTGTCTCATTGTCGGTTGTAGGTCACTTACGTGTCGCCTCTATTAATCTCATTAAATCAGAATATCTAGTACAAAATTCAGACCTAATTTTGAATTACATATTTCATCGTCATTTGCTATTATGTACAGATTTGATCAACATTCAATATCACAAGAAGACGTAGACATTCTCTAAAGTTCTTGTAAATTTTACTGGTAAAGGCGTCTCAAGGCATTTACAACTTTTACTGCAGTACTTCTGACTCACAAGTCCTGGGGTTCGAGTCCCGACGGATGCAGGATTCAGAACTCAGGCCGTGTTTGGAGGAAAATTCTAGCGACCAGCTGCTCTGATCGGTAGTTTTTCGTGGTTTCTCTGTGATGTATTTGCAGGATCCATGGTTAGATGTTCACACAAGTGTTTTTCAGTCTCTTTAATTTTGCACCAACAAATACAATAATTGTAACAAAAACAAATAAATAAGAATGTAGGGAGGACGGTGTTCTCGCCGTACGGTGTCTCTGGTTGATGACAGTGGCGCCGACCGTGCAGGTCGACGGCCGGCAGGGTCAGGCAACCGGGCCACTATAGTCCGGTGCGGCGATAACTTCCTCACCGGTGGCAGCGAAGTGGCTTGCTGCGGGACAGGTCACCGAAGATCTCAGCGGCGCCTACGGGGTCTACAGCTATCCATCCTCGTTCACTCGTCCTCTCAGGTACCGGTTATGTGACGAACTGTGGCACGTCGTAAGCAGCATGTAGAGAGAGCGCTCCGCTGCCAGGTTCGGGGTTTTACCCCCCGCCGCCCGGTGAAGGGGAAGAGGAAGAGCTGCGCCCCTCCAATAGCCGAGCGTAACCCCAAGTCCGCTTCTGATTAGGGGTTTACCATATACTCGTATCAACTCCAGGTGAATACTTGAGCAGTACCGTAACAAATGAGTCACGGACCGTCCGCGATTTTTCCTTCCTCTTCGTTGCCTTATACTCACTTTTTAATTACAAACACACACACACATACACACACACACACACACATACTCATATGCACAAACCGGTAGCTTTAGCTCAATGCATCAACTGATGTCACTCCAGCGCCTCTAACCGGGAGGTCCTAGCTTCGAGTCCTGACTGTATGTCGGCGCCGGATCTGGCCATCCAGCGGGGGAAGATCACCGCCATCGCCTGAGAAAAACATACACTACACTACCGGGACTAATGACCGAAGCAGTTGAAGCGCCCGGAAACACGAAAAAATCAATCAATCAATCAATCTGACTCCTTGAGATTACTCTGAGCGCTCAGACATTGACTGTATTGGTAATTGTTCTTTGTTTGTCAATCAATCATATGCGCAACCGAGAGACCAGTCGGAAACTCTGAGATTGCCCATCTGGGGCGGTGCCACGTCAGAGGGAGATAACTGATGGAAGAAAATCCCCACGAGCCGACACAGGTCGGCGCTGAATCTCGCCATCCAGCGCGCTAAGAAACACATACCACGCATACGCGACTAATGACCTTAGCAGTTGCCAAGCCAGGAATCACTAACCAATCAATCAATTTTCCTAATTCTAATAACTGGAATATGTAGGTTATACCAATTCATTTCTTTAAGCGTTCGCCGTACTAGTTTCACGTCAAGCCAAAGAAACTTCACAAAAATAAGTAATGTCTGTGAAGATCTTCAAACTTCAAACAAAAAAGTTTTATTGAACGCCACTACTTACACGACTTTTCATAAAACTTGCTTCATTCTGGAAAATGTACTTCTGTTTGTACGATATCATCAATAGTAAAATCATGTTTGCAAATTGTTTCTTACTGAATATCTTTACAGTAAATTAAACGAGTTTTATTCTCTTGTTCTGTTCACCTTGTGGGCATGAAATTCTGAGAATAACTTTTGTATTTGAACCATATTATCAAGGGAAAGAACATACTTGTAAAAAAAAGTGTTTGTTCTTGAATATCTTCACATTAAATTTGACAAATCTTATTCAACTTTTTTTCCCGTTAAGTGAGGATGGAATTCTGAGGATTGTATTTCAACTATCTTATCAAAAAAATGAACTCTTTGAAAAAGAGAATTTTGTCCGTGAATGCCTTTACATAAAATTTAACAAGTTTTACTTCCACTTTTTTATATCACCAGAGGAAAGAATTCTTAGGATTAAACTTCAACCATCTTATTAAAAGAAAGAACATACGTGAAGAAAAAAATCCCTCACACAACATCTGCACAGTAAATTAAACGAATCATATTCTCTCCCCTTGTCTCTCACGTAGGGATGAAATACCGTCGAGGCCAAAAATTCGCGCTGGGGCGACGTCAGACTCGTTAGCACGTTATTAATATGCGAGCGCGTCGCCCGCCGGGGATGGACAGCTGGCAGGCGGGGGTCAGGGGCGAGGGGGCGGAGGATGACAGAGAGCCCCGGGGCATGGAGGGCTGGGAAGCGGCCCGGCAGTAGGGCGGACGGGAACACAAGCCCGGAGGGGTGGGAGAGAGGGGTGGTGACAGGCGCCGCCGTCGATGGGGGGGGGGGGGGGGGGGGGAAGGGGGGGGGGGGGCGGGTGGTGGAGGGCGAGTGGCGGACGAGCGGATGGCGGAGGGGCGACTGGTGGAGGGGCGGACGCGGAGGAGCGGGTGGTGGAGGGGCCGAGTGGCGGAGGGGCGAGTGGTGGAGGGGCGAGTGGCGGAGGGGTGAGTGGCGTAGGGGCGAGTGGCGGAGAGACGAGTGGCGAGTGGCGGAGGAACGGGTGGCGGAGGGGTGAGTGGTGGGGCTGGCGGCGTTGAGGGCGGTGGCGGGCGGTGGCGGGCGGTGGCGGGCGGTGGCGGGCGGTGGCGGGCGGTGGCGGGCGGGGCGGGCGGAGGCGGGCGGGCGGGGCGGGCGGGGCGGGCGGGGGCGGGCGGGGGCGGGCGGGGGCGGGCGATGGCGGGCGGTGGCGGACGGTGGCGGGCGGCATCGCTAAAGCCGCGGGCGTATGCGGGTAGGCGGGCGAGCGGGCGACAGTGACTGCGCCGGCGGGCGCAGCCGGCTGAGCGGCGCAGCGCTCTTCTACTAAAGCACAGACCTCTCCCCCGGGGCTCCTTGGGCCGCTACGCAGCTGCAACCGCTCGCCCGTTGCCTCACCGCCCACCCATGCTTCCTCCCTCGCTGTCTCCTCTCATTCTCTCTCCGACACCCCCCTTGCCTCCTTCGCGGGATAGCTAGCTCGAATTTATGCGCTGTTTGGGGGAGAACTCTAGACGTCGGCTGGCGAATGCCGGAGCAGTACTCTAACAAACGGGGTACGGATAGCAAGCCATGTTTCCTTCCCATTCCTTGTCCTACCCTCCCCCTTACACTCACACTTTTACTCACTCTATATTACTACACGTGTTGGGGGACCAGTCTGAAGCTTTGAGCTTGAACCTGTTTGGTGGTGCCCCGCTGATGGGACATACGTGGTCGGTTTTGGTTTTTGTTTTCTCGTCAACTTCTTTGGTCATTAGTCCCGTTAGTGTAGTGTACGTATTTTCTCGGGAGATGGCGGTGATCTTTCCCCGCTGGATGACGAGATCCGGTGCCAACCTACCGTCGGCTACTGGGGTTTCCCCCTAACCAGGACTCTCCCACTAGCGGAGCACCGCCCCAGCCGGGACAAGCTCTAAACTCCCATCCAGTTTCCCGGAATATGTGGTAGTGTAGTGCATGTTAGCGTGAGTGTGTAAGGGGAGAGGATAGGACAAGGAAGGGGAAGGACAAATCGCGCGCGGTCCGTGGCCCGTTTGTTAGGGTACTCCTCCGGCATTCGCCTAGTGTTGATCGGAGAAACCACGGAAAACTACCGATCAGAGCAGCCGGCCGCTAGAATGCTCCTCCAGACAGCGACTGAATTCGACCTAGCTGAAAAGCTAGTGTCGGAAATCCTGCCGCCGTCAGGACTCGAACCTAGGACTTCCCGGTCAGAGGCGCTGCAGCTATTTTTAAGGATCCCCTTATTCTCTACATCTTCTTTCCTCCCTATCACTGACCCAAAATGACATCACTACAGCAGAATTCTTGATGCTTATCCAAAATCTGATTGTTAGTTAGTTCTAATTCCTTACTCAAATAAACATTTTGTTATACGAACATGATAACTAATTGTACTAGATTCTTTTTACTAAATTCCATCAGTAGCTGGTGGCGACAGTTTTCCTACCAAAGGGAGTGGATTCTAAGTGCTGATATTCGAAGTTTGTTTTGCGGTTTCTCGCTATCCTGTATGTTATTGCAACAGCGTTCTTTTAATTTAATTGTAGTCATTTCACAGACAGTTCTCATAACCTACATACATTCCAGTTTTTTGTGAATCTTGGGCTGGACGTTGCTACGCAATGCTTCTGAAGATCCGCAGGTGACAAAATTGAAGAATTCATAATATTATAGTTTCAAACAATGACATTTAGAGCGTAGTCATTCTGTTGCACAATAATTCGCAATCGTACAACAATTTTTTCCTTTGATGCATTTTAAAACGAATTTGTTTCTCGCGTTCTATATCATTTAAATAGAGACTGTAACTATTTTTAGAAGTTATAATAGATTCTTGCATTAAACTATTGCGTTGCGATTTAATATAGATGAATAAGTGGAACACATTTATGATGGTCCACATTTCTGAATGTATTCTATATTAAACTGTAGAAGGGCGCTTCTCTGCTAATTGCTTTGCCGTACGCGAGGCTGCCGCCGGTCTTCAGTGAAGAGCGTGTGATGATGAGAACGCTCTGCGGTCATTGAGGGTGTAGCAGTGCGGAACATTGTGTCGAACACAGTGGTAATTGCCTTGAGCTGGTGGGAGGGGTGCGGGAAATGGTGGTGGTAGAAGTAGTATGGGTGGCGATGATGGTGGTGACCCACATCGGCCCCACTGTTCTCATTGTCAGGGAAGCTTACTTGTAGCATTCTCTTTGCTAAGTTACCCCCCCCCGCCAATCTGCTCCCAGCGTCAGTATCCTCCAGTCTTTCCTATTCCCCTGTCTCTCCCAGCCTGACCTCGCCTCTCGCGTGGTATATCCCCGTCCCATATCTCTCCGCCATACGTCTCCCCGCCTCGCGCTCCCTCCCCTCGCATCACCCCGCTCACCCCACCTTGCGGCTCCCTCCCTCGTCTCGTTCTACTGTACCTCGCACTACTTCACCCTTTCCTACCTTTCTCTTCTCTGCCCAGCCCTCTTCGACCCGCCCTCACCGACCCCCCCTCTCCGACCCGCCCTCTCGCCCCGCCCTCACCGACCCACCCCTCTGCGCCCCGCCCCTCTGCGACCCGCCCCTCTCCGACCCGCCCCTCTCCGACCCGCCCCTCTCCGACCCGCCCCTCTCCGACCCGCCCCTCTCCGACCCGCCCCTCTCCGACCTGCCCCTCTCCGACCCCCCCTCTCTCGACCCTTCCCCCTCATCCTCCCCCATCCCCTCCTCTACCCAACCCCGCTCTTCTTACCCTTCCAACCCTGCCCTGATACGCTGCCCCGTCCTAAGGCTTCGCTATCCTCTGTTTCGCCCCTTAGCACCCCACTCTGACCCATTTCGCCCTGAGTCGCCTCGCTCCGCCCCATCGCCCCGTTTCGCCGCCCGCCGCTTTAGCTTTTATTTGCCCCCCGAGCCGCGTTATGCCATGGCTCGCGCCCCGCACGCGGCGCTGCCCCAGCCGCCCGAGGTGCGGTTAGAGGGCGGCACAGTGGATCTCTTTGTTTCTTTCTTCTTTCCTTTTTTAAGGTTTTTTTTTTTTTTTACATTTAAAGTTGCCTCATCTTATGCGATTATTAGGAACCGCATTGTAATATTTCATTAAGTTGACGTATATTGTACACATTATAACATTAAATCATACTATTTACGTTTCGTTCTTTTAGTAATTACACAGTTTTCTAAGATTTTGGGGAAAATTGTGGTTTTTTCATATCTTGAGTTATTTTAAATTATAAATTCCGTGGTGGTAGCCGATATCTTGTGGTAATCCATTATAGATATGAAGATAATTGGTCATAAAATAAATATGTATTATTTATTTTTATTATTGTAGTTTTATTATCCCCATATGTATAATTTTAAATGATATTCTTCTCTTCTGCTGAAGGGGAGAGTCGGGGATGGATAGGACGGAGAGGCGCAGGGGGGGGCCGGGGCGGGCGAAAGGCTTAGGAGGGGACGCAATACATCGGGCGGGGCGGGAGCGAAGAGGGCTGGGCGGAGAAGAGAAGAGAAGGGTTGGGGATGGTAAAACGGAGCGAGGTAGACTAGACGAAATGATAGCGACGAACCTTTAGATAAGTAGTACTTCAATACGCCGACCTGGATATCCGAGGTGGCTAAGAGCGAGTACCGACTCAGCACTTAGGTCCGAAGGGTCGCGGGTTCGAGTCCCGCCTTGGGCGTGGTTCTTTGTCCCTTGACTTTGTATGTGTTGTCGCGGAGGGCCTCGCGTTCTGCCGACCCCAGATCAGTGGAGCCCGCAAGTGTGTTGGTCTAGTGTATGGTCGCATATATGCGTCCCATCGGGACGTAGAGGGTAACTGGCTATTGGCTGGATAAAAGCCCTAGAAAAGAAAATACTTCGACACTAGCGAATCGTGAACGATGATTAAGATGGCATTGTCGAACTTGGTTTGCTTTCGCCTCCCCCATTAAACATTGTACATCTGTCCCTTAATCGGAATGCAAAACACAGTCCTGGAGCAAAGCGTCCAGAAATAGTAGTAATCGCTATTCAGGAAAGCTCTTGGGATGTCAAAACAACACATGTGCTGTATCCCAGAAGTCAGAAAGTTAGCAACATTTAAACGACCCTTCTTATCATTGTTTTCGTTCCTATTAAAAATAGAATGGGAAACTTTTGAAACTCACTTGCAACAATATCTCTTTTTAATTCATTCACTAGAATACATAACAATAATTTTTTTCACCCCTTCTACAGATTTCTTTTATGTATTCTTATGAAAGAGTTTCGCTTCATTATCGAGTTTCTGGCAGTCTTGCGGAATTATTTCAAGAGGCGGCCGTTCTCAATTGCTCTCTTTTATAGCTTTATCGCTCCATATCGCGGCGCGTCCCCTATCTTAGCGCTGCATGCTGTCGCCGCTGTGTGGGTTGCTCGGCTGCGCAAACCCACCCACAACGCTACCAGCGCCCTGCAGTCACGTGCGGCACTGCGGAAAACAAACAGACAGCGCCGTGGGGCCCAACACGTACTTTGTGCAGTCTAAATATTTTTCCGCTCACAAATTAGGCTAAGCTAGTGACCTCGAGCAGCAGGACCAGGAGCGGTAGCTCAATGCATCAACTCATGCCACTGCAGCGCCTCTGACCGGGAGGTCCTAGGTTCCCACTCCCCACGGCGGCAGGATTTTCGACACTAGCTTTTCACCTAGGTCGAATTCAGTCGCTGTCTGGAGAAGAATTCTAGAGGGCGGCTGCTCTGATCGGTAGTTTTCCGTGGTTTCTCCGATCAACACAACGCGAATGCCGGAGCAGTACCCTACCAAACGGGCCACGGACCGCGGGCGATCTTTCCTTCCTCTTCCTTGTCTTATCCTCTCCCCTTACACACTCACTCACACTACCATGCAGTACAGTACCATATATTCCGGGAGACCGGTCGGAACCTTAGAGCTTGTCCCGGCTGGGGCGGTGCCCCGCTAGTGGGAGAGTCCTGGTTAGGGGGAAACCCCACTAGCCGACGGTAGGTCGGTGCCGTATCTCGCCATCCAGCGTGGGGAAAATAACAGCCATCTCCCGAGAAAAACATGCACTACACTAACGGGACTAATGACCGAAGCAGTTGACGCGCCCGGAAAAACGAAAAAATCAATCAATCGAGCAGCCAAATTCCAACCAAACAAAACCATCCAAAATGCATTTCCAAAAAGTTGAATGAATGAATAAAATGCCTTATTTTTTGTGACGAGACTCGGGCCATGAAGCCCGCTGACCACGCGAATTTCGTTACTCTTCTTTCACCTGCTAGGGGAGAAACAAGGTATTACTTGGGCGACGACACAGGCAATTTCAATTTAGCTCAGAGGCTTCATTTAGGCTTGAGGATCTTCTACAGGCAGTTAATCTACTACATGGGGCAGCCGGCTACACTTCCCCTCCGAAGGAAGGCGAGGGAAGGATGCTTTCGCTCTTAAAAACCCACGAACTTGGGTATAACAGCCTCATACGCTAACCGTTACACCATCAACGCCGCTCACTGCTGCTGTACACTGCAAAAGTGTACGCTCACTGTTCAATAACGACAAGTAGAAAGCTCTCGTATCACACTGACATAAATGAAATATTTTAACTAAACAATCTTTACGAATACTTAGTAACATAGTATAGAGTATACATATGCACAGTTCAACAGTTCTTTACGGGGATAGCGTATATATTTAATTGGCTAGACCCCTGAGAATATTCGACTTTAGTAAAACATTGTTTTAAAAGAGAAAATAGCGTCATACTGTATTCCAACTTCACGCCAAATCCTGAACTGTACATTAAAACATTGTAGGACCGTCTTAACCGACCTGTTAACTCGTCAATATAATTTTATATAGATTTCTAGTTTCAGTTCGATTTTGAATGTCCTGCATCAGCGTACAGATCATAAGTGTTTAATGTTAACAAAATGCAACGTTCCACCAAACCCCCGCATGTTTTTCTACAACCTTCTCGATATATCCCTCACGCATGTTCTCAGCATGTTTCATCGCGTGTTCTGGTTTTAAGGCCTTGACGCACACGGTTTCCATGTTGAGCACGACGGTCAAGTGTGTTTTGCGGGTTACAGGCGCGCAGGATGATGAAAATAGTATACAATCTGGGAACGTCTATATTTTTCGCTTTTAAATCTTTTCGATGCACCCCTTGGGAGCAAATTCCCTACCCAGCAGTAATACACTTTGGGGCTTTGTGTCCATTGTTTGTTATAAAAGAGGAAATGCGTTATCTTTCCTTAGAGTATTATATTTAGAGGGAATGGAAAGGCTGGCGTGTGGTGCAGTCCTTGGAGCCTTGCTGTTACATTACATCAATGGTGTCGTAAATACAGTGACGTTCTGAGTATAAATATTTAGTCGCTTAGCGCAGAATGGGAATAAGGAGAATCACACATCCAAATATTTATGTTGAGTTCTGCATGTTTCAGTCAAAATGTAAACTGTTCCTTTTTTTGTATTTTTCTCAGTTTCTGGTTACCTGACAAAATTTTAGTCATCTCTCACATGGTCAGAAGTTGGTTAAGTTTCCTTTCAATTTCTGCATATATTAGAAATTAATAATATAGATTGTAAGTTTAGGTTCATTTCAGTACCGTGTGATTCATTCATATATGTATTAGATTAGATTAGATTTATTGTTAATTCTGCAATTAAGTATAGTAACTTGGTGGCAGAATATCTTAACCTTACATACATTAAACTTACATTCATTAACAAAAAGTTACAAAAAAGGAGTTAATTTTAAATAATAATAATAATAATAATAATAATAATAATAATAATAATAATAATAATAAATAGTACATAAAATCACCACGCAAACCTTACTCCACTTCACATCACTTCACTGCACAACACTTAACTGTGACGCATTTCTTTCACACTAGCTTCTTCTTCTCGCATTCCCTTCCCTCCACTTCACTTCATAACACTACACTGCGCTGCACTACACTGCACTGCACTGCACTACACTACACTACACTGCACTGCACTGCACTGTACTACATGAATAATAATAAATTGATAACAATAATAATAAAGATAATAATAACAATACTACTACAAATGATATTTATACTAACAATTAAACAACTTACTTTGTAGGAAATACTACTAATGTAACAGTGGAAAGCTAACATTGATACAAATTAACATTGATACACATATATGTATGTTCATATATGTATGAATATATATGGACATATATGGATGTTCATATATGTATGACTGAGTTTCGCCATGATCCTGATCCTGAAGCGAATTGGATTAGATTTCCTGGATTATTTAGTTTTGCGATAAAATGTGCTCAGGAAATGTTTTGTTGTCCATCCTGTGGATTGTTTTGTGTAAATCGCGGAGTCCTAGGACCGGAACTTCACCGTTGCTTAGCGTTTATAAATACAATTGAAACTAGCTATATTCGTGCGTGCATTTATTGAATTGTTTCTCTGAATGACATTTTCTACATATTTAATATGGCATGTCGGTTCATGATCACTTACACGGCAGCAGACAGACGTACATCCACATATCTAGTCTATTGAATTGAATTATAATAGTGTGCAATGCACACTGTGCGTGTTTGAAATTGTCATAAATCAGTGACAAAGCGCTCTACCACTAACTCTGCATTAGAGACATAATCTTTAAATATTCAGTGCGTACTATGCACCAACGTACTGGGCAAATTGCGCTTTTGTCTAAAGGGTGACATTCAAAACGCGAGGGCCGAGAAGGAAATCGGAGAATTAATGAGGGAAAATAAGATTACGTTGGCTTCTACAACAATGTCTGCGTCAATTCTAATAATACCCAACTCTTATTTGAACATTTAAGATTGTGAAAATCATAAACGATGCAAGAAAGGACAAGTACACGCATACATTTCAAAATATTGGGTCTCGAAAAATGGATGAAACAAATACTGTGAAAGTTTAATAAAACGATGCCAAAAAATAAAAAAGAAGTTGGTAATAAACAAAGGTATACACTAAGTATTCATAGATTTTCATTCAAGTTTGATGTTCTGCTTTGAAAATTTCATATAAATAAGAGTGCCATCCCACCAAGCCTTTGTGAGGTAATATAAACACGCCTATATTTCGTTGCGTGTGTCTTTTCCCCCGTTTGCAACCAGTGTGAGGCGCGGGGGGGTTAGCTGAGGCCTGCAGGAGAAATTACGCGCGCAGTAAGGAACCCGGGACTCCGGGAGATTAGCCCGTCGCTGGCGGCGGCGCAGTGCAAGGGCGGAGGAGGGGAGCGGCGATAAATCGCCCCGCCCTTCTCCGTAAACCCCCGCCAACCACTGGGTCGTCCCCGCGTCGCCAGCCGCGACCGCCGTCCCCGCTACTAACGCAGGCTCTCGCGAAGATAGGTCACGCGCCGCTGGTGGCGAGGGCTGGGGCGACGGAACGGAATGGGGTTGGAGTATAAAGTCGGGGGCGAGAGCGAAGGCATAGGTTGACATGGGGTGAGGGCGAGGACGCGGGCGAGGGCGCGCGCGAGGGCGCGCGCGAAGGCGCGCGAGGGCGCGCGCGAGGGCGCGGGCGAGGGCGCGGGCGAGGGCGGGCGAGGGCGCGGGCGAGGGCGAGGGCGAGGGCGAGGGCGAGGGCGCGGGCGCAGGGCGAGGGCGCGGGCGAGGGCGAGGCGAGGGCGCAGGCGAGGGCGCGGGCGAGTGTGAGGGCTAGGGGAAAGTGAAGGCAAGGTGCACGGGCGCTGCAGGTTATGAGAGAGGAGGTTATGACATTGGTTTATGAGGGGGTTAAAAGCGCCATTCAGGGCGAAGATAGGCGAAAGAGAGAGTGCTAGGGTGGGTCGGAGGGGGAGGGCGGGGGCAGGGGCGGGGGGTTCGTGCGGATGGGGTAGGGTGAGGAAGAAGAAGCGGGTGGTGGGTGGCTGGAAAGTAGATGAGGACGGCTGACGGTGAATTCTGGAGGTGAGGTTCTGAGGACGGACGTGTGTCATGGAGATGCGATATCGATGAAGATGTTTTCTAAACTTGAAGCGGCTCTACAAAAACTTCTACAAAAACGTCGATGTTTTAAACATAGATTGATAAAAGCCGATCTTTTGTAACTTCGATATTTTTCTTTTCGATGTTTTTACGTTACCGCGGTCCATGCTCACACAGTTTTTACTGGCTATTTGGACGTTTAATTTATTAGTAGTACATCGGGTTGATAAACAAGTCGTTTTTCGGTTTATAATAAAAATACAACCGACCTGTATGGCCGAGGTGGCTAAGAGCGAGTACCGACCCAGCACTTTGGTCCGAAGGGTCGCGGGTTCGAGTTTCGCCTTGGGAACGGCCCCTTGACTGTGTATGTGTTGTCGCGGAGGGCCTGGCGTTCTGCTAACACCAGATCAGAGCATCCCGCAAGTGTGTTGGTCGAATATGCGTCTCATCGTGACGTAAAGGGTAACCGGCTGTTGGCTGGATAAAAGTCCTAGAAAAAAAATTCGTTTTGGATTTTGCGTTCATGTGGTATGTACCATGTCATGTGTCATGTGAGATATACACCTTACAACATAAAAGTGAAATTGCAATACTCTACACGGAATACTTCCTATATGCCTTTTATTGTTGTTATAATTAAGGTATTTACTATACAGGCGTCGGCAATACTTTGAAATGAATTTGGGCGTAATTATGTCAATTTATTTTTCGTGGATTTTATTCTTTATTATTGCAGTCCACATTTATTTGTTCGAGAAACCTTCAATTTGAGGAAATATTTTTAGAAAACTATGAATTCTTAGACAATCTTCTCAAAAATTATATTGGATTTTCTTTGAAGTTTGATAATTGAAAATAGATCACTTTACCTGAATTAACGTGCCAGTTATAATAAATGTATTTAGAAGAGAAACGTGGGTTCCTGGAATTATTTTGCGAATGAACAACTTAAAAATCGTGTTTCAAATTTAAGGCATTGTCTAGGAGATTTTTTTAAAGATATTTCGGGACATGTTAACCTAAAGACATTTTGTGTAACACAAGCAAGAATGGAAGCACTCGTGAACATTCCAAAGAAATTCACACCCAGAAGAGTTTTCCATCGTATTCCATTGTTAATCAGTTGTAATCACTTGGTAAATTAGGAAATTCGTAAACCTGTCAGCGAGAAGTGGAAAACAGAACACAAAATTTATTTTCATACTGAAAACAACGAAACGAAAATAGTAAACTGAAAGACGTGAAATCTGTTGCAACCTCGAGTAGTGAGCTCGACTGCATGGAATATCCATTAAAATAAAATATCTTTTGAGAGAGTAGGCTTCCGCGGCCGTAATCTCGTGCCTTGGACGCAGCGTCTCCCAGAGACAGCCAAGAACATTCATTCAAAATATCTTTTCATTTCGAAACGAACACATTAGGCTGACATTTTCTCTTTTCAAGTTGTCGCTGGGTAAAAACTCTCTTCTTGACAACGATCCTGAAAACTTTTGAATATTTCCTTTCGCCAGCGAGAAGCGCTGCACAAAGTCGCGTGCTCCAGGGAGGTGCCAGCAGCTCGCGAGGACGCCGGAAATGCACTGCAGACAGTCGCCTGCAATTTTGAGAGCGCGTCGGGGGAAATTCCGGGAGAAAGAAATGTAAGAGACCCTTCCCGTTGCACGGAAGGTGTTGACAGGTGGCATTTTGTTCCGGGAAGGTCTCGGCGGCGGACGCTTTTCCGAGGACGGCGGAGTCGTTCATCCGAGGAAGAGAGGAGGGTTTACAATGACTCTCTTCATGTTTCGTAGGAGAATCAGTTTGATGGAGTAATGGAAGTATGTTTTGAATAGCGATAAACCAATCGAAAGGTTTTATTTCCGTCTTTTTAGAAATATTTTGCGCTATTTAAGCAGCGTATTGCTGTCACATTTCCAGAGCAAATGAAGCGTTTTGAAATATAAAAGTATGAAACTTATTTAAAATAAAAATATTTGAAATACTTAAAATAGTTGACTCAGCTAATAAAATTAAGCGAACGTATAGTTTTTGTTATGTTATTTCATAATATTTCAGGTCCAAAACTAAGGAAAAGCATATTGACTGTAATTTCTGTTCTTACTTATATATTGAAATATTTTACGTTTTGTAGATAACTCATTAATTTCTCTATCATGAATATTACAATTTGCGGTGCGTTTCGTCCAACGGTAAGGTAGAATGTGGATTTAATCAAATTGTTAGCGGAGATAATTCAGACAAACAAATATTTAGAAATACAAGTTTTGGAACACAATATGAAAAATCGTAGTCTGATTAAATAATTTAAAGATATGTCAATTTTCACATCAGAAAAACTCAATTTGTTACGTATTCCATTTATTTTCTAAAAAGACGTTGAATTTTTCTTTCATATTTAGAAAATTCCGTCTGCGATTACATTGTTTGAAACTTCAAGTTTTTTAAAGGAATGTAATATCTTAGTAGTTTAATTCATTATTAAATTTTGCACCTAGGAATGTGCAGTTTTGCAGTACGAACAGCTACCATTTATCGATCAACAGCGCACACATCATAAGAAGCTAGTAGCCACGTCAGCAAAAACCCATAACCGATAGCCGCAACTAGCGCATAGTGCGCCGCGTGTATATTCCCGCCCTCGCAGGGCGTGGGCGGCGACGAGCTGACGACGGCACGCGTGCCCGTCCGACGGCGGCCGCGATGACGTACGGCGGCGCCCCGCCCGGCGCGACGCGATGCGACGCAGGCGTCGCGGCGCCGCGTGCGTGCTAATGACGCCGGCGGCCGCCGCGCGTGATATACGAGCCACTGGCCACCGCTGTGATGTCCAGGCGCGACGCCTCGCCCGCCCGCTCCTCCACACGTCACACCCCCCCCCCCCGGCCCCGGCCCCGCCCATTCGACCACACGTCACACCCGCAGCCCTGCCCCCTCGCCCACCGGCTCCCGTACCCCCAGCTCCCTTCGCCTGCCCTGCCACGCCCACAGCATCCGCCACGCTCGCTCCTCTCCCGCGGACCACCCAAGGCCTGAACCACCCATTCGCCCACACGTCACACCCGCAGCCCTGCCCCCTCGCCCACCGGCGCCCGTCCCCCCCGCTCTCTTCGCCTGCCCTGCCACGCCCACACCATCCGCCACGCCTCGCTCCACCCACCCTGCCCCAACCTCCGCCTGCTCCTCCCGCCCCTGCCCTCCCGCCTCCTCACCGCCCTCCCGACCCCGCCTCCTCGCCCTTTCGCATCCTCCCTGCAGACCATCCAGCCCTGCCGTTCCACCACACGTCACACCGCCGCCCTGCCCTCGCCCACCGGCTCCGTACCCCAGCTCTCTCGCCTGCCCTGCCACGCCCACAGCATCCGCCACGCCTGCTCCACCCACCCTGCCCCACCCTCCGCTGCTCCTCCGCCCTGCCCTCCTGCCTCCTCACTCTCCTGACCCCGCCTCCTCGCCCTTCCGCATCCCTCCCGCAGACCATCCAGCCCGCCCGTTCCACCACACGTCACACCTGCAGCCCTGCCCCCTCCCCCACCGGCTCCTGTCCCCTGCTCTCTGCCTGCCCTGCCACGCCCACAGCATCCGCCACCTCGCTCCACCCACCCTGCCCCACCTCCGCTGCTCCTCCCGCCCCTGCCCTCCCTGCCTGGTCACTTCCTCCCTGACCCCGCCTCTCCTCGCCCTTCCGCATCCCTCCCGCAGACCATCCAGCCTGCCTTTCCACCACACGTCACACCTGCGCCTCGCCCTCGCCCACCGGCTCCCGTACCCCAGCTTCTTCGCCTGCCCTGCCACGCCCACAGCATCCGCCACGCTCGCTCCACCCACCCTGCCCCACCCTCCGCTGCTCCTCCCCGCCCCTGCCCTCCCGCCTCCTACTTCCTCCCGACCCCGCCTCCTCGCCCTTCCGCATCTCTCCCGCAGACCATCCAGCCGCCGTTCCACCACACGTCACACCGCCGCCCGCCCTCTCCCACCGGCTCCTGTACTCCCAGCCGTGCTCAACTCCTTCGCCTGCCCTGCCACGCCCACAGCATCTCGCCACGCTCGCTCCTCCCGCGACCACCAAGGCCTGAACCACCCATCGACCACACGTCACACCGCAGCCCTGCCCTCGCCCACCGGCTCCGAACCCCAGCCTCTCTCGCCTGCCCTGCCACGCCCACACCATCCGCCACGCCCTGCTCCACCCACCCTGCCCCACCCTCCCGCTGCTCCTCCCGCCCCTGCCCTCCCCTGCCTCCTCACTCCTCCCCTGACCCCCGCCTCTCCTCGCCCTTCCGCATCCCTCCCCGCAGACCATCCAGCCCGCCCGTTCCACCACACGTCACACCCGCCGCCCCGCCCCCTCGCCCACCGGCTCCCGTACCCCCAGCCGTGCTCAACTCCCTTCGCCTGCCCTGCCACGCCCACAGCATCCGCCACGCTCGCTCCTCTCCCGCGGACCACCCAAGGCCTGAACCACCCGTTCCACCACACGTCACACCTGCTCGCCTCGCCTCTGCCCACTGGCTCCGTACCCCAGCTCTCTTCGCCTGCCCTGCCACGCCCACAGCATCCGCCACCCTCGCTCCACCCACCCTGCCCCACCCTCCCGCTCGCTCCTCCCCGCCCCTGCCCTCCCCGCCTGGTCACTTCTCCCCGACCCCCGCCTCTCCTCGCCCTTCCGCATCCCCCGCAGACCATCCAGCCCGCCCGTTCCACCACACGTCACACCCGCAGCCCTGCCCCCTCGCCCACCGGCTCCCGTACCCCCAGCTCTCTTCGCCTGCCTTGCCACGCCCACAGCATCCGCCACGCTCGCTCCACCCACCCTGCCCCACCCTCCCGCTCGCTCCTCCCCGCCCCTGCCCTCCCCGCCTCCTCACTTCCTCCCCGACCCCCGCCTCTCCTCGCCCTTCCGCATCCCCGCCTGCCCTGCCACGCCCACACATCCGCCACGCTCGCTCCACCCACCCTGCCCCACCCTCCCGCTCGCTCCTCCCGCCCCTGCCCTCCCTGCCTGGTCACTTCCTCCCCGACCCCGCCTCTCCTCGCCCTTCCGCATCCCTCCCCGCAGACCATCCAGCCCGCCCGTTCCACCACACGTCACACCCGCGCCCCGCCCCCTCGCCCACCGGCTCCGTACCCCCCACCCTGCCCCACCCTCCCGCTCGCTCCTCCCCGCCCCTGCCCTCCCCGCCTCCTCACTTCCTCCCCGACCCCCGCCTCTCCTCGCCCTTCCGCATCCCTCCCCGCAGACCATCCAGCCCGCCCGTTCCACCCTCGCTCCTCCCGCCCCTGCCCTCCCGCCTCCTCACTTCCTCCCCGACCCCGCCTCTCCTCGCCCTTCCGCATCCCTCCCCGCAGACCATCCAGCCCGCCCGTTCCACCACACGTCACACCCGCCGCCTCGCCCCCTCGCCCACCGGCTCCCGTACCCCAGCCTCTTCGCCTGCCCTGCCACGCCCACAGCATCCGCCACGCTCGCTCCACCCACCTGCCCCACCCTCCCCCCTGCTCCTCCCGCCCCTGCCCTCCCCGCCTCCTCACTTCCTCCCCGACCCCCGCCTCTCCTCGCCCTTCCGCATCCCTCCCCGCAGACCATCCAGCCCGCCCGTTCCACCACACGTCACACCCGCCGCCCCGCCCCCTCGCCCACCGGCTCCCGTACCCCCAGCTTTCTTCGCCTGCCCTGCCACGCCCACAGCATCCGCCACGCTCGCTCCCCCCGCCCCTGCCCTCCCCGCCTCCTCACTTCCTCCTGACCCCGCCTCCTCGCCCTTCCGCATCTCTCCCCGCAGACCATCCAGCCCGCCCGTTCCACCACACGTCACACCCGCCGCCTCGCCCCCTGGCCAACCAGCTCCCGTAGCCACAGCCGTGCTCAGCTCCCTTCGCCCGCCTTGCCACGCACACTGTATCCGCCACGCTCGCTCCTCTCCCGCGGACCACCCAAGGCCTGGACCGCCCATTCGACCACACGTCACACCCGCAGCCCCGCCCCTCGCCACCAGCTCCCGTATCCACAGCCCCCCCCCCGCCCTCGCCGCTCCACTCGCCGCACCCAGGTCCGAGTGGTCGTCTACAACTCTCCACCAGAGGTCGTGACCACCTACGTGGCCACGATTTTCCCCTCCTCCTGCGGGGAAGCTACGGGTGGAAAAATCTTCGTTCTTCTAGAAGTGAAGCTCTGATATGTGTTAGGTCAGCATGGCCTGGTGTAACGTCCATGTTACCTTGCCTTAATAACTTGCCGTTACAAATTTATACATCCATACAACATCACTTTATTATGTTGTATCGTCACTAATTTAAATATCTTTAGTGACGTTCTTCACTTTTCATGTAACACATGAGATAGTTTCTTTTAAAAAAAACAATTTATTCAACCTTTCAAAGGATACATACAATTCCTATTCAATTTTTGTATCAACATATCTTTCTTTTTCTCTCAATCTCTATCAACAACTTTCAATTCTCTTGTCAACACTCCCTGTTACTATCGTAACATTTAACAACCAAATTTCAGTTTCCAATATTTGTTTATAAATATCATGCCAATTTTGTGGCAAACCTGCCAGCGAAGTTGAAACGTTACACTGGCCCCCCAGCGCCTGCCACGCTGCCGCCACTCCCCTCGGCACCCGCATCTCCCGTCCTGTCGTCGTCTCTTCTCCTCCCACCTCTTCTCTTTTGTCTCGGCACATCCCGCCTCTCCCTCCCCTTTGGCTTCTCGCTTCCCACCCTCTCTTCACCGCCCCTCCCTCCTTTTCCTTTTTTCCCCCTCTTGCGTTCCTTTTCGCCCCCCCCGCTTTCACCGCTTTGTTGCCCCACTATTTCCGCTTGTCTGCTCGGCACTCGCGCACCCATAACTCTGTGTGGACTGACCAGCCCAACGCTCGTCCTTCCGTTTCGCCGCGCTCTCGCTACACCTGCCCTATGCTTGGCCACCGCTCACGTTCCCAGGTCTCCATCTTTGCTGTGTCTATGTCTGAATGGATTGATTGATTGATTGATTTTTTCGTGTTTCTAGGCGCGTCAACGACATTGGTCGTTAGTCCCGTAAGTGTAGAGCTTTTTTTTCTCGGGAGATGGTTGTGATCTTCCCCCGCTGGATGGTGAGATCCGGCGCCGGCCTACCGTCGACTACTGGGGATTCCCCCTAACCAGTACTCTCCTACCAGCCGGGCACCGGGACAAGCTCTAAGCTCCAGACCGATTTCCCGGAATATGTGGTAGTGTAGTGTATGACAGTGTAAGTGAGTGTGTAAGGGGAGAGGATAGGACAAGGAAGAGGAAGGAAAGATTGCGCGCGGTCCGTAGCGCGTTAGTTACGGATCAGCTCCGGCATTCGCCTGGTGTTGATCGGAGAAACCACGGAAAACTGCCAATCAGAGCAGCCGGCCGCTGGAATTCCCCTCCAGACAACGACTGAATTCGACATACCTGACAAGCTAGTGTCGAAAATCCTGCCGTCTATATCTGAAGAAATGAGATTCTAGAAATCTAGACTGATGATGACGGCAAAGACATCGAAAGACTGCTCTCTCAATGAATATTTTAAGTTACAGGAGATGACCTCCTTTTATTTCTTCATATAATAACGTCAACACCGCGTCAGAATTCCCACAATTCTTTTATATCTTTTAGTATCAATATTCTTCAAGCACAGTACTCAAATCTCCCTTTGCATTGGATTGAGCGTGGGATTCGTTTGTCAGTATCCTCTGTGCAGCTGACGGCAGATCTCAAACCCACATAAAAACATCCAGACGGGAAGCATGACCTGTGAGATTACCTAGGTTCCGGCGGTTCTCACGTCGATAGCCTGAAGATTGAGGCTAAGAGAAGGCGAGTTGAGAGCGCCGTACCGCTCGGGTCGCAAAATTGCGGTACACTTTCCTGAACACATGTGTTGATAACAATGTTTAAAGATTTAACAACTTTTGAACATATTTGTCTTAAAACTATGTATCTTGTAAGTTTGAAAAAATCATATTTGGAAGAAAATGTAAATAATACCACAAGTACTTTGGAAATTGTGGATAAATCCGAGAATTTCGAAAGTACGAGCAGTATTTAATAGGACTATTTCACGAATGAAATTATATTCGAGTTCCAAAATGCGCCAAATATGGAAAATAACTGAAAGCTATCTTAAACTCAAAGAGGTTGTGTTAGTGAATACGCGGTTCATTGAACATCGACATAGCGATTGATGTATACCACCTCTTAAGATAGACGAGTCTCCGTTCATAATTGGACAGTAGGGAGCAGCGGTAAAGAAAATAGGTTAGAAAAAGCGATAAACTTTTCGAGCGACACCGCCCAGATAGCAGTATCTTGTATGTATAATTAAACCCTATTCGTTTTAATTTGACGAGTGGAATTGACGCGGCAACACGGATTATAATTGATAAAGTTTGATACGCTTGCTTAGTTGTGGTAACAACTATATCAACATCTCTGAATAATTAATAATTTTATTTTATTATCGCAGTCCATATTTCGGTCCAATTTTCAAAATTGGGTCACATGTCTGAAGTATTTGTTTGAACTACGTCCTCTCCATTGCGCAAAAAACTTCACAAACGTTCAAAAACTTGCTCCTTCTATTTAGAAACTTCACTTACCGTATTCTCTTGAACGGCCGCTTTGTTTCCCCACTATCGTTCAACTTCTCATAACTTCCGCGTGTTATCGCCTTCTACTAGCGCACCGGAGAGAGGGAGGCGGAGAAAAAAAAAGGAATCGCATAAAATCTCCCCCCTGTTTGAACTTCTCCTGTGGGCGGAGCCGCTGCAATATCTTAACAACTTCGTCGCTTCGACTTCTCACGCACTTGGCGAAAGATGAAGCCGGTCGAGCCGTGCTTTTCATCGCAGCTGCTCCTCCATCCGTCAGACGCATCTTCTTTCTCAGGCAGCTTCCCTCCCCTTCTCTCCCTCCCTCTCCCTCACCCTTCGGGCGCTACCGCTGCTCGTGCGTTAATAACCCGTGCGTCGACATCCTCCCGGCTGGGGCGATGACTTCGAGGGTGTCTTTCACCCGTGTCGTTGAGGCTGTAGGGGTGAGGTCATTGGTTGTGGGCGGGTAGGATGGAGAGGGTAGAGATGGCCGGGAGCAAACGACGGCCGCCCGTCTGGATAGCAGGTTTTTATGGAACGTTAAAAAATGTGAAGGAGGATCTTCTAATTACACAACATTAAGTTGACAAATCATCACACGGTTCAGTTTTAACTACTTAGTTTTCTTGGTGTTATATTTCGTATTCGTTTTCTTTTTTTCGTGTTCCTCTTCTTCGCCTTTCTCTTCTTCATATCAAGTCGTCATAATAAAAGCTCTTTAAAATTGAAATGTTTGCTGTTGAGTGCAGGATATGGCGACGGGTTTCATTGCAAAAAATTGTTAGCGCATTTGTAAACGCATTTGTAAACGCATTGCAATAAGTGTAACCACATTGTAAGCGCATTCTGAACCCTTCATGTGTATATTTAAGGGAGAGTACTTTAGTTTTCAATTGTTGCTGGGTTTCTAAATGTATTTATTCTTTGCTTAAACTACGCATGTGGCTCGTATACCGCCTCTATCATTGCTTTTGTCTTCCCTCACGACCTCCTCCAGGGCCTCGTGTTGTATGGCATCCACGTCCTTCATCAGTCCCGTTATTTTTATTTTTCCGACTCTGTAAATCGGAAGAAAATCTTTTCTTCCGAATCAAATCACAGCTTCACGTCAAATTCTAGATTTTATCATCGAACAACTTGGACACACTATGCCAAGTGTCTAATGACATATCACCTTGGGTTGTTAACACTCTGCCTCATCTATTCACCCTTTTACTGAACCTCATTGGTCTGTTCTCGTTTTCCCTTACAAAGTGGGTCAAACTTCAAAACCCTCCTACTACTCGAAATGTAACAGTACATGGTTGTAGGAACGCACGTGTGGTAGACTTCGCAATTCCAATGCTCATATCTCTCGAGGGTGAGAAAAACATTAAATCTAATAATTTCATATGCAGTGCTAATATTTGCATTTTATAAACTGTGCCTTTAACTTCCAAAACTCTTGAGTTGCCATTGAACAGCGAAGGACTAGGACAGGCTCTGTTTGTTACGAGCAGCACTATCATCATTGTTCCCGACATCCTTACTACCTTCACCGTCCCAAAAACTTCCTCCATCCACCTGTTTATTTCCAACATTTCCCGAACCTTTATAGCTTGTCAACCACTCATCAACCCATCTTTTTCTGGGCTCTCCATTACTAATAACCTCATTGCTTTTCCTTTTCCTTTGTGTAGTGTGAGGAAAACTCCAAAAGTCATGAACGCCATACTTGAAGGTACGCAACTGGTGCGTACGAAAGTGTGCATGCAAGAAGCTTAATAGTAATAGATAGATAGATAGAAATTTATTCTACAATTGGGCAGATGATTCTCGGTGGCAGAATGCAAAATTACAATTATAAATAAAATGATAATATATAAAAAATAAATATAAACAAACAAATTGACTTTGTCATTTCCTATACCGCGCTGATATCACTCTGAGGATGAGGATGCTGATGGTCAGTATTGTGATCCAGTGAAACTACTCTCTGTTTGAAAAGCTCGTAAGATTCGTATTTAATAATCAAAGTTATGCCTTCCAAATGCTGTTATTGATGACAGATAAATTGATACGTTTTGTCTATTTCGGTCGCCATACCTCCCTCACCTTCTCTGTCTCCTCCGGTGCCACGTCCCGCAACTTATTACGTGGCGTTTTTAACACCTTGCTTGATCAACGCCATCTTCTACAGAACCTTTCCCTGCTAGTCGCCTTGTTTTCTTTTTCTTCTGTATAAAATGAGGCTTCTCCAAAAGCTCCGATCGACACGCGCCTGTGTGGGGCACGCGTGCCAGACTTCATAAGCCAGAGTGCTAATATCTCGGGGAGGTCGAGGGAAGGGTTCCATCTTTTCACGCGCGTGTTTGCCTGGGAGCTGAGTCGCCTTGTAGAAGCGGGACGACCCTCGCTACCCCCCCTCCTCTTGCGCGAGCTGCTTATTGCTTTGCGTCCTTTATTGGACGCAGGAGGTGCCACACCCCGTGATGGTGTTGTTGGGGTGGACTCGTCCTTTTGAAGGGAGGCTAATGCGGAATTTCGAGCTACCTTGATAGCAGGTGTGTCATCATGCAGTTGAAGAATTGTGTTTAATTTGTTTGCGAGGAAAAATGTACGCGATGCACGATAATATCCGAAGAGGACTTCTCGTTATTAATATCTTGCAAGCATTATTTTCGTCTTCTGTGGTTGGGGTATTCTAACACTCGATAAAGCACATCGTAGTATTTGGTAATTTATGTAGCTCTCTTTGCATGCCTGGATTCCCTGTCAGTACAGTGTATGACTTTGGGCCGCGGGAGCCTTTGAAATCTCTAGATTGTGACCATACGTATAGAATACATGATTGTGACATAAATATAGTGGTTAATTGACAGGTGAAATGGCTCGCCTTGAATTTTTTCCGGTGTAGTATTCGAACTGGTGCGATTTGAGGAAACTGTATTATCAAAAAGAGCAGCATTCATATTGTAATTATTGATTCACAAAGAATCATGTCGTCTATTTGACTCTTGTCACCATACATGCGTGGGATGGTTTAATCGAGCCAAGAAAGCTGTATCCTTGAAATAATTTTCTTCTAGGAGGGCAAGATTTTTTTCTAGCAAGGCTTCTGTTAATAAATATTGATTGAGTTTGATTGTCCTACATTACATGAGCTACAGAACATTTTGTCTTAATACACTGTCAGGAACATAATACGTATTATCCAGGTATGCTAATTATATTCTCATTCATGGTTACATTGCAAAAGTGACTTTCATTTCAAACGAATTATTTATGCCATTTTTTTCTTTTCCTCACACGATGAAATGGACCGTGGATCGCTTGGACCAGTTATTTTTCATTTAATCTGTTCTATTAGTTAATCTTCGGCGGTTTACCGATTTCATTTTCATAGTACCGACCATAGTCTCTGGAAAACACATTTAAAATGTGTTAAGCAGGGAGCGGATTTTAATGAAATGTCTTTTTTCTCTTTTCACATTAGAACAAGACCGTTTAATATAGAAAGTCATGTTATGTTCTGACAAAAGTAATTTTTATAGGCCATTATTTTGCATTTTTGTCGATTTTAACTAATAAGGAAGTTTTTACATTTTCCGTCATTTTTAATGCATTTTTTGCTGATATAGATTTTAATGTCATTTTTAATGGTACTTGCTTCAAATAATAACTACGAGATACAACAAATGTTCTTCACAGAATTACTCAGTAGCCTATTCCATTTGTTCGCTCAGAAATGGTTTTGACAGCCGTTGTTGTTCTTGTGACGTAAATCAGCGCCATTGCCTGTTCGGCCGATTTTGGGATAACTAAAGACAGAATTCCTGGCAAAGAACAGTCCAAACCAAAAGTTTGCAAGTTGAGTTCATTCGAACGAAAGGAAGAAGTCTCGATTACATCAGTAACGTATCCAACGGCCTGAGTTGTTTATTCGAACTGGTTTTGATAACATTTTTACGTCATTTTTCTTTGGTTTTAGGTCATTTTGAAAGCATTTTAAGAGAATTTTATTGATCATTTTGGGCGATGTTTTAGGTCATCAAAATCCGCCCCCTAGTGATAACACATATAATTCTCCATTATAAAATGTTTTATTTTAGCTTCCTATTTCACTCGTTTTCTTCGTCATCGGGCTATTCATATTTTTCCTTGATCACCGTTTCCTCTCCCACGCCGCCCGCGTGTTTCACCCCTCCCCCTCTTTCCACTGTATATTCGCGCGCTCTCCTGCGCATCTCGCAACCCTTTCTTGAGGCCGCCCAACAAGCTGCATGCAGCTGCCGTTGCCGCCTGCGCCTGGGCCGTATACCATTCGCGGCGCGCGCGGCGCTGTCGGCGGCAGCCCGGCGCCGGGATATCGCCCACCAGCCACGGCGGCCCCGCTTAGGCGCGAAATGAAGATATAAATCCGGACGGCCCTGCGGCGGCGGTCCTTCCGCCCCCCTCTTCCCTGTCCCCCCCACCAGCCACGGCCCCCGGTTCCCGAATGACGATAACTCCCCTTCCCTTCCTTCCTCACCTTCCCTCGCCTTCCTATCCCTTCCTATCCCCTCCTCCCCTTCCCTCCCTTCCTATCCCCTTCCTATCCCCTCTCCTCCCTTCCCCTCCTTCCTACCCCTTCCCTTCCCTTCCCCTCACCTTCCCCTCGCCTTCCTATCCCCTTCCTATCCCCTCTCCTCCCCTTCCCCTCCCCTCCTATCCCTTCCTATCCCCTCTCCTCCCTTCCCTCCCTTCCTACCCCCTTCCCCTTCCTATCCCCTTCCTATCCCCTCTCCTCCCCTTCCCCCTTCCCCTCCCTTCCTATCCCCTTCCCGCTTCGGTCCCATCCCACCACTCTGCCCTGTCCCGCACACTGCCCCACCGCAATCTGACCTGAAACGTTCGAATCGCCACTCACACCTACACCCAGAGCAGATCTCCCCCTGTCCTCCTCCGCTTCATCGGTTCACGCCGGACTGCCGCCGCAGCTCAGAGCCGCGTCCATCTGAGCAGTCTCGTTTTTATTGGCTCTCTGTCGCTCTGCCTAACTCCCCGATCCTCTGCGCTGCCCACCGCATTGCTCGCTGCTCTCTCTTCCTCTACGTTTCCCGTGACTCGCTACCCCTATACTGTCGCATTTCCCGTTACTCGCCACCTTTCACCCTTTGCATTTCCTGTTACTCGCCACCCCTCACCCGTTGCATTTCCCGTTACTCGTCACCCCTCACCCTTCGCGTTTGCCAATACTCGTCACTCCTCACCCGTTGCATTTCTGCTGCGCACTCACTGCACTCTCTGCCACACTCCTGCTCTGCCCTCTCCCACGCTCCCCAGCACTCTCGTTGCTCCACTTCCCGCCACGCCCCCCTCCACGCTCTCCGTCATGCATTCTTCCACGATTCCCACCGCCCTCTTCCAGTGTTCAATACCTACACACTACGTTCCCCGCCGGCTTGAAAAAATTTCAGAACTTTCCAACACACTCCAATGCCCCGCCCTCGCCCCGTGTCTAAGTCATCTGCACCTCACCTCTCTGATTGTTCATAGGATCTACCCCGGCTGTTCGACCACACCCACCCCTACGATGTCCTCTACCCGCCCCGTCATCCTACCTTCCGCTGACTCAATAACCCCCGTCCTTTTCCCCCTTTTTCCCCCCCGCCGATTCACCGTGGGAATGACACAGCACTGGTTTCCCTCTATCCCCCCTCTTCATCTCACCCCGCCCTTCCATTCCCTCCGGGACTCCCTGTTACACTCTCACCTTGCCGTACCTCCCAGCCGCCACCTTATGATACAGTTCCATCTCGTCTAATCGACCTGGCTTTATTTCGTCGCCTACTTTTTTTCCCCTCTTCGTCCTCCGTTCCCATCACTCTTCTTCCCTCCATCTCTCTTCTCACTTCTAGTGATAATCTTTTATTTATTTTCCTTCTTTCCGTTTATCTCCCCTCCCTCAATTTTACCCTCTTCCCTCTTTCTTTCCCCCTCCTCTTTCCCCTCTCTCCTTTCTTTCCTTCTTCCCTCCTTGATCTGCTCTTCCTTCTGTACTCTTACGTCAACTCTTCTTTTCTTCATTTAGCTCCTCACTCCTTTGCGATTATCTTTCTTTTCCCCCTCCACATTCTCCCTCATATTTCCATCCGTCCCCATCATTACCCTCTCTTTCTCTATCGTTCTCTCTCTGTCCCTCTCTCTCCCTCCCTCTCTGTCCCTCTCTCTCCCTCTCTCTCCCTCCCTCCCTCCCTCTCCTACCTCCTGCCCGGTGGGCGGCCACGCTTAGATTCTGGAGCGAGCGAAGTGTTGCGGGGATCAGGAAATCTCCCCCAGGAGATTTACGGCGGCGTCTGCGCGTGCTGGCAAGAGGTGCGAAGTTACGGGTCTCTCAAACCAGCCGCCGCGGCGGCCGTGTGTTTGCTCGTAGCCGAGTGGCGCAGGTCTTCGCAGAAGTCGTAAACCGTATGCGCATCACCGCGCATATTTTCTAGTCGTATATCTTATTGTGGTGAATCGCCGCCACGCCGCGCCGTCGTTTCAGCTCACGCGAGACGGAGTGCACCGGACGCTCGGACGTAAAAGAACAAATGGGAAACAGCACCTTGTGGCGATGACGCGTGTTGTGAATAAGTTTGAGTTTTACGTTAGGGAATGGTCTCTCTTCAGGTAATCGAACGGAAAATTGCGGTTGAGTAGCTAATAGAAAATTTATGATATTGCTTTCACATTGATATTTCATAACTGTGGAAACAGAAATCGACTTACCTGGAGAAGGTGGATCTTTCTTGTGATTTGGAGTGCTGTATACATACTTTTAGAGTAAAATACGTAATGGGATTGAGTGTTAAACCATATATAGTGTAAAACAATGTTACACTTAAATGCTTGAAATTACTCATATTACTTTTCCCGATACCTTTTTGTCACTCATCTGTAATCATACTAGATGAAATGTAAAATATCGCTATAAAAAATGACTTGCGTTTTATGACTTCAGATGTGATTTTCTTTATAAAAGTGAGAAATGTATTTACCATTTGTAAATTTCTTCTTGTATTCTATCTCGTTACTTATATCTTTCTCTTTTTTCAGGTGAGCCCATTTGTTTCTATCCGTTGATTTGATGACGATCACAATTGGTGAGTAATTATTGATAAGAAAAAGAACATTCTCCATAGTAATAGTACATTTACTAACCTCAAATACGCTACATTTCAAAACATTTTATTTTCATAGTAACTTTGAAAAGCTAAGATGGGAGGGATGATTGAACGATTTGCGAACTATAATTACGTCAAGAGTTATGTCGATAGATACTGGAAGGTAATCTGCTTTCAATGACAATTGTCAAATTCAATAGGGAACAAAAATCGTTTGCAGAACATGGTTGTCAGCAGAGGGTCTTTTACTGCGAATTTGTGAAACTCAATGCCCGCTCGAGCACGATTCTGTCACAGGCCGGATCCCTAGAGATAAGTCCGTGATACATATAGAGTATAACAGATAAATCGGTGTGACCAGTTGTGGGCGTGTTACCACATTAAGCCCAGCACGTCAGAGACTCAGGAATTCTATGCGGCTTAAGCAAATCTGATATCATCAAGGACACATAATGACGAAATCTGAATGCACATGAGGCTCACAAGTTTCACAAAAATGTTCTCTATTACAAGATCTGTAACTAGATTTATGGCTTCTAGGACGCGATATTTTAAAGACATATAACTTACACATTTCAACGTCTACAAGTTTCGTCGTAGAATTTAATTTTCGTGACCTAGACAAGAAATAATCTCAATATTGACATATTTATTGACAAATAAATTCAGCAATATGTGAAATGTTCAGTGCTCGTAAACTTACCTGATGTTAGAAATTCTCTCCATGCAACTATTATTATTATTATTATTATTATTATTATTATTATTATTATTATTATTATACTTATTTATTACTCCTCTGCTTCTCAAGAAATGTCGGAGTGTTCCTGCTCAAAACGCAACTTGTCTGTACAAAAATATCGAGTTGCTATAATGAAGAGCTTCCTCATACAGTATTCTTTTATGTAGTCCTTAATTAATGATGTTTTTGGCGATGTCTTTACTTCCTTGGCTCTTTGGCCATCTCATTCAAGACACAAAAACCTTTTGCTGATCCTTACCATAAAGACTTAATCCGTACCCTTAAAGATTTTGTCTACAAAGGAGTTTAGTGCTTCTTACTCACCTCGCCATTCCATCCATACACACTCCAGTACCGTTGTCTCAGAGTAGCTGAGAACTTAGCTTTTTGGGAACCTACATAAAATAAATATTTGTGACGCCACCCACTGTCTATCTACGGCCAGGGTGGCCGGTGGCGCGCGACGTAATATTATTTTATTAGTCTACTACAGTTCACTCCGGTTGTAAAGAACTCGGCTATAGTGAATCCACGGTTATAGTGAACTTAAATCACCGGTCCCGTTTCACTTACATTACAAATAAACATAAAAAGAGTCGGTTATAGCGAACCTGAACCTCGGCTATAGTGAACGTAGGAAATAAATCTTGGAAATTAATTGGATCTCGCATGTTGTTAGGCGAGTAGAAGGGCCTTCAGAATGGGAAGGTGTTCCAACAGTGCAAGAGGCCTTGAAAGATTACAAGACTGCATTGGGATACCTAGAGACAGAGGAAAATGCAGAATTAAGCATGGAGAGAGCACAAATACTGGAGAAGAATATAGAGAAATTACTAAAGAAAACATAAGACGCAAACAATAGAAAATAATTAATTTTTTAAGCTCATATAATGATATTGAACTTTTCAGATCGTGCTGTACATGTATTTTGCTGCATACCTATATTAATAAAATCAATCGTTATGGATAAATTCTTTTTAATTTTGACGTCATCGGATATAGTGAATAGCGGATATAGTGAACCAAAAATGGTAGTCCCCAGAAGTTCACTATAACCGGAGTGGACTGTATTTGAAATATACATGATGTGATGTTATGCCTCCTATGTTCTGAAGCTCATTCTTCCTCCAAGCGACCAGCGCAGAGTGCGACTGGTCGATAGCGAATCAGAGGCAGGTGGCGGACCGCTCGCCTACTCGGCTTTGTTCCTTCGGCACGCGTGTGGATCAAAGAGACGGCGGACGCAAACGCGTGGGTGTGACAGGACAGAAGTAGACACAGCACCAGTAATACGTTAGATAATTTACCACCCATGAACTGAACCTCTTACTGAGTAAGCAATGTTGCACTGAATTAGAAATATAACACGACCCGAGATGGTCTTACTCTTTAATGCACGTAAGAACTAGTGGGGCTTCGGAAGAACACATAATTTCGCGTTCTAGTTCATTTCCTAATCTCTTAAATACCCCACTTCTTCACAGTTGCTACCTATCGGCACCAAATTTCACGTTTCTTCACATTTTTTTGAATTCTCAGTTCGCAAATATTAGAATTGAAATATAACTGTATGAAAATTATAGACGTAAAAGTAAGACGTAATTTTCAGTTGATGTTAATGGAAAACTGTTGAGTTTTTGTGAGATTTTTTAAATTAATTAATTAATGTATTTATTTTATGTCAAAAAATAGTTAAAACTGCGTATGACGTGCTATGGGGAAAAGAGAATTGTGTGCACAGTTTCAAAATTCTGTGATCCCTACACTAAGTCATATACTACTTTAATTTTGAAAAAAAAGAAAAAAAAGCTCCCATGTAATAATATCTATTTGCAAGGATTAATAAGCAATAAATTTTAGGTTCTTAACCATGTTCTTCGGCATTCGCCTGGTGTTGATCGGAGAAACCACGGAAAACTACCGATTAGAGCAGCCGGCCTCTAAAATTCTTCTCCAGACAGTGACTGAACTCGACCTAGCTGAAAAGCTAGTGTCGAAAATCCTGCCGCCATGGGAAGTGGGAACCTAGGACCTCCCGGTCAGAGGTGCTGCAGTGACATCAGTTGATGCACTGACCTACCGCTCCCGATAACACGAAGAAACTCCTACATAGTCAGCATTTTATGAACTTGGACAAACTGCACACCACTGTTCCAAGGTGTATTAACAAAGCTCCCGCAGCCGTGGACAAAAAACACACGGTCAAAGTAGATTATAAGGTGACAGCAAACTTAAGTACAGAGTTGTACATTGTTTCTGTATGCAGAAAAAAGTGTAAATTCATATTATGTCCCTTGTAAATCTGGCTGCCTTTAGATACGCATATAACATTTTTTTCCGTTTGCGTTTCCAAGAAAAATCCTCTCAAACCAGTTTTGTTAATAATATTAAACTGTAATGTTTCAACGTAAATGCAATCTTTTACTAAAGGCACAATGTGTTCGTGCTGTCGTGTTGCTAGCGGGTGTAGACGCCTGTGAAACGCGAACCATATCGAAAAACCGTGTCACGTTTCCAGTGCAGAAAAAAAGAATTTCATCTCGAACGTAATTTCTCAAAAATGCACCTGCAACGAGCCGCAGGCGGGGAAGGGCTTCTGCGGTGAGCGGCGCGGCAGCCTGCGAAGTGCGGACGGGAGCGGAAAAAAAGGAACGACGCGCAGGCGAGGAAAAGCGAGCGCCATGCAGGGAGGAAACAAATTCTCCCCCTCCCCCGCCCCGCCCCACATCGTCGCGCGCAAACACTGCGACGTGTCGCGGAGGGGGCTGGGAGGGGCGGGGATGAGACGAGGGCGGGGAGAGAAGCTGTTTGACGCTGAGAGGAGACTCGTGAGGAGTAGCGGAGGCAGGGAGGCGACGCACATGATGGGGAACGAAGGTGCGTCGTGGGGGAAGAGTTGTGTGGCGGGGAGAAGTGGGGCGTGGCGGGTAGACGTGTTGTGAGGCGTAGTTGTATGAGAAGTACGTGGCGGGGAGAAGTGTTGTGTGGTGGGGAGAAATGGTGCGTGGCGGGAAGAAGTGGTGCGTCGTGGGGAGAAGTGGTGCGTGGTGGGGAAAAAGTGACGCGTGGCAAGAAGTGGCGCGGGGCGGGGAGAAGTGGCGCGTGGTGGGGAGAAGTGGTGCGTGGCGGGGGAAGTGGCGCGTGGCGGGGGGAAGTGGGGTGGGGGGGAGAAAGTGGGCGTGGCGGGGGAAGGGGAGTGGTGCGAAGAGAGCAGAAGGGGCGAAGCAGGGAGAAGGGGTGCGCGGCGGGGAGAAGGGATGCGTGGGGGAAAGATGTGTTGTGGGTAGAAGAGATGCATGGCGGGGAGAAGAGTTGTGGCGGGGAGAAGAGAGACAGAGGAAGAGAACGGGAGAGCAGAGAAAAAAAAGTGACATGAAGAGGGAACGTGGCGACGAGAGAAGGCATGCAAATGGAAAGCAGAGGGCGTAACGTGGATTGGAGGTGTGCGACGAGATGGGGCGGTGGCTGCAGGCGACGGTGGGGTGGCTGGCGGGGGGGGAGAGGCGACGTCGGTGGCTGCGAAGGTATTCAGCGGACGCGAATGGGAACAGCGGAACAATACGACTCGCACGCTCTCCAACGGAGGACCGCGCCGTGATATTGTGTTGCGCGCTAGGACTCGGAGCGACTTTCGGCGGAAGAATGCTAGAACGCGATGGCTTTCTGCCTTCGGCCCCTCTGCAACTCGAGTACAGGTTACGCGCGATATACTGGTTGTTTAGCAAGTTTTAGTGCAAGGAGTAACACTTGTTTATAGGCATGATAATACAAAATCGATTATTGCGCACTTTATAAATCGTACGTAGGTCAACCAGCTTGGAAAGAAATTCAGGTTAGACTAGAACAAAAAAATTATTTCGGCCGAAGCGATCACACTCACAAAGTTCGAACAAGGAAACAAAATTCAGATCTTTGGAAATTTTCCTTTTGTAACAGAACAATTAAAGATTGGAACAGTTTACCCGCAGCAATTTTCAAAGTTTTTCCTCTAAGTGTCCGAAGCTTTAGAAATAAGTTAGAACAATATGAGAGTAATAGACATTAAATGAGTAAGTGCTGTGAAGTGCTGGTAAGTGTGATTCAAAGCAAAAAAAGTGTAGTGTAATGTAGTGTAGTGTAGTGTAGTGCAGTATAGTGCAGTGCAGTGCAGTTAAGTATAGTGAACACGATCAAATTAATAAGTTAAATTCAATGAAATTTAGAATCACCGACATATAATTATTGGATATCATGACAGAGTTGAAATATTTGTTATAATACTTAATATTAGTGATAGTATGATTATTGCATGTTCGGCTTGTACTGTACTAATTTATTATTATTATTATTTTATTATTATTGTAATTATTGTTATTTTGTATGTACTATACGAATATTGGCATTTGTGCATTATTGTGCATCTTCTTGCAACGAAAAAAACAACTTTTTCGTATCTATTCCTCAGGAAAGTTGTGTGTTGTCTTTCTACTTTTCAATGAAATTCATCACTGTCTACCGACGTTTCATTTTCTAGGTGGCAATGAACGTCAAGTAAAAAGTTCACCTACATCGAAAATCTCTGTTGAGACATTTCCATTCACGATCTTATCTTTTAAAAGTTAATTATCTCAAATTTATGTTTTTTCAACATGTCGAAACACGTGTCGACAGAGTAAGAACACCACAGAGTGTGCTCGGGATTTCGTCCGGCATATGTGAACGACTGAGTGAATCCAGCACGCGTAGATAGTTAGACGAAACAAATGATTTACCTGTCCATATAAAACTTTTAGTAACGTAATTTCTTTTCACGAATGAAAATATTTTTGTTTCCATTTTGTAATTGCTAAATAGTTTTAAATTAGTCTTGTACAACTCGTAGTTCTCAGTGCCCCACTGCGACCAACCAGATATTTGGAAAAAAATTAAACTTAAACGTAATTTTTTGTAACGTTGTGTGGAAAGTGCCAAAATGTATTCCATCGATTTATTTGATAGAAAATTCTCATTCTGTGGATCAGATGGATTTCAATGTAATACCTTGATCTCAATGCCACGCATTCCCCCCGATTCACATTTTCGTAAAACTTTTCTTCGATATCCACATTGAAGATTCGATTCTTTTCATTGGGTCCCCTGGATTGGCATTCCCAGAACGCGAATGGAAAGAAAACAAACGACTCGTTTGTAATCGTACTCGAGGGTATTGGTTTGCGAATAGTGGAACTCGAAACGATCCAGGAATTCAGGCTCGGGTTTTCTTCACACAAATATAAGCTTCTGGAATTGTAAAGTTGGTGGCAATTGTAAGAAATGTGTTCCATGAACAGTCATATTCATATATATATATATATATATATATATATATATATATATATACATACACACACACATATTTGTGTTTAGTAAATTACAATGGTCAAAAGGGAAACGGACTGTGAAATATCTTTACGAGAGACATTTTCTGTTGGATTTTTAGCTTTGGTGTTTTTATTACTGGCGCTTCAGGATTCAAGTGGCATTCACAATTGTCTCCATTTTTAAATCTCAACATTCTGCGTACGGAGTAATATAGAACAGTATCATAATACTGAAACCAACATTTTTAGATTTTACCAAAACTATCTTTTGATATTTCGCAATGCGTGATGGTAGACTCAGTGCATTCACCGCTACCACTCGCAAAATATACTTTATTATTGTTTATAGATTTTTCAGTTTAATTTTTATGTTTTAGAAAAAGCGTTTAAAAAATAACATATCATCCCTGAACTAACAATGCAAAAAAATGCTTTCATGTAGAGAAGAAAAATGTATTTTCTGACAATCGAAGTGGAAATATCTCATAAGCCATTGGATATGCATTTAGTATCATTTTAGTTAATTATTTTGTTTCTCAGGGTTTTCGTCCTGCAAAAGCTAGTTACCATCCAGACCTTAAAAAAAAGTATCGTAAGTCCTGCTCTATACACTGCGGCCCCTTTTGGCCGCGAGGTCCTGAGATTTGAGTCCCGACGATGACAGGATTTTCGACTCTAGTTTGTGAGCTCGGTCGAATTCAGTCGATGTATGCAGGAGAATTCTAGAGGCCGGCGGCTTTGATCTGTAGTTTTTTGTGGTTTCTCCGATCAACACCAGGCGAATGCCGGAGCAGTACCAATTACAAACAGGTGTAGCGTCACGTTGGCGGCCGTGAGCGGGAGGAGGAGCGGACGTATCGCATACCTGCGGGCTGAATAGCCTTGGCGCCCCGGCGTTAGGATATATTTAGACCCAGTAGACGCCAGCTTGACCTGGAAGGTCACGTGGTAGACGCGAGTCTCCCTCCTACTCCAAGGACGGTCACGTGACGGCTGCACTCTAGGTATAAAATCGAGCCGACGAGATCACACGGGGGTTTTGTTCTGGAAACCTCGCGCGATGCGCAAAATTTTACGCCCAGGCTGGAGCGTGTCGTGCCGTTCGCACGGATGACGAGGTCACGGTAGTGGCGCTGGAGAAGTGTCAGAGGAGGCGGGGCCTCCCTAGCTATGTGGCGTATCCACATGGAAATACTCAAAAGTGTGTAATTTCGGAGCAGAAATTAGTTATTGTACGTACGTGTAAATAAACTTGTTCATACTTGTAAACGTCTGTGTTTTTCTCCATGACGCCTCACAGGTCACGGACCGCGTGCGATCTTTCCTATCCTCTCCCCTGACACACACTTACACTAACATGCACTACATTACAACATATTCCGGGAGACCGGTCGGGAGCTTAGAGCTTGTCTCTGCTGGAGCGGTGCCCCGCTGGTGAGAGAAATCTGGTTGAGGCAAACTCCGCAAGCCGACGATAGGTCGGCGCCGGATCTCACCATCAAGCGGGGGAAGATCACCGCCATCTCCCGCGAAAAAAACATGCACTACACTAACGGGACTAATGACCAAAGCAGTTGACGCGCCCGGAAACACGAAAAATTCAATCAAACAATCTAATCACAGCCGTCATCCAGACAGCCCCGTTTTCTTTAGTTGATAGTTGATGTTGATGGAATAAGAAAATCTCGTAAATCAGCATCATTATTGCAGCGTCTTTCGAGTGAAGTGGAGGGAAAGAACAGTTGTGACAATGGGCAACCACAGCCGGGCTTCGTAGTACCGAGGCGCTCGTTGGAACTGGCTCACAGACCACGAACTAATTTGGACTCGCTCGTCTCTGGGGGTTAAGCCCAAGCGGGCTTCCCGTCTCCTCCCCCACCCCTTTCCCTTTGCTCTTTTCCTTACTCTCTCTCGCTCGAGTGACTCGATAATTGTAACGCTATCTGCAGTCGCACAACAGCCATGCCGTATCCCCCTTCGCCGTCGCCCTCGTTGTCATCCGAGCTCCTGCCCGTGTCTACACCCCATATACTGCAGATTTTACGGAGCTGCGTTTGAAGTAAATCAGCTGATACGGTGTTATCCAGTTGGAAGGTTGAATGCCACTATAGTGACGTCACTGTAGTGACGTGTAAGGTCCCGATTGGACGGCACCGTAACAGCTGATCACAGGTCAGACCGTAACAGCTGATCATATGTCAAACGCAGCAATGAGCAAATCGCAGTATACTGACGCTTATGCACACACTAACTCCCACTCCAAATGGGTAGTGAGTTATTTGCCTGAATATACTAACATTTGTAATTTACTATATGAATACCGAGAAGGAGATGCCTGATGATTATTTACAATGGTACAATGACAGTTCGTAGACACCATAAACTGTCCATTGTGAATAATTCGTGTTCTAATATTCTAAGTTCACTTTATAATCCAAACCTTGTATTGACTGTGTATCATGTATTTCTGAAAGGTGCTTTAACGAAGGCGTAAGAGAAAAAAAATATAAAATTTTTACAATTTACTGCAGAAACGTAGAATTAAAAGTTGAATCTATTTAAAAAGAAAATATTTTAAACATACAATGTTTTTGATACACTCAATTCTACAAACATTCAATTTCAGAATTGTTTTTATTCATTATCTGAAGCCATAATAATAACTTCGTATAAAGTATGCTGGTATTTTTGCTGTTATCTATGCTAAAAAATGTTTTTGGAAAAGTATAGGCGGTTGAAATATTCTTGGAAGAACTGAAAATTCACCACGATACTGCAACACCCTTCTAACAGTATCTGTAACTGTTGTCTTGTGACAGTTGCTTTCATAAAATACTACACATTGAAAATCTGTGCAGTTCATGGGAATTGGGTTTCTGTGGATAGATGCATTTTGTCTTTTCTTCCGTAGCTCTAGGTCGAAATCGAAACGCAACAGCGGGATGGAAGAGTATGGGGAGGCACTACCACATTACCCAAAGCCTGTTCTTGCGGGCGCGCAATCCTCTTGCTTGCTTGGCCGCCAGCGCCTTGGCCTGGCCGACGCGCGTGGTCCATGGGAAGCGGGGGCGGCCGCCGCTAATTAGCCCGCTCGCAGCGGCGCGGGGCTGCCACCGCCGCCTCGTTAGCGGCGTCCCCGCGGGGCGCAGCCCCATCGACCCCCTCGCGGCGCCCGGCCTCCTCCCGCCCGCCCGCCCGCGCCACTCCCCCGCCACGCCCCCGCCACGCCCCGCCGCGCATCGCCCTCAACCCGTCCCCGCCGCGCCCTGCCCCACTCAGCCCTGCCGCGCCTCCCCCCGACCCCACGACCCCGCCACGCCCCGCCACGACCCACACGACCCAGCCAGCCCCCGACCCTGCCACGACTCCACCACGCCCAGCCACGCCCCGCCACGACCCCGCCACGACCCGGCCACGACCCGCCACGACCCCGCCACGACCCCGCCACGCCCCGCCACGACCCCTGACACGACCCCGCCATGACCCCGCCACGACCCCGCCACGCCCCCGCCACGAACCCGCCACGACCCCGCCACGAACCCGCCACGAACCCGCCACGAACCCGCCACGACCCCGCCTCGATCCCGCCACGCGACCCTCTGCTACTTGCTCGTCATTATTCACCGTCATGTCCCCTGTTACTACCTCCCGACGCTTCACACAATCAGACATATTCCTCGTCTCTATTTCCCGATTTTTTTCCGTTACTGTTCCTCGACTCTGGTTCCATCGCTACACCTCGTCGCTATTCATCAACACTAGTCCTTGTTGCTATTCGCTGCCACTATTCGCTGTCACTAAGTCAATGAGGAAGTGAGGATAATTGATGTATTTATTGGTCAATTAATTACGATAAGATAAGATAATTTATTTAATTTGCTTTGGGCATTAAGCTTCACAATTATTATACATCTAATACCATAATTAAATTCAATAATAAATTCTACAATACGTATAATTCAATATATTGTACAAAATTATTTCATTCATGACATGCGTACTAAATGCAGAGGCCCTTCTCAGACTACTGGTCTTATAGCTTTCACTATTATTAGAATTTAATCTTAACCTAAAAGTCTTGATGTTGTGGGAAAAGTCTCCACTAGTGCTGCAGGCAAGCTATTCCATGACTCGACAGTCCTATTTACAAAATAGTATTTTCCAACATCAGTTCTCTGTTTCCTTGGACGTATTTTACTAATTTGTCGCGACGTGCTAAGTAGACGAGTTCATGCATTCTTTTCTGAATTTCTCTTTTTAAAATTCACAACCTTTCTTTTTCCCTACGGCTCGCTAGTGATTCCCATGAAATTTTGTTGGAAATATTTTCTAACGAATTTCCCCTTTTAAAAAATTTTGTCACCACTTTCTGAACTCTTTTGGCCCTTTCTGTACGGATCCCAACACGCTGTTCCGTACTCTAACACCGGACGCACAATGGTTGTATATGCTAGTTCTCATGATTTACTACTTTCCTTCCTTAACACTCGCATTACAAAGTGTAAAGATTTCCACGCCTGCCCCTATATTAAAATTTACGTGCTCCCCATCCAAGTTGTTCATTAATTATCACACACAGATATTTAGAACTAGTTACCTTGCCCGTAAGCAAATACTTAGCTGCCCCTTTATTTATACTACGCGTAAAACTAACACTATTTTGCATTTATCCGGATTTATCGTCATTCTATTAATTTTTTTCCATTCTTCTAAGCATCGCAAGTTTCGCTGTAATTTATCCTGATCCGATGTTTTCGATCTTTTTGTAAATAAGGCAGTCGTCCACCAAAAGTTTAATTTTTGAATCTATTCCCTCTGCTGTGTCATTTCATGTATGCGTGACTATCTTATCACTTCTATTTTACGAGATTTTGAGGTAATTATTTTTTTTTCAAACGGAACTATACATTTTCTTTTAGTCTATCATGACAAGCATAAAACGACGAGTCCAAAAATATACTTGTCATACGTTAGATAAACGTTTTTTTAAATATTATTTATTGTTTGCGACTCATATTTATCGGATATTTTGATTGCAACAATCCACCAGCCAAGGTCATGCATTTTTCTCCCTGCTAACACGCGCTCGGGGCGTTACAATGTCTGTTAAACACGAGTTGCAAAATATCTTAATTATTCAAAAAAATGTTCATCTAAATTTAATAATATGTATATCATTGAATTCGTCTTTTTACGCTTATCAAGATAGACTTAAAAATGTATAGTTCCATTTGAAAAAACAAAGTTACCTCAGTATCTTGTAAAATGCAAGTGATGAAACGTAAACGAATATATGTATAAACCAGCTCTATTCTTTCATGCATTTCTGTGAAAACTGCATTGCAATAACTTCAACTGTTCAAAAATTGCGGGAGGTGCTAAAGGTACGTGACTCATCTGGTACATCGATGTATTCTTAATATCCTTCCCCATCATGAAGCCAAATGTGTTCAAAAATTGCGTTTCTCCTATAATAAACAGTATTCGAAAATGACTTAAATCTATTTGAACTTGAAGATTGAATATGAATACTTTTCATCCCTGAAAAACTGTGTTTAATGAAGATACGCCACTGAGGTTTTCAATTTCGATTCTACATTCAACAGTTTGTTTCATTTTCACAAAAGACAAGGAGTCACGTCCCGAAATTAATTTGCCGAAGCTACAGGTTTCTGTTTCCTAGAAGCACCGTCGCAAGCAAGGGGGTTGCTTGTGGACATTAACGTCTGAGGGAGTTTTCGACGCGAAATGCAATGTTTGCGCGTGCTCCCAAAGGAACACGTGTTTCGCGTATTAGAGCGGAACTAATGTACCCAGCAACTCGAATATCAATCGAACCGCTGCTGGTAATGCTGTCAACGTCTCTCCCTGTAGATTTACGACCTGGCAGATCGCTGCTACATTACTCAGGTCGTGTCGGGTGCCACATCTCTCGGGAACGTTAAGGGATGAAACAACCCCTCGCACGGCGACAGTGGGCGTGTGGAAGAGAGCGCAAATGACAAACGCTGGTGTTGTGAATTATTGAAGCGGTTTTGATGAAGTTCTAAATATACATTTCTGCAATCTGAGTACGGAAAGAAATTGAGTATTTTACAGCGAACTCCTCTTTCTTTTCTGAGTTGCTTTACTAAATATTGCAAGGATAAAAGAATGTAATAGATACGCTTTTGTGAAATTTGTGGAAGGTAAGTCACCGTATACCATAATAAGAAAATTCATAATTTTATTAGCGCGTGACAAAAAAAAAAAAAAAAAAAAAAACAACAACTAGTGATGCAACTGAATGGCATAGACTTTCTCGTAGTAAAGTTGTCTAATTTCTTTGGTGTGAACTGGCTTCACGGTCTTGTCCTATCCTCTTGCCAGCTGCCGTATAAAACCGCCCAAAGTACTTTTTTTTTAATTTCCTCAACTTTTCGGTTTTCTAATAGTAGAATCGAAATGTCACTTCAAAAATATTAAAAAAGAGCCTATTTATAGCTGAAACTTTTGCTAGTAAAAAAATTACGCAGAATATCGTTTCTGTTTTATTTTAAAATTGTTAATAAACTAAAATATACAAATTTAAATGGACATGCAAATTAAATACTAGTACTATAAATCAATTCAACTAAAGTTATTTTTCCTTATTTTTTTTAAGTAATCCTTCTTAAGTGTTTTCTGGACCCCGTTTATATATTGTTTGCCGTATGTAAAGCGACACATTTTTCCAGTCCCTCAGGTTAGAAGTGCCACATCACCGAACGAAAGCACGCGAGAGCGAGGTATTTTGGACGATATTTGCCCCTGACAGCGCATTCCGCTCGTCTGCGTCGGCGCGGCGTCGCGACGCGACAAGCCCGGGGCGGCGGCGGCGGCGGAACCCGAGTTATCGATCCCTCGGTAATTGAATTGTCAATGATGGATTTGTTCGAACCTTTCTTTTTTTGCATTCGGGCGTCGCGCGCACCCGACCAATTTTTTCCCACGGGCCAGGCGCCAATGCGCGGCCTGGGGCGGGTCCAGGGAGCCCGCTCTTACGCCAAACCGCGCGATCGCGTAAGCGACTGACAGCCAAACCAGCTGCCTGTGCGGCCGGCCGGCCGGCCGGCCGCCCACCCACCCGCCACCCACCCGACCACCCACCCGCCACCCGCCCGCCCGCCCGCCCGCCCGCCCGCCCGCCCGCCCGCCCGCCCGCCCGCCCGCCCGCCCGCCCGCCCGCCCGCCCGCCCGCCCGCCCGCCCGCCCACCCACCTGACCGACCGACCGACCGACCGACCGACCGACCGACCGACCGACCGACCGACCGACCGACCGACCGACCGGCCGACCGCCCGCCCGCCCGCCCGCCCGCCCGCCCGCCCGCCCCCGCCCGCCCGCCCCGCCCGCCCGCCCGCGCCGCCCGCCCGCCCGCCCGCCCGCCCGCCCGCCCGCCCGCCCGCCCGCCCGCCCGGCCCGCCCGGCCGCGCCCGCCCGCCCGCCCGACCGACCGACCGACCCACCGACCCACCGACCCACCGACCCACCGACCCACCGACCGGCCAACCGACCGACCGATCGACCCACTACCAAGACGCCAAGCCGCTAAACCGCGAAAACCGTCTTGCCATCTTACTGCCTTGAAGCTCGCCCAACACACTTGGTCGCCTAATTCTCCGACTGCCTAATGGTTCGAGCGGCTCAACCAACCGCCCGCCCAACAACCCTTCCATCTGCATTCTCTTACCAAAATATTCCCGAGAAGCCCTTTATCACTTGGTGAGCGGAGAACATAAGACTTAACTGGCGGATGATGGGGACAAGCAAACCCAGCAGTTGGGGAAGCAGGCTTTTGCAGCGCTTAGCAACGGGGCGGGGGGCGGGCGGTTGGGCGGAGGGTGAGTGGCGAGCGACTGGTTGGACGAACAGCATCTCCCCGTAGGAAGGGCAGCAAGGACGGCCGGAGGGGCGGGGGCGGACATCGGCGCGGGAAACCTGCAGCCGGTGCTTCAGCTGGCAGTGGCCCCTGCGCGGTGCGAGCAATCGCCCGGGGGATGAGCAACGACACGAACTGCATTGCATGTGATGGAGTTGCTGCGTTTTCCAAGAGAGACGGGGAAAGAAGCGCGTTATAGAATGTAGTGGCTGGTAGGTAATTGAGGGGTTCCCTAGATGAAGGGCGTAACTTCAATTATGGTGTTTATCAGTATCAGTCCTGTAAATTAATTCCCTCCTGCAAAATAATATATCGCCTCAGTGCCACAAATTCCAACACTTGGCAACTTGAAAAATAAAAATATCGTCGGGTAAAGGTCATAATCGAAGAAGTCTCCTCTGAAGTGAATGTAGCGCACCCAGAAATCGAAACTGTATCGGTTGTTCGGAAAGTTACTCCACGCGATACTGTCCGTCAAACATGTTCAAAAGCGATAAAACATATTTTAAAAACAGAAAAAACTTCCAGCGATATAAAAAGACTGAGCCTTTCGCGTTTCAGTAGTATTTCACCGCGCGCTGCAGTCACACAAGCGAATCATTCAGTATCGCATCGATGAAAGCGCGCGGGATCATTTTTGCACGCGGCGGAGCATCGCGTTCCTACTTCCCCCCGCCCCCACCCCGCGTCCGCCCCGCCCTCGCCGCGCCCCGTCCCAATCCCGCTTCCGCCGCGACCCCCCCGCGTTAGTATCACATCTAGTACCATAATTTAATGTAACAAATAATGTACTTCCGGGTCAATGACCCCCATCTCGATCGGGTTTTTGTCCAGTTTCCCTGATCCATTGAGCAAATGCTGAGATGGCCCCATGATTTGCTTCTGGACATAAATGTAGCTTCACTATGCGCACGTTTTGTTGAACTTTCCTTTTGCTTGTAGTGGTAGTAGAGCTTAGGGTGAGTTTCTATTTTGTTAACAATACAGAAAAATCAAATCTGTTTGTTCCTTTACCGTTAAAAATAAGTTTTCTATAATTTGGCAACGAGAATATCTAGTATTTGATATGTTAATCCTTCGCTTTTTTAAATTTGTTGTTGTTATTATTATTATTATTATTATTATTATTATTATTATTATTATTCATCTTTAAAGTATTAATAGTTAAATTGTTGGGAAGGGATTCTGAAACTCAAGAAAGCGTGCCCAGATGATTTTCTCCCCCATACGTCACATACAGTTTTTGACTGTTTTTGACTAAATAAATAAATAAATAAATTCAATAATAAACACATATAATTCAATACATAGTACAAAATTATTCCATTTAAGACCCACGTACTAAATGCAGAGGCCCTTCACAGACTACTGATCTTATAGCTTACACTATTATTAGAATGAAAGCGCGCGGGATCGTTTTTGCACGCGGCGCAGCATCGCGTTCGATGAGAGTTTAAACGCATCTTCGAAAATGGCTTGTTGATTGATTTTTTTTCGTGTTTCCGGGCGCGTCAACTGCTTCGGCCATTAGTCCCGTTAGTGTAGCGCATGTTTTTCTCGGGAGATGGCGGTGATCTTCCCCCGCTGGATAGAGAGATCCGGCGCCGACCTACCGTCGGCTAGTGGGGTTTCTCCCTAACCAGGACTCTCCCACCAGCGGGGCACCACCCCCGCCGGGACAAGCTCTAAGCTCCCGATCGGTCTCCCGGAATATGTGGTAGTGTAGTGCATGTTAGTGTAAGTGTGTGTGTGTAAGGGGAGAGGATAGGACAAGGAAGAGGAAGGACAGATCGCGCGCGGTCCGTGGCCCGTTTGGTAGGATACTGCTCCGGCATTCGCCTGGTGTAGATCGGAGAAACCGCGGAAAACTACCGATCAGAGCAGGCGGCCGCTAGAATTCTCCTTCAGACAGCGACTGAATTCGACCTAGCTGAAAAGCGAGTGCCGAAAATCCTGCCGCCGTCAGGACTCGAACCTAGGACCTCCCGGTCAGAAGTGCTGCAGTGACATCAGTTGATGCACTGAGCTACCGCTACCGGTAAAAAATGGCTGGTCAATGACCGCGCAGCGCCGGGCGCAGTTTAAATATTCACGGGGCGGCTCATGACGCGCGCTGTTTGCGAGAGTAGCAGTTGCGCCACGATCCCCCCACGTCTGCCCCGGTCTACGTGAACTGCTCACTTCACAGGGTTTGCAATTGAAGGAGTTGGGTTAAAGGAAGACAGAGTTAACCCTCATTCCATAAATCAATAATAAACATTTTAAAATATCTCCAAAAAGTGATTGCTTATTTTGGGTTTCCCGGTGCGTCATCTGCTATGGTCATTAGTTCTGTAAGTGTAGTATATGTTTTATGTCGCGGGAGGTAGCTGCGATCTCTAGCGGCTGGATGGTGAGGTTCAACGTCAATCTACACGTCGGCCAGCGGGGATTTCCCCAAGCAGGTATCTCCTTCCCAGACCAATGTGGTGCGTGTATATGTAAGTGGGTATAAGTAAGGATGAGGATGGGGAAGGGATAAGTAGGGGTAGGGATACGTTGTTGTGACATTCCACCCAAAAATATCGAATTTAGTTTTTAACCTTAAAAAAATTAATCGAGTTTTCTGAACATTTTGATATATTATTTATTGAAAAATTGTTGATTTTGTTTGTATTACATCTTTTTGAACGTTCATCACCGCAGACAGACTGACGTTTCTGAAGATCCATGGTTTCACATAAACATAGTTCTGTAACTATTGACTCTTGAAGTCTGTGGTTTTTACAGTTTCATATATATTCAATAGTGAGGACTGTTAAAGTTAACCATTTGTGTAATGCGAAAAGTATTGAAAATATTATCTCCAGAATTTATCCAGTGAAGTCCCTCTCTCCCCAAGTAGAGATCTCGGCTGACCAAATTACGAGAGAGAGAGAGAGAGAGAGAGAGAGGTAACAGCTACTAGATATCAGCAAAAAGTGCATAATTCACAATACACAGTAGGACGCATTTACGTAAAATAATACAAATATGATGGGTAAATCCTAGTTATCACTTTAGGAGAGTAATTCTCCAATCACAGTATTACGTTAGAAATGTCCCGTTTTCTCATAAACTATTTTAGTCCATTTTTTTATAAGTCCATTTTATTGATTCCTTTACAGATTTCTCTACTTGTCAACGTGAAGCTGTGGATGTACATTTACGAAGTTAGCATTACTTTTTCAATTTTATAAATGAAATTCTCAGTAAAGTTTTGAAAAAATTGTAGGTCGGGGAAAAAATTATTTATCATATTTCTGTCAAGCAATTATTTTCAATGTAAATATGCTTATTGAATCTTTAATATGTTTTGTAGGTTGTCTTCGTAATATTTTGAGATACATCAAAGGGAGAAATTAGTTGTGTTTGAAGAAATTAACAAAAGTATTGAAGTAGAAAATTAAAATAATGCAAAAATTAAAAAGCGATGTTTTTATATGAACAGTTTTTTCAATAAAAACCTCGAATTTCTTAAAATTTTATTGAAACATTGTTCTGCAATTGAGAAACATAGTTTTCATTTCATCTACAGCAACTAAAATTACCCATTGACCAAGAAAATGAATTACTAGTATTTTCTGTTGGAAATGCACCAAAAATATGCAGAGCTCATTATTGTTCATTCTTCTCTATACATATACTCCATATATTTTTTCCATCTCCTAATTTACTCAGAATATGCTAAACAAATTAGCCAAAAGAACCTGTAAAAGATTTCTATTTAAGATGCTAAGCGAAGCGACGAAGTCAATGAAGAGGAAATCACTGCTTCCTCAGTGCGGGAAGCGCCTTTCTTTTTTTACTTCTAACAAGCAAAACAACTGCCGGACGAATAATCCAATCCGCACTGAGCAGCAGCGAATCGTAAGCCGTGCGAGGAGAGTCGTGACTAGAAAAGTACACACCGCCTTTATTCCCTCCGAGGAGTGTGACAGACGAACAATCGTCCTAAAAAACGGTGAAAGTGAGCTTCGTTTTATGTTCGTTTTTCTCCCCGTTTTAATTTATTCCGAAATTTTAAAGCGTTTAAACGTTCAGTTGCGCTATCAGAGATTGCTTGGATGCGTTTTCTGGTCACAAGAAATTGATACGACGTCAGCCAAGTCATAAAATGACAATCGACTGTGACGTTTTCCCGGGAAGTGTTGAAAGCTTCAACATGTATTGTGATTACGATAGTAGCAAACTTGAACGCAGGCAAAGGTATTTCTATTTAGACCAATAGCAATGCATAATATGTTTGTGGCAATAGAATAACAAATGTAAAAAATACACCGTGGATATCCATATAAAAATATTTAAAAAATAATATATTTTGTTAATATACAATAACAAAATAACCAAAAGTTAAAATTAAATATTCATGTTTACGATGATATGGAATGCTCCATCCTGGCAGTGTTAAGGGTTTGAGTCTAAATATCATAATCTACTGAAGTTATGCTAAAGAAATTTTTACAGGTTGCAGATCTGTCATGCATATTACACTGAAACGACGATTTTATTTTTTTTCTATTTTGAAAACATTTTTCTCATAATGCCATATATTACGTTATTTAATAAATAATGTTTCGTAGAATGGATAATACTAAGGTAATTAAAAAAACATTATTAACAACTTGTGAAAATGTCAGTTTCCTACTACAATTGTAAGCTGAGAAAACGACATTTAGTATCAAATATCAACTTGCGAGAAATGGACTTTAAAGTTGCAACCCTCAGAACACACCAGCTTGATCCCTTGTCTCAATAAAATAATTATTTTCCAATAAGCACTTCTGTTTGAGATGGTTTTATGTTGGTAAGCTTGAAAATATAAAATTTTCAATTTACTTTCTGCATGTCTAAGTCTTTCAGTATTTATGAGTTCCATTATGGAGGAGTGTCTAAAAAACGTATTGGAGCCAGCCCCTAAGCCCAATGAAAGGAGCACTTGACATATATTTTTTTAATACTTCTAAGAATGATATCAACGTATTTCAAACGCCAATTTAAAGAGAAAATTATGGATATTTATCAAAAATAAAATACCAAAAAAATATATATTTTTCAGCGCAAAATCATTCCATTTCTCCTCAATACGATACTAATAAAAAACCGTTACTTCATAACATTCCTAAATCCAGCCTATAACTTCCAAGAAATTCTTTATAAATTATGAAAATGATCTCATTTGGCTTATATATCTCCATATGTCTTTTTTCAATGCGTCCCCCTCTTGTATTTCCGAGTACAATTATTGTGCAGGAACTTTACTAATTTTGTAAGAAAATTACTCACAAAACAGGTAAAAGATAAACTTCTAAGTATAACATTAAATCATGTGAAAAAAAACATATCCAAAACGACAGAAAATACACAGGAAAAAGTAGTTTAAAATAAAAAATTTTAAAAAATGTGGAAATATGCAATTACATCTGTGTTTAAGACGCTAGAATATTATATTTTCTCTAATGCATTTGCAAAATTAATCTGCTATTTTCGTGATATTCAGTAAAAATCTACATTGCGCCCAATACTTTATTATTAAATATTCGAATTTGTAAAACATTCCAAGAAAATTTATAGCAAAAGCAATATTTTTTTCTGATTGGGTGGTCTGTTGCTTCATTTCCCCGGCCGTTTCCCGCAAGAAAGGCCGTCCGTTAGTGAACTGTACAGTTCCATACGTTCCGCTACTGTTTACTGCTGGCCTTCACTCCATTCGTCATCCGAAAAGCCCGGGAGACAATAGCGAGCGGCCCGTCAAGAATCCGCTTCAGCAGGCCTTGGACTCTGCGCAAAGCTGAATTATTTGCCAATAAAAGTGACGTCTATTGAACCATAAACGCCACCTCGCAGTGTGAGACGTGGGAGGTCTGATATGAATGGACCTGGATCTCACCCCGCCGCTGCCGCAGCCCTAATCGGATGCAGGGGATTTTAAATGCGCGGAGACGGAATAGCGGCAGAGCAGACCTATTGGATGCGGGGCTTAGTGGGGATTGTTTGCCATGAGATATGAGACTAGAGCAGAAGACTTCCTTCCGGTCCCTGAAGGTAATTTCGTTTTAAAAATATGACGACTAAAGAACTACTCTATTTCAAGACAAATGTTGATTTAGCTTCTAGGCATTCTCCTGGGTATCTTAAGATTACAAATGTGAAGTTCTGAATTATTAATATTTTGGAATTTATTATAGTCTGGCTCTAGTAAATTAAACACTATTTCGTTAAAATCTTATAATCCCTTCATATTTTATTTTTTACTTTTTCTGGAATGGAGCAAATTTTCTTCTAAAAATAACGCAGATATAAGTCTTGATTAATTCTCTGAATGTTCAAAAATTGCAAAAGTTTAATTTTTTCCGCCTTCCAACAACTACAATTTTGAAGATGAAAATTGGTTTTGTCATAATATCAAGTGAAATAATGTAATCCTCACTTTTTAAAAAATATGAGGAGTTTTCACGTAATTTTGCATGAAATAAACGGAAATTAAAAACAAGATTTTCTCAAAAACAACGTCAATTTTCTTCTTTAAACTTTTTGAATGGATGGAGATAAGTTTACTAAATCACATATCATTAACATTATTTTGATGTAACCTTTAAATTTTTCAAAAATTACCAAAAGGTGTCTTTTGAAATGTAGTATTATTATTTGAATATTGTATTAACATTAATTATATATCATGAAATACTCTCGGAAATAGTAGCGTAGAATTTGCGAACTGCTTCTTTAGCATTGCATTCCAATGTTCGCATGTTCATTTCAATTTTTAAAATGATACAAACTGCGACTAACTGACAAAATGCATCTTTCAGCTGATTATTTGATTGCCCTCTTATCGGCAATAGTTTCTGGGAGCAAGATATCTGCCGGAGATGCTTTCCAAATATTTGCAATTGTTTAAAATATACCAATTGTGGATGAAATTTGGCATCTCGCAAATTACTGAATCAAATTGTTATCCGAAATAGTTGCTGTGCGCATGGTGTCTTCCAGAGATTCTGCTCTGGGTTCTTACTTGGACGTTGCCCAGTTTTCACGCGTCGGGAGTTGTCGAGGGGTTTTTCCAATTACTCCGTGATGGCTGTGACGAATTTCTGTAATTAAGTGCGGCTGCCGAGGTACTGGCGTCGCCTCCCCGCCATTTACCTCGCGTTATTCAACTTTCGTCCGCGAACACCGAAAGAGAGCCTCCGGTTTTACGTAATTAAACTATTGAAGTCAGTCTTACCAGACATGAAACTCGTTAAGCTAGCCAGGAATACCATAAGTGGGTAGGTTCAAGTATGTCGCGAAAACGATTTCGTAATCCATATTTACACAATCACACTCGTATTAGAGTGTGTTCTGATTTTCACGTGAGATCGAGTACGAGTTGTATAAATAATTGATGATGTGTACTGTAAGCCGTTTTACTCGAGTTTTTGTTTAATTGATTTGGTGGCTTAGGGACCTTCAAACTCGTCCATGTCTTGGTGCTGAGAAAGTAGATTTGATGGAATAGAATAACGAATAACTCATTGACAGTTGCCACGCAAAATTGTTCTACAGAAGATTACGTTTCCTTATTCACAAAAATATATACTTTTTACATCTGAAGATTTTATTACTTTCGCGTATACATATGTATACGGAGTAATATACGTGGTATATAGAAAGTTATGTAATGCTGGGGAAAATCGATTTCCAGATTTTAAGAGAAATACATGTTTCGGGGTCCTCTGATATCTAAAAAGTGTTTTCTTCAAAACGTCCGTCCGTTCATCTCTCTATCTGTTTGTCTATCTGTTTGTCTCTCTATCTGTTTGTCTCTCTATCTGTTTGTCTGTCCGTCTGTGAACACTACTAGTGCCTAAATCATGCATACGATCTTTTACAAATTGAAGAAACTCGTCTTCCTACAACTACAAAATTGAAGACAGATTTTTCCTTCAAATGAAATTTGTTGTCCATAATTATTTCTTTCATTAAGGTCATGTAGATTTATTTTAAAAATGTTAGAAGCTTTCGTGCAGTAGTGCGTGCAATATTAGCAATTTAAAAAATAACAAAAACAAGATTTCCTCAAAAAACGGCTCCAATTTTTTTTTAAATTGTTGGTAGGCGTAATACGTACCCTGTACGATTACATAAACGGTATATTGCTCTATTCATTTGTTGTTGTTGTTTTTTTAATTACAAAAATGTAATTTTTTTGTCTGGTCTCTCACGTCGGTAATATTTACATAAGAAGCAATTTCTTCACATTATTATATTTATGAGAAAATGTGCATCAAATAATGTTATATAAAGTTTCTCGTTAATTTAAAAGTTTTCTGTGAAAAAGAGCTCAAATTTGCACATTTTGAGAAGCGCTCAAATGCCATTTTCTCAAAAATAGCTCCAAATTTTTTCCTCCAACTTTTCCAACGAACAATGGTATTTGCACTGTTTAATATGACACAAAGGTCATTTTGGTGTATTCTTTTGTTTGTTTGTTTGTTTTTCAAAATATTACACAAATGTAATTTTCTTCAAATGTAAAAGTCTTCAAATTTCGAATTTGAAGTAATGCTTAGTCCCGATTTTCTTAAAAACGGTTTCAAATTTGGTAAATGAAAATTATATTTAGAACGAGGTTTCACTTCTTTAATATTCTTGAAGTAATATTTCGGTTCTGTTATTAGGAAACCGAAAAGTTGAGAAAAAAAATTAGTTTGGGCGATGGTAGACGACAGCTGGAAAGAGGATGTGGCAATACCGTAAAGCCAGTCCGTACCACGGAAATTAGGAAACTTTACTACGAGAAAGTCTGTGCCATTCTATAGTACCTCTAGTTCTGTTACAAATTTTTGAATAGTAAATGTTGAGTTGCATAGTGGGTGAGTGTAAACATTGAAATCACATACCATTTTGTAGCATTACAGAATATCTTTTCTTTCAAAAATTTATTTTGTAAATTAAATATCTTTTACATAGTTACGTACAGGTATTATAGTGTAATCATTCACTGCGCTATTTATTCGTTACATAGGAAACCTTACTTTAGGTTTGCTACTTCATTGAGATTCAAGACCTACAAAGTAAATACTCTGCACGGAAGCTAAAATTAGGAACTACTACCCACAAAATTGCACAACCTAGGATCTTCATTTTCTCTCCCCTTTCTCTCCCTTAGGTACGAGGTGAATACAGATGAAGTCGAAGACGGAAAATACGAACACGAGTACAAACAAGCCTGAGGACATAAAGGAATTTCGCAAACTCGCTTGCTTTAAATTAAGGAAAAGGCTCAACAGGAAATCCCTGTTGGAGTAAATCCACAGAAACACATTTGCTGCATCCAAAATTGTCTTCTTTCCAACCGTTTTGGTGTAGTTCTGCAATGTTCCGAAGGCAAGATACATTGGCCTTGTTTTAACTTGATGGTAGATAACTTCGTCAAGCGACGAAACGGATGCGAACTGCAGTCAAGAGCAACTCCACCCAACCCCCAAACTGCTTCCCTCATCGGAAAGGGAAATGAATATCATTCCTCTTGTCATACCACACGACAGTTATTTACGTAAATTCAGGAGAGCTTTGTGAATGCACAGGAGTTTACACAGGCGAGAATGTTTGCTGCTACGCTCTCTCCATCCTCCTCCTAAAGGAGATTTGTTTGCTCTTGGAAGTTTAATTTTAAACACCAACGGTTGTTTCTCAATTAATTTGATAGAACAAGCTCTCCAGCTTAGTGAGTTTTCTAATCTTCAGTTACCCCGCTGAACTGCACCATTACTGTTCAAGAGACCATTCTTTCATGGAGAAAATGCGTCTGAGTTGTTTTATTTCTCCAATGGAGATGTTCTGTTAAGCGAGTTCGCTATTTATGGAATTTGCGGACGATTTTATATGGCGTGGTTTCGTTTCATATGCTCAAGATGCCGAAGGATAAAACTTGCCTCTATCACGCCTGGCAATAATTAAATTACAAATATTTTGGTAGAACAGTGTGCTTCGTCTCCTGACGGATTGCTCAGGTTGTTTTTCATATCACATGTTCTCGTTTTGCGGCTTTGATGCAATGGAGAGACTATTTAGAGTAAATGTAGAATTTAATTGGTTAGAATATTGCGAGGTGTAGGTTTTTGAATCCATTACAAAATTTACTCTCTACGTTTTTTAGCGAAAAATGATAATACAGTTAATGTCGTGTAACAAGAGTCCGACTAAATAAAATTAGCATTGACCAGACATTTTGCCGTCAAACGATTTTTCGGTATCAAGAACCCACAAAACATGAATTATGGCTACACCACGTGTTAGATTGTTTTTTTTAATTTAGCTACAGGAGATGTCCACTTTCTCGGCACGAGGGCCCGGCAATAGTTTTACTGTCACAATATCTGTTTTATTGCGCACGATTACATAACTTTCTCTTCTTGCTACGTACGGCGAGAAAGTAAAAATGAATATGATAATAACGTAATTGATTTTACTACACAAATGGAAAATCATGCGACGAGAATAACACGAGGAAGAACGCGCTACCTGTACTCCGAATGTTAGAAAAACTTTTAACAAAAACAAGAAATTTTCCCAAGTCCTCATGTGAAGACACAGTTGTGCTCCTCAAACCCATAGCTGAGTCAAATATAAAGCGCTGACGTTGACTGACACAGATATAAGCCATAAGATAAATGTCTATTCTGCACTATGAAGAATTTCGTTATTGATTATTATTTCATGCTTGTATTAATATTGATTCTATTTGTCTTTCTTACCAGTACAAAATATTTGTGTTGTGACGGGTATTTTCATGAGAATGATTACATTTTATGATTTTCGAATTTCAAATAACAAATCCATATTCATGTGAACTCTTGTTATTGATTTGACAAGACTTTTAAAACGCTCTCTACTGTTGTGAAAGATCATAGCAGATGTTCCTGCTTTCATTTTGGCCAAAATAAATAATATCGTTGAATTAAAAATGAATGCCCTGCATTTGTTTCAAATTCAATGGTCCCCGACACAACCCAGATTGATCGGGGAACATCAATGGCGGTGAAAATTTCATCTACGGTTTACTTGCTTGCGTTGTTCACAGTGAGATGGACAGGAATCTAAAAAAAAACAATTTTCGATATCAAAGAACCTAAAATACGCGGATTCAATTAAACTATGCATTCTAAAATGTTAACTACTTTCTTTACAAGTAAGAAAAATCTAATTTCCGGAATCAAAAATTCCAAAAAAGCTTTTTTTGTTAAAAAAATCGACATTAAAGAATTTTCTCTTTCTACGATGTAGATGCAAGAAAGAAAGTAGTGAAGTCAATTACATATTTGCCACAATTTCTCACTTACTACTATTTTGGAAGCACTTGTTTGTAGTATATAATATGTACGTCGTGTAATATGTGTTTCTCTACGACTTTAGCAGAATGTATTCATTTCTCCACGTTATCTGATGCAGTAATCATGCCAATTTCACAAACCGTGCGAGAATATTATTCTAACACACCTGTCGACCAATCGCATTCGTCCTAGTTCATTACACAACGACTTAGGGTTCTCGCAGTCGCCTACAGAGGCGCTGCGTGCTCTTCCGCAACTATCGTAAGAAGGTGAACCACGAAACAGTATGCGAGTTCACATAATTGTGGCCAATTTGTAAGGTTAAAACACTCACATTGATTTATAATTATGGATTCCTCCAGCAGTAATAGTGATAGTAATAGTAATAGTATTTTTAAAACTTGAATTTCAAAGTCGTAGAGAAAGTATAGTCTTCTACTTGCGTAGAATGGCTATTATTCACTCGTGGAAATTCCGACACTCGCTCCTACGTCGCTCGCGTCGGAAACATCCACTCGTGAATAATAGCCATCATTCTACGGTCGTTGCAAAATATACTATTCTAATATAGTATGACGTAGTTGAGTGGTCGGACTCCTCTTGTAGGAGGCGCGAGGAGAAGTCGAGCACACGTCTCATTCAGATCCGCCCGCAGTTTACGCCCCCGAATTTCCAGCCGGCGGCGGCGCGGCGTGGCGCGCGGTGTTCCGGGGCAGCGGGTCGAGGACGTGCCTGGCGACTGCGGCGGAATTCCCGAGCTTTGCGGAATTCGACCGCTCCCCTCCTCCCCCGAGGGCCTCACGTAGTCCTCACGTAGCCCTCGCGCGCGCGCCCGCCACCCGGGGGCGCTAGCCCGCCGCCGGCTGGCTCTCGCTTCAGCCGCCCTAATCCAGGCACAGCGAGGCGGGGGTTCGCGCCTTTGCACAGGCCCCGGCGGAGGCGGCTTGTGGAGATGAGGGAGATGGCTGGAAGAGGGCGAGGGGTGAAGGTGAAGGCGTGGGGTCGAGCGAGAGTGAGGGGGCAGTGCTAGTGCTAGTGCTAGTGCAAGTGCTAGTGCAAGTGCTAGTGCAAGTGCTAGTGCTAGTGCTAGTGCAAGTGCTAGAGCAAGTGCAAGTGCTAGTGCAAGTGCTAGTACAAGTGCTAGTGCAAGCGCTGGTGCAAGTGCTAGTGCAGAGTGCTGGTGGCTAGTGCAAGTGCTAGTGCAAGTGCTAGTGCAAGTGCTAGTGCAAGTGCAAGTGCTAGTGCAGTGCTAGTGCAAGTGCTAGTGCCGGTGCGAGTGCCAGTGCGAGTGCCAGTGCGAGTGCCAGTGCGAGTGCCAGTGCGAGTGCCAGTGCGAGTGCCAGTGCGAGTGCCAGTGCGAGTGCCAGTGCGAGTGCCAGTGCCAGTGCGAGTGCCAGTGCGAGGGTGGTGACGTGGACGGGGACGACGGAAGGGGCGTAGCTTGCGAGGAGACTGTGGCTGCTGATGAAGTCACGGACGCGCAAGCGGTTGGACGGGCGGCAAGAGTTAAGAGAGCGAGAGAAGTCCCGAACAGCAGTCAGGTTCAGCAGAGGGACTAGACGTGAGACGAATCCTAACGCTTCCCCAACTCACACCAAAATGTTTGAGGTGAACCTAAGTCCTCAAATTATTTAACCCCTTTGCCCAAAATAACATAAAAAGTAATGATTAAAAAAACATTCTGCTCCAGAAAGAAACCTGATTATGCCAAAGAGTTGTAAACGAACCATTGAATCCATTTGGTTAGCGTTCATGGCAGTTGGTTCAGTCGCTGGAACCCTGTCATGGTAAGGCGATGGTCTTCGAAAGTTGTACGCCTTTGCACAGACCTGGTTTAAACCGCAGAGTCTGGAGCGGGAAGAGGCGGGGAGGGACCGGGGGGGGGCGAGCGGGGCGGGCGGAGCGAGGCGAGTGCTCTTCGCGTTTGGCTGACGAAGGAGATCGTGGTGAGCAGTGAGAATAAACCGGGAAACGAGACGTGAGACGAAATCTAAATTTTCTCGAATTCGTATCCACCATCAAAATATTAAAATTTCACGAATTTCTCGAATAGTTCGAAATATTTCGTCATAACATTGATAATTACAATTTAGACGCTTCTGTAAACAAAGCACATTCTCCGAAACGAATGTATTGAGGGTGAAATTCGTAACCACTGCGTTAGCACCCGTGACCCGCTCTAATCGTAGCGTAGTCGAAGATCGTGCCTTCGCACAGACCTGTCGGGAATCAGCGAGTCCAGAGTCTCGCCAGGCGGTGAGAGGATGGAACCGAGGACGGCCCGCGACGAAATCACAGGCCGCACTCTGTGGTCGTTGAGAGAGTATCGAGCGGCGGGAGGCGCGAGGCGACGAGGGGAAACGGCGGCCAGACGGAACACGGGAGCGAGACGTGAGGCGAATCTCAACTTTCCCCGAGTGCATATCATGGAGTTCTATAAAGAAATCCTGGTAATATTAAAGTGATTAAAAGTGCAGGGCAGTGCACTAGATAGCGAGATCGGATTCAGTAGTGTCTAGAAGAGAGTTCTCGGGTCCCGCTTCTCGGTTCAGTTTTCGGTAGTTTTTCCGATAAATCCCAAGCGAATCCCGGAGTAGTATTTTAAAAAACTGTCCATGGACCGCTCATGATCTTATCTTCTTTTTTAAGTGTCCTATCCTCATCCTTTACACAGATTCACTTGCAATTATATGCACTATACTATCGTATATGTCGGGAAACAAGTCTGTACTTTGGTCTTCTTTTGGCTGGGACGATGTCCACCCAGCGGAGGAAGATCACCACCATCTTCCGAGAAAAAAACATGCACTACGCTCACTGGACTAATGACCAAAGCAGTTAAGGCGACCGGAAACACGAAAAAATCAATCTAAACCTAATATAATTACTTGTAAATTAACAATGAATTCCTCGTGCACTCGCTGATATATTATCAGCAGTCCAGATATATGTAGAGCAAGCGCGTTCGCTCCTTCGCTGGGGCTCCCGAAGACGCAGGTGCACCCGAGCGGCGTTGAGTGCTAAGATGGCGGCGGGCGCGTTGAACGGGGCTCCCGCTGGGGCAGGCGGGCAGTACTTCGCTATTTGACTTGCTTGAGGCTTGTGCGGCCGCCGACACCAACACTAACACCCCGTCACTGGACCAACATCCCCCCCCCCCCCCTCACGTCCTGCCCCACCTCTCCCCTCCATCTCTTACCGCCTCCTCGCACGTTTATCCGCCCCACCCACTTCCAGCCCCAGTCCGCCTCCGTTCCAATCGACCCTTCCCGGCACCCGCGTCCACTCCCATCCCCCCCCTCTCCCACCCCGATCCAGATCCCGCTGCCTTCACCACCGACACCGCCGCCAACACCACTACCATCTCATGTTCCTCCTCCCCCGCTAACTCCTCCGCCGCCGTCTGTTTGCGCGACCAACTCCGCGCCTTCCGTCCGGTGCAGCCAGCGGCGCGCAGCGACCGGCGCGGCCACCCGAGAATAAACTCTCTCCGTCCCAGCCCCTCGCCGCAGCTGCGGGCCCTGTAGGGCCCCGCGGGCAACGCAGCCTTGCGTCTTCCAGCGCTTCCTCGCTCGGCCTTCGCTCCCTCTTCGCGGCGCCCCGCCCCACCGCCACCAACTCTTGATTGATTTTTTCCTGTTTCCCGGCGCGGAAACTGCTTAGGTCATTAGTCCCGTTAGTGTAGTGCATGTTGTTTCTCGGGAGATGGCAGATATTCCCCTGTGGATGGCGAGATCCGGCGCCGACCTTCTGTCGGCTAGTGGGGTTTCCCTCTAACCAGGACTCTCCCACCAGCGGGGCACCGCCCCAGCCGGAACAAGCTCTAGACTCCCGACCGGACTCCCGGAATATGTGGTAGTGCAGTGAATGTCAGTGTAAGTGTGTCTGTGTATAAGGGGAAAGGATAGGACAAGGAAGAGGAAGGAAAGATCGCGCGAGGTCCGTGGCCCGTTTGGTAGGGTACTGCTCCGGCATTCGCCTGGTGTTGATGGGAGAAACCACGAAAAACTACGGATCAGAGCAGCCGACCGGTATAATTCTCCTTTAGACAGCGACTGAATTCGACCTAGCTGAAAAGCTAGTGTCGAAAATCCTGCCGCCGTCAGGACTCGAACCTGCGGGAGAACCCTCAGAGACGCTGCAGTGACATCAGTTGATGCACTGAGCTACCGCTCTCGCTGCCACAGTCTCCCTCTACCCTCCGATTTAAACAGTGCCACTTACTTAGGTCACGGGCTGAGAGGAGATGAGGATGTCATCCAGTCGGGAGCTCCAGTACCAAACATTTAAGTTAGTGCGAAGCTCCCGATGGGACGAAAGTGACCTCTTCTCCGTTCAGCTGGTGACTGAATTGTCAGTGTTTAAATCGGAGTATAATGCCCCGTGTGCGGGTGGGGTTCACTCTGAGAAAGGATTAATTGTTGACACTATTTGAATTGACATGAACATTACCTGAGAATAACTGTAAAAAAAATGTTGAGAAGACAGTACGAAATGGAATAAGCACCCAGGATGCGATGTGAAAAAAACAAAATACGAGGTAGGTCGGCGCCATCCAGAGAGAGAAGATCCCCTTCCCTTCCAACAATAAAATTATATAATACACGTACGGAAGTAATGACCTTAGCAGTGACGCACCCGGAACCATCAATCCATCAAAAGTAACGCCCCCGAATCCCTGCCCCTTCAAGACCTGCTAGGTGTCGCACGGAAGTCCCGCCGGCGATGGTGCGACCGCGGGCGACGCCGCCTATCTCTTCGCCTGGGAAACCAGGAAGAGGAAGAGAAGGAGGAGGAGGAGGAAGAAGACTGACTTCTTCCGCGAAGTCGGCCGCCCAACTTGGATCAATCAAAGTTGGGCAACTCGCCTGCACGTAGGTGTACTCTGGCTCGCCCGCAGGAGGAAGTAAACGGGATGGAGAGAGCCCTGCCGATAGTGTGAAAGTAGATAGTGGTAGTAGTGGAGGAGTCTACGGCAGAGATGTGATGGGTGTATTGGTGGTGATAGGTTCGGTGTAGGGACGAATCCTAAATATTGTTCAATTCCGATTCCAAACATCGATTTTCAGGCTTCCTTTGGACGACCGATTCCGAATTGTGGACGAACGCGCTCATACGCACGACCAGTTTGAACCATACGGATTTGTGTGGTGCAGGTTTAACCACACCCCAGAGGAGCTGCCACACATTTTTAAGAATGTTTTATACAACTGGGTTTGAAAGACTCGTGTTTTAACGCCTTCCCAAATTTACCAAAACCATACTGTGCGCACAGACACTTTCGGGGTAATTAATCACAAACTATTCTCCTGAAGAAAATGAATGACGGGTTTCATTTGCAATTGTTAAACCAGAGTTGCGTACTTACACGGACGGGTGAAACTCAATGAATAAGACGGCCACATTTCCTGAACACGTGTGGGTATCTGCAGAGCCGTGAAGAGTATCAACTTGAACCAAATGTCGTACATGATGGGCATTTCATAAATTATTCAAGCATTGTCAATCTTACGAAAAATCATTTACGAAAGATGGTGATGAGTGAAATAATGTAAAATTTTTAACAAGGATTCCAATTCAAACCTTTTTTTTCAGTTCTTTTTTTTTCATTTTTTTCTTCTAATACACAACGTACTTCTGCTTCATATATTTCGAAATAAAAATATTCCATAACATTTATTTCGCAAACTTTGATTCATTAAACAACCTTTAAGATTTTTTTAAAATCAATATTTTCAAATTTCTGGCGTCTCTTGTGACAACCTATAATGCAGCTCTGTGATATCGGAACGTCTCCTTTACCTTGCCGCAGTCACCGTATGTCCTTGTGTTTTGAGCACAAGTGTGCCTCGAACTGCACTACTAACTGCCTGACGAGCACAAGTGCCTCGAATTCGCGCGAACTGTTTCACAGCTCTGCTGTTCAAGTAAGGCGCCAAGTGAAGAATTCCGAAAGCCCCAGCGTATGTGCGAGCAATGATGACATTGGCCACTTCAGAGCCTTCATTGAAAGTAAATACGATAGTCTTTGGAATAGTTTTGCGTGAGAGGAGGTGTCGGAAAATTTTCTTAACCTAGGAGTCTTTTAAATGGAGCGAGCTGTCCCCGTCGATATTAGTTGTTGAGCTCCCTTCGGGAGCGATATTAGAAAAGTTTTGCCAGCCGGGTATTTGGAAATCGGAAATAGTTTGCCGGAAAATTCCGCAAATTCGATCGATAGTTGGAGAACATGTATAGAGAAAGAAGACATCCTCCGACGGAGAAACTTTGTTGGATAACATGGGCACGGTATAGGAAACTCAGAAAAATGTATGTTAAAAAAGATTTTGTTATTCAGAATTAGTTTGGGACTGAAGTTGAATGAAACTAAAAAATATGTTTCTTCTAATCATTGGCTGAAGTATCTAATCTTCCTTTTAAAACTTTTAAATAAAATAAAGAAAATTGCTTATATTTTTTTACAAATAAAGAAATATATTCCGTGTTCTACGCAGTTGGTTTGAAATTATAAAATCAATTAAAATAGTAGATGCATTTTTTCTGAATTGGATATCTTTAACTAGCACAATGACTCCTGCTTTTCTATTTAATGGAAGGAGTGTGATGTGATGGAAAAATTGGTACTGTGAATGGTAAGAACTAAAACATCGGTCATTGAGACACGATGTTTGTTGCTAGTATTGAAGAGAGAGGATATAGAAGTGTGGATTGTTAGTTTGAAATCGTATTTCAAATTGAAGTAAGTTTCAGAAAACGTTTATTGCAGAGATGTTATGATTACATCATATGTCCTATAATTTCAACAAGTTCGAATGATGAATGGAAAAATTATGATAATGATGTTGGGATTTTCCATTTCTGAAAATTATCACAAGCAAAACCTCAAATATCCAGATTTGTTCTTTATAAGAATTCTTCGAATTTTAATATATATAGTAACGTTTTCCAAATTTTATTTTGTAAATAATATTTAGATCATGTTGTAAAACGAAGGAGGCGAGTTTAAGCTGACTGTTGGCAATGTTGAACATTGAATCACCGAATATTCTGGAACTTTAAGGATTCATATACAAATTTTCATACAATAAAATTAAAAATAAGAAAACCAAGTAGTGCAATAAAATTAGTTATTGAAACGTACACGTTAATCTTTAAAATACTATCAGAATTATCGGATTGTTTCTAGATTCCACAGATGACAAGAACTCAGTAACCTTTCAAATCCAGATCCGAATTTCAGAAATATTAAGGATTCGTTTGGGAATAAAAAATAATAATAATGCATAGAATGGTCGAATAAATAAATAAACGAATGCACGCTTTGTCGAGTGCTCATTTACATCGCCTTCTTTCCGAGCCTGTCAAGTGTATTGGGGCTGCCCTTTTCTTACCTCTCGGTTCGCGGGCGCCCAGTGCCTCCGCGTTTAGAATGTTCGCGGCTCCACTCGGGCGTTCAGCGGCACTAAGCACCTCGCTATAATGGGATCCCTTCGCCTCGCATCCGTTTCCATCCACTCGAGATTAAAGTTAAACTGCGCTTTGAAGTTGTGCTACCCGCGGAGGCAACGCAGCGGGATTAAAGAAAACGCACAGACCGCGCATGAAACTGTTCGCGGCCATTGCCGCCATATTCTTGAGTTGTCGTTTGTGTCTTGATTGTGTTAACCGGTAGCTTTCAGGAAAAAAAATAAGACAAGTGTTCCGAGGAAATGGAATCTCGTGGTTTGTTTTACTCGTTGACACGATGCTGTGCTTCAGGTATTTTTACAGGATGTGATTCTACATCTTTTTGAAGGGCTTGCTTTGTAGATGTAGACTTTGTTTTTCAAAACTTTACAGTATTTCGTGTAAATGTAAGAAAATGCGTATCCATTTGCGTGTAGTCGAGATAAAAATGCAAACTTCTGCCTAGCACTCCCACCATATCCTCGAGTTGTCGTTTATTGTTGAGGTAGTGTTAATTAATTAATTTACCTCGTCGAAAACAATATACAAACAGTGTGACGTGTGAGGGACAAGCACACATGTGACGTGTGCTTTTGAGTGGTAGGCAACGCAGAATTCACTTTTGTTTGGCACATTGCGTTCTGACTCAGTCAGAACTCAATTCGTTCAACTCAGTCAGAACTCAGTTCGTATGGCTGTGCAGCACCTCGCGACATGTTGTTAACCTTGGGCTAATGTTAATTGTGTAACTTCACTTCGTTATATGAAATTTCCCGTCTCATGTTCATTGAGAACAAGTGACGACTCCCCCTGCAGGCCCTGGAAGTTTGCGACTTTGATTTCGAGACAATTTAAATAACTTTATACAAATTTCGTTTTAATTTACTCATTAGTGTGACGTCGTGGGAATACACAGCAATCACAGACACGAGCTTCAAAGATATATATATATACACACACAAGTTTATTCACAATACGTACAAGTAATGAATTAAGCGTTGGTCATAGCTCTGATAGACTTTTACTCCCCCGATCGCAGGAGCGATCGTTAACAATGCAATGTCTGACAAGTGGCCCGCGCCACTCCTCAGCGAGTCTACGCACATAGCATACAGCTCCGGCACCCATGGAAGCTGTGTTCCACCACGGCGTCCTAACACATGGGTTGCCGTACGAGCCTAGCTCGTCTCCGCACCGCCCAGGGCGCAGGTTTTGTGCGTACGCCCGAGGTTCCCATTCAGTTCGAAACCCGCCCCCGCGCTCTGCGTTTGCGCTTATATAGCTCCCAACCACGTGACCTGAAACGTCACCGTGGTTTTACAATCGGCCTCATTGCCGCGTTGCCAGGCATTTTAGACATCCATTTCCATGGATTCTAAGAAATTTGCTCGCGGCACTACGCGGTAAAAATGCGCTGTCCCGCATTTTGGGCATCCCTTTCCCTAGATTCTTAGAAATTCCCAAAATACCTCGGCGTGTCTCCGCTTCTGCCAGTTGCCTCTTTGTTCTGGCATCCTGCATGCCTCCCTTCTAATTCCCTATGACGCGGCATGCACTGCCGGTCGTAGGGGTAGCAATACAATATGTTACATTAGTTAATACATTGGAACTATTAAAAAACATATCCATTATCTGGCATTTGGTTCGTTGTAGATTCCCTTTCCTGTCATTCGTCAGAAAACGGAGAGTCTACTGTATGTTTATCTAGCACAGACGGCGCACAGAACGCTGCAGCAAGCCTCTTCCGTGGACCCAGCCTACCGAACTGAACTCTGCACATGATCCATCAATTTTAACACCGTTTTATTGAGTTCTCAGGAAGTTTTTCGTTTCTGCTTCGAAACGGGAGTGATGGAGCGCGTGCGAACTCGACCCGCGTAGCGCGCACACACGCGGGGCGTCACAAGACATTTTCGCCTCCATCGTGCGTCGGCTTATGAATTTCACATTTCGTGAAATTTTTTACTTTAGCAGCTGTCCACATTAAAGATGATGCATTGCCTGCCTGCCTACCGGCCGTTTCGCTGCATTCGTCGTTGGTGGCGCTGTCTGGCGGAGGGGTGGGGGGTGGAAATGATTTGATGGCTCCATATATTCAGGCGTGCTGCCTCTACAGACGAGAGCACTCGAGTCACTCCACACAGGAAGCGACGAGCTGTGAGGGAGTTTTTTTTTTGACGAGTTGACACGCACACACAGACTGTGTTGCTCTGCCTACCTCGAATCAGACTAATGCCGCTCGTTTTACTCTCTGCGATTCACCCCTCATGCGAGTTCTGTGTGGCTCTCGATTTTTTTTATTCCGCGAGTGGATTTGTCTGTTTATTCGAGGTGCGAACTATAACTTCTCCTACATGCAGGTAGATTGAACAGATGTGCTTCGCTAATTGTTCGCCGTCGACACAAATTTTCCAGATGTGAATGACGAAATAAAGTTAATGAGTGAGCTGTGAATTGAGGCGCTCTTTCGTTGCGCTTACATTTTGCGTGAATTTGAATAATGTACGTCTCGTCTGCAAATGTAGAGAAGCCGTGCCTAGTATGTATTGGAAAAGTAAAAGAGATGTTCAAAAAAGCAGTGAATTAAAATGGGTTTTAGGTGAAATCAGCGTGTTGAGAGAGAGGGAGAGAGAGAAAAAGGGGGAGTGAGAGAGAAAAAGGGGGAATGAGAGAGAGAAAAAGGGGGAATGAGAGAGAGAAAAGGGAGTGAGAGAGAAAAGGGGAGTGAGAGAGAGAAAAAGGGGAGTGAGAGAGAGAAAAGGGAGGAGAGAGAAAAAGGAGGAGTGAGAGAGAGAAAAAGGGGGAGTGAGAGAGAGAAAAGGGGGAGTGAGAGAGAGAAAAAGGGGGAGTGAGAGAGAGAAAAAGGGGAAGTGAGTGAGAGAGAGAGAGAGTGAGTATGCAATTTGTGTATAGTTGGAGTACAGTAGGAGGGTGTATATAGTTGGTAGTTAATGAAAGTGCGACGGGATCAGGTGGCGATATAATTTTGGTAATGGAAGTGTAAGGATTGATGTAATATGACGGATAGAACTTAACGCAACGTTTTACTTTCACCTGGCTATATGTATACCCACTCTCACAGAATATGGGCGATGCCCTGTGCGGCCAAATCTGGCTTTTCCACAGCTTGGACAACCATCGCTGGACACTTGACCAATCCTGGCGTCGAGGCGTATCCGCTCTTATCATTGGCTTTTGCTCCAAGTTTCAGACACGTCCCCCTTCCTCCCCCCGAAGATTTTCCTCCTAGTTATCTCAAAGGGCGGAGCAATTTCTGAGGTCAGTGACGCTGCCTCGCTAACGTGAGCAGGGGTAACAGGAGAGGAGGGTGAGAGGAAGTAAGAGGAGGTAACAGGAGAGGGTACAGAAACGAAACGGATTGGTGCGCGCGGGCGCGAGGATCACTCCGCCAATTGCACTGGACGTTGGCCCTGAACCCCGTGGACGCTGACGAACCAAGGGGCAGCGGGTCACGGGATGGGTCTGTGACATTTTTTATCGAGTTCTTTACCATGAAAATTAACTCTAATTTATGGTATCTAATATTGTGAGAAATTTGGCAGATTAAATTAATAGTATTGAAAGTTTTGTTTTCAAGCAAACTATTTTAAAATGCTAATGGTTCTAAAGCAAGGAACACTAATTATTACATAATCATTTTCGGAAACACACAATATAATACATTTATACAATATACATCCTATCAAGCAAATTGAAATTCATGTTCACGTATTTAAAAACTTGTATTTTGACATTATTATTGCCTTATTAAGGAAATGCAAGTAATACACACATTTTATTATTACGTATTATGAAATGTAATTGCCTATTTTTCATATGAGCAGGTGCATGCAAACAGTGATTTCGTTAATCAATTAAAATCACTGCTGGAAACGAAGATTAATACAAAATTGCTATTGTTAATATTGTTTAGATTTATTTGTAAAATTGATGCAATTTTATAGTATAATTGGTGAAAAGGAACTAGGGAACCTCTCATTAGAAATATTTCGAAAATATAATTGTCTTATTCTTCATATATTTTTCAAAAGTTACTATTTTTCTGTTACACTGCTGAGAAGATTATATCTATCCCTTCCCAGTGATATTTTTATTTATTTATTTATTTATTTAAGGTAATATACAGGCAACAGTACAAATCTGATATGAATAGGCGCCACATAATTAATTATCACATACTGTCAGATATAATAATAGCAAAATTGTAATAATTGATATCTTTAATAAATAGCCATTAATATAAACAGCAATTTTTACCCTTTTAATTTGTGGAAATCTACACTGAAGTTAAATATTTTCTTAAATTTTTTGAATAACCACGTAGTAAAAAAATAATAAATTTGAAAACCTTAAAATGTTACGAATCAATGTAAGTTTCTTAAAACGAGCTGTTAAGAAAGAAACAAAACTGTTTGAATAAACTTTCAAGAGATTGAATATTTAGTTAAAAATTCCAATTCCAGACAATTTTCCAATTAAATATTTAAGCGGAAACACAGTGTTTGAATCGTAATATCTTTCCAATTTATGTTAGGTTTGTATGACCCCAGAAGCAGTTTCTGGAGTGTTTAGTCTGATTCAAGAAGATTTTTCTTTTCATATGCCAAGATGGGGAAAAAACTTTCATCAGCCTCAAAAAAAATTTACAAATTTTGGTGAACATGTCCTTCCCTGACGGATTGCTCAGGTTTTTTTTCATATCCTTTTCCGTTTTGGGCTTTGATGCAATGGAGAAAACTATTTAGAGTAAATGTAAATTTAATTGGTTAGAATTTTTGAGGTGTAGGTTTTGAATCCATTACAAAATTTACCTCTACGTTTTTGCGAAAAATGATATACAGTTAATGTCGTGTAACAAGAGTCCGACTAAATAAAATTAGCATTGACCAGACATTTTGCCGTCAAACGATTTTCGGTATCAAGAACCCACAAAACATGAATTATGGCTACCCCACGTGTTAGATTGTTTTTAATTTAGCTAGGAGATGTCCACTTTCCGGCACAGGCCCGGCAATAGTTTACGTCACAATATCTGTTTTATTGCGCACGATTACATAACTTTCTTCTTGCTACGTACGGCGAGAAAGAAAAAATGAATATGATAATAACGTAATTGATTTTACTACACAAATGGAAAATCATGCGACGAGGTAACACGAGGAAGAACGCGTACCTGTACTCCGAATGTTAAAAAAACTTTTAACAAAAACAAGAAATTTTCCCAAGTCCTCATGTGAAGAAAGGTGCTCCTCAAACCCATAGCTGAGTCAAATATAAAGCGCTGACGTTGACTGAACGATATGCCATAAGATAAATGTCTATTCTGCACTATGAAGAATTTCTTATTGATTATTATTTCATGCTTTATTAATATTGATTCTATTTGCTTTCTTCCCAGTACAAATATTTGTGTTGTGACGGGTATTTTCATGAGAATGATTACATTTTATGATTTTCAATTTCAAATAACAATCCATATTCATGAACTTTTGTTATTGATTTGACAAGACTTTTAAAACGCTCTCTACTGTTGTGAAAGATCTGCAGATGTTCCTGCTTTCATTTGGCCAAAATAAATAATATCGTTGAATTAAAATGAATGCCCTGCATTTGTTTCAAAATTAATGGGCCCACACAACCCAGATTGATCAGGAACATCAATGGCAGGAAAATTTATCTACGTTTACTTGCTTCGTTGTTCACAGTGAGATGGACAGAATCTAAAAAAACAATTTTCGATATCAAAGAACCTAAAATACGCGGATTCAATTAAACTATGCATTCTAAAAAGTTAACTACTTTCTTTACAAGTAAGAAAATCTAATTTCCGGAATCAAAATTCAAAGCTTTTGTTAAAAATCGACATTAAAAATTTTCTTTCTACGATGTAGATGCAGAAAGAAAGTATGAAGTCAATTAATTTCCCACAATTTCTCACTTACTACTATTTGGAAGCACTTGTTTGTAGTATAAAATTTGTACGTCGTTAATGTGTTTCTCGACTTTAGCAGAACGTATTCATTTCTCCACGTTATCTGATGCAGTAATCATGCCAATTTCAAACCGTGCGAGAATATTATTCTAAACACCTGTCGACCAATCGTTTTCGTCCTAGTTCATTACACAACGACTTAGGGTTCTCGCAGTCGCCTACAGAGGCGCTGCGTGCTCTTCCGAACTATCGTAGAAGGTGAACCACGAAACAATGCAGTTCACATAATTGTGGCCAATTGTAAGGTTAAAACACTCAATTGATTTATAATTATGGTTTCCCTCCAGCAGTAATAGTGATAGTTAGTAATAGTATTTTTAAAACTTGAATTTAAAAGTGTAGAAAGATATCTTCTACTGGTAGAATGGCTTATTCATCGTAAAAATTCGACACTGCCCTACGTCGCTCGCGTGGGAAACATCCACTCTGAATAATATCATCTACGTCGTTGCAAAATATACTATTCTAATATGATGCGTAGTTGAGTGGTCGGACCTCTGGAGGCGCGGGGAAAGTCGAGCACACGTCCATTCAGATCCGCCCGCAGTTTACGCCCCGAATTTCAGCCGGCGGCGGCGGGCGTGCGCGCGGTTTTCCCGGGGCAGCGGGTCGGGACGTGCCTGGCGACTGCGGCGGAATTCCGAGCTTTGTGTCGCCCTCCTCCTGAGGGCTCACGTAGTCCTCACGTACCCCTCGCGCGCGCCCCCCCCCCGGGGGGAGGAGGCCGGCAGGTTCGCTCGGGGTGCCCCCCGCCGCCGGCTCTCCCTTTAGCCGCCCCAATCCAGGCACAGCAGGGGGGGTTCGCGCCTTTGCCAGGCCCCGGGGGAGGCGGGTTTGGGGGATGGGGAGACAAGGGGGAGGGGTGAAGGGAGGCGGGGGGGGGGGGTTGGGGTGGGGGGGAGAAAGGGGGGGGGAAAGGGGGGGGGGGGGGGCGGGGGGGAGGCAGGCGGCGGGCGGGCGGGCTGGCAGGTGCTAGGCAAGTGCTAGTGCAAGTGCTAGGTAGTGCTGGTCGTGCTAGACAAGTGCAAGTGCTGGTGCGAGTGCTGTGAGAGGCTAGTGCAAGGGGCTGGGCAAGTGCAGTGCCAAGGTGGGTGGTCAAGTGCTAGTGCAAGGGTGCAAGTGCAGTGCAAGTGCTGGGCAAGTGCTGGTGCCGTGCAGGAGTGCTAGTGCAGTGCGGTGCCGAAGTGGGGGTGCCAGTCGAGGTGCCGGTGCAGGCAGTGCGGCCTGGAGTGCCAGTGCGAGTGCCGTGGAGTGCCAGTGCGAGGCCGGGGCGAGTGCCGTGCGAGTGCCAGGGGGGCCGGTGCAGTGCCAGTGCGGGGTGCCAGTGCGAGGCCGTGCAGTGAGTGCAGTGCGAGTGCCGTGCGGGTGGTGACGTGGTGGGACGACGGAAGGGCGTATTGCGAGGAACTGTCTGCTGATGAGTACGGACGCGCAAGCGGTTGGACGGGGGGCAAGAGTTAAGAGAGCGAGAGAAGTCCCGAACAGCAGTCAGGTTCAGCAGAGGACTAGAGCGTGAGACAGATCCTAACGCTTCCCAACTCACACCAAAATGTTTGAGGTGAACCTAAGTCCTCAAATTATTTAACCCTTGCCCAAAATAACTAAAAGTAATGATTAAAACATTCTGCTCCAGAAAAGAACCTGATTATGCCAAAGAGTTGTAAACGAACCATTGAATCCATTTGGTTAGCGTTCATGGCAGTTGGTTCAGTCGCTGGAACCCTGTCATGGTAAGCGATGGTCTTCGAAAGTTGTACGCCTTTGCACAGACCTGGTTTAAACCGCAGAGTCTGGAGCGGAAGAGGCGGGAGGGACCGGGGGCGAGCGGGCGGCGGAGCGAGGCGAGTGCTCTTCGCGTTTGGCTGACGAAGGAGATCGTGGTGAGCAGTGAGAATAAACCGGAAACGAGAGTGAGACGAAATCTAAATTTTCTCGAATTCGTATCCACCATCAAAATATTAAAATTTCACGAATTTCTCGAATAGTTCGAAATATTTCGTCATAACATTGATAATTACAATTTAGACGCTTCTGTAAACAAAGCACATTCTCGAAACGAATGTATTGAGGGTGAAATTCGTAACCACTGCGTTAGCACCGTGACCCGCTCTAATCGTAGCGTAGTCGAAGATCGTGCCTTCGCACAGACCTGTCGGGAATCAGCGAGTCCAGAGCTCGCCAGGCGGTGAAGGATGGAACCGAGGACGGCCCGCGACAAATCAGAGGCCGCACTCTGTGGTCGTTGAGAAGTATCGAGCGGCGGGAGGCGCGAGGCGACGAGGGAAACGGCGGCCAGACGGAACACGGGAGCGAGACGTGAGGCGAATCTCAACTTTCCCGAGTGCATATCATGGAGTTCTATAAAGAATCCTGAATATTAAAGGATTAAAAGTGCAGGGCAGTGCACTAGATAGCGAGATCGGATTCAGTAGTGTCTAGAAGAGAGTTCTCGGTCCGCTTCTCGGTTCAGTTTTCGGTAGTTTTCCGATAAATCCCAAGCGAATCCGGAGTAGTATTTTAAAAACTGTCCATGGACCGCTCATGATCTTATCTTCTTTTTTAAGTGTCCTATCCTCATCCTTTACACAGATTCACTTGCAATTATATGCACTATACTATCGTATATGTCGGAAACAAGTCTGTACTTTGGTCTTCTTTTGGCTGGGACGATGTCCACCCAGCGGAGGAAGATCACCACCATCTTCCGAGAAAAAACATGCACTACGCTCACTGGACTAATGACCAAAGCAGTTAAGGCGACCGGAAACACGAAAAATCAATCTAAACCTAATATAATTACTTGTAAATTAACAATGAATTCTCGTGCACTCGCTGATATATTATCAGCAGTCCAGATATATGTAGAGCAAGCGCGTTCGCTCCTTCGCTGGGGCTCCCGAAGACGCAGGTGCACCCGAGCGGCGTTGAGTGCTAAGATGGCGGCGGCGCGTTGAACGGGCTCCGCTGGGCAGCAGGCGGCGTACTTCGCTGTTTGACTTGCTTGGGGTTTGTGGGGCCCCCGACCCCAACACTAACCCCCCGTCACTGACCACAACTCCTCCCCCACCTGCCCCTAAACCACCCCCACCCCCCCTCGCCCTCCACCCCTTTTCCCTCCCCATGCCCATCTCCTGCCCCACCTCTCCCTCCACCTACGCCCCCCGCACGTTTATACCGCCCCACCCACTTCCAGCCCCACCCTTCAGTAGCCCCTCCCCCTGACCCTTCCTGGCACCCGGTCCCCCCCACCCCCATCCAACTCTCAGCCCCCCCTGATCCAGATCCCTCCCTTCACCACCGACACCGCCCCCAAACACCACACCATCCTTTCCCCCCCCGCAACCTCCGCCCCGTCTGTTTGCGCGCCCAACCCGCGCCTTCCGCCCGGGGCAGCCAGCGGCGCGCAGGACCGGCGCCCACCGAGAAAAACCCTCCCGTCCCAGCCCTCCCCCCAGCTCGGGGGGCCCCCGGGGGAAACCCAGCCTTGCGTCTTCCAGCGCCTCCCCGGGCCTCGCCCCTTCGCGGCGCCCGCCCCCCCGCCACCAATCTTGATTGATTTTTTCCTTTTTCCCCGGCGCGGAAACTGCTTGGGCCCTTAGTCCGTTAGTAGTAGGTTTTGGGAAGGGGCAGATACCCCGGAGGGGGATCCGCGCGACCCTTTTGTCCAGTGGGGTTTCTAAAAGACCTCCCCCAGCGGGGGACCGCCCAGCCGGAAAAGCTCGACCCGACCGACTCCCCAATATGTGGTTGGGGAGGAATGCCGGGGTGTTTTGATATGGGCGATAGGACAAAAGAGGAAGGAAAGATCGCGCGAGGTCCGTGGCCGTTTGGTAGGGTATTGCCGGCATTCGCCGGGTGTTGATGGGAGAAACCACGAAAACTACGGATCAGAGCACCCGACCGGTATATTCTTAGACAGCGACGAATCTGACCTAGCTTGAAAAGCTAGTGTCGAAAATCCGCCGCCGTCAGGACTCGAACCTGCGGAGAACCTCAGAGACGCTGCAGTGACATCAGTTGATGCACTGAGCTACTGCCTCGCTCCCAAAGTCTTCCCTCTCCGATTTAAACAGTGCCACTACTTGGGTCACGGCGAGAGGAGATGAGGATTTTATCCAGTCGGGAGCTCCAGTACCAAACATTTGGTTAGTGCAAGCCCCCGATGGGACGAAAGTGACTTTCCGTTCAGCTGGTGACTGAATTGTCAGTTAAACGGAGTATAATGCCCCGTGTGCGGGGGGGTTACTCTGAGAAAGGATTAATTGTTGACACTTTTTGAATTGACATGAACATTACCTGAAAAATAACTAAAAAAATGCTGGAAGACAGTACGAAATGGAATAAGCACCCGGGATGCGATGTGAAAAACAAAATAGAGGTAGGTCGGCCATCCAGAGAGAGATCCTTCCCCTTCCAACAATAAAATTATAATACACGTACGGAAGTAATGACCTTAGCAGTGACGCACCCGGAACCATCAATCCATCAAAAGTAACGCCCCGAATCCCCCCCCTTCAAGACCTGTAGGTGTCGCACGGAAGTCCCCCCGGCGATGGCGACCGCGGGACGCTGCCTATCTTTCGCCTGGAAACCAGGAAGAGGAAGAGAAGGAGGAGGAGGAGGAAGAAGACTGACTTTTTCCCGCGAAGTCGGCCGCCCAACTTGGATCAATAAAAGCGCAACCTGCTCGACGTAGGTGTACTCTGGCTCGCCGCGGGAGGAAGTAAACGGATGAGAGAGCCCGCGATAGTGTGAAAGTAGATAGTGGTAGTAGTGGAGGAGTCTACGGCAGAGATGGATGGGTGTATTGGTGGTGATAGGTTCTGTAGGGACGAACCTAAAATTGTTAAATTTCCCCGATTCCAAACATCGATTTTCAGGCTTCCTTTGACGCCCGTTTCCCGAATTGGACGAACGCGCCATACGCACGACCAGTTTAAACCCATACGGATTTGTGTGGTGCAGGTTTAACCACACCCCAGAGGAGCTGCCACATTTTAAGAATGTTTTACAACGGGGTTTGAAAGACTGTGTTTTAACGCCTTCCCAAATTTACTAAACCATACTGTGCACAGACATTTCGGGGTAATTAATCAAAAACCATTCTCCTGAAGAAAATGAATGACGGGTTCATTTGCAATTGTTAAACCAGAGTTGCGTACTTACACGGACGGGTGAAACTCAAGAATAAGACGCCACATTTCCTGAAACGTGGGGGTATCTGCAGAGCCGTGAAGAGTATCAATTTAAACCCAAATGTCGTACATGATGGGCATTTATAAATTATTCACATTGTCAATCTTACAAAAAATCATTTATGAAAGATGGTGATGAGTGAAAAATGTAAAATTTTAACAAGGATTCCAATTCAAACCTTTTTTCGTTTTTTTTCATTTTTTTTTTCAATACACAACGTACTTCTGTTTTATATTTCTGAAAAAAATATTCCATAACATTTATTTCGAAACTTTGATTCATTAAAAAACCCTTTTAAGATTTTTTTAAAATCAATATTTTCAAATTCTGCGCTCTTAGACAACCTATAATGCAGCTTGGATATCGGAACGTCTCCTTTACCTTGCGCAGTCACCGTATGCCCTTTGTTTTTTGAGCACAAGTGTCTCTCGAACTGCACTACTAACTGCCTGACGAGCACAAGTGCTCGAATTCGGCGAACTGTTTCCAGCCTGCTGTTCAAGAAAGGGCGCTGAAGAATTCCGAAAGCCAGCGTAGTGCGAGCAATGATGACATTGGCCACTCAGAGCCTTCATTGAAAGTAAATACGATAGTCTTGGAATAGTTTTGCGGAGAGGAGGTTGGAAAATTTTCTTAACCTGGGAGCCTTTAAATGGAGCAGCTGTCCCGTCGATATTAGTTGTTGAGTTTCTGGGGAGCGATATTAGAAAAGTTTTGCCAGCCGGGTTTTTGAAATCGGAAATAGTTTCCCGGAAAATTCCGCAAATTGATCGATAGTTGGAGAACATGTATAGAGAAAGAAGACATCCTCCGAGGAGAAACTTTTTGGGATAAAATGGGCACGGTATGGGAAACTCAGAAAATGTATGTTAAAAAGTTTTTGTTATTCAGAATTAGTTTGATAGTTGAATGAAACTAAAAATATGTTTCTTCTAATCAATTGAAGTATCTAATTTTCCTTTTAAAACTTTTAAATAAATAAAGAAAATTGCTTATATTTTTACAAAAAGAAATATATTCCGTTCACGCAGTTGGTTTGAAATTATAAAATCAATTAAAGTAGATATTTTTCTGAATTGATATCTTAACTAGCACAATGACTCCTGCTTTCTATTTAATGGAAGGAGGTGATGTGATGGAAAATTGTACTGTGAATGGAAGAACTAAAACATCGGTCATTGAGACACGATGTTTGTTGCTAGGGATTGAAGAGAGAGGATATAGGAAGTGTGGATTGTTAGTTTGAAATCGTATTTCAAATTGAAGTAAGTTTCAGAAAACGTTTATTGCAGAGATGTTATGATTACATCATATGTCCATAATTTCAACAAGTTCGAATGATGAATGGAAAAAATTTTGATAATGATGTTGGGGTTTTCCCTTTCGGGAAAAATTATCACAAGCAAACCTCAAATATCCAGATTTGTTCTTTATAAGAATTCTTCGAATTTTTAAAATATATAGTAACGTTTTCCAAATTTTTTTTGTAAATAATATTTAGATCATGTTGTAAAACGAAGGAGGGAGTTTGTTGACTGTTGGCAATGTTGGAACATTGAATCACCGAATATTCTGAACTTTAAGGATTCATACAAATTTATACAATAAAATTAAAATAAGAAAACCAAGTAGTGCAATAAAATTAGTTATTGAAACGTACACGTTAATCTTTTAAAAAACTATCAGAATTATGGGTTGTTTCTAGATTCCACAGATGACAAGAACTCAGTAACCTTTTAAATCCAGATCCAATTTAGAAATATTAGGATTTGTTTGGAATAAAAAATAATAATAATGTATGAATGGTCGAATAAAAATAAACGAATGCACGCTTTGTCGAGTGCTCATTTACATCGCCTTCTTTTCCCAGCCCGTCATGATTGGGGTGCCCTTTCTTACCTCTCGGTTCGCGGGCGCCCAGGCCCGCGTTTAGAATGTTCGCGGCCCACTTTGGGCGTTCAGCGGCACTCAAGCACCTCGCTATAAAGGGGATCCCTTCGCCTCGCATCCGTTTCCCTCCACTGAGATTAAAGTTAAACTGCGCTTGAAGCTGTGCTACCGCGGAGGCAACGCAGCGGATTAAAGAAAACGCAAGACCGCGCATGTAAACTGTTCGGCCATTGCCGCCATATTCTTGAGTTGTCGTTTGGTCTTGATTGTGTAACCGGAGCTTTTCAGGAAAAAATAAGACAAGGGTTTCCGAGGAAATGGAACTGTGGGTTTTTTTTACTGTTGAACGATGCTGTGTTCGGTATTTTACAGGATGATTCTACATCTTTTGAAGGGCTTGCTTTGTAGATGAGACTTTGTTTTTCAAAAATTACAGTATTTCGTGTAAATGTAAGAAAATGCGATCCATTTGCGTGTAGTCGAGATAAAATGCAAATTCTGCCTAGCACCACCATATCCTCGAGTTGTCGTTTATTGTTTAGGTAGTCACTTTAAATTAATTTACCTCGTCGAAAACAATATACAAACAGTGTGAGGGGAGGACAAGACACATGTGACGTGTTTTGAGGTAGGCAACGCAGAATTCACTTTTGTTTTACATTGCGTTCTGACTCAGTCAGAACTCAATGTTCAACTCAGTCAGAACTCAGTTCGTATGGCTGGGAGCACCCGACATGTTGTTAACCTTAATGTTAATTGTGTAACTTCACTTGTTATATGAAATTTCCCGTCTCATGTTCATTGAGAACAAGTGACGACTCCTGCAGGCCCTGGAAGTTTGCGACTTTGATTTGAGACAATTTAAATAACTTTATACAAATTTCGTTTTAATTTACTCATAGTGTGACGTCGGGAATACACAGCAACCCCAGACAGAGCTTCAAAGATATATATATATACACAACAAGTTTATTCACAATGTACAAGTAATGAATTAAGGGCTTGGTCATAGCCTGATAGACTTTACTCCTGATCGCAGGAGCGATCGTTAACAATGAAAGTCTGACAAGTGGCCCGCGCCACCCTCAGCGAGTCTACGCACATAGCATACAGCTCCGGCACCATGGAAGCTGTGTTCCACCACGGCGTCCTAACACATGGGTTGCCGTACGAGCCTAGCCGTCTCCGCACCGCCCAGGGCGCAGGTTTTGTGCGTACGCCCGAGGTTCCCATTCAGTCAAACCCGCCCCGCGCCTGCGTTTGCGCTTATATAGTCCAACCACGTGACCGGGAAACGTCACCGTGGTTTTACAATCGGCTCATTCCCGCGTTGCAGGATTTTAGACATCCTTTTCCCATGGATTCTAAGAAATTTGCTCGGGCACTACGGTAAAAGCGCCCCCGCATTCGGGGAAATCCCTTTCCCTAGATTCTAGAAATTCCAAAATACCTGGGCGTGCCCGCTTCTGCCAGTTGCTCCTTGTTCTGGCATCCTGCATGCCTCCTTCTAATTCTCATGACGCGGCATGCACTGCCGGTCGTAGGGTAGCAATACAATATGTTACATTAGTTAATACATTGGAACTATTAAAAACATATCCATTATCTGGCATTTGTCTGTTGTAGATTCCCCTTCCTGTCATTCGTCAGAAAACGGAGAGTCACTGTTTATTCAGCACAGAGCGCACAGAACGCTGCAGCGCTCCGTGGACCCAGCCTACCGAACTGAACCTGCACATGATCCATCAATTTTAACACCGTTTATTGAGTTCTCAGGAGTTTTTCGTTTTTGCTTGAAACGGGAGTGATGGAGCGCGCGAACTCGGGGCCTGCGTAGCGCCACACGCGGGCGTCACAAGACATTTCGCCTCCATCGTGCTCGGCTTATGAATTTCACATTCGTGAAATTTCTTTACTTTAGCAGCTGTCCACATTAAAGATGATGCATTGCCGCCTGCCTACCGGGCTGCTCGCTGATTGTCGTTGGTGGCGCCGTCTGGCGGAGGGGGGGGGTGGAAAAATTTGATGGTCCATAAATTTAGGCGTGCTGCCTCACAGACGAGAGCACTCTGAGTCACCCACACAGGAAGCGACGAGCTGTGAGGGAGTTTTTGACGAGTTGACACGCACACACAGACCGTGTTGTCTGCCACCTCGAATCAGACTAATGCCGCTTGTTTTACTTCTGCGATTCACCTCATGGAGTTCTGTGGTTGATTTTATTCCGCGAGTGGATTTGTCTGTTTATTCGAGGTGCGAACTATAACTTCTCCACTGCAGGTAGATTGAAAAGATGTGCTTTATAATTGTTCGCCGTCGACACAAATTTTCCAGATGTGAATGACGAAATAAAGTTAATGAGTGAGCTGTGAATTGAGGCGCTCTTTCGTTGCGCTTACATTTTGCGTGAATTTGAATAATGTACGTCTCGTCTGCAAATGTAGAGAAGCCGTGCCTAGTATGTATTGGAAAAGTAAAAGAGATGTTCAAAAAAGCAGTGAATTAAAATGGGTTGTTGAGAGAGAGGGAGAGAGAGAAAAAGGGGGAGTGAGAGAGAAAAAGGGGGAGTGAGAGAGAGAAAAAGGGGGAGTGAGAGAGAGAAAAAGGGGGAGTGAGAGAGAGAAAAAGGGGGAGTGAGAGAGAGAAAAAGGGGGAGTGAGAGAGAGAAAAAGGGGAAGTGAGTGAGAGAGAGAGAGAGTGAGTATGCAATTTGTGTATAGTTGGAGTACAGTAGGAGGGTGTATATAGTTGGTGTTAATGAAAGTGCGACGGGATCAGGTGGGATATAATTTTGGTACTGGAAGTGTAAGGGATTGATGTAATATGACGGATAGAACTTAACGCAACGTTTTACTTTCACCTGGCTATATGTATACCACTCTCACAGAATATGGCGATGCCCTGTGCCAAATCTGGCTTTTCCACAGCTTGACAACCATCGCTGGACACTTGACTAATCCTGGCGTCGAGGCGTATCCGCTCTATCATTGGCTTTGCCCAGTTTCAGACACGTCCCCTTCCTCCCTCGAAGATTTTCCTCCTAGTTATCCTCAAAGGGGCGGAGCAATTTCTGAGGTCAGTGACGCTGCCTCGCTAACGGAGCAGGGGTAACAGGAGAGGAGGGTGAGGAGTAAGAGGAGGTAACAGGAGAGGTACAGAAACGAAACGGATTGCGCGCGGGCGCGAGGATCACTCCGCCAATTGCACTGACGTTGGTTCTGAACCCGTGGACGCTGACGAACCAAGGGCAGCGGTCACGGATGGGTCGTGACATTTTTATCGAGTTCTTTACCATGAAAATTAACTCTAATTTATGGTATCTAATATTGTGAGAAATTGTGGCAGATTAAATTAATAGTAGGGAAAGTTTTGTTTCTTCAACCATTTTAAAATGTTGGGTTCTAAAGAAAGGGAAAAACCCCAATTATTACAAATCATTTTCGAAACAAACAAATAATACATTTTTAAATAGACATCCTATCAAGCAAATTGAAATTCATGTTCACGTTTTTAAAAACTTTGTATTTTGAAATTATTACCCCTTCCTTTTTGGAAATGCAAGCAATAAAAATTTTATTACGCATTATGAAAATGTAATCCCCCATTTTTTCTATATGGGGGTTAGCAAAAAAGGGATTTCTTTAATAAATTTAAAAAATCACTGCCGGGTGCCCCAAAAAGGGGTTTAAATTTGAAAAATATTGTTAATATTGTTTAGATTTTTTTCCCTAAAATTGATGCTTTTTAAGTGAAATGGGAAAAGGAACTGGGAACCTCTCATTAGAAATATTTGAAAATATAATTGTCTTTTCTTCATATTTTTTTCAAAAGTTCTATTTTTCTGTTCACTGCTGAAAGTTTTATATCTACCCCTTCCCCATGATATTTTTATTTTTTTATTTATTTATTTAATTTTAAAAGGGCAAATTTACAAATCTGAAAGGAATGGGCCCCAACATAATTAATTATTTTCAAATATCAAAAAATTTTAAAAGGAAAAATTGTAAAAATTGATATCTTTAATAAATATTAATAATAAAATAGAAATTTTAATTTTTTTTTTAAATCTAAAATTGGTTAAATATTTTCTAAATTTTTTTGAAAAACCCAAGAAAAAAATAAAATTTTAAAAACCTTGAAAATGTTACGAATCAATGTTTTTTTAAAAGAGCTGTTAAGAAAGAAAAAAAAAATTTTGTTTGAAAAAATTTTCTCGGAGATTGAATATTTATTTAAAAAAATTTCAAGGGGGGAAATTTTCCAATTAAAATTTGGGAAAACAAGGCTCTGAATCGTTTTATTTTTCCAATTTTTTTGGGGTTTTTTTAAAGGACCCCAAAAACAGTTTCGGGATTTTAAAGTTGATTGGGAAGATTCCTAAATTTAAAAAACACCCAAAACCCTTTGGGAATTTTAAAATTTGATATTAAAGTAAGAAATTGGTTTATCTACAGGAAAACCCCTTTTCCTTGTTTTCTAAATGATTAATTGGGGAAAAATTTCCCTTTTTAAGATATAGCATACAAATAAAGGCCTCTTGACCCCAATACTTGAAGGGTTATCAATTTAAAAACACATTTGGTTTTAGATAAACACGGAAAACACAAAAATTCAATGAGATAAAGGTTTAAAATCTGCAAACTAAGTCTTTTATTTTAAAAAAGGAAATTTTAAACCCCTTTTTTTAATAAATATAAAAAAACGGGTTTTTTCCAAAATCTTTAAACCTATGGGAATTTTTCTGAAAATTTTCTAAAAATTTTGAAAAATGTTAAAATATTTTTTATTAATTATAAGTTTAAAAAGGGGAAAAAAGAAAAATGACTAATTTTAAAATGAAAAAAAATGATTTAAGTTTTAAAAAACCCCAAAACGCAAAATTAGTTATAAAAGGCATTTTAAAAAATCACCCCCTTTTACGCATATTGATTTATAAATCCATACCCTAAGAAAGTTTAAAGAGTTTGCAAGGCATTTTGGCATCCCCATAGTAAAATAAGCCCCCTTCGGTTTTTTATCGCAGCAGGACATTTTTGGAAGGTCTGTTCTTCTTTTGGGGGTGGGGTTTAAATGCACAGATGTTCAAAAGGGGCGTCCTGATCCAAGGTAAAAAACCCCTTGGGCCCGGGTTTGAGCCACGGACGACCACGAAAATTTTAAGGGGGATCCCGGAGTAAAAGGCCCCACCTGTTTGCACCAAAAAAAATTTTGGGAAAAAAAATCTTGGTGGGTAAAAAAAAAGATATTCCCATAAATATGTTTTTCTTTCCCCGGGGCCCAAACCCTTATTCCCCAACCGAGGTTTTTCCTTACCCCCACGGGGCCCGGGGAACGGGAAAAAGAATTCAAATAAATTGGAGAATTGTTACATTTCGATGAAATTTGATGGGGAATATGATGGGGTTTTTCAGGAGAAAAAGGGGAAAGGGGGAGACAAGGCCAGTTTCCCAAAGGGGCCGGGGTTTCCCCCCCTGGCAAGGGGATGTGTGTTGGGATGCCCTTTAGTATTCTCCTCAAAAAACCCCCAAAATAAAAATCACGGGTGGGCTTATATGCCCCAGATTTAAAAAAGAGACATTAAAAATATATAAAAAAACAAAATCAAATTCCAACAAAAAAAATTTTTTAATTTGAATTAAAATTTCTAATAATTTCCCCTTAAAAAAACCCTAAGATTTATTTCCTGGGAAAATATATTAAAAAGGTTTAAATCAAAAAAAAATTTTCAATATGGTCAGCTAATCTGATTATTATTTATAACTTAATATTATCTCTCTCAGAGTTTTCCCACAAATTGAAAATGAATTCATTGTGAAATTTTAATATTTATTCACACTTTCTATTTCGTTGGAAAATAAAATTTTTATTAAACTGAGTACCACTAAATTTTAAAATGTTCTTTCATTAAAAATTTCCAAGTTTTTAAGCTGGGGAACAGGTTTTGGAAAAAAATTGGCCTAATATTATTGATTTCCATTAAAATTTTACTTTTTTTTTATCCCTTTTGAATCCCAGACACTACAGAAACAATGATATCAAGTAAAATGGTTTTGGGGGTTTTGAAGGAAAATTCCCCAAAATCACGAACCCAAAAAAATTTTTCCCAAAAGACTCTGAAATAGGGTTTTTTATTTTTAGACTCGTTGTAGGGATGGTTCCCCCGTTTTGGTACCGAAAAAAAATTAAAACATTGCTTAAATAAAAATGTATTTTTTTTAAAAATTATTAGAAATTAAATTATTGGGATTTAAACCCAATGAGAATCCAATTTTTTGAGGGTAAAATTTATGCTCAATTGAAATTTTTAAAAACTTTCTAAAAGAACTTTTTTTTTTACTTACACCTTCATTCGAAAAACCATACCGTTATTACAAAACCCGTAAATTTTAACCCTTTGTTTAAATATTCGGGGTTTTTTAAATTTCCAATTATTAATTGTTTAAAATTTCCCATGAACTTTACTTTTCCTGGGTTTAAACTAATTTACAAATGAAGTTAAAAAAATTGAAAAAAATTTTTTAATTTTGGAAAATTGCTTTGCGGGAAAAAGAAAAAATTTTTCCCGGGAACGAAAAAACAAAATTTTTTTAATTGATCAATTGACTTTCTTCTTGGGAGTAAGATTGAATGCTACAAAAAAAACGGGAATTGTCTGCAAAAAAACGATATTTTTTTTTGGGCCCCTTAGATAAAAAAATGGAAAAATCCATTTAAAAAATTTAAAAAAAATCCCCCCAAACCGTGGTGTAGCCAGAATCCATTTTTTGGGTTTGATAGGGGGAAAACCGACTGACGGAAAAATGTCTTCCGTCCGTCCCTGAAAACGCTAGGAAAAACCCGTTCAGCTGATTTTCCCCAAAATTGAAAATTCCTAATCGATCTGGCTGATGTCGGGGCCCCTTTTGAATTTAAAAACCGATATTCAAAGGGGAAGGAAATTTACAAAGCCCGGGGACGTTTTTTCAATTTAAACAATTTCCCCATAATTTTATTACATTTTATGGTTGGATGGGAAAGTTTTTAAGAGAATTCGGTCCCATTTTCAAAAAAATTGTTTTTTCAAAGTATTTTTAAAAGAAAAATATTAAAATTTTAAATTTTTCCCTTGAGGGGAAACTTTTTTCCCAAAGATTTTTAAAAAGATCATGTGAAATTTTTTGAAACTTTTGTATTTTCAAAAGTTTCAGAAAAACGTGAGAAAGACCGCTTTTTTAGATCACTAGTATTTTTTAAAACTGTCCTATTTTGGAATTGGCTCTTTCGAATAATTGAAGTCCCTTTCCAGTTTTATTATGAAAAAAATTTTGAAGTCCCATGGGGAAAAAAGAAAAAAATATTGTATTTTTTCTATAGAAAAAAGTTCCATTCTTTTAAAAAATATAATTATATTATATTAATAATTTAATTTTTTCCCTATATTATACTTTTTTTATATTATACATATATAAGTATTTTTAAAACTTAAAAAGGATTAAATTTCTAAAAACAAAAAAATATTTTGGGAAAAGATTATTTTCCCTATTTAGATAGGTTTTATTATTTTTAAATTTATTTTTCTAAGGGAACTAAAACAAAAACCCGCTTTGGGCCGAATGGTTAATTAAGGGTACGTTTCAGTTTGCTAACGTTGGAGTCTGAACCAGAAGATAATTTTTTTTTCCTTTTTGGGTGTGATTTGGTGGTAATATGCCCAAAATTTTGTAATTAATATTTAATTTTTTGAAAAGATTAGCCCCGAAAAAGGGGGCCGTTTTGGGCCGCCCACATGACGACCAAAAACCCTTTGTTCTTTTCTATCTGACCGAGGCGCGGGGTCCCTTTTTTCGAGGAACTCATAATTTTTAAAATTTGGAAAAAAAGTTAACTTTTAAAACCCTACAAAATTGAAAAATAAAACCTTATTTGTTAAAATTTTTTTCCCAATTCTTTAATAGTTTAAATTTGGAGCAGTGAATTAGAGAAGAAAGTATGTTGTTGTAGTACAACTATTTTGCTTTTTAAATTTTTATAAGCATTATAATTTTTTTTGGAAGAAATAATCAACTATTTGGAAAATTTAAAAATTTTTTGGGGCATTTATCATTCAAGTTTGGGTTACAATTTTTCCCCGGAATAAGAACAAATTTGTCCGAAATTTTTTTAGTTTTTTAAAGGGTTTTTAAAAAATCCAAACTTTCCTTAAAAATTACGGGGTTTCCCATTAAACTTTTTTCCACGACGAGTTCGTCTGTTTTATGCAATGGGGAATCCCCTTTAAGATATGGGGGGGCAAGATAGCAGTCTGCAGGATGGGTTCCCCAAAAACCCACACAAAAGACATTCGAATCGAAATTTTTTAACCCAGAATCAACTATAAACAGTATCGCGTTGATGTTTCCCAATTTCCCATTTTCGGGAGTTTTTTAAACCAAAGTAAATGGGGCATCATAAGAACAAAAAATTTCCAAGATAAATTCTTTCTAAACACCCTCATCCCCTGAAAGGGAAATTTCGGGATAGCTCCGTGGATTAACGCAGTAGATAGGGGGAATGACCCCGATCAAACCCCTAATATGTTTTTTTTTTTATTTGATCCCCGGGAAATTTAAATCACTATCACGAGAGAGACTTTCCCAAAATTCTTTGGAAACAAACTTTTTTTTGTAAACGATAAATTTATTTTTAAGTTTTAAAAGGGTACTTTATTCCCAAGCGGGACGAAAGGAAAAAAAGAGAAGTCAAAATTAACAGTGTCTCGATTGCAAATCATTATCATTTTTTTAAGTAATCGGGGAAAAATATAAAAAAGTTTACCTTTTTAAATTTATTTAGAAATTTTAAATTTTTAACAGTTCTAGAGATAATCAGAACCCTTTAAAAACGGGGTTTATTATAAAATTTTGCAATAAAGGTAATTTTTTCGCCCTTTATTAATTGAGAAAGGAATATTTTTTTTACAGGGGTTTAACAAATTTCCCTTTAAAAAACTATTACGAACTCATTAAAATTCCCTTTTTTGGTTTTTGGGTTTTGTGATAAATGCAAAAGAACGCATTTTTTAATTGTTTGTAAAAATTGAAAATTTTATTTTTTTATTTTTAAAAATTTTTTAAAATGTAAGTCTTCGGTAGGGGGAATTTCAAAAAATGTTCCCAAAAATAAAAAAGTACGATTTGACGGGTCAGGGAAAGAAATCAATATTTTTTTTTAAACATTCCTTTTTTAAATAAAGAATGTTTTGATACGGCTTATTTTTTAGTGCGGGGTAGACTAACTGGCGAGCACCAATCAGTCCCAATTTTCACAAAGATAATAAAAATTTTTTAATTATTTAGTTTTTCCAAATGATTATTCCCCATGTTTGTGGGGACCCAAAATGCACAAATCACCCGTTTTTAGTCTAAACATAGGAAAAAAAGGGGGAATTTTCTGATCTAAAAATGTCGGGGATAAAAGCCGTTTTTTTTAAATCTAAATATTAAATTTTTAAAAAATTAAAAATTTGATAACGGAGTTAGATAAATAAATATATTATCATGATTGTTAAAAACATTTTTCCCTTAATTTTTGTTTTTTCCCAGAAATTGTACTGTTTGAAAAAGAAATTTTTTTAAAGAATATGATTTATTATCAAAAATTTTAAATTTCAAAAAAATGGAAAAATTAAAACAAATATTTTGTATTGGTGATACATTAATTTGGTTTAAACAAAAAGACCAATAATTTCTCTAAAGGGGAAATCGTTTAACCCCCTTTAAATTTGGGTTTTTGGGGGGATCGAGTTCTAGGGGTTTTTTCTTCTTTTCCATTCTGTTTTAAAAGGGGTCTGAAAATTTTAAAAGAAATTTTTGGGAAGGGAAAATACTTGTATTTATTTATTGCTTATAAGATTTTTGCTGAACTTTTAAATATATAATGTAATTAGTTTAATCCTGTTTTAAAAATATTTATAAAAATGTGTATTTATTTTATATTTAGTTAGTAAAAATTTTTAAACCCAACCCTTGGGAAATTAAAAAGGTGAACTTTTTAAATTTTACTTTTTGACTCCCCAAAAAAATTTTGTCACAACTCTTTCTTTTTTGGGGAAATGAAATATGAGGAAATTTTTATCCTTTTCGTTAGTGATATCCATATTGTGACCTGATAACCGTATTAATTGAGTAAAAAGATGAAATTTCCCCTTTTGACGGGAACCAAACCCGCATGTTCGATTTAAAACCAGTTGCTCTGACCACTGACCCTTGGGAAAAAATGGTTTTTACATTTGGGGTTTTTTGGTCGTTTTTCCCCTACGATTTGATATTTGTCACCGCATCATTTACGTAAGTAATATGAGGGGGGGTTTGGGACCTTTAAGTAATTGATATAAAAGTTGTGACTTTACAAAAACGTCGTCCCAGATTGTTAAAATTTTTTTTTTTTCCCTTGATTAGAAAAAATACAATCATTTTTTTTGCAAAGAATCATTTATAAAAATAAATTTAAATTTTGAAATGAAACCCGTAACAGAAAAAATTCTCAGTACGGTTTTTTTTATCTCACCTTTTGGGAAATACAAAATGTTTAGATGGATTTTTAACTATGATAATTGTTATTTGACAAAAAAAATTTACTTGTTTTTTTCCCGTATACCCAAAAATATACGTATATAAAAGATTTCGTTGACGTATATACGTAAAATTCTGGTGGGTTGGGAGTATTGGGAAAATTTGGAATACAGGGAAAATCGGGTTTCGCAAAAGGTAATACACTTTTTGGGGTCGAGAAAATGGTTAACCAAAAGTCCGTCCATCCCCCAGATCACCACTTAGCGCCCCAAACCAACCCTAAGATCCTTTCCAAAATTTAAGGGGAAAACCCCGTTTTTCTCTTTTTAGTTAAACTTTGGGAAAAATTTAAAAAACTTTTTAAAATTTGGGGGGACTTTTCATGAAGCCTTTTGACATTTTCAAAATTTTCTCAAAAAGGCCCTAATTTTCTGGTAAGAATAGGGTAAAATACACTTAAAAAGACATAATTCCAACTTGGGTTTAATTGAAATTTTTTGAAAATTTTAAAAGTTTAAATTTTGGGGGTTTCCCAAAATTCAAAATTGAAAAAAAAATTTGTCTTTCAAAAAGAAATTTGTTGTCCATATTTTGTTCTTCAAAACCCTTTAGGTTTTTGAAATGAAAGCATTTTTTTGTGCAAAAGTGCGCAAATTTACAATTTAAAAAATGATTTTAAAAGGGAAAAAGAAGAAAAAGTTTTTTTTTCTTACCATTAAAACGTTTCAAAAACCCAAATTTTTCGAAATGTACTTTTACTGGTTTTTTTGTTTCGCAACATTCCTGTTTCAGCTAGAAAAACTCACCCAAATATCACTCGTCCCCATCCTAATATTTAAAACAAAAAGTGACTGCGGGGGGGAACCCGTGGGTTTAGGGGGCTTGTTTGAAGAATAAAACTGGGGTTTACGTCCCGGGCCCGTTCATGCAACTTTTTTTTTTTGACTATGTGGATTTTTAAAAAAAATTTCCCCTTTTAATAATTTAAGGGGTTTATTTTTTTGGGTTTTTTTTGAGAGTTTTAAAAAAAAATGAAGTGGTAAAGTGTAAATTTGGGTTTTATATTAAGAAAACTTACTTAACCAAGGAAAAAAAAGAGTTTTTTTTATATAAATGGAGTAGATGAACAAAAGATAATAACTGCAAAAGATAGGGGATTTTTCAAATCAAAAAAGGTTTTTTTAGATTATAGATTTACTTGCAGCAATTGATTTGAATGTCCCTGTCGAAATTTGTCCCAGCCCCAAAGTTATCAGTCTAATAATCTCACCCGGGAGATAATTTAAAGGGGTTTAGGTCAAGGGCCAAACGCCGCACGCAAAAAATTAAAAGCATTTAATTTAAACATTCTTTAAAGAAATTTATTTATAAAGGGCCCCGTGGGTTTCTTTGCTTTTTGTCCCTTAGGGGGAATTTTTTTAATATTTTAAAATTTCAGGGGGAAAAAAATGAGTTTAAGACAAAATTTTAAAATTCTTTAATTGAGTAAAAATTAGGAAAAAGCTTACGTAGTCTGTGTTGAAAAAGAATCGCTTAAAGGGGGGGCTTCACAATAGAGGAACGCGGGTTTAAACCCCTACGATATCAGGGTTTTTACTTGACGAGAAAAGAAAAATAAATTCCAAAAACGATGTTGAGAATGTTTTAAACATTCCTTTTTTTTTGCAAAAAGATAAGTTTTTCAAACTGCGGAAAGAATTTGATTTTTTCGATTACCGGTCGCCAAATGTATTCATTTTCCATTTTCCTGTTCATAGGCCGTTTTGGTTTTTTCATTGGTACGTTTTGTTTCCCTTCCCCCAATCCCAAAACGAGTATTACGTCCCTTTTTAATTAACCCATTTATGTGTCCACTGTTCTTTTTCGTTTTTGATGATTTTTTCTTTGCTTTTTAAAATCAAGAAAACCAAAATTTTTTCCTTTCTGTACCAAATAAGGGAACGGGGGTTACAGAACGGGACAGGGGTTTTTTTGTAGCAAATGTTTATAATTTTTTGTGTGGGCTAGTTTTGGGGCTGCCAACCCTTTTACCAAGGCTGCCCTTCTTTTCAGCTGACATCTATCCCCCACAAAAAGTTTTTTGACATTTTTCCCAAATTTTTTGGTTAAAAAAGCTCTTTTTTAAGGAATATTGAGTTTTTGAAAAAAATTCCCAAAGTCATTTAAACAAATTTTACCACAAATTAAATAATCATACAAATCTATTCAAATGCTCAATTAACAGCCTGAGGGTATTTCCCAAAAAATTTCATTTTGTAATTTTTAAAAACAATAGAATAGAGCAAATCTTGTTTATTTAAAAAGGGTAGGCTTATTTAATCTCCCAAACCCAAAAAATTTTAAAAAAAAATTTGGAGCCGTTTTTTAGAAAATCTTTTTTATGTAAATTTTTAAAAATTTTAAAATTGCACGCCCATTTGGGAAATCAACTAAAACTTTTAAAAAAAATTTCATGACCTTATTAAAAGATCTAAATAAGCAAACATTTATTTTTAAAAAAAATCTCTATCTTTGTTTTTTAGGAGTAAGACGCCGCAAAATTCAAATTTTAGCACCCAAAAATTTGGGTTTAAAGTGGAAAAATTGGAAAATTCTACCTTTATTAGCGTATTTTATTTTAGAGAAAAAATACTTTTTAAAAAAATTTACAGAAAAAAATTTGGGGCCGTTTTTTAAAAAATTTAAAAAGTCCGGAAGGCTACAAAAGTCCTTCCAAAAATTTAAAGAATGTTTTAAAATCGCATAGCTTTATTTTTAGGAAAAAAGACAGGGGTTTTTTTAATTTTAAAAAAACGATGATGGTTTAAGGGGCTAGAGTTGTATCAGGGCGGACGTTTTTTTTCCAATTTTTTTTTTGGAACAAGGGGTCAACAAAAATGGGAAATTATGGCTACACCTTTGAGGTCTTTTTTTTAATTTAGAAATTTTTTTTTGTTTTTTTTGTCACCAGAGGGGCTGATTTTTTTGCAGAAAATGCGCGTTTTTTCGCAAAATTTAAAATTCTCTTTTACTACATATTACCTGTTTTACGCAAAAAGAGAATGTAATATGTGAAGGGAACATTCGCCAAAAAATTTTAAGAATGTTTGGATTAAATCGAAAAAAATTTTGGTTTTTAAAACCATGTATTTATATAATAAATATTTTGATTATTAGTTGAAGTAAAAAGTTTATTGCGCCCATTTTATAAAATTCCCGAAAAAGGGTACATTGTGTGAATGATAAGGGGTTAATAAACAAGTCCATTATTAAATATTTCCCAATCATTCATTCCCAAAAGTATGCTAAAACCCTTTTTTAAACCATCCCAAAAATTGGGTCCAAAATAAAAGACCAGGGGCAGTGCCCCCTTCATCCTAGAAAATATTATTTTCTCTCACAATGAACTAGGGGAAAATTTGGGAAATAAGAAAGAAAGATCTTTTTTTATATAATATTTTTCATCAGAAACAGCCTTTACCCCCAACTTGACGTTGAAAATTTTTTCATTATTTTTGGGGACAACCCCAAAAATTTTTCAAGACTGGTAAAACAAAAAAGTTGAAAGGTTTGATTATGCATAAAACCAAATAACTAAAAATTTGGGGGATATCTTTAAGACTTGAAAAAGGTGAAACCTTTTGAATTCATACAAAAGGGTTTCCCCGGTTTTTTGTCAGGGATCACTTGAAAAAAAAATAGAGAAATATTTTTTTTTTTATCTGTAAATTTAATCCGAAATTAATAAAAAAATAAAAAATGGAGGCCTTAAAAAAATAAATTTAAAATCAAACATGGGTTTAGGGAAACTTGAAAGATCTAGAACAGAAAAATATATTTCCCGTAGGAAAGGAATTTAATTTGAGATTTTTGAAGGGGATCTAAAAATTTATTAAAATTTAAACTATGGAAGGCCCAAATTTTTAGTAGATTTATAATATTTTTTAAAACAAACATTTTTTAAAAAAAAACTAAGAGACAAAAACAAGACAATTGGGGAGCTTTTTAAGTAAGGGAAAGGGGAAAATTTGAATTTAAAAAAGATGCAATAAACCTTGGGTTTAATGCAGGGAAAAGAATTTTGAGACGATGTTGGGATACCGTTTGATAGAATACTAAATGAAGAGATTAGACAGATAATAATAATTGAGAGGTGGGTTGGAAAGTAGAACCAAAAAAACTCCATTGGTATCGGGAAAAGGACAGAATATCAAAAAATTTTATTTGAGTGAACTTTTTGAAAGAAGAAAACGAGGAAGGCCAAGGAAATCTTGTAAATTGTCATCGATTTGACAAAAGAAAGAAGAATAGAGGAAGACCCGACGAATAAAAAAATTGGGGTGGGGAATTAAAAAAGGTCATAGGGAATTAAAATACCCGGTTAAAAATTAAAATTTCCCTTAAACCCAATGGAAGATACGATGAAGAAGCCCAATTTTTGGGTCACAGGGAAGCGGGGGAAGATCTTTAAAAAATCTTTCTGAATACCAAACCAAAAACAAAGTAAAGTTTTTATTTGAAAAAATTAAAAGAAAAAAAAGAAAATTTGATTATTTTCAGAGTTATCCTTTAGATAACAAATACGATATTACCATTTTTAAATTTTTGATATTTGTAAACCCTTTTGGGCCATTTATCGGCAAGGGTCGTTTTTTTTATTGAGAACAACTTTTTCCCTTTCCCAATTGACAGGTCGAAAAGTAAAATTGCATTTTGGGAAAAAGATGATTGAATTATGTTTGAAAATTGAGGGAGGGAAATTTAAAAAGAGGAAAATTACAAAATAGTAACCACATTTTTGTATGTTTTACCAAAGAGTAAAAAATTTTAATTTTAAAATTAAAATCTATTTTCGATCCACCAATAAAAAATATGTGGGTTTTTTAACCTGAAATCTTTTGTTTAGCCGGGGTAACATAATTCACCGGAAAGGTTGGGAGTTTATCGACGAATGAAGAAAATGTAATTTTTAAAAAGCCGAGGGCTTGATGCAGTTTTTCCAAAGGCAGAGTTTTTAAAACCCCCAAAATTTTTTATATTTCCCTTTAAAAGGGAAATGTCCCCGTTAATGTTGGCATCTAGTATACTTTTTGGGAAACCAAGACTTAAAGTAAAAGGAAAAGCAATGGTGACCCAAAATTTTAATGAACCCAAAAGCGATAGGAAATTTCCTTTCCCCCCTCAGATTTAAAGGGGAATTGGGGGAAAAGGGGACCAAATTAAAAGAATTATAAATTTGAGGTTATTTTGTTATTATTTAGATTTTCTTTTAAAATCGTTCCCGTGAATATATTTTTATAAGAAAAACAAACTATAAAATAAAGGGAGTACATTTTTAAAAAGTTACATTGAAATATAGTAGCAATGCTTTAAAAATAATAAATATTGTGTTTTAGTTTTAAAATTCAACCCTTTTAAATTTATATTATAGTACTTTAATTAAATTACTTTTTTTAAAAATTTAAACTTAAATGAAATTTTTCCTAAAAAAAATTAATTGCTTATTTTGTTTAAAAATATTTAAACAATTCATTAAAAATTTAAATATGCAGAATATTAATGGGAAAATGGTTAGTGAAACATATCCAATAAATTGGGCAATTTTTTAAAAAAAATTAAAAAAGTTGGGAAAAAGAAAATTTTTTTTTGCAACAATATTTTGCGAAGAGGATCCATTCATTTTTAACGATTATCGTGACAAAGATTTTAAAATTTTGAAAATTTTGGAAAAATTAAAATTACAATTTTTAAATAATTTATGACAGGAGAAAATTTAGTGATTTTTGGGTTTGCAAAAAAAGTGTTTGCATAGGTCTGCTTATCTTTGAAGAAGTGGGGGTAATTCCAGACGTAAACTTTGTGCATTGCTCGTTTTCGAAAATAAAATTATCAAGAAAATATACTTTATTTAAAATAAATATATTAATTTATTGGGGGAAAACATACATTAAATTTTAGAATATAGATAAGGGGGTGTGTGTGTGTGTGTGTGTTTCTTTCCCAAAGTTCACCAATAGACAAAAGCTGGGGTTTCTACCTTTAAAAAATTAAGATATTAAAAAGTTATATAAGAGGGCATATGTTTTTTTGATTTCACGCAAAAAACCCCAAAAAACTAGGGGATCAATAAAGATTTTTAATATTTTAAAGAACCTGTAAAATGCAATTACCCTAAGTTTGATCGAAGAGGTAATTTTTGTGATCCCCCAAAAAAAAAGATCAAAATCATTTTATTTGTTTAAGCCGCACTTTCCAAATTATAATGTCGGCAGTAGGAAAATTTATTGTGACTAAAAAGAATTTTTAAAAAAAAGTTTTTTTAATTTTATCAAAACTATTTAATTACAATATTAATATCCGTGACCATATAGTATTTTTTTAAATTTATCTGGGAAATTTATGATGAAGTTTTCAAATGAAAGGTTTTCTCGGGGGACGTTTTGAAACTTACCTAAAACGTATTTTTAAGTTATTAATTTTTTTAAAAAAATAACTAGGTTAGATTTAAAGCAAAAATTAAAAAATTTTTTGGGGTTTTATATTAAATTTCCAAAATAAAGACGAAATGTAGAAAGGAGCTTAAGGTCGTTGGGCCAATGTTGGTTTTTCAAAATAATTTTTTTTTAAACAGTTTTAAAAATGTTTTTCTGGGAAATTTGCCTTTTTTTATGTAATTAAATGATATAAAAATTTATGTAAAAATGTTGGGTTTATTTTTATTTATATTCAAATATTTACTATAATATAACTCGCCATCACCGCCATTTTTAAGTTCAAGATGAAAACCCGCCTCCGAAATGAAGCCAAAGGGGGATTTCACCTGATTCCCCAGGGGGGGGCAGGGTCGGAAAACTCGGGAAAGCCCCGGGCCCCGGGCATCGCCCATTTTTGAAACAGGGCGGGGGAAAAAAAATTTAAAACCTGCTCTGATATTTATTTTCATAAATTTATAGCATTTTGAGGAAAAAAATTTTAAACGTTCTTTATTTTTTTAATTTACCCCCCGTATCTTTGTTGTATTTCTTACAAAATATCTTTTAAATAAGGGCCACCAATGTAATCTTCACCATAAAAAATTTTAAAAAGTTCCGGATTCTTCGCATTTTTCCCAGGGGTGCCTTCAAAAACTACATAGACAAATTTTGGCTGCCCAATTTTTTCAAAATATTTTACCACTGTTTAACTTAGTTTACTTTTGTTTCTTTTCCATCAAGCATTTTTTCCAGTTTCCTTTTCGTGTACTTTTGCTCTTGCATTGTTTATTTTATTTTATTTATTTAATAGGTAATTATTACATACAAATTAGAGAACGTGATGCTAAGTGGCTTGGCCGAAGGCCTTTAAGCCATTACAATACCTACATTTTACCACGTTCTAACCTTTCGTATTCTGGTATTCACCTTGCATTGTTCTGTAAGAATGTTGTCAAGAGTTTGCTTTGACGAGGCAGGGGAGCTTCCTGCCAGCGTGTTTAGCAGGTCTTTCACGATACGAAGCGTTCCTGCGTGGCTCTCGCGAAACGGCGAGCGGTGAGGAGAACGCGTAAAAGAGCGCAGCACCGTCGCCAATGAAGTGGATGCATTCTGTCGCTCTTCATTTTTTTCACGTCCGCGACCTTCAAACCGTTATGTCCGACATCCATTTGGCAACAACGTTGCTCTCTTGGTTCGTAGACACCCGTCACCTTTTCGTTGGGAAGGGTGACTTTCTTTCACGGTTGTCTGTGTTTATTCAAGTTATTTGGGCGGCCATGTTTTTGCCGCTGTCTCGTTTTTTTTTCGCAAAATATTTCCTGCTTCTTCACGCGTTTCTGGAAATGGCCTAGTGATGCAAATGATCATGCACGGCGTTGGTACTAATGAAACCGTTTGTGAAATTTGATATTGATAGTTAATGAGTAGAAGTTGGCGCAATTCATCCACACAGTATATCGTGCATGCAGGTACCTTATTTTCTTATAATTCACATTCAAAAAACTGGGTTCACAAATAATTGAAATATTATACCAATTTCATTTCTTTTACTTCAATCACTGCGTTCTACTTTTCATCTGTATCTTAATGATATTCTCGTCGTGTTCTTTAGCTCACAGACATCCCACGTTGGCGTCAAGCCCTCTAATTCACACTCTCTCATCCTCGCTCTCTCTCACTCTCTCAGCCTCCCTCACCCTCTCTCACCCTCCTCGTTTCCCCTCTCTCTCCACCCGCTTCCCTCTCTTTCCCGGTCCCCTGTCCTCCCTCTGCTCCGCCTTTGAGATTCTCGTACCAACCCAACTCCTTCTTCTGGTCACCTTCGTTCGTATTCTCTCACGCAGCTCTTGATCACACACCTTAGGCCCAGCGTCCAGCTTGGCCCCCCCCTCCACCCCCTCCCACCCCCAACCCCGTCCCTGAGCTCAGCCTCAACACCACCCACGCCACACACACACACACACACACACACACACCCTGCTGGGACTCCCTGATTCCAACTATTCTGCCCCATTCCCCGCTCCGCCCCTCTTCCATTCATCCCTCCCACTCCCCAACTCCCTCGCGCTCCGTCCCTCAGCTCAGCCTCAACACCACCCCACGCCACACACACTCCCTGATTCCAACCATTCTGCCCCATTCCCCGCCCCGCCTCATCTTCCCCTCTCCGCCCTCGGCCCGTCTCAACTCTCCCCCCACGCTATCCGCTCTTTACGCCCTGTCACCCCGATCCCCGCCCCCTCGCATCGCCCTCCGCGCCCGCTCTCGCTTCCGAACGGCGCTCCTCGTAAAACACCTTTACGAGCGCCGAGCACTTGACGCGGGGCGGGGAGCGTCGCGTGTTTTCTCTTTGACGTTTAGTGGCGCTCGTGCTTCCATCTGCCTTACGGAGTCTTAGTCCCATCACTAGGGAAGTAGAAAATAGTGAAGTGCGTTTGTGATACATTGTTTGTCTGTGACAAGGTAACGTAGATCTTGTGATGTTGGTCTTCACTACTCACTGTGTACGTTTTGTAGCGTACGTTCGTAAAAGAGGTATCGAAAGACTAAGAATGTTCTTCTTTAGTCACTGCTAACCCTAGATCATAAAAAGTAAAGATTGACAATAAATGGAGCCTGTAGATCGACTTGAAATGAATATAAAATTATTGACCCATTTCTTATGGTTTTACAGATTATTTCGAAACTTGTTATTTTCTCATCTCTAATGTTGATTGAGAGAGTGTATAAGTATTGAGACAGTGTGTAATGAGCTCGTATCATTCGTTATTGTTGTGCAAAATCCAGTATTGGGAGGAGGGTAAAACAAAAGACCCCACGATAGTAGTTGTGTGATAATGTTTTGAATTGTGTCACTATTAATCTGAAAGAAAACAACCTATTGAAACTGTAGTGATTAATATCGACGAGTTAAATATTACTGCTTTGTAAGGTTATGCGCTATAGATTCTACAGATTCTGATTTAGATGTTCAATCTGAAAAGGAATTAGTTAGGGGTAAGTAATTAGTAAAGGGGTAAATCTGAGGGAAAAAGTGAGTAGCAGCGTATGACCGAGAAAAATAGACATATCATTTTCAAAATGCTCATGAGAAAAATCTGTGTTATAAAAATCATTCAGAACAAAACTCACTGTTTTCGCAATGCAAGTAAGACTAACTTTTTATCCAGACATTAAAAAAAATTAAAAATCTGATTTTTTGGTCAGGTGGTCATTTTTTTCTCATTCCGGGAATTCCTTTCTCAATACACCTTTTTTCTCATTCCGGGAAAAATGGTTCATTAGTAGATACCATTCACAAAAAATTCAAGAAATATTATTTTTGTATAAGTATCACAGTATTCAACGTTTTACGTGCATGGGAAAGTGTGAACTATGCAATAAAATCCTTTTTTCCAAAATATGATAGCCTTTTGCTTCAAAATTTCAACATTTCTAAACAACGTAATTGCAGATTGTATGTTAAAACAAAAAAATAGCATACTTTTTAAGAATAAAAAATGTATATTATTTTTGGATCAAAAATGACCCTCAACACTTGCAACATAAAAATAAGGTTAGTAATTCTGGGTTGAAACATAACTCTTATTATTGTCAGTTTTGAGATATTGATTACCTAGCGGCCGCGTACCAATACGAGTGAGACCACTTTTTCCAATTGATAACAAAAGAGAAGTGAAGTTTCGCGGGATATTGGAAGCAGATTGTGCTGGTTATGTAAAATAAAAGTGAGCATTAATATTCATAATCTACAAAACTATTTCGAGCAACAATACAGAAAAGTCAACGCAAAAAGTGAAAATATCCGGGAATACGAACGTGGTATCTAACAACAGACTTTCCGCATCATTCTGCTTCTTCTTAAGGCCTCCAAACTTGAAAGAAATGATCTATCTTTTAGCAGTATTTTTAATGTATTTTCATATATAGTATTTACATGGAGCTCATTTTCACTAGACGCAGAACGCAATCGGCGAGGGTATTCTGTAACCAACCCCGGGCCAAAGGCATCCAGATTGAACTGCCGGATAACCTGACAGTGATATCCGGACCTTCAGTGTAATTGAAGAGCTTATTTTGAAATTGATGTATCTCAACTTCAGTTTCTTTTCTACTTCTACGTGTTAATACATTTTTGAGACTCTTCTCCATCACGCTTCCAAATGTAATGTTAAAAACGGCGTCTCTCTTACGTAGACGATATTCGAGAACCATTGAATTTCATTACATGACTTGAAAGATAAAGCTGAGTTTTTAATACTTTCCTTCCAGAAAATTGTATTTCTTGGAGACACGTCTGTTTACAAATAAGCTCTTTAATTAATCAATATTTCTTCTTGATTGTCAATATATGTTTGTAATAAAAGTATCCAAAGTTTTTTATGACAATGATTTATTTTTTTTTAAACGAATTGATTACGATATTAACTCACTCTCACTCAGTTGATATCACATACTCCAAACTCCATCAAAGTATGTGATATCAAATGAGTGAGAGTGAGTTAATTTCGTAATGTTTACTCGATTGTTCTACTGCAGGGGTAATTCAATGGGATAGTAGTTCCCTCACTAAGCACCTGATGATGTTACAAAACTAGTTACGAAACGTTGTACAATTGCTGACATAAATGATTGTCATAAAAAACTTCGGATACTTTTATTTGCAAGCTCTTTAGTTGTTGCCCGTGCGAGCGGCCGCACAACTCTGTCTCCTGTCGCGCGGCCAACGCTGAAACGCTGCGCGGGCGCGTGGACAGACGCGCTCCTGGTGTCGCGTGTTCAAAGTTCACAGCTCTATGCTCTGCTCCGCGTTGTACCCATTGCCGCGAACGGACTGTGCATTGTGCTGCGGTTCCCCTGTCGTTGATTGGGAGATTTGCAGGCACTAGTGGCCGCAGCTTCACCGACCTCGCCGCGCACGTCAATGGACACGCTGACCAGCTCTCGTCGAGGTGAGGAAACGTCGACGCCAATTTAAGGAAATGAATCTCCCAATCAAAAACCCATAGTTGGGCAAAATACTTGAAATGTAGTACTTCACCACAATACTTTTTAAATAAGTATTTACTCAAAATATATGACGTTTTGAATTGCTAAATATATACTACTTAAAATACTTCAAATACTCAAAATACATTAAATACAATAATTTTGCATTAAAACTTTTTAATTGCAAATGTATATTGTAATTGTCAAATACAATACATTACTAATAGACAGTCATATATGTCTGAACAATAACTAAAAACTTTCAAATATAAAACACTTCCACTTATACTTTCACAAAAATACTTTCAAATATAAAATGATATCAAAAATATGTCTAACAAAAAAAACAGATTCTTTTAAAAAGGACCAGTGTTTCAAACAAATCATCTGTCAATAAGCTCCTAGTTGGTGAATGTATAAAACTCGCAAATGAAAACAGTTGTTGAACTGGCGCTAATGAGCATAAACATGTGTTGTAAGTAATAGACTTGCTTTTACTGTCGGATAGTTGTCTAGCATTTTTAATGATTTAGATTTATCATTTAAAAATGAAGAGAACTCAAGCTCAACAGCTGAAAGGAGCTTTCATTCTTGTTTCAAAGTGGTCCATTTACTAGCAGACTCAAGTACAAAGAAACTATCCTCGTTATCTTCATCTGTATTTAAAGTATTTCTTTTTTTAAATACACCTATTTTATATATTTAAATAAATCACTAAAATACATGTTCAAAAATCTCAAAAGTACAGTAAACAAAATGTATTTAAAATTCGTATTTCAATTGTAAGTATTTAAATACTGCCCAACCTTATGTTATAGGGGAGGTATTCAAAAAGTATTCCAGACCGAAGGGCGGAGGGGCATTTTACAAATAATTGGCAATGCATTTTAAATTGAATTTTTCTGTAGCGATGAGTTTAAATTTTTCCTCATGCATTTAAATGTATATTTCAATGAATGAATAGTTCAAAACTTAATTATCTGGACATATTGTTTATTCTCTGTACAAGTATACTTTTATTTAATAAATTATTTGACTTTAACGCGCTACAGTGTAAATAGAACATACAGAACGAAATTGAAAATTCTTCAACAGTTAATCATTATTTTCTAAGCATATTTATATGTTTTATGAATTGTTTTAATTCTGTATATTTTAATAACTCCTATAGTCTAATGGTACGACATGGCGTGGAGTCTCTTATAGTCTTCTTTAGCCACTTATAGTCTCTTAGAGTCTACGTATGGTCTACTCTCCTGTAGTCTACTTTGTAATCGTCCATATCCAGTATTTTTCTACTGAATTTCTGTTATGATCACGATTAAGAAAGTTTATGAATGGTTGCAAATATGTTGTATGTTTGTGGAAAGAAGGAGACTGAGTTAATTACAAATCAAATAACGTAATGGAGATTAACAGGTGATGATTTATTTATTCCAGGTGAGGAGTCGCAGAGGCTGGCTTGGCAAGTCGAGATTAGGCTAACGGGAAATTGTAAATTATGGCATCAAACACTGTGAGTATAATTCCTTATTTTTTGATAAATTAGGTCTGCGAAAACAATCCATTAAATGTGTATGCTAAATAAATATAATATAACCTTTGCGATTGTAGTGATGAAAAATTAAATTACTCCGTCAATTTCATGATTGCATAGCGATCGTGTGAATTTCATTTTCAACTTAGGTTACTATGATTTTCTTCCCAAAACTGGACTACTTCCTCTTTACTAAAGGCAGTTTGTTTATGCAGGTTACTACCCTTTATTTTTATGCGTGCACGTATTCCTTGGAACTCGAGGCTTCTTAGACCTAGCCCAGGCTGAATGGCCTGCCCATTGAGAAACTTTAGAGCACTTCGAAATCTCACGGAATAATTTCCAGATTGATTTCTTTACTTTCATGGAAAAGATACATCGTCACGTCAATTGCTGTCACACCTCTTAAACGATTCTGAGGAAACTTCATGTGAAATTTCTAGAATTAAAACGTATTCTCATCTATTACATCACGAAATAAGATATTAGAAAAATAGGAAGCTCTTTTCGCAACATTTTGCTCGCTGTGTATTGCAATAATTTTATTGATAATTTTTCGTGTTATCATAAATCTTAACAGCAAACTTCAAGCTCCTTGGCGAAATGAATCTTTAGTTATAGCCACAGTTTTCTTTTGGGGAAAATTTGACAAGTACACACTGCCAAAGAGCATTCAAGACTAAAAAGGCAGATAATATTTTAGGCATTTTACGCCATATGTACAATGCTTAATAACCTTTAAGATACTTTCTTTTCCTAAGAAAATGTAAAATACTCCAACTTAAATTACGACACGTGTTTATCGCAGTGCATCACCACATGTCAAAACTCACAAATTGATTTTATAAAATTAAGCCAGAATTTGTTTCATACAGGGAGAGGACTTCGTGTCCACAATCTTTCTCACGTTAATTCGTGTTAGCAACATCGAAACTTGCGTTCTTTGCCCTCCTTTATCATTCGCCCGCCGAGAGCGCCCCAAGTGAGTGGGGCGTAAACTGACGCAACAGAAGCTCTCGGCTATCTCCATGCCTCCCTTCACGCCAGTTAGCCACCTTGCGATAACGAAACTTCACAGCACCTTCGCACTGCGGAGCTGTGAGAGCAAGAAATAGCGCCCTGATAACTGCAGAGCAGTGCCACCAACTCTTGCGCTGCCAAAAGTAGCGACTCTAGGTGTGCACCACATCCGTACCTTTCTATTTGCCAAGTTCTTTTAGAATTGTCGCGAAGTAATGTCTAATTGTAAGTTAAAAGATTGTAAATTAATAAAATTAAAAAGGTAAAAGAGCAGTGAAAGAAAAATCGCAAAGAAGAAAATACTAACAAACATGTCATTAAAGTTAGTACTATAACTTTAAAGAATTGAGATTCAATATATTATTAGTATTCATATTTTAAAATACATTTCACGATAGTAAAAAATTTCAGGTACGGATATAATAATGACAATAAAATAACTGTTCGCGGGGGTTACCTTTAGAATAGAATAATGTATATTAATATGTCTGGTCAACTACAAGAGATTGATGATTGATAAGAAGTGGAATGGAAATAGATAAGATTGGTGAACAATTTAATACTGTGGTTTCTCAATCACTGATTTGTCGGGAATGAAGTTGGATTCCAATTCGCCCCAGTATGCTTGATGTGGTGAACATGCGCACTGAACACATTTAAAAACTCCTGATAAAATTACATTATAAAACATCTGATAATGATTATTCATTCGTGCAATATATTAAAGAGTAAATTCCTTCATAATTTGATGGGAAAGTATCGTTTATCTTTTGGTTAAACCTTTTTTTCAAATTTTCTAATAGTTTTGTTGAATGAAGTGTATTGTACTGATATGAAGTAAACGTTTTTAATAACAAATACTTTTCATTTATTAAACACTGTTACTATGTAAGTAGCATTTGCGCTTTTGAAACTTCCACGCGCTTGTAAGTTACATGCGTTCATCAATTACCCTCTGAGAAATGTCCCCTATCAGTACATCCCTCTGATATAAATTCATTTTTCCCGATTAGCTCCCTTTTACGTGATGTTCAGCCGGAATCCTCCGTTCGCGTCGAGTAGAACGCACGTCCCGCTTTTCGCCTCGTCCGAATCTGATTATGAAAATCGCGGCCCCGCCCCCTTTCTTCCCGTCATCTCGACCTCCCGTCATCCCGTCCTCTCCAGGCCTCGTCCCGACGCCGACATGGCGTCTGCCCGCTCGCAGCCCCGCCCCCGCCGCCCATTGTACGCGGCGGCATCCAGCCGCCGAAGAGAGAAAAAGGAACCGACTTAATAATTCATTCAAATGTAAACTCTTTGTGTTCACTTCAGCGAAATAAAGATATAAAAACGAAAAGATATTCAACTTTTTTTTCCCCTCTGTCGACGCGGCCTTCTTTTTTATATGAAAAGAACGTGCCGGTGACAAGTTGGATCTCGGCCGGCGTCTTGTCGGTATATCGGGCGCTGACAGGAAAGAAAGGGGAGATTGTGGCGAATGTGGTAAAGAAAGGGAAGACGAAGGATGACGCGTGAAAGATTTTTGTGTAAGGGTGGAGAAGAAATGGAAGAGAAAGGGAAAGAAGAGAGGGGGCGTGAAGGCCGGCTATATAGGCTTCAGGAAGATAAAAAAGGCGTCTTTTGATTGGCGAGTCCAATTGGAGGGCAGCGTACTTTGGAACCGTTCTCCATGATGCGTTCCCGCATGGATCTCCTCTGTAACTTCCTTCTGCTTCTCAGCTACAGCCTCCCCTTTCCAAATCTCCACTACCACGCCCCATCTCATGCCCGCCTCACTACCACCATTTCTCCGCCTCTTTCCGGCGTCAACGCCTGAATGCCACATCTTTGCCGTCGCCTCGACACAGCCTCACACCCGATTCTTCTCCGTTTCTTTCCCTCTTCCTACGTCGACCTCGCTTAGTTTCGGCCTCGTTTTCTCTTTTTCTGCCTCGCCTACACTTCGTTTCGTCCGGCCTTCCCCCCCTTTACCGATTTGTGGTTTTCCTTTTGCCTCGCCTCCCTCCGACTCACTACAACCCCCCATTATTGCCTCGCTGTATCTAACCCCCATTCTTCTACCCCACGTCTAGTCCTATCCTCGACTATCCACGTTACCTCATCTCGACCTCCCCTTATTGCTCTCGCTGTATCTAACCCCCATTCTCCTACCCCCCGTCCCACCCGTCCCCCAACCCGCCCCTACCCGTCCCCAACCCGTTCCTACCCGCCCCACCCGCCCCCCTCCGTCCCCACCCGGCCCCGCCCGCCCCCACCCCGCCCCACCCGCCCCCACCCCGCCCCACCCGGCCCCACCCCGGCCCCACCCGGCCCCGCCCGGCCCCACCCGGCCCGACCCGGCCCCACCCCGCCCCACCCGCCCCACCCGCCTTCGCCACACCGCACCACGACCACGCCCTCGCCTCTCCTCGTCTTCCCGCCCGCCATAACCACCCGTCCTGTCCCTGCACCCCTTTCAAACCCATTTTCTGCTTGCATCCTCTGTCTCTTTTCTTGCTCCGTCCCTACTTCGGCCGAGTTCATTCCCAATCGCCTTCCTCTCTCCTTCACCGTTTCCGAACCTCGCTTTCGTCTCACTCTCGCGCCCTTCCTCTGTCTCCTCTCGCCGTGTTTTGTCCAGTGACTCGCGCCCCCTCCCCCCCCCCGCCCGCCCACTTCCTCACCCGCTCGCCGCTCGCTAATGGGGTTCGGAAGACGGACGAGGCGCCTGGAAAATGCCGAGATCTGTCCGCTCGCATTAAAATGCTTGTTAGTAAGTGTCCGTCGTTTTCCCCTCTTCCTGCGGGCGTTTCCTTTTGACTAATCAGACCCTCGCAGGCGAACGCTCTCAGAACCGGGTCGTATTTCAAATGCGAGTTTTAAAAATAAGAATTTTTGCTAACAGCTCGAGGTAATCTGCTTGAGTAACCGGTTCAAGTTCTCAGATCATTAATCATGTCGATACACATTTCTAAGGGAAGTATTTTCATTGTTTGTTCTGAGCACATTTCAGGTACTTATGTCGAGAATTGATCTGTCCACTTTTCTCTTTCCGTTAATGATGGATTAAATTTGTTGACTGGGTAGGATGATGTATAGGTGGTGGCCACCTAACAATAACAAAATGTGTAGGCTGAGATACTGATATGAGATTTGGGTTCATTTCCTTCATCTCCAAGCCCAGTCTTGTTGTTTAAGATGGAAAGACGAAATATACATATTATACGTTCAGTGTTTCGTGTAGGTCGATTTTCATTTTGATATATATTTTGTGTTTAATGTTAACATAAATTTATTTTAATTTGGTTAGTAATCTAGTTTAACCATTGTTTTTATTGTTGAATTGAAATAACAATTTTCTCTAACATTGTCATCTCTCATCCGTTTATGGCGCTCGTCATGATTTCTGTCCAGAAGTGGTGGTTATTCTGGAAGAAATAACCAGCTTATATAAAATGTACGGCGCTCTCGATAAACAGAACGAGTTAAAAGAAAAGATTTTTAAACGAAAATTTCGAAGCGTTTCCCCTTTTGTTCTTACTATTCATCAAAATCCTATGATCTTTTCAATAATACTAAGAATTTTGGTGAAGACAAAAACTTGCATTACTAGTATCTAGCACTTTTTACCGTTCAACATATCCCCATGATTGCGATGGAAATTATTCACCTTTAATTCTCATTTGCTCAGTAACATCATGTTCCAGATGTGGCAAGTAGTACAGGAAGCATCATGACGTATTTTCTCTTTTTTTCTTATTCCCGTCCGCATTTCCCTGCTTCACATTTCAAATTGCACGCCTAGTGTTATATTCCACGCTTCTGACAGCGCGAATGTGTTTTATGCATTTATATTCCACTAAACTGATATTTCACCTCTGATTCACTAGACAGAACTCATTCGCCAAGCGAATTAACACTCTCTATTGTAGGATCAGATTTAATTTTAGAGAATCATTCGAATATCTTCCCTAATTGCTAATATTATAAAATTACAAAAATATAATTAAGTTAACATTTCATATTTTTTGTTTTAATGGACTTTATTGAATGCACAGAATTACATTACTACGGATCAATCATTATTTTTTCGATGTAATTTGTCAATGTTAATGCATGTTAGGTCAATCGCAATTATTGATTTTTAAAGTGAAAACTGAAAGTGTTTCATTCAACAATTAAAAATCTTTAGTCTCAGACATCAGTTTTATATAATTCTTAGTAATATTATCAACGTTAAAATGAACTCTTACTTAGCTGCAAAGTATGAACTGTTCTACAAATCTTTGGGAGGCATGTTCCGCAAACGAGATGTTACTTTCATTTCTCTATAGAACCTCGTTCACTATAACGAGTTTTCGATTTTCTCATCATAGGTAGATCGATATTAGTTTTCTGATTCATAAAACTAATTGCTATGTAATCCGCAGAATTGCGTGCTGCTAAACGATATAGGTCGCGCTATCATTTGAATTTGTCATTAATATATGCTACTAAAATCTTTCTAAGTAATTAGTTCAATTGGTAATCTTTTAAATTGAAATGTAATTTTAATGTTCGGCTTTGCGAATGAAACTGTATTGAAACTCCAATATGCGAGTTACAGCTTTTGCCCGAGGTTAGTTAACTCTAATTACTCCTCTTTATCAACATTTATTTTCGGTAACAAGTAATTAACTCATAAGAACGGAATATAATTTGATGTTATGGTGGGCTGTTTAAATTAACTTCTTCTGAATCTGTCGTTAGCTATGAGTGTCTCATTGTATTATTTCAGATAAAGGCAATGCATTTAGCATGCAATTTACTACTAATAAAGGAACTAAAATTTTGAAATAAGCTGAACATTACACCGCATTCGAAATTTTTAGCACATTTTCGAAAGGAAATCAATCTTAGCACCCTTATATATCCGTTTGCCTTATTGTTATTCTGTATTAAAATGTTTTGCGTGATTAGGATATAATACAAAATGAAATATTTTTCGGGGGTGAGTGATTCTAAAAGTTGATAAGTTTCATTTATAAAAGTTTACATATTTTTGAAGTTTTCCGTCAGATCCAAAATATTCCAAACGGATTACGTGTGTGTTAGAAGCCATTGTGTAAATATCAAAATGACCCAGCCCGAACGTGTTGACCTGAGGGATTCGTCGTGAAGTTAACTCTGTGTAATCTGACTGGGTGCCTGGTACCTTTTTATTTGCTTATTCCGTCTAAATTTACATTTTATCTTTCACCCAACAATTGCGCAAAGCTGCCCTGTCATGATAAAAAATGATTTTTAGTAGGTCCGATAGACCGTCTCTACAGACATTCGGTGATGACAAATTTATGTAAGTTAATTGTTTCTCCTCACGTGGGATGCTAATATTGTATTCGTGAGGAAATTGTGAAGTTTATATTTTGTTTTAGGTGAAATGTGAGTTGTCATTACTTTGGCCCAATGACCTCTTCAACTATATACCGAAATCATTCACTCTGCGGCAGTCACTCTGTTCCTGGCACCTAATGGGATCAGTCGGCAAGTTGAACCACGCTTCTGGAGGCATCGGAGAGCCGTACGCGTCTCGCAGGCGTGGCGGGACGGGACGGGACGGGGTGGGACGGGGCGGGGCAGCGCGCCGGTTCATGACGGATCGAGCGCCAGTGACGGATGGGCGGAACGCCCGCAGCGCGCCCTTCTGTCCTGCCCCCGCCCCCGCCCTCGCACCCGCCGCCGTTGCCACTGCCCGCCCCTCTCGTGCCGCCGCCCACGCCGCCTTCGCCGCACTCCGATTGTCCTTGGTCTCCGCTACCATCGTTCTAACAGATTGTTGTCGCCAATGCCGTTGCCTCCACCACTGCCAGCCTCCCCTCCCTTCCTCACCGCCAGATTCATGTCCAGATCCCTCCTTGTCCGCTCCCACTGTTACCACTCCTACCGATTTCCCCATCTCCTTCATCTGAACCGTTTCCCGCCCATCGATTCTTCTCGTCTCCCACTTTCCCTGCCTCTGCCCTCCCCCACCCAACTGCCCTCGCTTCCGCGGTTACCAGCTTTGTCGCTTCGCTTCTCCATTGGCAATCGCTAACCCCTCGCTGTCGCAGGAGTTTTTTCCCGCCTCGTTTCTCCACGCCCTCAAACCTCCCCGCGCCAATACATTCCTACCTCACACCAGCCCGCAACAGCATCTCCCCGCACCTAGATATCACCCACTGCCACGGTCCTCAGCTCCCGAACTATCCGCTCTTACTATCTCGGCTCCAGAGTCCCCTCCCTCTTATCTGACCTACACCCACATCCGTCTACCCACCATATTCTTGCATATGCGTCTTTCCTTTCATATTAGGCCCGCCACGTCTCACCATTCCCATCGCTTTCCAACTCACGTCATCCATCCCCAATTTTTTTGTTCTACTTCCAGATCTCCCGTGCATCCAGATCTTTCAGTGTCCACTCCACATCCTCCCGCAAATCCCCTCAGCCGCGCTACGCCCTACCTTCATCGTACTGCACCGGTAGCGGTAGCTCAGTGCATCAAGTGATGTCACTGCAGCGCTTCCGGGAGGGGGGTTTTCGACACTAGCTTTTCAGCTAGATCGAATTCAGTCGCTGTCTGGAGGACAATTCTAGCGGCCGGCTGCTCTGATCGGTAGTTTTCCGTGGTTTCTCCGATCAACACCAGGCGAATGCTCGAGCAGTACCCTACAAAACGGGCCACGGACTGCGCGCGATCTGTCCATCATCTTCCTTGTCCTATCCTCTCCTCTTATACACACACTTACACTAACATGCACCACACTACCACATATTCCGGGAGACCGGTTGGGAGCATAGAGCTTGTCCCGGCTGGGGCGATGCCCCGCTGGTGGGAGAGTCCTGGTTAGGGGAAAACCCCAGTAGCCGACGGTAGGTCGGTGCCGGATCTCGCCATCCAGCGGGGGAAGATCACCACCATCTCCCGAGAAAAAAACATGCACTACGCTAACGGGACTAATGACCGAAGCAGTTGACGCGCCCGAAAACACGAAAAAATCAGTCAATCAATTCATCGTACTGCCTTTCGCCAACACCTTCTCACCCCGTTGCCATCGCCTTCCGCACCCCTGCGGCCTCTCCAGCATCCCTGCCTCCACCGCCTGCTCGCTCCCTCACCTCCCTCCCTCGCCGCGGTCGCCGCCGCCCGGAAGATATTGCGCCATTTTTATTCGCAGGCGAGCACCCTTCGAGTTGGCCGGCGCCTCTCGGGGGAAGGGGTACGAGAGGGGGAGCGGGCGGCGGGGGCGAGTGAACGAAGCGGCTTGCTGTGGCTTGGCCCGACAGGCGGGTGGTGGCTTGATTGAGAGCTGGCAGGGCTTTCCAGGGAAGGGAGGTTGTTTCACAGATGCCATGCGGGATATATAATGGCCAAGCCGTTGGGTAATGGAAGACGGTGACAAGGGAAGCTCAAAAAGGAATTCGGTAATGTCGAATTGGAAAACTTTCAGAACTCCGAAAGGGTTAAAGATGGTCGTTAGAAAAACTGTTATGAAATAAACTAATTTACTTTTATTGGAATGCAACACAGAATTCAATTTTTATTGGAATGCAAGAATTCAAGAGATGAATTTCTTAAATGTTATACGTCTTTTAAACGTCAAAGAATAGTTGGTTTTTATATAAAATAAAGAAAATCGGGAAAAATAGATGTATTGTAGTAGGTATTATTTAATTTCTTTTAATTATAAGATCTATTACATTAGAGAACTTGAGAGTATATTTAGTTCATGACAGAATATCCTGCTGCGATCTCACACTACAAACACAACGAGTTTCGCCCGTGGATCTAACGTTCTTCACGTGAAAAAGTATATGCGTAGATATGCGCGTCACAAGAAGTGTGAGGGGACGTTGGAGGAGAAGGATGTCTTTTCACTTCCCGGAAGCGGGCGCAGGAAGAGACTTCCGCGACTGGGGGCGAGGGCGAGGTTACCTGCGTTGACGAACGGCGCTCGTGTCTTTAGCGCCGCCCCCGCCCCCGCGCCCGCCGCGCTGCGCCACCGGTGGCGCGTTTGTCACCCGTCACGCGGTCCCCCCGGCGCGCTTTTGTTTGAGGTGCCCCCGCCCGTGGGTTCGTCGCCCACCCTTCCCCCCCCCCCCCCCCCCCTAATGCTCCTCTCCGTCATTCCCGCCTCGCTCCGCCCCCTACCCTGCCCCACCCCACCTCGCTCCTCCCCTGCTGTCGCTGGCTCTGTCCCCAGCGAACCGCGAACCTCATATTCTTTGCCTTGGTTAATCACACTACCGACACTTTCTTTTTCACGGTCTACCTTCGAACATTGTCCTCATGCTCCTATCGCCACCATCTCGGTTAACTTGGTTGTCTCTCCTATTCTGTCACCGCTACTATTTCGTCAGCCGTTTCAGTACTATGATCATAAATATCTCCACTGCTAACTACGCATATCTCTGACACGACCGACACTAATTTCTTCACTCTTGCCTCGCCTCCGCTTCATTGCCGATACGCATTTTTCCATCACTGATCGGTCACTGTCCATCAGCGACCCGTCACTTTCCCATCATCAAACCGCCTCTTTCCGTCCCGTTACTTTTTAACCCCCTTCCATCACCGTCCGCCAACTATCCGTCATCCCCCCTTTCACCGTCCCATCACCCTCACTGCCACAACAGTTATTACTAATACCACTCCACGACTGTCATTACCACCGTCGCCAAACCCTTTGAGTCTCTAATTGAAAGTGGCATGTGACACTAATTGACTCCCTGTTTACAATGGCAATACTTTAGTGCTGTACAACACCCCACCTCATTGTCTACCTTCCTAAACCGTGTCACCTGATCCAACGCTACCGTTGCTCCTTTCTAGACATCTTTATATTCACGCTCGCCTCTGACTCGGACCAATGGTTCAGTCCTTCACATGGCGGGCGACCCTTCCCCTCCCACTTCTCATCCACATTATGAATCCTCCCTTCCATCGTGTCCACTAATCTTCCACACGTCCATTCTATCTCCATTCCCCCCCCCCCACCCCTCGCCCAGGCCCCCCCCTCTCCGCCCACCTCACGCCTGTGGCTCCGCCGGTCCACCCCCGTTCCGCCCCGCACCGCTCCGCCTCGCTCCGCCCCGCGCCGCTCCGTCCCGCCCTGCCCCGCCCTGCCCCGCCCTGCCCGCACTGCCCCGCCCCTGCCCGCACTTCCCGCCCCCTGCCCGCCTGCCGCCCGTCCGCCCCGTCCGCCCGTCCCGCCCGTCCCGCTCCACCCCGTCCCGCTCTGCCCTCTCCCCTTCCGTCCCGTCCCACCGCGCCCCGCCTCGCCCCGCCCCCTGTCGCCTGCTGCGTCGCCGCCCGCGTGGGAATTCCGGTCGGCCATTTGTTACGGCGCCGCTCGCGCCGCGCCGCAGTCGAACAATATCGCCGCGCGAGGCGGCGCGGAGCACAGTGCGCCGAAACGTGGAACTTCGATTTCTGACGACAAGGCGTTTTGTAATAATTCCGGTACATGGGCTTGCGCCTGTCTTACTTTGGACGGTGAATGATATCAGCAGGTGCCCTGCGTTGGTCATTGCTTTTGATCACAGTGAGGTCACTTCCACTCCTCCCCTCGGAGCGAGTGCCGTGTCGTTCGACGCGATGTACTCACGGACAACTGACCTTTTTTGGAAATATTGCAGAACATTCTAAGAGAATTCTAAAAAAGAACATCAGAAATATCATTAAGCCCTTAAGGCATAGAATGATTCGTTAAAATGTGATTGGTCAGATTGAACCTGATTTTAGTAATGTAAAAATATAGAATCGTATTTCAATTGATTCTTTTTCGTGCAAACTTCTATACTCCAAGATTGAAGGATCAGAAGACTGTGTAATGTTTAAAATTTCTTTATACTTTGAACATGTATAGCCCAAATAAATATTTTTAACGTGAAAATAGCATCCGAAGGCGCTACTCTACATTGAATGTGTTGTAAAGACGAAATGTTATTAGTTAACCATACAATTAATAAATGATCAAGCAATGATGGAAAGAGAGAAAAGAGAAACGGGAGGTTTTGTGGAGTGAGTAGTATCCATGTTTCATGCTGTGTTCATAAGTACTGAGTCTTATAAAATAAGTATGCCAGCTAAATTTCAAAACTTAAAACGATAAATCCCATTTGACGTTAATAAAATTATATACTCTGAATGTAATATATATAATGGATTATATAAAGTCGTGGAAGCGAATATTATATCGATATTTGAACTATGTTTCGTTTAAAAATAATGACTCATAATCTGACGAACTTCTGGCCAACTTTCACAGATATTTATTAAAATATCCTTTCCGCAACGCTCTCTTTAATGTGGCGTCGACCGTTCGTTGAAGTTATCGATCTTGTCCCGTCGTTGTGGCGTTGTGGAGCGCTGTGCGCCTCGGACAGCACGAAGCCGCGCGGGCACGCCGCTGGCCCCTGCGACACCGCGCGGGCCGTCGGTCCGGGCAACGCGTCCAGGGACCGCTCGGATTAGTGTAACCCAATTTCCCTGGTAGGCAGCCCAGAAAATTACTGGACAAGAGAACGTGTTGATATATAGAGGACACGGTGTTAAATGATTGGGAGTCGGGGGTTACTTCGATGTCCAAGTCTATGGAGAGTTACGGCTGTGGATGCGTGCGTTCAAAAATAACGTGGTAATCTAAAGGGAGTGTCGTTTCTACCTGCAACGGACGTGTGAACCCGCTCGTCACGCCGGTGGGTTCAGTTACATGAACAAAACCTGGAGGTGATGTTGGAAATTCTGTATAGGAAATTGAAGTTGAGAAAAGGTAAGATAATTTTTGGGACTTTTTTTTTTAAAAAAAAGGAGCAAAGTTCATTAAAATGGAAGTAAGGAATTTTTCAGGCTTGTAAGAGTGTATTGCAGGAGTGCAGGAATGTTTGACATTTGATTTGTTTGATGACATCATGTGGGATAAACGAAAGGAACATTCTTATGGCAACCAACAAACCCCTTAAATTGCACCATAAAATGTCATTAAATGAATCTATTCCAGTTTATGGTGAAATAAACTACTAATATTACTTACTTCAAGGTGACGTCTCTCTTTTACATCCTCAAGATGGTACCTTCAATTTTCCAAGTGTCTTGTCCACCTGACAAATGTGAAGTGAACGGGAATGTATCATCGTCGGCAGCTCTTATGTGCGTGTAAATGTGCGATCGCCCTAGAGGACACATGAATTGTCGATATGTTATGCGTCTCCTACACTAATGCGAACTCAATCACGATAAGAGGGGTTGGGCTGAGATTGTCGAGGGATGGGGGCGCGAATACAGCGAGGGTGGTCTCAGGAGGGGATGGAACGAGAGGGGAACGGATGTGACTACGGCGTGTCAATCACGTGCTGATGACGTGGACGTGACGTGAAAGTCACGAAGGTCTTGGAGTCGAGCGGGGATGTGGAAGGTCGGGCAATGATTTAGAATGAGATTAGTGATTAAAGATGCTCTGGTTAAGGACTGCTGCGATGCAAGAGATAAGACATTAGGAGTATATGGGGGGGAGTCCAAAGGAGTTTTATGAATAAAAATAGGCAAACTAGATTTATATAAGTAAACAAATATTAGCATTGGAAATTTAAAAAAAAAGAGCCTACGGGGCTGTAGCAGAATATTGACGAGAATTGAGACAGGGTAATGAGTAGGGGGCGAATATTAAAGAAATGTAATTTTTTCCCTTTTCACTTTAGAACAATGCCGTTTAGAAATTAATTTTATACTATGACAAAAGGAAATGACCCATTTTTATAGATCATTATTTAGCATTTTTTGGCGATTTCGACTAATGTCATTTTTTTACCTTTTCCGTCATTTTTAATGCATTATTTGCTGATTTCATCGATTTTAATGTTATCTTTAATGGTATTTGCTTCAATTAATATTTATAAGATGCAAAAAATGTTCTTCACAGAATTACTCAGTAGCCTATTTGATTTATTCGCTCAGAAATTGTTTTGACAGTCGTATGTAATTCTTGTGACGTATATCTGCGCCATTGCCGTTTTGGCCGATTTCGGGATAACTAAAGACAGAGATTTTCAGGTAAAAACAGACCAAACCAAACGTTTGCAAGCGGAGTTCACTCGAACGAATGGAAGAAACCTTGATTACATCAGTAACCTACCCAAAAGCTTGAGTTGTTCATCTGCAGTGTTTTTGATAAAAAATTTTACGTCATTTTTCTTTAATTTTAGGGCATTTCTAAAGCATTTCAAGAGCATTTATTGGTCATTTTTGGCGATGTCCGCCCCCTAGAAATGAGTCTCTCTCGCGGGGTGGGCGGGGCTGCAGGGTTAAATGAACTGTTTCCCTCCGCTGCCGCACGCGTCTCTCCTTTGCGCAACTCGCCAAACTGTCGTATTCTCCGAGGCGCCACCGTCGCGGTCGGCGCTTTGGAGTTCAGCCCACGCATTTTCGCAGCGCTGCTGTCGCTCGTTGGCGGTTCTTGGAAGCTGATTACATCGCCCTCCTGTGTCGGAGTCAGAATGGTGTTTGCGGTACTAAAATAAAGATAACGTCTAATAAGATAATCGTGGGAATGATGTGCGTAACATAGTTTCACAAATATTTGTGATAGTGCAAGTGATTCAGATGTTAGCGAAGTATATCTCATGCAAATTAATATGATTCAGTGACGAATTCTCCGATACATCGCATATACCGCCGGAATACCTAGTATTTCGAAGTGTATAATAAATAAGTTTGATCATTCTCTAAAAATTTAATAAGATTTTTAAAGCTTTAAAATAGATGCGAAAAAATAACTGTTTTGCTACCGAGAGCCAGTCAGTCTTCCTCATCTGTAAGCGCTATGAAGTGCGGTGGTGTGATAAGTTTCAAACAGTTCTTAATGCTGTCCAGAGTATTCGCTAGGGCAAGACCACATGCCAGCTGCGATAACCTAACGCTCCAAGTGTTTCAAGGGCGGGGGAGGGGAGGATGCGCGTCTGCACGGTCGGTAGGCACCGCAAAATTCTTCCCTGCTCGTTCGTAACTTACGCTTCTCTCAACTTTTTGTGAAAATGGAGTTTGTTAATGATTCAGAAGATAGTGGTTTATGAATTTGTCTTATAGAACAATTATTAAGGATGTAATTTTGTGGTATTGGGATTTCAGAAAAACTTCAAATAAAAGACAATGGTAGAGGTAGCTTCCATAAAATGCGGTATACTTAAAATAATGTTCAGAATTCGCCACGAGTGTGATTAGACTGTAACAATGATTTCATTGACTTGCGTTTGATTAGAAATAAATTATATATATATATATATATATATATATATATATATATATATATATATATATATATATATTAATTTTATGGCCTAAATATATTTTCTAGAGTTACTAATTTTCTAAAATTCACTGATACAATGTAAGAACATCATTACATTTATTTTACAAGTATTTCGTTATTTTGTGCTGATTTCCGAGTCCTGTGAACACGCGCCTAACACTACGCAACCTGACAAATCTCTCCTCTCTAGTCTGAAAAGGCAATCACTAAGTTTTTAAACGCACCGTATGGGAGCATCCATCCTGTACAATACTCAACGAGATAAGGTTTCACCAGATTCCGGTGTTTAAACAGATTTAAATTTGTGTTTTCCAGCACTACATTATCTTGCCTTGACTTCCGAACGGCATTGTAACCGAGCAGTGAACACTCCATCATGTGATCAGTTAATTAAACAGTTTTCGAAGGACTATAGTTATGTCATTTCTAATCTGAAATATTCTGATCATAATTATACGCTCTTGGTACAGAGCTATAAAGTTCCTCTCTTGCTAATTGAAAAGATTACTGAGAGATAATCATGAGTTATACTTATGCAATTTTGACGTTTAATGTTTGAGTGTCATGTATTTCAGACAATCAATTGATGTTAAACTGCCATCGGTCGATAGAATGTAAACCAAAGGTTGCTCAGAAAGCAGCTTGGAGTACGGCAATGACTAGGGAACGGAATTTATTGTAATAAAAAAAATCAAAATATGTACATATATATGTACTTATTTATTCTAAAATATGTACGAAAAAATAGAAAATGTTATAATGTTAAAAATTCCATTCTTCAAGTGTTGTCCGAGCTGAGTACGTTGCCGATCAGATCTTAAAATGTATTCAGAGAGGCTGAAAGCTACAGAAGCAATTATTCCCTAGTTTCATCCAAAATATATAATACTTTCGTTATAGACAATGTAGTTTACAAGGAGCCGGGACTCAGGTGAATACGTCCGTGTAGCCTGTGATAGAGAAAGGATAAGACAATGATCTGATTTTTTTACGCATGGGGTCTATGAAACACGAGAAAGAACGAGGTTGAAGTTCCTTCTGCTTCACAAACTACATCCGCTCACACTTATCCCTATTACGCGGTTTCCAAGAAGCAAATGGGGGGAGGGAGGTAAATTTGACAGTAGCGATGGTGTGGCGTTAATACAAGCACATTGCCTGGTTTTATAAGTATTTCAGTAACAAAGTTAGTTTTCAAGTAACATATTTCGAACATCGCATGTGAAATGTTCATTTTCGATATAAATATATTAAAATGAAACGAAATATGTGGTAATATATAAAATATGTAAAAATATGTGTTTTACATATTACAAATACCGTATACCAAAATATGTAAAATACGTAAAATATGTAAAATAAAAACGGTTCCAATTATTTCAGAATGTCGTGTAAAGCCTAAAAAATATTAGTGAATGCAGTTATCTTGTCCGTGTAAAAATATGTATTTACATGAAAATCCGTTCCCTAGCAATAACTCAGAATCGTTGTTTATCGAATTCGTGTCGTTCATCGTATTCGTACACTGACCCGTTCAATTACGCTTTGTCACGAACTGAATCATCGTTGGCTCACCTATTCTCGCTTCCGAGCGCGTGATCCATTGTCAGCAGAACCACTGCCGCCACTTTGTGAGGTCGTGTTGTGTTCACCGATTCTGTGGTGTTGTATTGAAATCATTCAGACATTTTCACGTCACTAGAACATAGGACGTCAATTAGTGAGGGTGTTCGTCCGAAGGTGTCAATTGTGCACCAGAAGAGACAATGTGCTGTCTGGCTTCCTACGTCAGTAGTACATGTCAACCATTGTCCTGCGGGTACTAAATTTGTTTCTGAAATACATCTGCTGCAAGAATCATGGATATCACTAGATTTATTAGATTTAAGACTACAGCAATTGGGCGTAACCCTGTGGCAGATGCAGAAAATAATCATCAAATCTTGTAGTAAATACATTAGACTACGGTTATAGTGTACTCGGATATAGTGAACCCTCGGTTATAGTGAACTTAAGTCACTGGTCCCGTTTCGCTTACATTACAAATAAGAAGATTAGGTTGTAGTGAACCTGTACCTTGGCAATAGTGAACGTCGAAAATACAATGTCTTAGAAATGGATTACCTCCTGAAAAAGAAAATATCGCCTTAGTGTCATAAATTTCGACACCAGTCAGTCCGAAAAACAATATCCAAAAGTCATAACTGAAGTCTGCCTTGAGGTGGAGGTAGCGGAGGTGGAATGGGAACCTTCTGATGATTTTACGCCACTCAGTTTCACTAAGTGCACTGCCACAGCCCTACAGCCCGGCGACACCCCTCGCGACGCGCGAAAGAGCGATCAATTTCATTAGCGTGCGTTATACCGCAGCCGTGTTATAGAGATTCACAGTAGAAGAGGCATTGAAAGGAGTCAAGACTGCATTACGATACTTAGAGACAGAGTACAATGCAGAATGTAGTAGGGAGAGAGTACAAAGTCTACAGAAGGATCTAGAGAAATTATTAATGAAAAATGTACGAAGCAAACAACTGAAAATAATTTGTTTTAATAACATATATATTGATATTTTCAGTTCGTGCTGTTAATGAATTTCTGTGTATCTCTGTATTAATAAAACCAATAATTTTAGAAAAATTCTGTTTAATTTTGACATCATCGTGTATAGTGAACTGTAGTGTACCAAAAAATGTTAGTTCCTGGAAATTCACTATAGTTCGACTGTACAACAATAATACAGAAAGTAATAATAAAAAGGTAGTATGAAAGTTATTATCAGGGAAATCATGTCGACAATTGGCGTCGATGATGTTCACCTGCAACATTACATAGTTTGATATTGAATTGCACCATCCGGCATTCCACCACTTTGCTCAACAGTACATATGTTGGAATTTACTAATCGATGCATTAAACGTGGGTGAACGAAATAAAGAACGGTATGTTTTATCAAAATAATGTGGAGAAGGGAATACATTTTAAAATATACAATTGAAAGGTTATTGTAAATGCTATCACTGTATGTATGAACTTTTAACAGAATAGAAATCAATGACTGTTTAGGGATAAGTCAAAACAAAAACTTCGTTTGAAATACTTTTTTGTTTTAGTATATTCAAATATTATCCATGACATATTTAGTTACATTTACATTAAATATGCAGTACGGCAAGCCAAAATAAGCAAATGACATTGGGGACATACCATAAGGCAAGACCAGCAACGATGGGCATACACTACAACAACCTGGGACCCTCGGTATGGGTGGAGAAACCAAGGGAGACAGAGGAGAAGATGGACCGACGAGCTATGCAAAGCAGCTGGTCCCACCTGGACGAGACTGGCCCAAGAGAAAACAACATGAAGGCAACTGGGATATGAACAGCAAAAAGATGATGATCCACAGTGCTATTAATCGATTTTAGTGAGATTGAATGTCAACCTACTGTCACCCTGCTAAAGCAGGAGACCTTTGCCCTTTACGGGATGTTATGGGCTAATAATAATAATAATAATAATAATAATAATAACAATAACAACAACAACAAACAAAAACAACAACAAAAACAACATTTAGGCTATATTTGACATTTACAGCTCTACAGTTCTACATTTATGATATAATGGTTAATCATCATACATTCACGTAACGACGCACCTCGGCCACCTGACGATGTGGCCACAGTAATGAGACGTGAAAGTGTAGTCGATGACGATGTTTGGCATCTTCCACGTCGTTGGCAGCATGTGGTGGGATGTATCCGGATGCATCTTTGAAACACAGTAGATGCCAAACATGCTATTGCATCTAATAAAATGGGTCAATGTCATAGGCAGTTTCGCGCATTCTGACGGTGGCTCTCGTAATTCGGCAGGGCTATCGCACTTCGCGGTTCAAGCGCTCGCATTTCACAGCGCTGTGCGCAGACGTCGTGATTATTATTGCGCGGTAGCCGCGGTATGAAACACAATTTCCTGTGCAGGCGGTCCCTCACATTGTTATCGAATCAATTTATTGACATGTAAAACTAATGTGTGCGTAACTTTCTGACATTTTGGAGCTCAACCTTTAAATGATGCATTAGTCAGCTTTCATTCAGTTTAAACGACTAGATGTGTGTGTAATATTACTCCTCTGTCATAATTAATTACGATGATTGCGAGTTAATTTTATATATTTTTGTTTACACACTTACAATTAATACGTATGCAACAAATATTTTCGCGACTATTTAGAATCCTGCACGCGCACTTCATTAGCGAAGTATGAAGTTTACTTTGTATTAAAACATTTTATACGTTCTTCAAAAATAATTCTATAAATAGTGGTTTCTTAGTATTCTCATTTTTAACTATTTATTTTCAAATAGTTATTTATTAACTTAACCTGTGAGGGGTCGCGTGAGAGAATTTGGATCCCTGGCTTTATTATTTCTTGTGCAATTTTGTTTAAATATTGTATTTTCTGTAATTTTCAGTACTCTTCCTCTAATCTCTTTTTAACAAAATCCATAACTCGTCACATGATTGCAAACTAAAAATTACCAGAAATATTTTTTTTTCTCTAAGGTTTATCTGGGGTTGCCAATGATCCAGAGCAGGCTCCGACGTTAAACCCGCGTTGACAAGTGGAACCAATCGACAAGCGGATCCAACTCGCAATAGTGTGACGTAGTCGTGATATGACTAAGACATGAAGTTTTTTATGTACAGATTTATTTAGTCATTCACTGTACAGTGTTTACACTCCTAAGGAACACTCTTTCCAGTGCACACCGCAACACTCCAATCCTTGAGGCAATCCGCCCCCCTACAGTCTGACCCAGAGAACCCCAGCGTGCCAATTCAAGCGCCGCCCTCTTCAAGCCCTCTCGTCCCGTGGCGAAAGCCACACCTTGTAAGCAGTGGCTTGCGATTGCTCCCCCACTAGTGACAACGTGCATGTGCGCGGAGACTTGTCTCAGACTCCAACGCCCCCGGCACTTTCCTCCGCTAGTCTATATCGCGGAACATCACGTGACAGAGTGTAAATGATCTTGGCTGTCCAGGTGACGCCGCGTCGAAGGCTGTGTTGCCGATGTTTCGACCAGTTTGTCGTGGTCACAACAGCCCTGAGGAAGACCACGACAAGATGGTCGAAACGTCGGCAACACAGCCTTCGACGCGGCGTCACCTGGACAGCCAAGATCATTTACATGACTCTGGCCGCGGAAGCCTACGACTTCACGTGACAGAGTCTCCTACGCGGTAGACTCGCAGACCACCTCATCCCATAACCGAGTTTTGGGAACGGGCGCGCACCAGGCCAGCTGCAGGCCGAGGCTGTCGCCACACATCATCCCCCTTACGCTAGCTGACACCCGTGTTCCTATAACACGCCCCCGACGGCCGGCAACCCTCCAAGACCCCGCAAGCTTTGGTTGCGCCAGCCTGGTGCCAGCGGACCAACCCCTCTCCCTCGATGACTGCACGCCCTGTGCCGGTTCGATGAGAAAAAGGCCATGATGGCACAATAGGCATAATCCACTTTCAGAAGGAAAATACATTACGGATACTTTCATATCGCTAGAAATATTAATTGCTGGCGGAAATTTGCGTCGAATTTACCATTGATCTATATGATGTATTCATAACGACCATTGATATATTCAAGGCAGGTTAAAGGGACTTGTCAGTACACATAATAAGAATCTACAACATGCTTGTTTGCAGACGTTTCGGAAAATATATTTCCATCCTAAAGGCTTTCAACCACCAACAAGGTGTATGCATAATTAAATTATGTGCTGCATGCTCCTCACAGTACATAATTTAATTATGTATACACCTTGTTGGTGGTTGAAAGCACTGATAATGGAAATATATTTTCCGAAACGTCGGCAAACAACTATGTTGTAGATTATTTTTATTTCTACTGACCAAGCCCCGTTAACCTGCCTTCAACATTAATCTATACTGAGATCAATATTCACAGGATTGCCGCGACAGTTACCTAAAATTGTGCAATATTTGCATTCTGAACAAAAAGCAGCAGTACCAGGAAAAAACGAACAACTAAATATTGAAATTTTCTACAGAAAAATAGACATCAAAGCTTCCCGTGAATATGAAAAGTGCAAGAAAACAATAGTATTCAAATCACATTCATTGTTTTTAAACATATTGTGTAAAACAAAACATATCACTGATATTAATACCAAATTTCCTTAATGTTTATTTTTTTTGGAAAGAAAATAAATTTTATGAATCAAAAAAGGTTTGATGAATTTTACAAATTTAGTATACTAAGAAACAAGTACTGAATAATGAAGTTATGGATAACCCACTTAAATATCGAAAATTTGTTAGAAGACCTTAACGCAATCAAAAATTTCTCTCTCAGCCGATAAGTTAAGTTCATAGACTAGACGCGACCTCTGTTGGGTTAGTGTTCCGCCCCTATGATGCATCTGAAATTGTTTTGTCAGCAGACGTGAAGTCATTGCGTTATTTATATTTAGAAATTGTCTGCATGCCACTTCTTCGTCAGCATTGTAATTTAGGTCCTTAAGGTGTCAGTGTAAGAATGTAGTGTCAAAGTTTGAGTAAACACACGATACGTTATTCGCTGATGGTCAGCTTACCCTTCGTTACGTTTCTTAGTGTTGGACAATCACAAAGGCAAATACTCAGATCAGTACAAATTGTCACTTATTTCTGCATCCTGTATACAATTGAGTGATTGTTTTTTTCGTGTTTCTGGGCGCGTCAACTGCTTTGGTCATTAATCCCGTTAGTGTGGTGCATGTTTTTCTCGGGAGATGGCGGTAATCTTCCCCCGCTGGATGGCGAGATCCGGCACCGACCTACCGTCGGCTAGTGGGGTTTCCCCCTAACCAGGACTCTCCCACCAGCGGGGCACCGCCCCAGCCGGGAAAAGCTCTAAACTCACGACCGGTCTCCCGGAATATGTGATAGTGTGGTGCATGTTAGTGTAAGTGTGTGTGTAAGAGGAGATGATAGAACAAGGAAGAGGAAGGAAAGATCGTCCGCGGTCCGTGGCCCGTTTAGTAGGCTACTGCTCCGGCATTAGCTTGGTGTTGATCGGAAAAAATACGAAAACTACAGATCAGAGAAGCTGGCCGCTAGAATTATCCTCCAGACAACGACTGAATTCGACCTAGCTGAAAAGGTAGTGTCGAAATCTTGCCGCCGTCAGGACTCGAACCTAGGACCTCCCGGTCACAGGCGCTGCAGTGACATTAGATGATGCACTGAGCTACCGCTACCGGTGCTGTATACAACTATTCAGGACTATACTATACAACTATACTATACTTTTCCTTTTTTAGCGGCTGGCTGCTCTGATCGGTGGTTTTCCATGGTTTCTCCGATCGATAGCAGATGAATGACGGAGAAGAACCTTAACAAAGTGGCAATGGAACGCGCGTGGTCTTTCCATATTATTCGTTATCCTAACCCGTCTCCTTATTCACACACCCACACACACTGACGCGGGAATGCCCTGCAGTGACACACTTGTCTGAAGTTCAATCTCGTTATGTTGCCAGAAAGCTTAGAGCTGGTACCGTCTGGGGCGGTGCCCCGCTGATGGCGATATTTGGGGTGAAAATGCCCCGGACAAGTACGCCGGCGTCGGATCTCACCACGCAGTGGGGAAAATCACCACTACTTCCGGAATAAAAAATTCACTACTCTTAAGAGACCAACAGACATGGCAGTTGATGCGTCCTGAAACATTCAATCAATCATAAGCACGATGAGTGGCAGATGGATATCGCCGCTATGTTCCGCCGGCTCCTCCGGAGCAACCGAGCCTTAGGCGCGCGACAACTCGCAGCTGCGTTGTTCTGTGGCAACGCATCGCGATTCCGCCGTAACGAGCGAAAAGCCTGGCGCGTGGGGGGGGGTGGCAGCGCTACGTCATCATTAGGGCGCGCGTGTTGCGGCGCGCGAGTGACTAATGCGACTGCGTGGGAAGAGGCTGCTCCGTTTAAATCACTGCTAATAACCCTGCGAGCGCGCCCAACTGCCGCCGCCCCCCCCCGCCTCCTCCTCCGCCGTCCCCCGCCCCTCTTCGCCTCCGCGGCCCTCACCGGCGACGCCGTCACCGCCTCCGCCGCCTCTGACAACGCTGTCTCGGCCACCGGCACCGCTGCCTCCATCACCTCCTCTACCACCCTTACCGTCATCGTGACTGACCTCCACACCGTCCTCGATACTGTCACTGACACCGTCACTGACGCCGTTACTGACACCGTCACGGACACCGTCACAGACACCGTCACGGACACTGTCACCCACACCGTCACCAACACCGTCACCGTCACCGACACCGTCACCGACACCGTCACCGACACCGTCACTGACACCGTCACCGACACCGTCACCGACACCGTCACCGCCACCGTCACCGCCACCGACACCGTCACCGTCACCGTCACCGACACCGTCACCGACACTCACCCACTCAGCCGAGACCTACCCTCATACCTCACCCCAGTCACCGACACAGACATGGCCCCTGCCACCGTCACCGCGTCGTCACCGGCTCCGCCTCCCTAACCTCTCCCCTGTGTCTCCCCCACCGTTGTGCCTCGCCCGCCAGGGGCCGTCGTGGGGCCGCGGGAACGGCGGAAGGCAGGCACGGAGCGGGCCGTGAGCGGAAGCGCCGGCGAGAGAATCATTAGCGCTGGGAACCCAGCGAAAATACAACGCGCGTTATTTTTTCCTCGAGAGGAAATGGAATATTCTGGAATGGTTGTGTGGGTGATGCCACAAGATGCGATGCTTTCGAATGACGGTAGAGCAGAACGTTTCGAGAAAACGATTGTAGTTTGACGTTGTGGGTAGGTATATACACCACAAGAACACAAATACGAGTGAGCTATACATAGTTTATTTACGTAACTATTTACAACACACAAAGTTCTCACTCTGAGGCATTTGGTGGAGCTAACTCCCATCAACTCCCCTCTCTACACGTGCCTTGCTGCGGCGCCAGCCAATAGCCAACTCGGCCTACCCGTGACCCAGCATCTTCCGTGTCCTGGCGGATACACTATCTGCTCTACAGTGATGGAGAAACATTCTGCCTTGCCCGAACTGATCGGTACACCTCGTGCACACAGAACATCCGTGTCAGCCTGGACGGGAAGTTTTTGTAGTATTTTTGGGAGCAAACCCACATGCGTTACCCGCCAGTGGCTTCGCGGCTCTCTTATTAATAGCCGAAACATGTGACTTCCTTCGTCATCTGTCCCCCAAACTCCGGCCCCCCGTTACCTCCCCCTACTGGAAATCCCTGTGGTCAGGTGTGGCGTTCATTGTTCGGGTGCCTATTTTCAGCTACCTTCATCCCCATACCTTGCAAGTGCTTCTATGACGCTGTAGTAAAATGGTTGTTCCCAAGGCCCGTTGTCGGAGAATTATTGCTTGCAAAAAATGTTTTAGCATTGATTTTTGTTGTTTTTATAAATGGGGTTAATTAGATATGTGAATCCTGTACCACTCCCAGTTCAAAGTTCTCTTTAATTACCTTACAAGGGTAGTGACAACTTATAAAGATACTGTAGGACCCAGTTTTTACTCTTAACTCTGAATTTCCAAAATTGTAAACAAAAGTAAATAAATATAATAATAATAATAATAATAATAATAATAATAATAATAATAATAATAAATTTCGACCCCCTTCACTACACCAATGTTCGGCAAATGGTTAGTACATAATCTGAATTAACAGTGAAGATTATACACATGGCTTGCAGTTATTCTGTCGTGACATGTTTTTCCCACGTACCCGCAAATCGATTCGTTCACTGAGCGCCTGCCCCTATGCACATTCCAGCGCAGTTGCTTAGGTTAGTGTTCGAAGGAAAACAGAGCTTCAAGAATCCAGAGTGCGAGAACGATTAGGCCATCCATCGGCAAGCAAGTCTTCTTTGCCGTTTAATCACCCATCTCCCAAGACCTTGACCTCGCGGCCTTTAGCTGCCCTTCGCACTCTGCAGCGCAGTTGCTACGCCCTTTGCTGTAAATATTTGGGAATTGTACTAAATGAGGATCTGAGTTGGACAGAACACGTAAACTATGCAGTAAAAAGGCGTGGAAGGCATTACACTTTGTAATTAGAATACTTAGAAAAGGAAGTGGAAAATCAAGGGAATTAGGGTACACGTCTCTAATACGTCCGATATTAGAATTTGGAACCCTTATCGTTGAGGGCAAATAAGAGGACGTTCAAATTCTGAATTTATATCGTGGGAACCTATGGAAAAACGCAGAGAGAAATCTTTGTGCATTATTCAAGTAAATAAGAGGGGATCGTCCGTGGGGTGAAATACGAGAAAGACTATCAAAACCAACTTACGTCGCACGGAAGAATTATGGTTTTAAAATACGCGAAAGAAAAGAGAGAACAGATGTAGGTAAATTCTCATTTGTAAACAGAACGATATAAAATTGAAACACATTACCTGCAGGAGTGCTGGAGACTTTCCCTCAGAATGTCAAAACTTTTAAAATTGGACTAAGTGAATATGGTTAATAGATTAATTTTGTAAAATTATATTTGGTAACATGTAAATATTTTAATATTGTTTGATGATTGTTTTGTCTACTTTTAGTAATTACTTAGAAAACGCTACCACCGGAAGTATTCTATGTATTCCTAAGTAGCAAAATAAATATTCTATTCTTTGCATACCACCTCCTTCCCTGGGCTCCGAGGGAGGCGCGATTCGGCGCCATTTGCGATTCTCGTCCCGCGCACGCCGCCTCTCATGGGCGGACCGGGAGCGGTGGCTCAGAGCATCAACTGATGTCACTGCAGCGCCTCTGATCGGGAGGTCCTAGGTTCCCACTCCCCACGGCGGCAGGATTTTCGACACTAGCTTTTCAGCTTGGTCGAATTCAGTCGCTGTCTGGAGGAGAATTCTAGCGGCCGGCTGCTCTGATAGGTAGTTTTCCCTGGTTTATCCGATCAAGACCAGGCGAATGCCGGAGCAGTACCCTACCAAACGGGCCACGGAACGCGCGCGATCTGTCATTCCTCTTCCTGTCCTATCCTCTCCCCTTACACACACACTTACACTAACATGCACTACACTGCCACATTTTCCGGGAGACCGGTCGTGAGCTTAGAGCATGTCCCGGCTGGGGCGGCGCCCCGCTGTTGGGAGAGTCCTGGTTTGGGGAAAACCCTATTAGTCGACGGTAGGTCGGCACCGGTGTAAGGGTTGAGGATAGGAAAATGAAGAGGAAAGAAAGATCGTGCGCGATCCGTGGCTCGTTTGTTAGAGGACTGCTCCGGCATTCGCCTGGTGATCGAAGAAACCTCCGAATATGTACATTTATAACTTACTTGTATCTTATCGTGATTTAAAAGTCTCCCCGCTAGCCTAGACTGTCTGATATATTATGCAACTTCTTTGGCCAACGCTTGAAACGTTTCTTTTGTTATAATACATAACGCAATGTCGCAATTGCTAAAACTTTTCTGAACGTTGTTCATTATGACCGTATAAAGTCGTTAGTCACGTGATCTATAGAGTTTAAGGATGCCTCCTTGCGCCTGGTGCTAAAACTCCCTGATTCCTTTTCGGTCCACGGCCTTACGTAGCCCAGCGCGTCTGGATTTTTTGCCCTACAGCACGCGACGACCGCCCTGCTTACCCCATGCCCGTCGCGTCGGACGCTTATATATGCAGGAATATCACAAAGCTTTATGTATGTCACGAAGGCTTAGCAGATAAACGCGATATTTCACGGCACGCGGCGAGCCGAGCCGAGGTGGTGCTGCGCATTAAATGATTCCCAGGCTTTATCATCGTGATAAATGGGCCGGGCCCCCCAATTATGCGCGACACCGGGTATTGTGCGACTGATGTCACGGGTGACCGCCCACGTTTCTGTATTGTGTTGTTGTTGGTTTTTTTGTTTTTTTTTTGGTAAATTTATTAATTAGTTCGGAAAGAAATTATTGTCTGGGGGTCTGGTTTTTCGTGCCGTTAATAATTGTCGGTCTTCGGGATCCGTGTTTTGCGCGCTAAACAGACGTGTGTTTTGGAAGTAGCATGCTTTGTCAGACATGATTAAAGAGTTAGTTTTTAATTATTAAAGTGATAACTATTATGGATTATTTAGTATTGTAAATACTTAATGAGTTTTTATCAGTTAGGCGGTTAATGAATTATCTAAGTTTTGAAAGAAGGTTCAAGGAGCTTTATCCGATACCGTATATACGCAAGGTTTGTTAGCATCATTGAATCACCACAGTAACAATTCCGATTAAGAACTGCCCGTAGATGTGCCTTTTAAATGGTTAACTATATTATTATTTACCTCTTCATGAATCCTGCAGAATTATTCCTTTCTTGTTTCATGCTAATGCCCATCCTTTGGGTGCCAAGCCCCTCCCCTATCATCAAATACCCATCACCCCTTGACCAAGGCAAGCACGGTGGATATCGATATTAATTTCTTGCATACGACTCCACCCAAACAAAATCTGTACCCCTTAAAGTTATAACCGAATTTTTTTAAAAAAATTATTGATATTTGTCGTGTATGTGCCCATTACACGACAATGTCTATGGCTGAAAAGAGAAATTAATGATACAACACATATAAAATGACACGTGATAAAGAATTTATCTTTTTCATAAGGTTACAAACCTGCAATATAGTGTAGAAAAATATTTTTGTAATCTGGTAAGATCAAAACATCATCCAAATCTGAAGAGGTAAAAAGGCAGAAACGGTCGGTATTTCCGAGACATTATTCTCCGAACGTAGTATGATCACATTAAAAAAAGCATGCAGATACGATTTCGCACCAATTAGAAATACAGTAAGTACAAAACCATCAAATAATCAAACGCTTATGATTCAGTTCTTTAAATTTTCAAAAAAAATATTGTGATAAGCCAGGAAACCTGAGATTAATTTGAATGGAAATATTTGGCATCAAGCGTCCGTAATGTGATTGGATCATTTGAAGGATCGGAAATCAAAGAATCTACGTTCTTAGGACAACCGTTAAAAACGCGTATTGCATGCTTCGTGCCATAGCGCTGTTCATTTGGGGAGACACGGACCCGGAGACATTACTTGCGAAAGGTGTGGAGAGGGCATTAAAAGCCGTGACTCTTGGGAAGGTTGAAATAATCACTCTCTCGAAAGGTACTAAATTGAACACATCGAGAATAATAGGTGCGGTGCGAATATTTTTTCATCATAGACTGGGGTATTAGATAAATTAAAGGTGAGTAACCAATTTTTTCAGCTTTGAAATGAAGCTGTCCAGGCAGACGCACTCTCCTCAGGAAGTACTCTCAGGATTTTGGATTATATCTTAGAACTGAATTTATACGAATTAAATAAAGTGAATTGTCGGTAATAATAGAACGGGCGTCTTCAATTCTCTCTTTCTCAATATCTGTTTCTAAAATCTCAAACGTCGACGAACTAAAATATTCAACTTTTTCCATTTCCGCGTTCATTTCGAGTTGATTGAGCCCGTATAAGTTGTTGAAATCCAGCTAGTCTCTGGCCAGTTCGAGGACAATCGCCCGCGAGTGGCTTCCAAAAAGACTTGGGTGAGCTGGTCCAGCGCACCGACTTTTGCTCGTTCTGCGCAGCACCAGATACGTCACGAACCACGTGACCGCAACACGGGTACTTCGTTTGAAAAACTAGGCCAAACGCTGGAAAGCGAGAAGTGTTAAGAAACATTTTGAAAGTGGCCAACCAAAAATAACACGATGAAGGTGTAGTTGGAACAAAATATGCTTCACATATTTTTTTAATGACTAGTAACAATGTGTTAATTAGGGAACGGAATTTGTTTGTATTGTAATAAAAATGCTAAATATGTACATACATATTTAACTATTTTTTTCAAAATATCTAAGAAAAAAATAGGAAATATGTAAAATAAAATTTCATTATCGTGTTTAAAATTGTTCTCTACAAGTATTTCCGAGAGTAGAACGTCGCCAATCAGTTCTTAACAAGTATTCAGAGTGGCTGAAAGTTGGTTCCACCTCTACAGAAGTAATTCTACACTAGATTTCACCACATATAAGAATTTTATTCAAAATACAAGATACCTTCATAGTATATATTACAATGTTTACGAGAAGCCTGTGTTGCAATGAAAAGTAGTACCGTGTAGCTAGAGATGGATCGTGGGGGAGGGGGATTACCCCCTCTGCGAATTGAACAACGCCTAAGACAATTTTATGTAAAAAATATTTGTTAGCTTTCGATCGAGTAACTAATGTGCTGTTTGGAACATGAGCAAAATCGTGGTTGAAATTACTTATGTTCGTAAAAATCCGCTCACTCTTGACTTCGAGTACGCAGAAAGCGAGAGGGGGGAGGCAGTTATAACGATGATATGGTGGTCATAGAAGCCCAGCAACAATACATTTGATTTTTCAGAAAGATGATTCCGTAACATATAATGCAAACGCGCATCTGAAATGTTCCGTTTGAACGATTAAATATATTAAAATATAACTAAATATGTAGTACTAGGTAAAATATGTAAAAAATATGTTGTTATACCAAAATATGTAAAAATATGTAAGATGAAAATTCAGAATGCCCATTCAGGTAGTCTCAAAAAATATTACTGAATGCAGGTATCTAGTTCCTGTAAAAACGTGTAATTACATGGAAATCCGTTCCCTACTGATAATTTCGGCATGTCTTCATTTAAATTTCCCGCTCATATTGTGACGCAAATGGTGCGTGAAGTCGGATAAACTGCGCAGCGGCTCACCCCTGTGTTTTCCCACCGAGCGGGCACCGGGAGCGGAAGCTCAGTGTATCAACTGATGTCACTGCAGCGCCTCTGACCGGGAGGTCCTAGGTTACACTCCCCACGGCGGCAGGATTTTCTACACTCTCTTCAGCTAGGTCGAATTCAGTCGCTGTCTGGAGGAGAATTCTAGCGACCGGCTGCTCTGATCGGAAGTTTTCCGTGGTTTCTTCGATCAACACCATGCGAGTGCCGGAGCAGTACCCTACCAAACGGGCCACGGACCGCGCGCGATCTATCCTTCCTCTTCCTTGTCCTACCCTCTCCCCTTACACACACGCTTACACTAGCATGCACTACACTACCACATATTCCGAGAGACCGGTCGGGGGCTTAGAGCTTGTCCCGGCTGGGGCGGTGCCCCGCTGGTGGGAGAGTCCTGGTTAGGGGGAACCCTAGCCGACGGTAGGTCGGCGCCGGATCTCGCCATCCAGCGGGGGGGAGATCACCGCCATCTCCCGAGACAAAAACATGCACTACACGAATGGGACTAATGACCAAAGCAGTTGACGCGCCCGGAAACACGAAAAAATCAGTCAAAAAACGCCACCGAGCGGCGTCAGGTGAAGCGCACCGCGCGTCGCCCACGGAGGTCGGCGAGGCACAGAGGCCTGCGGGGACGGGGACGGGGCGGGCGGCGCGTCCTTAAGGGCGGCGCATGATGGATGGCCAACTGATGAAAAATAAACCACGCGCCGTTCGTCCGCGTAATGACGCCTGAGGGAGAATTCATCATGATTAGCGCGGGCCCCGCGTCGCACTGCACCCGCGCTCTCGATTGGCTGCAGGTTAATTCCGCCATAAATTGGTGGCCGCCATCGGCTCCGTCGGCTGAGTGTGGATGACAATCGTTGCGTGGCCTGGGGGACGCACGCGGTGTGCGGAAGTTACGTCTCTTGATGTTTAGAATTTTGGTTAAGAAATCGGTGGTGGCCTGTCTGGTGTAGTGAAATAAAGTGGAGTGGTACTCCATCTACGTAGGATTGTCTACGGTAAGCACAAGATGTGGTCATTGTCTCAGTAGTGGCCATTTCATGCACATTTGGAAAATAAGAATATAAAACTTTCGCCATCAGTCCTTCCTCTTCCTTGTCCTATCCTCTCCTCCTTACACACAGACTTACACTAACATGCACTACACTACCACATATTCCGGGAGACCGGTCGGGAGTTCAGCGCTTGTCCCGGCTGGGGCGGTGCCCCGCTGGTGGGAGAGTCCTGGTGAGGGGGAAACCCCACTAGCCGACGGTAGGTCGGCGCCGGATCTCGCCATCCATCGGATGAAGATCACCGCCATCTCCCGAGAAAAAAACATGCACCACAATAACGGGACTAATGACCAAAGCAGTTGACGCGCCTGGAAACAAAAAAATCAATCAATTTAGCAGTTGGAGTAGATTCGATGCATGTAGATGCAAGATGGTGTATCATGACCCCGCAGTCGCTCGTATGGCTGCGTTGCCGTCGCCCGTGTCTTCCGCGTGGGAGGTGAGACGTAGTGAGAGAGGGTAGTGGCTTGGTTGGGGAGTAGGACTTCCGCCCGCGGGCGCGCGGGCTTGTTTCGTGGGCGACCGCCTGCGCCCGTCGCCGCCCCGGACGTGTTCAACACGCGCCCTCGCGCTCTCTCGTTGACCCTCCACCCACCCACCCACGCCCGTATGCTTCACGTACAAATACGTATTTTATGGTGGGTACAGCAGTACCTTGCAATCGTGATGAATCGGAAACACTTTTGTGAAAAAATCCTCAATTCTTCCAGGTTGTTAAATTATTTATTTGCGTACGTAGTAAAATAAAACTCAACGGCAAAACAATCAATTGTCCTTTAAATTCAGATTTAAACACAGTGGAAGGATTTAGAAAAAGTTGTGCTTCTTTTAATTATAAATCTTATTATTCTTATTGATATAGCTTATATACCTATTTTGCTCAGTCTCCCGGATATTATTGCGTATTCTATTAATTTCACTTTTTTATAACTACGAACTTCTATTTCTGAATAATGCGAAGGTGTCTCGGGAAATTTTAAATTTCATCTCTGATACGCAGCAGATTGAAAGATATTGATGAATGTTGTACTTTTTTATATCGTTGTCATATTCTCATTCATGATGAGGTTAACTTGAATGTTTCGAAGCTGTTCTTAGCTCCTACCACGCTTTCGTCTTCCCAAATTATCATCCTTAATCCTGGGGACTCCAGTCTCTGTGGAGAATATGTTTGGATCGTCCAAGTACGCGAATCTCAAGGCTGTTAGTTCGAATTCCGCATAAGGTAGTGTCTTCATCGCGAAATGAAGAATTGAAAAAGTTACAAAAAATGTACTTTTGGCGGTGATAAATGGCAGCTGACTAGAGTATGTGCCACATATTATGTGGCAAGTCAGATAAACTTTCACAGACCAAAGAAACTAGGAAAATATTACTAGAAAGTCTGTGCTATTGTGTACTACTACTAGTTATGTACTTATACTTCTTTGTCTTTTATCTCTATTTTTTATTAATCTACGATATTAGTATTTGCCTATACAAAGCAAATCTCCCCCTCAGGTTACGTATTTTTTTTGCTAGTGATACTCTCACCTAATACAAGTTCAACCGAAAATAAAAGGCACCTTTATCACCGTTCACCACACAACAAATGGCGGATCGTACAACTGCATACACACGTTCAATATAATAATAATAATAATAATAATAATAATAATAATAATAATAATAATAATAATAATAATAATGTCTTTATTACTGGCGAGACTCAGGCCGTAAGGCCTGCTCTTCCACCTAACCACTTAAATATTTACATTTACATAATTACAATTGAGGCGTTGAGGCGGAAATAGTGATAACTGACATTTCCCGTTACTTACGAAATTGCAACGATCGTATTAGTAGAAGTGTGTTACACATAACTAATGAAACATAAATTGTGAATGTATTTTCAGTGTCAATTTTCTAGATTCTAAAACTAACATGATATAAAGATGTTAGCATGTTTTTATTTACTAGAGAGCCGTGGTAAGTCAATAATTATACTTTCGTAAAATGTCAGAAACTCTGGAACACCGGAACGCCTCAATTGCAAAACAAATGTAAAGATGGCGACCATGCGCATCATATCGGCGCAGGGATTGTGGGTAGTAGCTATTCTGTGGCGCTGCCTCGAGCTTTTCCCCAGCCCACTCCGCCCTTCGCGCCCGCCGCTCGTCCCGCTTCCCCTCGCTAATTATCGGCAGTAATCAGCTCGGGGCCGGGGTCTCTAGGCGGCGCGGGGGCGGGGGCGCGGGCCCCCATCCATCACGCCGGGGTCTCGTTAGACGCGTTGGCGCCTTCCCGCCGCACAACTCACGCCCGAAGTTTGACGTCCCGCGGCGCCCTCGGCGGCCCTGACCCACCGAGGGCTTCTTACCCCAGTTCCTACGTTGGCCCGCCCGCCAGCCGGGCTTACGTGTCTGTTAGCGCGGCGGCTCCAGCGAGAGCACCCTCTTATACAGCGCCTTAAGGAAAGGCAAACAACGCGGCCGAAGCACTCGTTTTGTTTTCGAGAGCAGCGCCTCTGACCGGGAGGTCCTAGGTTCGAGTCCTGACGGCGGCACAATTTTCGACACTAGCTTTTCAGCTAGGTCGAATGCAGTCACTGTCTGGAGGAGAATTCTAGCGGCCGGCTGCTCTGTTTGGTAGTTTTCCGTGGTTTCTCCCATCAACACCAGGCGAATGCCGGAGCAGTACCTTACCAAACGGGCCACGGACCGCGCGCGATCTGTCCTTCCTCTTCCTTGTCCTATCGTCTCCCCTCACACACTACATTACACTACACTAACATGCACTACACTACCACATATTCCGGGAGACCGGTCGGGAGCTTAGAGCTTGTCCCGGCTGGGGCGGTGCCCCGCTGGTGGGAGAGTCCTGGTAAGGGGAAAACCCCACTAGCCGACGGTAGGTGGGCGCCGGATCTCGCCATCCAGCGGGGGAAGACCACCGCCATCTCGCGAGAAACAAACATGCACTACACTAACGGGACTAATGACCAAAGCAGTTGACGCGCCCGGAAACACGAAAAAACCAAACCAAACCAATTTTCGAGAGCGACACGCTCAAAATACATTGATAAAGAGTTTTTGAGAGTACAGTTGGCACCGGTTAAAGTGAACTTCTGACGACCGACGTGTTTGGTTCATTGTATCCGAGGTTCACTATATCCGATGATGTGAAAATTAAATAGAATTTCTCCACAATTATTGATTTTATTAATACAGAGACACAACAATATACATTAGCGGTACGAACTGAAAATTTCTATATATTTATTCGTCGTTAAAAAATCAATTATTTTCAAATGTGTGCTTCGTACATTTTTCATTAAATCCTTTTCCAGAGTTTGTGCCTTTTTCATTCTTGATTCTCCATGGTCCTCTGTCTCTAAGTATGGTAATGCACTCTTGGCATCTTTCAATTTCTCTTGCAGTGTTGGAACAGCATCCCACTCTCCGAAGGCTCTTTCGATTGCCTAATAACATACTAGCTGCCACTACAGATTTTATACTAGATCCAATTAATTTCCTGGACTTAGTTCCTTCGTTCACTATAGCCGAGGTTCAGGTTCATTATAACCGAATCTTCTTATGCTTTTTTGTAATGTAAGTGAAACGGGAGTGAACTGTATTTTGAATCATAATTTAATATTTGTTTTAGTTTCATGGTTTCTCTTTTCAGGAATCTTCCGTTTAATGTTTGACATTACACTGACACTCCGATGCCCCAAAGACCAATGTTTTCTGATCTCCGAAGTGGGGATTATGTTTTTTAGTTTGAGTGGATCCAACAAAAATGCCCTCTCTTTAATGTAACGTAAGGAAATTCAAAATTGCATTGTTTGTTTATTTATTTCACGCCAAAAAGCTGTTAAAAACGGCATGACATTCTATGGAGTGAAGTCTATTCGTGATTACCATAAACGTGGTAGCCAAAAGACAAATTTTGTTTTACAGAGCGATATACAATATATTTAGATAAAAGAAACTAGAGTTTTTCAGAGTGTTTCGAATCCTAATTTAATATTTGAATTACATCGTTTATCTTTTGTGGAAAATTCTCTTCTATGCTTGACATTACACCGACGCTCCGATCCCCCAAGTTCGTGTTACCCAGTTTCTTCTGGTCTCCGAACTGAGGTTCATGTGTCTATTACCATCGATGGATCCAAGAAAAGTACTGTCCGGGAGAACATTTAACATCGATTACGTGAAACGTCTTTACCATACACTACTTGGTTTTATTTTGAGACAGGGCATTTCAATCCCGAAAGTAACATTGGCTTGAAAACTGGATGCTTTCGAATCCTAATTTTATGTTTTTTACTTCATTCTCTTTCCTGGATTCATGTTTATATTGGTGATTTTTTTGTCGTTCATCTATTAAGTGTGTGGTGAAAGCTTTGACGCCGCTCATAAAGAACGTCTGCTTGATTAGAAGCCCAATTTTAAACTAAGATAGTAATTGGCAAACATATCTTTACAATTGACGTTCAATTTCATTTTGTAGATGTTAAGTAGACAATACTATTGAATTCGATTTAAATAATAATTAATTCAGGAACGAAGGACGATTCGAAATAATGTAAGGGGATAATTTATGGTTTGGTGTTATGACGGACTGTTTATGAATAATATCACAACCATTCTACAAACAAATTGATGATTGTTACAATATTGTTTCCTGATTACTGTACGAAAGTGCAGTTTACTTATCGTTCAGTTCGACTTCTTTTTTGTGCGAAATGAAAAAAATAATATTTTGTATCTTTCACACGTACGCACACTTGACATTTTATTTCATCTTCCGGAATCAAATTATGAATTGATAATTATGAATAAATTATCGAAATTATCAAATGTTAACTGTTTTACTCATGTAAAATATATTTTCTGGTGTGTTCGTAATTATCTTCAATTTCTTTAGTGAATGAATGACATGAATAATGACTAATTTTTTTAAAATATTGTAGCAGAATATCTTCTCATTTCGAATTATATTCGTAGCTTTAGAATATATTTTATAACTATTGTCAAGATACAAATGTTATGTTTTCAACAGTAATTTCAAAAAGAACATTAACATTACTTGGGTCTGTAACTTGAAAAATATCAACTTAAAATTGCATCTCTAGTTAAACAGTTTACAGCGTGAATCTTTCAGTACGTCCAGCTTGAGGGAAAAGAAGTCTGTTGGAGACATTCAAAAACGCACTCGAAGTTCATCAAACCACCACAAGGCGTCTAAGGGCGCAAAATAAATGAGATAAGATGGAACTATTCAGGATTAACAAAAGGAGCGGGATTTTAAAAATTTAATCTGTGTATGAGGCCGCTCCACATTGAGAGCGAAGCCAAGTTTGTAATTAAAGTCGAGGATCACCACCGCTAGATCAGAGCTTAAAAACTCTTCCTTCCTGCTTCCTTCCCTGAGGGTGTTCGCGATCTCCTTAAGGCATCAATCTTCCTCTCTCTGTCTCTCAGACCACCGCAGAATTCGCGAATTAACAATAACACTCCTTATCTCCAGCCGCCCTCTAACTTCTAGGCTAATCTGTCAACTTGCTCTGTGTTTCTGCCTTTCCTTTCTCCTTTGAGGTTCTGGCTTTCTCTCTGCGAGAAGACGTTGCTAATCTTCTTTCTCTTTTGGTGGGTATCTCATTAAAATTTGCGAGCTAATTTCGGCTCTTGAACTACCTCTCACCCTCTTTTCTCTAAATATTTCAAGTTAACGGGTCCCAAGTTCTGAAATGCGTGGGTATGATGTGTAAGACACTTTCACGTAGTGAACGAAGAGATAATAGTAATTTACTTTACACTTAAGAAGTCAAAATTGCACCAAAAAGCACATAATTTACAATGCATAATTTACTCAAAGAAAAATTGACAATATTGAAACATAACATAATGCACTTGCCTTGTTTGTATTGCATGAAATTGTCCATTGCGAAGGAAATTTGTTTTTTTCTCAAGAGAAACATTACATTTTCTTTTATAATTTTCATATCAACGCATTTTCGAATTATAATTTGTTGAAATACTCACTCACGTTTAAAAATCGAAAAAAGTATGATGTAACTTTACTTCTGATAAAACAATTGTTGCATTTGAACTTCAACATTTAGTGTAATGAATCGTTAAATGATTGGGTATAAGAAAACAATTTTTTTTTAAATGATTTCTACCAGATCAACCATACAATGCTTCAGGGATTTTTAAGTTCATTTACGATAATTACATACGTAATATTACAGCATTTAATCTGCTGGTAAATAATATTTCCTGAAATTTAAAAGAATACTTAAAGTTTGTGAATAAATAGCAAACAATTTAAAGAGAGGTGGATTGAAAAGGGGAAAATAATTATTTACATTTGTTGGAATGTAAAATGCTTTACTAAAATTACAGGAAAATAACGTAAGGTTCATTACATGAAATTGAAATACACTTTTTTTTGTAAAAGTAACGTATATACAGTAGTACTATTGTTTCTTCTCTTTAAACTGTAATGCTTTCATAAGTTTTCTGTTACTCAAGAAATGAAACTAACTAGTGAAGAAATGGCTTAACCCGGGATTATGATACACATATGTAATTTACGGAATAAAAGATGTTGAAAATGTCGAAATCTCAAATAACTTTGTGCGTTAGCTTTCGCTCACTCAGGTATTTAAGCCGATTGAAACCCAAGAGGCGTAACTCGTTTTCAATTAGATTGATAACCGTGTTCAAGTGGCATTCAAGGTCTATTTGTATGCTAGAGATATGCCACCCCTTGAACCTAATCATCAACCTAATTGAAAAGTTACACCACTTGGACTTTAAGGGTTTCATTTATACGTACACTATGGTTACTCGTGAGATTCTTGTTATTAAATTTTAACAATTATTTAATTAATAGTTTTATCTAATCTTACATAACCTGAAAAATGAAAATCAACCTTTATGACTGTGAGTATTTATTTATTTATTTATTTTACGTCAAAAAAGCAGTTAAAAACTGCGTATGACGTGCTATGGGGAAAAGTGAGTTCTTGTGAGAATTTTGGAATTTTGGTATGTGATCAATACGTGATTATAACTTTTAACGAAAACGGTGGGGAATGGAGGCCACGTCTCCCATGCGCTCTTTGCGCATCAACTGCTGCCAACTCTTCCAAGAAAACGTATTTCTCGCGGCGAGAAGGGCGACACAGTCAAGGTACAGCGCCCTTGTGGAGTGTGCGTCATCTTCATCGCCACCTCAGAATTCGGAAGTTTTCAGGCATAAATATTCTAGATTAATTACGGCGGCCGTGACGCTGCAGTTTTATGGAAAGCCGCGCGGGGGGGGGGCAGGGGGAGGAGAGGGGCGGGGCCGCAGAGCCGCTAAATAATGCACGCGTCGTTTGCGTTTCATTAAGGCCCGTCCCGCAGCGCGGCATATTTTCGGATTACGCTGAAGAGATCGCGTCCGTAGCGTGCTCGGTGGCAGATGGTGGAGACGGTGGACGTGATGGTAGTGTTGGTGGTGGTAATAGTGATTGTGGTAGTGTTGGCACTTTAGAAGGTAATTGTGGTGTTGACGATGGTGATGGTATTGGTGAGAGTGGTTATATTGTTGTTGTTGTTGTTGGTGGTGGTGGTGGTGGTGGTGGTGGTGGTGGTGAAGGTGGTGGAAATGATAGTGTTGGTGGTGGTATCGGTGAAGAGTAGGCGACGATAACTGTGGAATTGTCTGTGACGCAGATGTCGAAACTGAAAGTGTGTTTGCGGACGGAGAGCCAAGAAAATCACGTGAAATGAGTTTGAACGTTGACATAGGCTCGATGCTGGAGGCGCCATTCGATGCATGGAAATGTACCCTGTCGCTCACAAAAATTAGCCGGCAAAATTCTATCTTCCTAACCGCGCCGACAAACTTGGACACCCCGTGGCCAGGAGGAGGGACGCTTGAAAGTAGAACAACAGTTGTCTGCAATAATTCTGAATGGAAAACCCCGCTCAGAAACATTTTTTCGTCGTGGCGTACCCGCAGGCAAAATCTCTCCTTCGGCAGGGAAATATGACATTTCCGCCTCGTACGTAAACCAACTACCCCCTCCCCCTGAGACAGCGTCCTTTCTACCCCTTGGGATTTTGCACCAATCGCAGACATTTGTGGTTCTACCTTCTAGCGATTGGTCAATGCGTTGCGTTGCTTCAAAGCCAATTGAAGACTAAATAGGAGACGCTGGATGTGTTGAATGCAAAGACGAAAGTGTTGAGTGATGACGGAAGTTGAGGGAAGCGTTGACAAAGGTATTGAGTGAAGCATTAGCGAAACTGTTGAGAGGAGCGATGACGATGGTGTTGAGAGAAGAGTTGACAGTAGTGTTGAGAGTAGCGAGGAGGCACTGCCGGAAAAATTAACTTAGGCACTCTCAGGAATGTAGTCTGAGGGATTGGAGAAGGCGGGGGGGGTCGGAAGATTTGGCAACGTCGAATTTGGAGATGTTGATGTCGATGTTATCGGGGTATTGACGGAGGTGTGGCGGCGTGGCGTTGGCGAAGACGCAGGCGTTGGAAGACCGAGGTGCCGGAGGTGCGGCGTGTTCCTGCTGAAAGTGGAGGCGGAGACGTTGGTGAAGGCTTCTGAAATGTTGGTGGACGCGTTCACAAAGGCGTTGGTGCAGCGTGTTCGGGGAGTTGGCGGAGGAGTTGGTGCGTTGGTGATGGTGTTGACGAAGGCGGCGATGGTGGTCCTGGGCGGCGCGGCGTGCAGAGTGGTGGTGGTGAATTATTGAAGCCGTTGCTCGTAGCTCTGCGAGGCACGCGGGGCGCCGCTGTGGAGCTGCATCAACTCGGCAGAGCCGCTTTGCGAACCCGAGTCGCGAGAACAGGCGCGTTGTGTGGAGCAGTGCGCTCTTCAGGGTTCCCCGAAGGGTTTTCAGGTAGTGTTGGCCGAGGGAAGTGTTCGCGAACTGTACGTTTATGATCTCTTTTTTACATTAATTTGTTCGCCCTTATCGGAAATATGGATTGATTCATTGATTTTTTTGTTTTTTCCGGGTGCGTCAACTTCTTTGGTCATTAGTCCCGATAGTGTAGTGCATGTTCTTTAATCGGGAAATGGCTGTGATCTTCCCCCACTAGATGGCTAGATCCGGTGCCGACCTACCGTCGGCTAGTGGTGTTTCCCCCTAACCAGGACTGTCCCACCAGCGGGGCACCGCCCCAGCCGGGACAAGCTCTAAGCTCCCGACCGGTCTCCCGAAATATGTGGTAGTGTAGTGCATGTTAGTGTATATGTGTGTGTGTAAGGGAAGAGGATAGGATAAGGAAGAGGAATGAAAGATCGCGCGCGGTCTGTGGCCCGTTTGTTAGGGTACTGCTCCGGCATTCGCCTGATGTTGATCGGAGAATCACGAAAAACTACTTATTAGAGCAGCCGGCCGCTAGAATTCTCCTCCAGACAGCGACTGAATTCGACTTAGTTGAAAAGCTTATCGTAAATAAATGGTATTAATTGTTGTGTGATTGTGGTGAAAGTGCTGACATAATTTTAATTACATGATGTAATGGAGGAATGGGAGGTATGGGACATATGGAGACAACAGTCGTTGTCTACCATAGTTCCAATTTCACAAAACAATTCCTTAAGATAGATTGGAAATGAATTGAATCTTACTACAACATTCAATACGATATTCTTTCATGTGTGTTTATATGCATCTATATTATTAGAGTGCTACAAGACGCACGATTCGAGTGGTTCGAGCGTCTCACTCTCGAGTGCGTAAGTTGGAGCGTCCTGAGCTCGTGTGAGCTGAATCGCAGAACAGAACGTTGGCTTCCAGGGCTTCGCTTCTTTTCTACCCGAAGGATACGAGACATTTGACGTGCGATAGCGTGGCAAAACATACGCACTACCATGGGCGTAGCCAGGTTTTTCACTAGGGAGGGGCAAATCATAATTTGTAATTATTAAATACTATAAGGTTAATATAAGTGAAGTGAAATTATAAATAATATAATATTACAACTAATAAAAAAAACAATAATATTAATAAATAATCAATGAAGTTTTATAAGAATAAAATTATATAATTTCACTAGTTTATTATAATGTTATAAACAATATACACATTTTGCAATACAATGAAAGCGTTACAAATCTTACAAAACTAACAAACTGTTAAACTAAAATTAGTTTTCGTGGATTTTCTGCAAATCTCTTAAATATTTCTTTTTTATATATTTCCTCTTTTCCTAATACAAGTGCCCTGTGAACACTCATTAAACATAAACCATTTAATCGTTCTCCTGTCATTGTTGATCTTAACCAGGATTTTACCCTGCGTAAAGTACTGAATGATCGCTCTACAGTACAAGTGGTGCATGGTAGAGCAAGTGAAATGAGTAATGCTTTTTTGAGAGGATTTTGAACATGCGTCTCGATTGATTCACTGATCAAATAAGTGGATGAAGGTCCAGGTTCCAGCTCTTTGGAATTAAGTGCTGATGTTAACTTTGCTTTTCTTTTGTTATTTTCATTTCTGGTTCCACTTTTATCGTCAAGTTTTCTTTTTTGACTACCTTTAAATGTACAAAATTATGTATACTAAAAACATGTACACAAAGACAAAATACCTCTTTTTAAATGCTCTTAATAACTATTCATTTTATTTATTTATTAAAGCAAAATGAAATCGTAATATTTTTAATGTAATTTAATTAATTTTAATTAATTTAATACCTAAATTGGTGATCTATGAAATTGTAAAAAGTTATACACAATTATTTACAAAATTAACTTTTAACAAAATGCTAAAATGTCATTTATTTTAACGTGTTTTAGATTTAAAAATATGTGAAACTGCCACTATATGCACTGATACCGGAATACTTACTGATAAAAAATTGTCTTATATCCATAACAAAGTTTTTGCTTATAATATTAACTTTGTGTGAAGTAGCTTTAGAGCAAGACGTTGCAATGAATTCTAAAATATAAAATGATCAAGATAAATTATTAATATTACGAAAAGCAAATTAAAAATTATTTTTAACATTAAATATTGTGTTAATAAAGTTGTATTGGAGTAAATTCTATTAAATATACGGGTGTTTAGACCAATTAAAATTAAAATTATTTTATTATTATAATATAAAAAAGTAATATAGCTTTACTAGTAAATTTTTTTCTTCTTTCTTAGAATGTTTTAAAAACACAATACTTTGATTTGTTTTTTATACAAAATTATAAATGTCCTAAGATTTAGGGGGGGCAACTGCCCTCCTGCCCCCCCCCCCTGGCTACGCCCATGCGCACTACCTACGTACCCCAGAAACATGTACTTTCAGGATAATCCATTTATTAATGATACATTTACAACGTATAAAATAAGTAATGGGTGATGCGTACGTAATTGTGTAATATTATTCACATTGCTTTTCAAAACGAAGGAAAATTAATTATTTCCGAATTAATACGATTAGTTTTTTTGTGATACTTTGCCATCATCTGTTCCTAAGAGTGTTTATCTATCGTATCGCCTACACAAATATACAATATTGATACTACCCTATGAGTAAGCAATTCATTGCGTGGAACGCAAATGATTTTAAATTACGATACATCTAAGTTCTTGATCCTGATATCAACCTTTCTTTATGATTGTATAAACAGAATCATAAAATTAATATCTTCTTACGTTTAGATCTTATTAAGGGTTTTCCGAGGCACCCTGAAATTACTAAGGGGTGGTTACGCAATTATTGTAACGATGCATTTGCGATCGCGTTACTTGTTTCTGTTTATGACTAATTTCTTAAATAAAATATTTTTGGGGGATCTTTCTCCCGTATGTCTATTTTGCTCATTGTCGATTCTAAAAAGTTGTATTTGGGTACTGATATTTTTATCATGAAGATGAGTGCTATTGTTCTTACATTCTCAATGCTGAGTAGAGTTTGCAAAGTACAAACATTATAACAAATTGGTTCTAACTAAATGCAATTTAAACAAGAGTTTGGCCATTTTTTAATTACAATCATTGGGAATGCAATCAGGTCGCTTGTTAATTGAACCCAAACCTTCCTATTCAGTGCTAATATTAAATTTAAAATTGTGTATTGTTAAATTGTTTGTTAGTGAGAATAAATAATGTGCGTTTCGATGCTCTGTAAATATCTATTAACAAAAGATATAAAGGATTGAGGGAACAATAATTATATTTAAGCAATAATACTGATTGAAATTTCTCAGAAAATACTCGTTGCCATTGCGTAGAGTAAACTTCTTTTGCTCTGTACGTAGATGCGTCCTCTTCCTACGATGCTTTTTGTCAAATACCGGAGTTCGGATTTTGGATATCGTATTAAAAAATGAACAAAAAATATTTAATGGTTTAAAAGTGATGTGTCCAAATTCAACACACTCAAAATTCGATAAACAATTTATTGATAGAGAAAACAGGTACAGAGCTATAGTGCCGAATATTCAGGAGAATGTACAAAGAAACTTAGCCGAGTTGTCGTAACCAGTAGAAGCACCAACATATCGCCGAGTCACCAATTCTCCGTAGTGGGAAAGTCCGTGGTCGCAGCACTGTCCGTCGTAATCGCACTCTTCCAAGTTCTATCACTTATCGCCACACCTCACAGTTACTCGGCCGCTCACTCTCTGCCTCTCCCCGGGCCACGGCCGGCTTATATTCGCTCCGGGCCGCAAGGTCCGCAGGCTGGCAGGCGTAGCAGGGGGCGGAGGTTGGGACTCGCCCCGCTCGCTCAGGCGTGGCGGCCGCACATCTTTAAGGCCTGCGCTTGTCGCTGGTCGCTGCCGCCAGGGGCGGTAACGCCCTACTGTGGCGGCACCTTCGAAACTGTGCGGCCGGTCACGACAAAAAGATTAATATACCATATTTCCAAATGTTCTATGTCAAATATTAGTTAATATATGTTGATTCGTATTACTTAAACATCTCTTGACGTAGTGGAAGCTCAAAACATAACCATTATCCAACCATGTTCCACAGAATTTCCATTTTACCTTCAATTTACTTTTTATAAAAAACACTTGTAGTTAGAATAGAGATCGTTCTACACTTTGTAATTGCATTCAGGCTTTTCAGCCTAACGAAAACAAAAAATCATTTTCACGAATACTACTCCATTGCCAAAAAGTTTCCTGAAAGGTGGCAAGGGCGGTGTCTTACTCCTTGAACCTATCTCGAAAACTGCGAGTTCGAATCTTGTCCCGGAATCTTTCAAGTTTTTTCGCGCAGTGTCTTGCTTTCTGCTCAATACCTACACGTGGATCTCCAGAGTGTGATAGTGGTGTACATCGCCTTCAGTACATCGCGTTGCAATGTAGTGAGTTGGCGACTTCGGGGGTTGTCTGTAAAACACAAGTGGAACATTCTTGCTCTAAGTGTTATTACTGAACTACTCATATGAAAACATGTTGCATGACATTTAAATATGTATTATGGAGGAATACATTGCATTGAGAGCGATGTATCTGTCTTTATTATTGGTGGTGTAGTACAAATTTAAAACATATTTGAACTTTTGCAATTTTCTAATTTTTAGAAGTTTTAATGACAATCTAAACTATACCATATTTATAATTTTCCTTTTCCTCTATTCGGGCAAAATATTTAAAAAAAATTGAAGCCATTTCTCTGAGAAAATGAAAACGACAGAAAAGCCTCATGTAAAGTACTCCCCCCCAAATTTAAATACATTAATTATCCTTAGAATGATACAAGTACATATTACTCCTAACGTGTTTATCAAGTTTGAGCTCAAAAACTTCTAATTTAACAGTCATGCGTCATACATAATTTTATCTGTTCTTCCGCCCATCCATCCAGACAGATAGACTAGACAGACAGACAGTTCCCCGATTTTCAGGTTCAAAACAGCGTATATAGTTTTGCAACCAACCCCAATCTTAGCAGTCTTTGGGGCAACACAACCTTAATTTTGACGTGTGTGCAAAGTTACCGCTTAAAGAAGAGTAAACACAGTTTTTACGACCAAAAATCTGAGATTACATCTTTGAGATGATCCTTGTTATTTCCATTTCTATACTATAGCGTAGGGAGGAAAAATAAAAATCATATGAAACAATTGTTGTACACCAGAATTACACAGCTGTATGTAACCAAACTTAGGAGTATTTTTTGTTTCTAGAAATAAAATGTTTCCAGTCTATTTTAACAGAAATCAATGACTACATTCGACACCGCCCGAAATTAAACCCAATCACGTACGACGAGAATCCTTTCGAAACACACAGAATAAAAGAAGCCTGCGTAGGGCGCGTATCTCTGCAGTTCTCCATTGAGTGCTTTTTGCTCCACCCAGGGCGCTGCTTTTATTTCCGTCTTTTTCTTCCGTCCTCCTTAGGTTCTTCTAAGAAGCTTGATGTTCGAACCCGTTTGAATCGGAGAGCAGAGATAAAATCGCTTTCCGTTAATCCGCGTTCTTTGTTGGAAGTGATCTGTGGAGCTTCAAACCGCCACCGAGGAACTATCGAGCGTGGAGAGTAAAGGAGGTCGATAGCGTTTGATCTAGCTGAGAGTGCGGATCCGTTTTAATCAGATTGAGAAAGACACCTTCGAGATCTCACCAAAACGGGTAACTCATTCTCATGCTTAGATTACTCTTCTTAACCTTCTGTGAAACAGGTAGGGTGCGTCTTGCTCCATGAAAATTTAAACCTTTTAATATATTGGGAATGCGATTATTTGTTTGCAAAACTCTCGCAGTGTTTTTGTTACAGTGTTTTGAAACATATATTACTATACGGAGGTGGACCCAGAAGTACCCGTCCCAACAAAGAAAAAACAAAAATTTTGGAAAAAAAAATATGTTTATTTTTCAACATAATCTCCTTTTAGCTCTATACACTTTCCCCAGCAATGTTCAATAAGTTCGATACCCTTTTTATAATAAGAACTGTCTTGCTCCTCAAAATAGCCATTAACTACCGACATTACTTCTTCATTGTTGGAAAATCTTGAACCACTGAGCCAAATTTTTCAAGTTTGGGAACAGAAAATAATCAGAGGGGGCTAAATCTGGCGAATAGGGTGCATGAGGTAGCAATTCAAATTTTAATTAATTAATTTGGGCCATTGCAATAATGGATTTGTGAGCTGGTGCATTGTCCTGATGAAACAACTCTTTCTTCTTAGCCAAGTGTGGCCGTTTTTGCTTGATTTCTTCGCTCAAACGTTGCAATAAGTTCGCATAATACTCGCCGTTGATAGTTTTTCTTTTTTCAAGATAGTCAATGAAAATTATCCCACGCGCATCCCAAAAAGCCATGACCTTGCCTACAGATGGAACGGTCTTCGCCTTCTTTGGTGCGCGTTCTGCCTTTTCAGTCCATTGTTTTGATTGTTGTTTTCTCTCTGGGGTGAAGTGGTGGACCCATGCTTCATCCATGGTTATGAAACGGCGCAAAAATTCTTTGTTGCGGTGAAACTTCGCTAAACACTCAATTGAAACATCTTCACGACACTGTTTTTGTTCGAGTGTGAGCAAATGCGGCACCCATCCGCACACAGCTTTCTCATGTCTAAATTTTCATATAATATGCGATGTACCGCACTTTTCGAAATGCCTACTATGTCTGCTAGCTCGCGCACTTTCAGTCGACGATCACCCAGTACCGCTTTGTGGATTTTCTTTATCATTACTGGAGTAGTCACTTCATTTGGTCGACCACTGCGATGCTCGTCTTGGCAGCTCGCACGGCCTCGTTTAAACTCTGCTACCCAATATTTTACTGTAGTAAACGAAGGCGCAGACTCACCCAGAGTAGAATATAGTTCAGTTTTTATACTGGTTGGGCTGAGACCTTTCAAGTTAAAGTATTGAATCACATAACGATGACCAATTTTCTCCATTTTTACAAATTCACTCACAACGTTCACTATTGATTGTTGCCAAACAAATACTAAACTACGTAGCGTCTTCAAACTTGAAACATATGTTTCAAAGATTGTCTACTTTCTAATACAATAATATTTTTCGAAAAACTACCGGGATCTCTAGGTCAGGCAGGGTACTTCTGGGACCACCCTCGTACTCTCGAAAATCCTATTTTAATTACATAACCAAACATCACACGTAGCGATAATTTTCAGGTTTGAAATAACATTCTCTTTTTTGTATCTTTTCTGAAACTGGTGCGGGCGACAACAATTTACTGTAGGATAATCATCCTTTACGGGGGCCGTACCCTCAGCCAAACAACAGTAAAGATCAATGTTCCCCAATGAAGTGTTCACTGTAATATGCTTTGGCATTCAATGTGTTGCTAGTAAGTATGAAGAAATATGATTGGTTGAAAATCGTAAATAAGTCCATTAATACGTATTTTTAACAATAAAATATCACAACTTTCTTTTTTATTCTTTATGTACTACGCACATTCTTAATAGACAAATTGAATTTTATATAAATTTCTCAGGTGATTGGCGAGACAAGTTGTGGTGGTTCAGCTCTTCTATCGGGACTCCCGAACTTCCGCCCATTCCGCGTCTCCAAGCATGCAGGCTCCGCGCAATATCTGGCTCCGACGTTGCGTAACTTGAGCAATCTAGCTGAAAGTGATGTTCCGGGGACGGCCGCTGCGCGCGCTCTGAAAATCCGCCGTCCTACGCGATGCCCTCCCACGCACCTGTTGCGGCCCACGGCGAGCCCCACTATCGCCAGCGCCCTCCGCATCCGTCCCCACCACCCCACCCCCTCTGTGTATCTGAATTTCACAGCAACGATAGCATGTAGTTGGAATGAACGTGTTTGATGGAAGCAGGACGGTAGTAATGAAGGTCCTCGTCCATCTGGGTGACGCGCTGCGATGAGAGCTGTAATGTTTTAATCCATCTAATCGTGGTCTTCTTCAGGGCTGGAATACGCTTATGCGCGTGATGTACATGAATCCTCCCTGTAGTAAAATGCAGTCATAGAGTTCTGCGGCGAGAAAAATGTAAAGGCTCTAGTCTGTCCGGGTGACGACGCGACAAGGGCAGTGATACCAACGTTTCGACCATCATATCGTGGTCTTCTTCAGGTTGGTTGGTCGGTTTTTGCGTGTTTCCGGGCGCGTCAACTACTTTGGTCATTAGTCCCGTAAGTGTAGTGCATGTTTGTTCTCGGGCGATGGCGGTGATCTTCTTCCGCTGGATGGCGAGATCCGGCGCCGACCTACCGTCGGCTAGTGGGGTTTCTCCCTAACCAGGACTCTCCCACCAGCGGGGCACCGCCCTAGCTGGGACAAGCTCTAAACTCCCGACCGGTCTCCCGGAATATGTGGTAGTGTAGTGTATGTGTACTACCCCTTGACTCGGCATCACTAGACAGCCGAGAGCCTTCAAATGACTCTGACCGCGGGAGCTTACGATTGCAGGACGAAACGACGCTGAACGAATGCTTGATCAAGTGAATCTAATATGGGATTATGTAATGAGTGTCCAAAATGCTGCATAATACTGAATACTGTTTTGGACCTTTTTTCAGTTTCCCATTGTAAGCAGTAAGCCGGAATATGTTCGCTGCGAACAAGTTTTCTCTCATGCGTGGTTTGATAGTCTTACCACGCCGACACCCCTACAAAGATGGTCTCACACATTCGGAAATTCGCCGAGTAGCGAGCAACCACTCGTCGAATCTCGTGTAGAGTGGATAAGTGGTTTCTATTTTCTGAGTGGCAGACACTCGGTGATCGCTTTGTCCGCAGCCTGTCACTTTTTTGAGACATCAAAGAGAGCGAACATTTGCCAAGCGTCTTGGTACTCGGAGTTGTGCCAGCTGACGCGATTGTGTTGCAATCTTTACAACCCATGGGATCATACTCAAGACTCAAAATTATATTAGTCGCCTTTCCACTATTATATCTGTTCACAGTTTAAATTCGTTATCGGCAACCTTTATTTTCTTCATACGTTTACTCCATTAAACCTTCCCGTGGCACTTGAACAATATTAACGGTCAGTTATTCTATTTTTACATTGTAATTGCAAGTAATACGATCTTCTTAAGCCAGTTCAACTCTATGATGACCGATTAGATTAAAAATACTTTTCTTTGTAATTAAACCAACAAAAACTAGTCGTTTAAGAGACTCAAAGCCTTCTGTTTTCCAGAGGGGATGTTATTCACACTTATATATATATATATATATATATATATATATATATATATATATATAAACACAGATTGCCAATGTTTATGCTGAACACTGAGGTAGAAGTGAAGCCAAAAAATTGAGCGTCACCCATCTTACTATAAACTCTTTTGATGCGTTGTACAAAAATGCAAGGCCATTGAGTTGCATTCTTATATATTTTTAGAAGTTATACGTAAGAATCGTAAGAAGAAACACTTGTTTGATAGATACGTGTGGTTTTAAACCTATTAAACGTCCTTTAGCGTATTGCCCTTAGGATATTCTCTGCATGTGTAAGCATTGCACTTTCATCAACTCAATTGTGTTAAAATATCTGTTATACACATTTCTGAGCTCTACATAAAAGCACTTAGACTTCATTACAACTATGTAAATTAGTTGAAGCATTAAGTAGTTGATGATGCAGGTCAAGCTGGTCCAACTCACGCAGTGAATGAAGAAAGTTATCTCGGCCAATACCTTTTTAGTCAATAACAACACGCATACACACGTACTTGCACAACGCTATCAACACTAGAGTGTGTAAGTAAGTGTTGATGGTGTTGACTTGACACACATTACATTTGTGACCATTGGTCGAAAACTGTTTAAAAGATTCTCCCAATGACCGCGCGGTGGCGCTAGAGATCAGTTTTCTCAATTCGCTGCCGATACTTTCGTACATATCACCACCACCATCAGTATCCAATTCAGGCATCCTCCAATGAAGCAACACCGCCTTCAATTAAATTCAATGCTGCCTTATTTTCCGTGGCGAGGCCATGATGCCTGCTCTTCGGCCTGACTACGCAAATTCCGCTGTGCTCCATTCACCGTCTGGCAGAAAATGGAGGTTTCACTCGATGATGAAACAGGCGTTTTGAATTTTGTTTAGAGGTGTTCATTTGAGCTTGAGGATGCTCTAAATCTACAACGTGGAACAGGCGGCTTTACTTCCCCTCCGAAGGAAGGTACACGAAGGGTTTTTTCACCCTTAAAAATCAACAGCTTCGGTTGGCGAACTTAGGTAGAACAGTCCGAAATGCTAACCGTCACACCACCGAAAATATGAAGTCAAAGTTTGCGCGCGCTGCCATTTTATCTTATATCGCCTGGCTTCACTTGTATGGGCAGCACTTTCAATCTAGTTCTATACATCTGCTAGCTTATCTACTTGTAAACTTGTTGTTCGTATCGTATCGTTGCTCAACTCTCCGCCATCTATTTTCCTCTCCGCCAGCCCCCTCCTGAACTCTCCATCTACCTGCTTCTGTTCCTTCACAGGTACCTATATTATACTATTATAATCACATTATTATGCAAATCACAATATTATAATATTGTATAAACTTACAAATACGAGAACGTACGGGCTGTTGTAGCTCTACTTTTCGATTTTGTCCTGAACTTACCTTGCTTCTATTCCATCTCATCCGCATTCCACCTTTGATTTGGCGCCATTACTCCATTAAAAGATATAACCACTGGTAAGTAATATACATCGCAGGAGAACAGCCAGGAGCTTAAAGCTAGTCCCGACTGGCCGGCTGCTCTGATCGGTAGTTTTCCGTTGTTTCTCCGATCAACACAGTTTTTGAGCCCTTTCCTTGCTCAGCGCGAGGTTTTAGAAAAAATATAGGAAATTAGTCAATAGGGTGAAAACATAGAGTGCAGTGAAGTGAAGTGAAGTGCAGTATGAAGTGCAGTTAAGTTGAAGTGAGTGCAGTGAAGTGAAGTGCAGTGAGTGAAGTGAGTGAAGTGCAGTGAAGTGCAGAGTGAGTGCAGTATGATGCAGTGAAGTGAAGTGCAGTAGTGAAGTGCAGTGAAGTGCAGTGCAGTGAAGTGAAGTGCAGTGAAGTGAAGTGCAGTGAAGTGAAGTGCAGTGAAGTGAAGTGCAGTGAAGTGAAGTGCAGTGAAGTGAAGTGCAGTGAAGTGAAGTGCAGTGAAGTGAAGTGCAGTGAAGTGAAGTGCAGTGAAGTTGAAAGTATATATATACACGCGTATATGTTTGTATATATGTATATTTGTGTAATATGTAAGTTTATTCATTTATATGTTAGTGTTTATGCATTTTATGTTTAGTATAGTAATATGTAAGTTTATTTATTTATATGTAGTGTATATATATTTTAATGTTTAGTATAGTAATAGGTAGGTTTATTCATTTAAAACCTGCATATATAGGAAATGACAAAGTCAATTTGTTTGTTTATTTTTATTTTTTATATATTATTATGTTATTTGTAATTGTTATTTTGCATTCTGCCACTGGGTATCATCTGCCCAATTGCAGAATAAATTTCTATCTATCTATCTAACACCAGGCGAATGCTGGAGCAGTACCCTAACAAACGGGCCACGGACTGCGCGCGATCTGTCCTTCCTCTTCCTTGTCCTATCCTCTCGCGTTACACACACACACTTACACTAACATGCACTACACTACCACATATCCCGGGAGACTGGTCGAGAGCTTAGAGCTTGTCCCGGCATGGGCGGTGCCTCGCTGGTGGGAGAGTCCTGGTTAGGGGGAAACCCCACTAGCCGACGGTAGGTCGGCGCCGGATCTCGCCATCCAGCGGGGTAAGATCACCGCCATCTCCCGAGAAAAAGCATGCACTACACTAACGGGACTAATGACTAGAGCAGTTGACGCGCCCGGAAACACGAAAAAAAAATGAATTGTCCCGACTGGGGCGGTGTCCCGCTGTTGAGAGATACCTGATTAGGGAAAATTGCCCGCAAGTCGACGTATATCGGCGCTGGATTTCGCCAGCGGGTGAAGATCACCGCCACCGCCCATGATAAAAACATTCACTACACTTATGGAACCCGTTGCTTAGCAGTTGCTATCAATTAATCCAGAGGTTAATTTCATGGAAATAAAATTGGTGCAGCGATTTTATTTAGATGGTATTAAAATATAAACAGCTCGCCACCAAGTCTACTGCGGTACGGAGAGGATGTGTTATACTACATGCTATTTACCGCAAAGTTGACACTGTAACCCCAGAAATTGTTTCCTTCCAATCCCTGCCTTGTACGTTTTATAATACTACTACTACTACTACTACTAATAATAATAATAATATAATAATAATAATAATAATAATAATAATAATAATAATAATAATAATAATAATAATAATAATAATAAAATTGTGTTTATTAGTTGCGAGGCGCAGGTCATTAGAGCTGCTCTTCCACCTAACCACATGAATTATTTACTTTATTTCTTATACTATGAAGAAGATCGAGGATGGCATATTTTACATTTATATCTGGGATGCAAAACTAGGGACCATCCCGGCATACGTCTTAAGCGATTGAGTAAACCCAGAATACCTCAATCAGGATGGTGACTGAAGGCTGAGGGCATTGACAATAATTGAAAATATACATTGATTAGAAAAAACATTGGTAATACAAAGATTGACACATCCCTAAATTTACTCCAAGCAGGACAACAGAGTTTTTACCAATCTTTTATTTTTTCGATTTCCTCCTCTTCATCTCACTTATATTTCACTCTGTGCTAACATCCCTTGCCTCCCAGTCACGCACTTGCACTTTCACCACCGTGGTCGCCGACACACCACCCTCCAACCCCATAATAAATATTAAACATAATGGGATCCGAGAAGAGGGCCAGATGATGGCCCTGGGAATGGAAATAAAAGGATTACGTGAATTAAAGGAAGTGGCTGCGGAAATGAGAAACGTAAATAGAAAGTCCGTAATAGCGCCCGCCCGAACATAAACAATGGGGTTTACGTCCGCTCTCTGCTGCTTGCCTTTCGTTCTGCGACTTTTCGTAGGAAGGACCGAAATGAAATTACACCCGGAGAGAGTTCACGTTTGCGTTTATGTACGGAATCTCGTACCTGAGGATGTTGTTGTGACCTCCGTGGCCTGAATTCTGCGCTTCAAAGCACAGCATCTTCACTTGGTAGGACCGTGTTTTCGCTAACGAAGGGTGTTTTGTTGATTGTCAGCATGTTATGACGTGCATAGAAGTGGCGAAATTGGTACTTTGTTGAAGCACAACGATAGAAAATTTTTACGTAATTGCGATTATTTAAAAGAAGCAATGTTCTGAGAGTCAAGATGTTTTGAACATGCACACGTTCACAGTGTATCATTTGTAGATAGGAGAGAAATGCAATTACGAGGGAGCTTGCTTTTGGGGGTCGTTTTAGCGTCTGTGGATGTTGTTGTGGCATTTTCACCCTCAATTCTCTTCGCGAAAGCAACGCATCTGGGTTGTAGGTTCCTTGTTTCCTCCTTAACCAATCCAATCTTCCTTGTATTTGACAACATATTATGCTATGTTTAGAAGCGGTGAAATTTGCTCTTGATACTGTCATAAGAAATTTCAATTTGTTTTGAAACTGTTGTCCTTTAAAATGAGAAGTAATTTGTAAAGTCTTTTCATGCTGTTTGAAAATAAACATTAAAAGTGAAGGTATTTGTTTGTCGGAAGAAGCTAAATGATATTTCAGGTGTTGAGAGCTAACCTTTGCATTTATTTACTGATCCTTGACCTGTGGATGTCGTTTAGACCTCCGCAGTTCGAAATCTGTACTATAAAGCACCGTAATTGTACGGTAGTTTCACCGTCTGTTCTCTAACCACCGCAATTATTTTCGTTGTCAGTACGTTGTAAATAGTATCTTTTATGTGGTGAACAATGTATGTTAAGGATTTTTGAGCTGTTTGAAAATAAAATACTGTCAGCAACTGACAGTATGCCCCCTTTTCACTAAGGAGTGAAATGAAAGTACAGAGAGGACGAGCTTGCTCTGCGTTTATAGACTACTATTTCTGTCTGTGGATGCCATCGAGGTCTGTGGTCTGAAGCCTCTGCGTGAATTCATAGACTCTTCGCCAACCGAAAAAGTCTTGCTCCTCGTGTTCATCGTGTTACGAGGTGGATAAAAGGGATGAAATTATTATTGTGTTTTAGACCAATTAATAAAATTTATCGTTCAATTGATTTTTTATATTGTAACATGTATAAAATAAAAGACGAAAACTGCCTGGAGATGTGGAGACAATTTTCATTTGTTTAACGATGGATCTGTATGAAACTGGTTTCCTACACCACTGTTCAAAACCTCCAAATCGATTTAATAGGTTAATAATAATAATAATAATAATAATAATAATAATAATAATAATAATAGACACAAATTACTTTAAAAACTATTGACAATAATTAGGCTAATAAGTATAAATGTAAACATTTATGCGTGTATTAGATTTATTTTATGATTCATTGTTGATATTTATTTTATTGATAGTTATGTTGATTTTTTGCTAGGTCGAACATGCTTAGTGCTCATAGAGATATCCAATTTAATATTACTTCACGTAATGGCTTATTGAAATGAATTTTAGCGCATTGTGAAGATATTGTAATGCATTGCAACTTGCCACTGGACAAAAGTTCACTTCCAAGAAATAATTGTTTTATCTTTTCTAACTTTATTGCAAATCTCTCATGGTTTCGTTTCTGTCTTTCCATTGTACTTGTCATTTCCTCTCGTTTGTCTCCTCATTATGCTGACTTGTCATTTCCCCCCAGTCGCTCGTCTGCTCGGTTGTTCGCAGGTTGGAGGTTCCCGTCGGAGGCGATGCATATCTAATTTCGTTGCTGCTGATTATGTGGCTGCGAGCTCCTGCAGGTGCTTCTCCTCGCAGGTGCTCGGCTGCGCCAGACTCCTGCAGTCGCCTCCGCCCCCACCTCCGCTCCCGCCCCGGCCCCCGCTCTATATCTGCCTCGCTGCGTTTCGCGCTTCCAAGGACTCAGCGCTTCACCTCAGGGGTTGAGGGAGGGGGCGTTTCCCTCCCCTTCCTTCACCTTCACCCTCACTTACAACCTCACCTTCATCTCTCACCTGCACCTCGTCAGCGAACGTGTAGGTCGGCACGGGACTTAACGTTCCAGCTAGGCACGAACGCCGTCACCTCCCGCCGCGAAATAACATGCACTACATTTAGCGAACTAAATGTAAAGTGGTAACGTAGATAGAATAATTACCTACACACTTATCCCATTTTCCACCTACATGACGACAATTTCACTTACGGAGACGGCCTTGTAATAATCAGGAAATACTTTGGCTGGGAGTGGATGTGGCTGGTTTTGTTATGAAAGATACTATGTTTAAACTACTTTATATCTACTCCTTTTATTTGTATGAGTGTGGTGTCAGGTAAACCAGAGGAGATGCATTGAAATTCATGATTTGAGGATGTGTTGGACACTGACCTCTTTATCCAACACGCTTTGTGATTTCATTGTCAAGTTCCCGTACATTTGTACCATGAAGCATTGGTTTTAAGATGAAGTGCAACCAAAAATACCTTTTCTCTTTCACATATTCTTCATGTTTCCTGTACGTGCGATCACTCTTTTTGCAAATAATTACTGTTCAGTAAAGTCATTTTGTATAACCACTTTCTACATACATTAAACGGCGGTACGGAGCTACATCACCATCATCGAAATCTACCACCTGAAATATATTTCAGTATCTTTACCAATATCCTTAAGCAATAGCATTAAATGTGATATCGTTAATTTTGATTGTAATAATAATAATAATAATAATAATAATAACAAATATAACAAATATGTTCCAAATAATAACAAATAATACAAAAATTTCCAAAATAATACAAATAATTCCAAATAATACAAATAATGACAAATATGTTCCCGTAACTGTACTTGAAAATTCAAACTTTAAGTTGTACTATGACAGAGACATTACTACAGATAAAACTATTCACCATAACAGACCAGACATAACTTTTGTAGACAAACGGCAAAAGATTGGCTTCCTGATTGACATAACTGTTCCACAAACAGCTAATCTCCAAACAGCACATGCAGAAAAAATAACAAAGTATACAGAACTAGCAACTGAAGTCAAGGCACTATGGCATCTCCAAAAAGTTCATATTGTTCCTCTGGTCATTTCGTGCACAGGAGTTATACCAAATAACATCCATAAATATCTGGAACTTATTCAAATACCAAAATATACCTATCAAATTATGCAAAAATCGATCATCTTAAACACATGCAGGATTGTTCGAAAATTCCTAAATTGCGACGAAACAGGAATTGACCTGTGTCTTGGTTATTAACACGACACAAAGTCAAATAAAAATCCGGTGAATACCGAGAAAAACAATGTATAATAATAATAATAATAATAATAATAATAATAATAATAATAATAATATAGTAGAAAGACGGATCTTTTTAAACTTATTTGACCAAATAGGATCAATCAATGATGATATCATAGACGCCAACTTCGGCATATTATAGAAATACTTTACATGAAAATGTTGTTAAATGTTAATATATCTCCCATATGTATGTTTAATTTATTCCTTTGTTTTTTATACTACTCAAAAATGTTATGTTTATTGCCAACCGATTGTCAAATGCTTTACTTATCAAATGCTTTTGAAAAAGCACATGCTAAATGTGCGAAACGTTAAGCAATAAATAAATGTATATGTCTTATATACGTCTTAATTCCTGATATCTTCATTGATTGATCCGATTTGGTCAAATAAGTTTAAAAAGATCCATCTTTCTACTATATAAAACGGGATCAACAGGAATAATTCAACCATTCTAATAACAATAATAATAATAATAATAATAATAATAATAACAATAATGTGTTATTGAAATTCCTAGTATTACATACAATAGGAGGAAAAATATCACGTTTGTATCTTGGTCAATGGAACAACAGTAAACATAAGTTTCGCTATGATTTGACACGTCGTTTTATCATCACACCCTGTCGATTGGCCTTCTTTATACTTTCATTTATATAAATCCACATGTGAATTCCCTCTTCTCACCCAGTCTCATTTCCCACTCAACCTCATATCTTCTCACGGCAGATTAGTCCCACTCTGTCTTTTCCACTTTGGTATTCTGGAAGATTCTCCCGTTCACCTCTGCCACCGCGTCGCTCCCAGCTCCACTGTCTCCGCCGCCGCATTCTCCGCCGCCTCCCACGCCGCCTCCCCGCCGCCGCCGGCACCTCCGCCGCCACGGCCTCCGCCGCCGCCGTCTCCGCCGCTGCCTCATCCGCCGCCTCCAAAGCCGCCGCCGTCGCTGCCTCCCACGCCGCTTCTCCGCCACCGTCCCCGCCGCCACCGCCGCCGCCACCAACGCCGCCACGGCCTCCCCGCCCCTGCGCCGCCGTCTCCACCCTGCCTCCTCCGCCACCTACAAAGCCGCCGCCGTTGCCGCCGCTCCTCCCCCTCCTCCTCCTCCCCGCCGCTGCCGCCTGTGACGTAATGGATGCGCGGGAACGCTGCCAGGGCGCGTCACCTGGCGTGCGTCGACGCCGTCGCCGCCGCCTGCGAAGCGCGTTCCGCCGCGCGCCTTATTGTTTTCTCAATCGGCGGCGCCCGCGCCGCGCCTGGCGGCCTGCAGACAGGGAACCTCCAGTGCTCCTTTGAACATGTGCCCTCCATTGAATATGTGCCCAAAGGAATTAGTAGCTTCGATTGATTGTATGATTATTTCGTGTTTCCGGGCGCGTCAACTGCTTTGGTCATTAGTCCCGTTAGTGTAGTGCATGCTTTTTCTCGCGAGATGGCGGTGATCTTCCCCCGCTGGATGGCGAGATACGGCGCCGACCTACCGTCGGTTAGTGGGGTTTCCCCCGAACCAAGACTCTCCCACCAGCGGGGAACCGCCCCAGCCAGGAATAGCTCTAACCTTCCGACCTGTCTCCCGGAATATGTGGTAGTGTAGTGCATGTTAGTGTAAGTGTGTGTAAGAGGAGAGGATAGAACAAGGAAGTGGAAGGACAGATCGCGCGCGGTGCGTGGCCCGTTTGGTAGGATACTGCTCCGGCATTCGCCTGGCACTGATCGGAGAAACCCCGGAAAACTACAGATCAGAGCAGCCGGCCGCCAGAATTATCCTCCAGACAGCGACTGAATTCGACTTAGCTGAAAAGCTAGTGTCGAAAATCCTGCCGCCATCAGGACTCGAACCTAGGACCTCCCGGACAGAAGCACTGCAGTGACATCAGTTGATGCACTGAGCTACAGCTACCGGTTTAGTAGCTTGGAGTGCACAAGAGCGGATAGTCCCATATTACTATTTATTCCCCACAATCAGATTTTAAACACGTAATTCTACTCTGTAATGCGGGACTTCTTCGATCACAATAATACATAGAGGCTGTATGAACTAGCGAAAAACTAAAATCAAATATTTTTTCTGGGCTAGGAGAAAATGTGACAAAATTCTAAGATTATTACAAATAATCAGACTAACTCATTTCTATAAGTCCCACATGTTCGTTATTTTCCCTATCTGTATTATAACACTTTTTTAAAAAAAAAAATGTTTTCTGTACCCAGCCAGAAATTTTCCAGTTAAAAATATTCTTAATTTTTTGAAGAATGATATCATATTTCCGTTTCTTCCTTGCATAATATTTTTGTAGTATAATTAACTACTAAATTAATGTAAATGAATGTAAATTACAGTGGTCGCTCATGATCGAAGAAGATGTAAAGCGACTTAAATAATTTTAAAAAAACTAAAGAACTTTCTCCTTCAGATCTACTTAACATGTTAACATGCCTGCAGAAATTAATTGAGTTTACGCAGATTATTTATTTTTTACATGGATTATTCTAATATTAAAAACAAATTATACGTGCACTTTTCCAGTTTTGAAAGTATTTCAACATTGATATTGCGAAAATCGAGCTGCATCTACTGAACATATACGATTCATTACGGAGGCAAGATTTCCATAATTGTTTTATCTATTAACGAGTTTGTGATTTTCCTAGAAGCAGACAATTCCCGTAACCGCGTGTAGATCCCCTTCAACTCATCCGCTTTGGCATCAGCTTACCCAATTGTTTTACTCCCCTAACGATATACCGCCCGCAGAACGCACCTGTGCTGCGGGCAGTATCCACTGAGCTGCAGGCGTCTGTCGGGGAGGAAAGCCTATTACCGTAGGCCGCTCGCCAGCTCCAAATAGCCACATTTACTATTCTATCATTGCGGCGCGTCGAGGCATCAAGTCCGAGTCCATTTATACTTTTAATTTAGGAGATTGCGGTTTGGGCGCGTTAACTAACTCCCGTGAGCCTCTCCCTCTATGCAAGCGGGAAAGCTCGCCGTCGAATCCGCGTGAAATATTTTCTGCCTCCGATACATCGCAAGAAAGGGTATATTGCCCCGCTTCGTGTGAACGTGTGAGTTGATGCTTGTATACGCTTTTAGCGCGCATGCTTGTAAGTAGGAGTTTTCGCGTGCGCGCACCCGTCTGTGTGTGTGTATGAGAGAGAGAGAGAGAGAGAGAGAGAGAGAGAGAGAGAGAGAGAGAAGGAAGAGAAAGGAAGGAAGAAAGGAAGAGAGAGAGAAAATCAAAGAGAGGAGAAAGGCAGAAAGAGAGAAAAGCAGAAAGAAAGGCAGAGAGAGAGTGAGATAGAGTGTGTGTGTGTGTGTGTGTGTGTGTGTGTGTGTGTGTGTGTAGAGAGAGAGAGAGAGAGAGAGAGAGAGAGAGAGAGAAGAGAGAGAGAACATTTGAGAGCGTTTGTGTGCCTCCAGCCCTATCCAAATTGTTGTTGTGGCTATTATGCAAGCATTTTAGTCAAACTGTTGAAAGATCAATCGCAAACAAATAAATGTGTAAACCAACACGAACAAAAAGTTTTTATATTTAACTCAATTTTTCACAATTTTCCCGCAATTATATATCGAAATCATGTCATTTATCATTATTATTCACATAAATGTCAGTTTCTGCATAATAATTTTAAATTGAAAAAGGAATTTTGCTGTAAAAGTATTTCAACACAATTCAATTTTAACTTACGACATATCCATTAAATTTTAATTTTCTTAAATTGATTTTTAAAATTTAATTTTTTGAATCAATCAAATACCTTCCTACTAGCTTAGCGTGGGTTGTCCGCTGAGTATTTTCATGTTAAAATGTTTTACTTACGCTTTGCAAGTTTATAACAAAAATAAATTTTACCCATATTACTGCTGTTTCTCTTGTTCATTTTCGGGGATTGAAAGTTACATGAAAAAGTATCAATTAAAAGTACTTATTTAATTGCCAACATGGATTCAGAAAATCAAAATCAACGGAAACAGCCATATTCTCTTTTTCTAAAGATGTCACCTCATCATTGAATCAAAACGAAGCACCTATTGGGTTATTAATAGATCTCTCAAAAGCTTTTGACGTCATTGATGATGACATTATACTTTTGAAATTATCCTCATATGTAACTTGTACTGTGTCACGGCCAAGTGTCTTTTTCAGTCCTTTTCCTTCACGCGTGCGTCTGTCGGGCGAGCGCCGAACGCGTCATTACGCCACAGTCGATGCGTCGGGTTTAATTTCCAGAGCCGCTTTCCGCCGCGCGTCGCAGTGAAACTTTTATGAGGTGTTATATTTTTGCGCGCGACGCGTCATCGCTGCGCGCCGGCAGAGCGCGTTCGCCCAGGGACGGCGGCGGGAGCGGCGCGCACGGAAACAGGTCGAATGCGCTCGAGGGTTAAGATCTGCGTGGTAATATCGACTGGCGAAGTCTGCTCTCGATCTGTCGCAGTGTCGAACATGTTGTAATGCTGATGTGGGTAGGGACAGTGCCCGTGGCAATGTGCGTAGCAATGTCATTATTTTGTGATCTCTCTCTCTCTCTCTCTCTCTCTCTCTCTCGCTCTCGCTCTCGCTCTCGCTCTCTCGCTCTCGCTCGCTCTGCGCTCTCGCTCTCTCTCTCTCGCTCGCTCTCTCGCTCTCTCTCTCTCGCTCTCTCTCCTCCTCTCTCTCTCGCTCTCGCTCTCTCTCGCTCTCGCTCTCTCTCGCTCTCGCTCTCTCTCCCTTCATTATTTCTGGTTTTTCGTATTTTACCTATATTTTCACATCTGTTTCACATTACATCTGTCCTCATCTAAATTAAATTTCAATGAGGGTACGACAAGATTGTGTTCAAATCACTTTGCAGCTATTTTTTTTTTGTTGGAATTATTGGTGATAGTGCATCTAGCAGAATAGTAAATTTAACATTGTGAATGGTTCCTATTGATGTTCCGATGACGTGAAATAAAATATTCGATTGTACTTGGAAGGGACGAGTTAATTTTTATTCATATCTCTCTCATAACTAATATATTTGAGGCCCCTATTTGCAGCAAAGTGCCACGTTTTGTGCGTGGATGGGCAAACCTCTTTTCTGTTGACCTTATGAAGCAAACATGGACGTGTTCAGTTTTATTTACGGGGAACCGTAATGCGATTGAAAGTGCTGCCGAACGTTAAGTAAATAAAATAAGTTAGAAAGGAAGTTGCTATGTTGCCATGAGGTGAGTGCATGATGTAGTGGTATTAACTCTCACAAGCAGGTCACTTTTCCTTGGTGACGTAGAGAGTTTGTCCTGCAATATTGTGTGGAGTAATGTACATTGTTAGGCATTGAGATGTACAAGTTTTAATCCACACTTGTGTCATGTATCGTTGTGTCTTGTGTCATTTGGGGTTGCTTACATACTATGTCAGAGTTCACAAGTTCAAATTTCATCTATACATCCTGTCATATAATAAATACTAAAAAATAATATCAGTTACAGTCGTTTTTCAGCTGAGAGAACAAGTATAACCAAATTATTAAATTCCATGTGTTGAGGTATTATGATAAATAGAACAGACTTTTGATCCAAAAAATCAGCTAAATAGTTGTATACTTACAAAACATGGACAAATTCTATGAATTTTTACAAAATTCCACATTCAGATGGTTTTGAGTGTCTTTGAAAGAAACGTTTTCAATTCGAAGAGCCACGTTGGAGAATGCGGGAGCGGTACCATGTGTGGCTGGGAAATGTTGACCCGCGGTTCCGCGTCGGCGAATCCTCGTTGACGAGCGCCGAGCGCACTCTCCGCGTCCCAGCGGACCGACGGCTGCCCGGCATCGACCATCGCCCGCAGCCCACGCGCTCCCCCCCCCCGCCCCGCCCCGCCCCGCCCCGCCCCGCCCCGCCCCGCCCCGCCCCGCCTCGCCTCGCCTCGCCTCGCCTCGCCTCGCCTCGCCTCGCCTCGCCTCGCCTCGCCTCGCCCGCCTCCCTCCCCCCTCCTCCCGCCTCCTCCCCGCCTCCTCCCCCCTCCTCGCCCGCCTCCCCCCCCTCCCCCCGCCTCCTCGCCCGCCTCCTCGCCCGCCTCCTCGCCCGCCTCCTCGCCCACCTCCTCGCCCACCTCCTCGCCCACCTCCTCGCCCACCTCCTCGCCCACCTCCTCGCCCACCTCCTCGCCCACCTCCTCGCCCACCTCCTCGCCCTCGCAATCTTTGGTGTTTTACTATTCTGCTTATGTCTTGCAAACCTACGCACCAGCCACGCACTTTCAAGTGTCGTTGGAAGCAGTTCGTATTTTAGTTCCTGTGAGAAGGTGATGCAGGAGAGTGCACCTCTGTAATTGTCTCCACCGCGTCAAATGGGCGTTGAATGGCTTTGATTGCCGTTCTGCCCACCGTTTGCCCATCGTCTTCCCCATCGTCTTTCCCACGTCTCGCCCTCCGTCGATTCTATCGTTTTCCCCACTTCTTTTTTCCCCTTTTCCCCCCCGACGTTTATTCCTCACTGTTTTAACCCCTTTCTCCATCTCATCCCGATTACCTCGTTTTTCATTCTACTTCCCCTTCCCCTCCACAGCCATGCATCCATTCTCCACTCACCCGTTGCTCAGCCTTTTATCCGCCCGCCCAAAACGACGTTCTCCACCCGCCCACCCGACTGTTCATCCATCCATCCACCCACCCACCCATACAAACCCACCCGCTCGCCCGCCCGCCCGCCCGCCCGCCCGCCCGCCCGCCCGCCCGCCCGCCCGCCCGCCCGCCCGCCCGCCCGCCCGCCTGCGTGGAACCCCGCTGGATGACAGCTTCCGGCCTCGAAGCGTGACAGGTGAGTGGGCCTCGTCTCCTGGACGCTACGAGGGTGCAGAGAAAGAAAAGACTTTTCTGGTAGATGGTCACATATCTCCGAAGAACAACTTGTTGGGCTTTTGTCGTGCGAACGCTCGATGGTGTCCTAGTGCATGCTAGCTTCGCAATTCGAGTAGTCGATCTACGAATTATATTTGAACTGACACCGAGCCGGGGTCGAACCCGCGACTACTAACTACCCAATAACTACCAGGCGCAGTAGTTGAGTCGTAGCACAGCGTGAATCATTCATTACATCGTATACCATGCGAACCCACTTTTGGGCCTTGGAGCATGTACGGACTGTAACCATACGATATAGTTACCGAAAAAACGTCACTTTCCCGGAATAATAGGATGTAATTGACGATAAATGGAATTTGTTTCCAACTGTAGCAGCAGTTGATGCTGCAAACTCTGTATGACCATGAAGCAACATTCTGGTGGTGGCCAGTTCTGTTTGAACAAATGCTAATGAAGATGATGGGGCATTAGGGGAACTTATGGTTAGTCCCACACTCTGCTGTCATAGTTCCGAAGTAATTTATTACAGTATTAGGACGAAAACGATTAGCAACGCGCATTAAAGACTTCAAACTGTAAAAGTCATGGTTTACTCGAACGTACATCTCATCATTTTACGATAAGCAAAAACGTAAGGAAATTGTCACGTAAAGCGTTGCCTTCACGCTCGCTGTTACCAATCTTAAAGTTGTTCTTACATATTGTTATATCTTATGTTGTTCTGTGACGTCATTGCTAAGTTTTATAATTTACTTTACCACCAGATAAGCCATCATCATTCTGTTTCCATCACCATCATCTTCATCATTCTGTATGAAATCCAGAAAGAAATTCGACTATAAGAAAAAAAAATATTGGCATTGCTAGCGCCTTGTATTCACACATTTGTAATGCCAACAATACATCACCGGGAGCGGTAGCTCAGTGCATCAACTGATGTCACTGCAGCGCTTCTGACTGGGAGGTCCTAGATTCCCACTCCCCACGGCGGAAGGATTTCCGACACTAGCTTTTCAACTAGGTCGAATTCAGTCACTGTCTGGAGGAGAATTCTAGCGGCCAGCTGCTCTGATCAGTAGTTGTCCGTGTTCTCTCCGATCAACAACAGGCTAATGCCGGAGAAGTAGCAGTAGTGTTGATTGTCTTTTTTCTCGAAAGTGATACTAGGTATCGAGTGAGTTTCTTCTGCTTCCTTAGCTTCATAAAAACGTTTCGTGGATTATCCGCTTACATTGCGCTTTTGTTTAATCTTTGAATTCGCGAGATGCAGTTTCAACTCATCATGACTCCTTCAGTTCATAGAGACATAGTGGCGAATTTTACACCCGGAAAATAGACAACTCACTAAACTAATTCTTTGAATAATGTTAAACAGTTATTTACTTTGAAAGAACTAAACTAACCTAGTACTCTTACATATAAAAAGAGAAATATCTATGTTTAGAACATCTCAAAGTGATGTGCAGCGTAGAGATATTCTGTTGATAAATGATTTTTAAAATATGTATAATATTTTGAAGATGTGTTTCTAAAGTGTTAAGTGATCGATAAAATAAATAAAATACGTTTCATAGATACGAGCCTTTTATTTTGACCTCATCAGTTAAGATGTATAAGAGAAATACTACGCAATGGTTGGCGTTCGCCTTAAGGCCGCCACGGATGGATTGTTGGAGCGCACAGTTTTCTTCGCCATCTCACCGGGAGCGGTAGCGCAGTGCACCAACTGATGTCACTGCTGCGCCTCTGACCGGGAGGTCCTAGGGTTACACTCCCCACGGCGGCAGGATTTTCGACACTAGCTTTTCAGCTAGGTCGAATTAAGTCGCTGTCTGGAGGAGAATTCTAGCGGACGGCTGCTCTGATTGCTAGTATTCCGTGGTTTCTCCATCAACACCAGGCGAATGCCGGAGCAGTACCCTACCAAACGGGCCACGGACCGCGCGCGATCTGTCCTTCCTCTTCCTTGTCCTATCCTCCCCCCTTACACTAACATGCACTACACTACCACATATTCCGGGAGACCGGTCGGGAGCTTAGAGCTTGTCCCGGCGGGGGCGGTGCCCCGCTGGTGGGAGAGTCCTGGTTAGGGAGAAACCCCACTAGCCGACGATAGATCGGCGCCGGATCTTACCATCCTGCGGGGAAAGATCACCGCCACCTCCCAAGGAAAAACATGCATTACATGAACGGGACTAATGACCAGAACAGTTGACGCGCCTGAAAACACGAAAACATCAAACTATCAATAAAAACAATACATCACCGAAAAAAGAAATGTGGTATATCGACGCGTCCTTGAATGGCCGCTAAGCTCCGTGGAGGAGCTGTGGGCTCGAGGGCAGCTTCCGGGTCCGAGCGGCGTCGACGTTCGCTGCTATCGATCCTGGCGTCACCGCCGCCGCCGCCACCGCCGCCGTTTCGCTGCCTGACGGCGAAAGGCTCCCACCGCACCGCCATGCACAGGCAAAGCCGTCAACCCGTCAGGGTAGGGGACACCAAAAGGGTAGACGCTATGAGCCTCCTTCCAGAGGTACATGGCTTTACGGTATTGGCGTCATTGCCAGTCATTTCAGATTCAGCTAATTGTCCCGTTTCCTGTTATGGTTGTGATTATTTTCATGTCAATGTGATTGCTGTCGAATGACATTCTAAAAAGACTTTCTCTTCGTCAAATATACTTATTAAGAATTCTTGACAGATTTCGCGTATGCTACTTATTTCTTTTCTCAGTGGAGTCCATTTAACTGTTAAGTATCAGATGAATTTGCGTTCAACTAATTAAATTTTGTGATAGTCCAATATTGAGACGACTCTCAATGATCTTGTAAATGTGACGATTGAGAGATCAAGAGTAGTGTGTATTGGCATTTGTGATTTTGAAGGTTTTACTGGTGGATACATTAGTGGTTTCGCCACTTTCTGGATGGGTGAGGAAAGCGATGGCAAGCTACATTTGCTGCAGGTACCTTGGTCCAATTCGTTAGTGCTACTCTCTGAACGGAATTGAGCATTCAATCAATCTTGAAGTAGCAAATAACTCCCTTTTGCAAAGATCAATACACCGGAATCCCCTACATATCTGTTACATTTTTTAAACTACTTTAGTTCTACATATAATTGGATAATTATGTGATTGTAATATGGCGTTTTACATTTATAATTTCTGTATTTTTTATGTAACCATCATTTTGTATTTTCTTGCATTTTTAAAGTAACAAGTATCTAATGTTATAAATTTGTTTCTTACAGGTAAATCCTTTGAAACTTTCTCGCATCAAATTCCAACGCAAGTACTAACTGGGGATTTGTGGTGAGTTCAACTTTTTCTGTATTAATTATTACTTTTTATTGTTCGTTAAACTCTAACACAGTAAGGATGTTTATCACAAATACTGTGTTAGTCAATCATTCTTTTCTGTACATGATTCCGCCAAAACTCTCGACGATGTTATTCGCAATACCATACATATATGCATTGGATTCAGAATTTAATAAAAAAAGTAACTTTTTTCACTTAATAGCTGCCCAAATGAAGAATGATTCTCTTAAGGAAAATGAATATACACAGTGTGGATACACAACATTTCGGCTCCTAATAGTTACTAATGTTACCCAACTACTGTTACCCAACGCAAATAGACATCAGAGACAGAATCCCAAAATAAGCGCCAGATGCTGCATTGTGCTCATCGATTTCTCAAAGTACTCAAGGGTCTAGTAAACCAGCATGCAAATTTTGATAGGTCTATGATTTATTCAAAATGTAGGTAGCGGCTCTGTGTTGCAGTTGTAAGAGAATGTGTCAATTATTTTCAACACTTTTGCTTGAGAACCTTAGTTGCACATACAGTGCAAGCACTATTATTATTATTATTATTATTATTATTATTATTATTATTATTATTAAGTAATACATAAAAATCTATGTCTTTTATACGATATAGTACAACGGAAATATGCGTATGTCTGTTGCACGTACGCCCGCGTTGATGACGATTTTATGCGCTTATGCTCTCTCATGCGCCCCTGAATAGAAGCTCTATGCACGTTCAGGTCTTCGCTACGTATTCTACCCCTGCGGTTCTGAAATATTATTTGAATTGAACTTTAACTTGAATTACTTGAACGTTATCTCGGACAGGTAAATCAAATTTCTCCAAAATAGTCATACCGAATGCTTACCCAAACTTGAGGGATAACGTTTTAACAATAGAACACTAGACAACCATGTCCAAATCAGGACATAGAACAAACTCATACTCGCGAGAAAGTCTTTCATGTATTAAACTTTTTCCAGAACGTAACATAAAACGTGATTAATAATCACGTGATCAGTAGCATGTGAAGTAGTAGTAGTAGTGGTAGTGGTAACGTAGCAATGTGATACATAGCAATAGCGACACTGGGCTCATTAGTATTGGATTCTACTAAGTCGGTCGCTATTTCCATCACCAGAGTCTCTTTCATCACAGCAACACTTAATTTACAGCTCGACTCGTTGCTCTCTTTTTATTGTATATTATGGCTAGTATAATTTACTCCACAACTTAAATTTTTTAAAACAATAGCTATCGCCATACTTCTTTATGGATGCGAGACATGGACCATGAAAAAGGAAGATTTTACCAGAATTCAGACGCCTTCGATAAGATTCTTGAGACAAGTCAAAGGCTGCACTTTATTACTAAAATAAAATGTGAGGTAATCAGAGAAGAATTAGAAGTACTTCCATTAATAAATAAAGTACAAGATTACACGACCCAATGGTCCCGATATCTACACAGAATGAATAGTGACCGCATCCCAAAACAAATATATCACTAGAGACCTCATGGTAAAAGGGATGTCGGCCGTCAACGATTGAGATGGCATGCTGAAGACGGAACAGGACTCTCCTGAATCCTGAAGAGATGATGATGATGATGATGATGACGATGATAATTTCCTCGTTGCACTCATCGACCTGCCCTCCCTTCTTCTGCACGCAGTGCCAATTACCGAACAGGCTGAGTAGGCTGGAGTCTGGGGCGTGCAAAATTTGGGGGCGGACGAATTTCAGCCGATGCAAAATTTCTGAAGAAGAACCTTTCAATGATTTTACAGAAGTGTTTCTTTTCATATTTGTAACAAAAGAAAGTGTAAACTGATCAAATATATATCCATTGATATACAGATAAAATGAATTCAAAAATTTCGTATATTTATTAAATTAATGTCGTGGTGAGAATTATGTATACGCATACGTATAATCAATTATTTATATGTGCACAATATTTGCGTCGGTTACAAATATGGTACATTTTTTAAAAATATCTTTAATATTTTAAAAAATCAAATTAAAAGGGCCCTAAAACATTTGGCAACCTATGGCGCACATAAGTCTAAGTCAGGCACTGTGTGCACGCCCCAACCCTTGGGGTGCGCGAGGGCTTCTGCAGTCGTACGGCGTCTGTTGTCGGCCGCCCCCGCGTCGCCCGCGCGAAGCCGCCCAACGGACCCCGCGTGCTTCCACTGCAAGGGCGCTGCGGGGCGCGACAGGGCGTGCGCGGGGCTTTCGTGCTGGTCGCACGCCCCTATCCCCCTCCCGAACCGGGAGCGGTAGCCGAGTGCATCAACTGATGCCACTGCAGAGCCTCTGACCGGGAGGTCCTAGGTTCCCACTCCAGAGGGCGGCAGGATTTTCGACACTAGCTTTTCAGCTAGGTCGAATGCAGTCGCTTTCTGGAGGAGAATTCTAGCGGCTGGCTGCTCTGATCGGTAGTTTTCCGTGGTTTCTTCGATCAACACCGGGCGAATGCCGGAGCAGTACCCTAACAAACGGGCCACAAACCGCGCGCGATCTGTCCTTCCCATTCCTTGTTTTATCCTCTCCCCCTTACACATACACTTACACTAACATGCACTACACTACCCTATATTCTGGGAGACCGGTCGGGAGCTTAGAGCTTGTCCCCGCTGGGGTGGTGCCCCGCTTGTGGGAGAGTCCTGGTTAGGGGGAAACCCTACTAACCGACGGTAGGTCGGCGCCGGATCTCGCCATCCAGCGGGAGATCACCGCTATTTCCCCTAAAACATGCACTACACTTACTGGACTAATTATCATAGCCGTTGACGCGCCCAGAAACACAAAAACTCAATCAATCAATCGAAGCTGCGTTTATTTACTACTTTCTGTATGGGTTTTCAGCGTTACGGTAACAGCCTGCCTTACAAGACACTTCAGTTCATTCCGTAATGTTTGGGTTTGCATTTAGCGTTATTGTGAGGCCCTTCCAATGGCAGAGAATTTCCAGAACTAGCTTCAGAAAAGGTTTACACATTTCCTTCAATGAAATACAGAGACGAGTAAAATATCTTTTTGAAACATATTTGCATATTTTTACGATGGAGATAAATGAAACCCTCCTTTTAGAAAATACCATCATACACAAAAATATATTTGTGAAATAAGGGCATTGAATGTTGAAACAGCCGTTTTTAGATGAGTAATGGAACCTGGCGTTCATAAGCCCTAACTCCATAAGCAGAAATGAGAATTTGAATATTTCACATCTTGTGTGTTGGTTTGTAGTTTTCAATCAGTAGTGATGTACGTAATGCGAAAGAAGTCACATGCTCTGTTTGTGGCAATGGCGCTGGATAAAGTGTCACATCCCCATGAGCATCCACCCTCCAATCGCTCCCTCTGCGCTCGTGAACCCTCCCCCCACCCCCTCCTTCCCTCCCTCCCTCCAGCGTTCGCTCTCCGATATCCAGCACCAGCAAAGTTTCTCCACGCCGCCGTCGGGGCGCTGGCGTCGCCGTCCACGCCGGTGATTTATTGCTCACCATTTACAGGCGGCGATCGCGACCTCCAACCCTTCCCCTCAGCCCTTCGTCCCCCCTCCATCCCTCTCGCCCTCCCCCTCCCCCCTCGCTCGCGTCCTCTGTCAGTTTGCATACGGCGGGTCTCTCTCCCGAAGCGGGAGACGCGTCCATCGGCCTCGGGCAAAGTGGGGCTCTGGGACGACGGGTTTCTCGGGATCGCCCCCCCCTGTCCTTCTCGCATCGACACCGCCCCCGACCCGTTCGCGGGCGCCCGAGAGCGTGTGAGGCGGCTCTCTTGATTGATTGGATTCGGCGGAGCAGGCGGTCCCTCTGCGGAGTACGGTTTCTGCGACACTACGAAAAATGATGTCCTTCTTTGAGCCACGGCGACCTTGAACCCCAGGGAGTAGCCCGTCGCGGACGGTCGAAAAACTTGTGCGAGGGAGCTGACCCGTTGGAAGTGGAGCATACGCCACCGCGAAGGGGAAAAACCGGGGCTGTCATGTCGAAACATCGTAGAGAATTTACGGAAAAAACACAAAGGGCAATTCTTTCTATATACAATACGCTACGGAAATATGACAGGGATGTGTTATGTATGCGACACTATCGACACAAAAACTCGTAAATGTGCTACTGATATAAAGGAATTACCCCGAAATGGGTTCTTTTATTCATTGTTTGTAAAAATTATAATTTTATGGATTGCACTACGAAGAAATGAGCAGAGTATACGCAACCCACATTACTCTAAAACACACGTTCACTCATTTATTTAACGTTAAAAAGGTCAGTGACGTACAATGGAAAGAAGTGTTTTCTTAAATTCTGTAATCACTACCCCAACCTGTATGCAAGTTGAATTCTGAATACAGATGGAAATGAACGTTTTTTGCTAGAATTGATAAGAAAAAATTCACTCCCGTGTAATAAAAACTATTTCAAAATGCAAATCCGCTAAATATTTGGGCTGTTATCACTTATCGTGCCCTTCATGAAGGAATAGACTTCATACCGCGAGAACATGGAGAGCGATTATTTGAAAAACGAGATTTACCAATGAACTCTTGAAATTTATGCACAGATACTGAAATTACGTTACCATCGGCCAAAGCCGCCTAAACGATTCTTCCTCGACTCTTAACCCGGTTTCCAGGTTCCGAAAGGGTTCCGAAAGGGTTTCCAGGTTCCGAAGTTGAATTATATCTCTTCTGCCGTCGTAATCTGCAAAATGAATTTGTATTGGACCTGTTTCATTTTAGGTTTACCTCTTCAGTAAACCCTACTCCGTAGCGTGGGGGCACACAAACAAACAGAATCTCCAAATCCATGAAAAAATAACACTTGTTTATTGTGCACGACGGTCAGGGTATATTATTAATGAACACGAGTATTTTTAGCAATATTACAAAGTTAGCCCAAGTGTAATACCGGACCATTAAATTTCTTAATTTATTTCACGTCAAATAACAGTAAAAGTATATGCCGGTTATGTGTTTGAAGTTTGTTCATTACATCATAGTGCGACGTAAGGACGTTCATTCTGTTGGGGGTATCTAATAATTTTTCTTTCTCTACTAATGCTGCTGCTTCTCGATACGCTTTAAAGTAGCAACATTGACTTTCTACGAATGCTCAATGGTTCTAACTTTTATATCGTATTATCCATTATTAAATAGTTTGTGTTTTTTTCTAATCTTTTGTGTGAGTCCTAGGAGACAGAAGCGAATCGTGCCTGTGGACACGAAGTGGGCGGGGCAAATTAGGACGAAGCAGCCTCAACGGCGGTGAGCCTTCGAGGCCGATATCCACAGAAGCCCTCGTTAATTGGGTCCCTGGAGCTGTCGGCGGCACGACGAAGGCGGCTCAGGGTGGCGGGGGCAGGGTGGCGGGGCAGGGGGCGGGGGCAGGGGGGCGGGCCGAACGGCGCAGCCACACGAAGGACGAGGCGAGCGGGGCCAGCCTGGAACCGACGAGCGGCTGCAATGGATTGGAATTACGAGGCTGGGCGGATCCTGCATTTTCTCGCATCCCAGACTTCAAAAAAATTGTTATTATTATTTACTTATTTTGTTCTTTCCTCTCGGCTGTTTCTCACCCAGATTTCTAGCTTTCAGGGGCCTTTACACATACCACATTCCTAGCTTTTCATATTTAGAACCGTGCGAACAATGCGGCAGTCTTCAAGAATGACTTTCGAGTTTTGAAATAATTTTGTGAGGAGGAAGACCTATTTTTTCAAATATTATTTTAGATTCCGTAGTGGTAAGAGATATCTTGTAATACATAATGTAAGATAGTAAATAATCATCCACAGCGATCACAGTTACAGGATTTATTATAACAAACTCAAAGTTAACTTTCGGGAAACACTTTTCTCATCTTCAGCGAGTCTCTAACATGGAGAAAGGAGAAATAAGAAATTAACATAAAATAAGGGATCATGTAGAAATATAGCAAAATTGTGAAATAAAATTCACAAATAAAATTAAAAAAATGATAAAGAAATTCGTTTTCTTTCAAATTCATTTTATTTGTTAATTTTATTTCATCCCAACCACACAGATTTCCTACACAAAATTGCACAAAATGAATTCGGACTCATTAAAACTACTCTTTCGTTATCAGTGCACTTGTACGGTTTACATTATGGTGTATCATATGTCGTTTCTAATCATCTTCGTTTGCAAATGGACAAACGATAAAGTACGTTATAAATTAGAAACATCATCAATTTTACAGTTGCGTCTTTTTGTTTTCTCATCATTTTCCATCCTTTTATTACGATTTTATGGTTCAACATGACCTACACATTATCTTTTCAGTCTTTTATTATTTACTTATGCCTTCCGAGCTCTTCCTTAATTTTTATTAGTGCGTTGCTGACATTGGCCAGACGTTCCCGTGGATAGTTCACGATATGGTTGTGTCGCTACGGAATTCTCACCTCATTTCAGGTCCATAATGTTCCTTATCTCAGTGACCTCATTAAAAATCTTCAAGATCAAGTTTTTAACTGCCCTTTTACTTAATGGCCGCAAAACTTTTAATTAAATTTATCAATAAGAATCTTTGTGAGCTCTGAAGGTTATGAGATTTTGATTTCGCTTTGGTGAAGTTTGCGATTAAGTTTTAAATTGTGTTCGTGTGTTACTCGTTAAGGATAAGATTCGTATTTCTGAAGTTTCTTAAAGGAAAAGAGAAAAGTTATTGCGAACTGGAAATTTGATTAAACGTGGTAAAATCGGAAGACTTTAGTCTGATGTACTGGAAATCTCATCGAAGATCGTGCTTTTTCTTATATCTAATGACTCATAAATTCAAAGAATACATAGAACACTTATTTAGTATTATTAGATACGGTGTGATTTTGCAAAGGCGCATCACTATTGTGAATTGTAAGATAATTGTATGTTCAATATGTAAAGTTTAACGTGACTAACTCACATAGTAAGAAATAGAATCGCAGAACACTTTGGTGAAAAATTCGACAAGAAAAGTCATAAATTTGTTATGTATTTGTGCTGATTGTCAAGAAAGATTTGTTTTATTGAATTTTGTGAGCAAAACCCAAATTTCGTATTTTACAATTTCTTACTCAACCAGAAATCATCATCATCTCGTTTTGATCTCTCATTGTGTTAACTATATTACTTATTTCCTATAAGTGCAGAAATGGAATGAAAACAACTCAGCCTCGCCTATGCCATGCGACAGGTTTGATAGATAACGAGGAAATCAGGAAAAAACATTAAAACAATTTACATTTCGACTGAAAAATGAAAACATTTGGTTATACCGTTCCATCCATTCTTATATTGCGAGGACTGACCCAATTCTCATACTAAGCGCTTATGACACAGCTGACGTAATAAAGATAAAGATAAATTTATTTAAACTGCAATTAAGTGTAACCCGGTGGCAGTTAATTACATAAATAAGATTATAAATGTCATGCAAATAGTATAATGATAATAGTAATGCTAAAATGATATAATAATATAAAAACTGCTGATTCATAAAACATTAAATTACATGAAAAAGAAAAGAAACGTCTATCAACTAAAGCCACACTGAGTGTTATACAATAAAGACCGCACTGCACTATCCTTCACTTCACTATAACACTAAAAACATTTCCTTCATTATTTCTCTGCTCTACACTGCACTACACCTCACTTCACTATATTCTTAGTTAACTACCTCATAAACTTAAAAATACCATAAATTAATTTCCTAAACTGTTGAACGCTTTGAGGAAAGTGTTCGAAGGTTTTTGCAGGTAATCTATTCCAATCCCTTATTGTTCGATTTGTGAAAGAAAATTTCCAGACGTCCGTTCTCTGCGGTCTCAAATTTATTTTGTGTCTGTGATCCCCTCCAATGATGTACGTAGGAATACTCAGCCGCAGTTTAATTTCTTTCCAAGCTGGATGAGACAACAAGGCTCGTCTATCGTGATGTAGAATGTATCAGCACAACTGAGAATACGCGAACATAGACTATGGTGGTACTGGAAGGGAGAATGTTGATGAAAAGTAAACAATTTGGACTATGAAATAAGAAAAGGGCAGTATTACATATGGCAAAATGGGTGTGTTCGTTCGGGAACACGTAGATAGAAGACGATCGTTATATTATTTATAATCGGGATTATTCGTGATCAAATGTTCATAAAATATTTCGTAATACTACTACTCTTTCAAACACTTTTGCATGGCTTGGAACTTATTATATGGTTTAATACCACAGACTTTTTAAAGAATTAGAAAAATAGTTTTTATTTTCTGCAAATACATACACACATACGTGTAATATATGTTTCAAGCAGTTTTATCGTCTTAGATTCATAATATAGAAACGATTATTTACAACACAGGAATAAATAAAAAAAGTAGTAGTTAATTAAGTAATTTGAATGAAAATGAATAATAGGAATATGTAGACATTACATATACATCTAAACATGCAAATTTGCATTCAAATACTTTCATGAAATGTTAATGTTACAAAAACAAATTTATAAGTGAAATTTCAGATACATGCATATCAAAATCCACCATTCGGGAGAATGTACTCACTTTAAATTGATTATCTTCTCTATCCCTGGCACTTGAATAACATTTCCCTTCGGTATGAACCGAAACACCTCCACAAAAATTCAATTTTCACGTTTTGCAGGCAGCCTTTTTGTCGTGAAGCGAGTTTCACAATCCACATAATGATAAAATAACACAAAATCCTTCGACGCGATTTTTATTAAGCACGCCAACTCGTTTCCAAACAAAATTCCTCGTTGCACATGGCAAAGCAGCAGAATCGAAAGGAGGACAGAGCCTGACTACCGACTGTGTGCTGTTTATCTCACAACTCTTCCGTTAGGCAACATGCGCGACATTCCAAACAGCTGTTGTGAAAAGGGAAAATGTGTTTGGCAGTATGAGATGGTGAATTGATTGATTGATTGCTTTTTCCGTGTTTCCGGGCGCGTCAACTGCTTTGGTCATTAGTCCCGTTAGTGTAGTGCATGTTTTTGTCGGGAGATGATGGTGATCTTCCCCCACTGGATGGCGAGATCCGGCGCCGACCTACCGTCGGCTAGTAAGGTTTTCCCTTAACCAGGACTCTCACACCAGTGGGGCACTACCCCAGCCGGGACAAGCTCTAAGTTCCCGACCGGCCTCCAGGAATATGTGGTAGTGTAGTCCATGTTAGTATAAGTGTGTGTGTGTGTAAGGAGAGAGGATAGGACAAGGAAGAGGGGCTCGGCCGCTAGAATTCTCTTCCAGACAGAGACTGAATTCGACCTAGCTGAAAAGCTAGTGTCGAAAATCCTGCCGCCGTGGGGAGTGGGAACCTAGGACCTCCCGGTCTAAGGCGCTGCAGTGACATCAGTTGATGCACTGAGCTACCGCTCCCGGTGAGATGAGCGCTCTCTAACACTCCATCGGTGGCGGCCTTCAGGCGAACACCAACCATTGCGCCATCTCTGATACATCTTAACTGGTGAAGTCAAAATAAAATGCTCGTATCTATGAAACGTGTTTTATTTATTTTATTGATGAATTAACACACGAGAAACACATTTTCTGTTAATATTATACATATGTTAAAATCATTTATTTATCAAGAGCATTTGTATAGGCTGCACTGCGATTGCGGGGCGAAACGAGCGGGCCGCTCTGCATTTGCCTCTTTATCAAAGCCGCGGAAACGAGACCATAAGGTACGGCTGAGGGAAAAACCCCTGAAGGGGGAAAAACCTGCCGTCAGAAGCCGAGTACATGCTACTCTATCCGGTTTTTAGACTATTTATTTATTTGGCGCGGGCGTCAGGCATTCTCCTTCCAGTGTTTGGCCTCCACCGCACCTGAAAACAAACAGCACCACAGAAAATCGTCCGCACCAACGCCTCTGCCCTAACATTTCCGATTCCACTTCCCTTCGCCCCTAATGTGCTTTATTTTAGTTTCCTTTTATTTTATTTTAATTTAATTTATTTTTAATTTATTTAACTTATTTTAATTAATTTAATTTTAATTTATATAACTTATTTTAATTTATTTAACTTGTTTTAAATTAATTTAATTTTAATTTATTTAACTTATTTTAATTATTTTAAGTTAATATATATATATATATATATATATATATATATATATTTTATTGACTTATTTATCTACTTATACTTAACAATTGACTACAATTTATAACTTTTATTTTATTTTTATTTTTTTTTTTTTTTTTTTTTTTTATTGTTAGTTTATTGATTTATTACATATTTCTCTCAGTCTAGGCTCTGCTCGTACTAACCACTGCTGTTTTCCCACTCCTTAATTTCCGTTTCTCTAGTGGTCGAACCTTTCGAGAAATTTTCCTAATTCTTTCATGAAGTTAGCTCTTTATCCCTAGAATGTTTTGGGCGAGCGTTACGTTCCTATGTTGGAGTAGTAATTTCCATTCCATCCATTTTCCTCTCCAAGTTTCGGTCGCACTGCAAATTAAAAGGATATGGATCCAGTCTTCCCTATCACCGCAAAGCACACAGATGCCATTACCATTCGAGTCCTTTAATCTACGTTGCATCCACCCCCGACCTGAACCAAGCGTATCCCCTCTTGCGTCCTTTTGCAGTGTTTACGCAACGTTCGCAACCCCATAACGGACTGCGTGAATTTGCGCAACTAGCGAACGTTTTTCGGCCGTTGCTGTCAGGATCTCTTGCCTTTTAATATCCGCAAGTCTATCGAAATTAACCGTTCTATGTCACGTGTTCCCCTATCTCCCACCATTTCCGGAGAAACGTCTCCCAGACCTGAACGTTCCAGTAGCAGTTTAATTTTATACGACCAGTAGCGTTGGTTGCTTCCTGTAACTGCACCCGAAAACATTTATTTATAAGTGAGTCAGTCTGTTCACCTGCTAATTTAATCCAAAGTTTAATGGGTTTCATTTTAAAATCTTTCCAAATTCCTACACTACCGACCTCTCTTAGGACTCCGGCATTTGCTGCGAATCTAGAGACTCGAGAATTAATTTGAAATAATCTGTTTCTGACGCTTTCTAGTCGATCTATCCTATCCACTCCCCAAATTTCTGCCCCATAATTCATTGCTGGGAGAACTAGCGATTTAAACATCGTCTCGCACACCTTTAAAGGCAATTCGGAACCTCGCACTGCGCAAACGATTTCTTTGAGCGCAATTCTTCCTTTACTGTCCGCCACTATGTGATTACTCCATCCACCATTCATGGAAAATTTTGCCCAAGATATGTAAATGTTTTTACCGGTCAATCTCTCCTGAGCGTAAAACCATTTCTCCTTGTTACCCCAGATAAATCCATTCTTGAAGACAACTACTTTGGTTTTTGAATATTTACTTTTAATCCCCATGTTTCACTATACGTTTCTAGGATATTTAAACTTTTTGTAAGCCGTCAATAGTCTCCGAACATAAACTAAATCATCAGCATATAGTAGTCCGGGAATGTTCAGGCCCTCAATTTCCGGCGCAGATGTATCCGCATCCTGTAACCACGTCAATAAATCGTTTATAAACAAGATAAACAATAGCGGTGAGAGGACAGCCCTGTCTTACTCCTACTGTCGATTTTATTTTTCGCGTTGTACTTCCATCACCGCACCTGACACAGAAATTTACGTCTTCGTATATGCTCTGCAACACTTTTAAAACTTTACGTGAGACGCCTAGCTCATTAAGTTTTTGCCATAAAGCTTTCCTATTTATAGAGTCAAAGCCATTTCGAAATCTACAAAACTGCAATATAAGTGGCCCCGTTACGCGCAAGCGCCTGCTTACTAGAGTTATCTAACACAAGATATTGTCGGTAGTCGCGAAGCCTCTCCTAAAGCCTGCTTGCAATTCTGATATTTTACTGTGCTTTTCCGCCCATTCACTCAGTCGCCCGTTGAGTATTTTACAAAATAGCTTGCTCAGCGCTGGTAAAAGACTAATTCCGCGATAATTTTGTGGGCAATTCGTATTACCTTTATTCTTAAAGACTGGTTGGAGGATCGCTGTACTCCACGTTTCTGGATACGATCCAGAATCAACTATTGCATTAAATAAATTTAGAATACTCTCTGGGTCTATGTGCCACAATTCCGAAATAAATTGTGTCGGAATGCCGTCCGCGCCTCCTGCCTTCTTATTATTCATGGCTAGCATAGCCCTATTCACTTCATTCCAGGTTATCGGTTCGTCTAATTCAGGGACATCCCGGTCCGTGATAATATATATCCCTGTTTCAATATTCCATTTCGAGCGCCCGTGAAAAGTACTGCTCCCACGCGTCTGATGAAATTGCATTACTTACATTTCTTTTATTACGCAGTGATCTTATAACGTCCCAAATTGATTTATTATGATTGTTTCTTAAAATTGCCTCTATTCTTGCTGTCTCACTCTCCTGCCAAGATTTCTTCGATTTCTTAATTGTGGCCTCGTATTGCCTACGTAGTAACAAGTAACTATTTCTCGCTTCCGCAGTTCCACTGTTTCTGAACATTCTTAAGGCTACTATTGCTTCACGCCTGCTCACCCGACACTCCTCGCTAAACCATCCTTGGGTCAGTACCCTTCCTCCTCTCCCCCACATTCGCATGCCCCTCCCTGCGCGAAAGAGTCTCCTTTCTAAATTCTTTGCTTGCCTTTCCGGTGACCGCTCCTCTCGTGCCCACCCTACCGAGTTAAGAATAGCCTCTGCAAATTCTGTCGCTTTTCCTCTTTCCATATAAACCGTCGTCTTGCTATTGTGAAGTTTGTTGCTCCCGCCCGTGCCACTGCCTGCGGCAGTTCAGTAGCATTTACTGCTAAATGAACGCACACAGGCAAATGGTCGGATTCTGCCCGTAATTCGATTCCAAAATCTAATAAATTGTTTATTCTTTCATGAGACAACAGAGCATAATCTATTACACTACCTCCATTCCCACTAATAAAAGTTAGTTCCCTTCAGTATCCTGTCCATAGTTGCCATTTAAGATTTCGAGATTAAATCTCTCGCATAATTCTAACAATTCCTGACCCTCATTATTGATGACTGAGTCTTTGCTTTTTCTAGAATTAGCTCTCGCTTCTTGCCGATCGAACTCCGAAAATACTTCCTGCTCATGACCAATTCTAGCATTCATGTCACCTAAGACTAGTAAATCAGTATTCGGATACCTTTGCTTCAACGAGTCTAAGAAATTATTGATTTCACCAAAAGCTTCTGGAGAATAATAACGCGAGCCCTGTGGGTGACGGTATATAAATACAATTGCGAGGTCTGTATTTTGCATTACTAGTCTAATACAAAGAAAATTGTCGGAGTTTGTTGTAATTTCATAAATAAATTGCACTAACCTATCCTGAAATATGCACGCAACACCTCCGGGTACCTACCCCTTTCCCTCTACGTTTTTAGTTTTGCATATGGCTGAAAACCAGACACATTTAAAGTCTCACCTCCTTCCACCAAGTTTCTACAGAGACCGACAATATCAAATGTGTTTATGTACCCATGGAAGTCTTGATTTCCGAGCTTAGAGCCTAGACCTTTGATGTTCCAACATCCTATTCTTAAAGCCTATTCCTGCCTATTTGGCGACCTGCTAGGTCCCGACTCACCGCGAGCTTCCTGCTGCTGCACGTTTGCCGCAGCCATCGCCCTCGTAAGAGGTCCTCGCTCCAGGCTGTCAGCCGCAAAGCGTCCGGGACTCGCCGAGTGCCGTAGGCTCCGGCGGAACGTGAACGCGACCGCCGACGCGAACGCGAACGAGACCGCCTCCGCCGCGATGCCGCGGGTCAGAGGTCGTCCGCGCCGCCCAGCACGAGGCGCAGCCGCAGGCGCGGCCGCGGCCACGGCCGAAGCGCGGGCGGGGGCGGCCGCGAAGAGGCGCCCGCTTGCCCGGAAGGGGTTTCCGCCCTACTGGGGTTCTGCCCCCTCGCCGAGTTCACGGGACCCCGTCGCCCCGCCCCCTCCCACGCCCGCGGACGGGCCGCCAGCTCAGCCAACACGTAGCTGCGCCCTGACGACAAGCTTGTCGAAACGAATCGACGCCTGCTTTCCGCTCGCTTTCGCCTCCTGCAAATGCTGAATTAACGCCTTACGCGTTTGCCGCACTGCCCAGCTGAAGTCCTCACGGACGCGCACCCTGCCATTCCGGAGAGATGCTCCGGGCTGCACGCAGCAGCTCCTCCCGCTTCCTGAAAGAGGCCAGCTTGGCCACAATCATACGTGGCTGTCCCTCGCGCCGCCGCCCGGTCGGTGCGCGCGCTCGATATCCTGGAGCTCCAACCTGACCCCCAGCTGCTCCGCAAGATCCAGGATACACCTCTCCGAGTCCGCCCAAGACTCGTTCCGCTTCTCTGGGATGCCAGTAACAATGATATTGTTACGTCGCGACTGGTTCTCAAGGTAATCCACCTTGCGAACCAGTCGCTCGTTGGCTGTCTGCAGCGACTGCACTGAAGTCTCTGCCGACGTAACCCTGGCCTGCAACACATCGATTCTATCAATAAGTTTCTATGGTTCCTATTGATAGTCTCGATGATATCGACGTTAGTAGGGGGGCCGGGATTCAGCTCCACCCCACCGATCGCCAATAGCACCGCCATCACCGCCGCGCCCAACACGCCCCCCCCCCCCCGGGTCGCAAGGAGCCCCAGCCCCTGCGCTGTCCCCCGGGCACCGCCACCGCGCGGCAGGTAGCCCCTCACCCAGCGGCCGATAGCCGCGCGCCACTGCTCCGTCGACACCATCCTGCAGCAGGTAGAGCGCTTAGTAAAACACGTCCGCTCGGCTCTGCGACTGGCGAGAGACTTCTGCCTCTTTATCGCACACAGAGGGTGGGCTCGGGGCGCGGGGCTGTTGCTCTGGTCGCCTGTGCTCTGCGGGCGCGCGCGTGGGGGCGTGAGGCGCGGCTAATGTGTTACGATACTCGCGTTCGGCGCGCACTAAATCATCGCCTGCCCGCCCCCGCTCGGCCCCGCACCCGCCCCAACCTCACGCCACCCCCTCGCCGACCCCGCGTCAGCACCGCGTCACCCCCGCACCGCCTTTGCACCGCCCCCGCGCCGCCCCGCACCGCGCTCGCCCCGCCCCTGCGCCGCCCCCGCGCCGCCCCCTGTGCCACCCCCGCACCACCCTCCGCCTCACCACCGCGCCATCCCCGTGCCACCCCCGCGCCACCCAGCGCCGTCCAGTGAACCCACAGGATGCACAAAGTGCCAAAGGTTTTCTAGGTGGTTCTTTATCTAATTTATTTTTCATTCACGCATCGTTCATTTATTATATACATAACCATCCATTCTACTCATTCATTCCCACAGCACTACACTGACTTCTGTTTTTCTGTTCGCCACGGCACTGACTTGGCTCAAAGTGTCCGTGGCGCTCAGGCCCATTGGGAGGTGTGGCAGGAGGGGCGCGTCGTCGCGTTGCCCACGCGTGCCTCGGCCGAGGGCGAGTCTTCCCCTCCGCGTTCGGCTGCCTCCGCTTGCTCGCACAAGGTAGCAAGCGTGCCGTGAGGCAGCGCACGGAAGTACTGGCTAGTACTCAGAAATGATAGTGTACAATTGACGGTCGCTGAGTTGATGGGGGCTAAAAGCCGACCGCGCGCGGGGTGAAGGGGCTCAGCCTTTAGCTAATGACGCCGGCGCCGGCAGCCGGGGCGGCGCAGTCTCAACGAGAGTTTGTGTTGAAAGTACGTGGATCGGCGGAGGTGACGGAGCCGTGAGAAAGGAGCCCACGCAAGGACACTCCGCGCAAATGACTTCATTGCTCAGTTTTCAAAACGCGGCTACGTGCTGGAACGCCGTGGGAGTCTAACCGTGGGTGGAGCTCTATGAGAGGCGGCGACAGAATGTCTGAAGGCGCGAGTAGAAAACAATTAGGGGCTGCGCCCTGATAGGTATTCTTTTTTTTATGTTTTTATTTTATTTTTTGCGAGGTTGAACAGGTTCTATTCCTTTCAATAGTTCCTCCGCTCATACACATTTTATTTAATATCCCTTTGTATAACAACCTTCCACAAGAGGACTCACATATGACGAAAATAATTAATCGCACTTATTTATGGTTTACAGCTGTTTTATCTCTCAAAGATGTTTTTAACTTCAATGTTTAGTTACTGATGTTTAACTAACTTACGGTTGCAGACGGATGGTTTGCTCATTAATCTTGCTCATTTTTTTTACGTTTTCTTCTACTTCGTTTTGTGCGTTTCGATTTGGCGCGCCGAAACGCATCGCGCTCACGCGTTTGGGTCGCCACCGCGCGTTTTTCCCTTCGGCGCCGCCACGAGCTGCCGCTCCGCTGCGTGGCGATGCCCCCCAAAAAAGCCCCGCTCCGCCCCCCCGCCCAGCCCCGTCCACCCCCGCCCCGCCTCCGCCCAGCCTCCGCCCACGCCTCCGCCCACGCCTCCGCCCACGCATCCGCCCACGCCTCCGCCCCGCCTCCGCCGCGCCCGCGCGCCTCCGCCCACGCCTCCGCCCGCGCCTCCGCCCGCGCCTCCGCCCGCCTCCGCCCGCCCTCCGCCCGCGCCTCCGCCCGCGCCTCCGCCCGCGCCTCCGCCCACGCCTCCGCCCACGCCTCCGCCCGCGCCTCCGCCCGCGCCTCCGCCCACGCCTCCGCCCGCGCCTCCGCCCGCGCCTCCGCCCACGCCTCCGCCCGCGCCTCCCCCCACGCCTCCGCCCACGCCTCCGCCCGCGCCACCGCCTGCGCCACCGCCCACTCTTCCGCCCACGCCTCTGAGGCCACCGCCCGCGCTACCGCCCCTGCCGCCTCCCGCGCCACCACCTGCGCCACCGCCCACTCCATCGCCCACACCACCGCCAGCGTCACCGACCACTCCTCTTCCCACGCCACAATCCTCGCCACCGTTTAGAGTGTTTCTGATCTCATCCTGAAGTGAGAAGACTTGTTCTAATGCTAAATAACCATAATAGAATTCGCATATGGATGGGGCCAGAGAGGTTACATCACGGACGCTGCGTTGGACAGGACTGCTCTAAACTGAACATTAATATGCAATTTACAAGTACAATAATTCATCGCGTTAAGGATGAACAAAATTGCATAACTTCATGTTTGAATACAGACCTAATGTTTATATCGAAATACAACGTACAATAAGCAATGTGCCTGTCTCATCAAAAGAATCGGTGTCTTCAAGTTCTTTGACGACAACTTAGAATCGTTTGTAGGAACGACTGATGGGAGTAGCTAACCTGCACAGTTCACCCAGGCAATGGTTGGCTTTGCCTCAAGTACTTAGTCTCGTCCATCCTCCACCACCCTCACTCGCTGACGAGATCTGCCGCTGTGTGACACTTCATGTGGTGACTCGTGATTGTCACCTGATTATATCTCAGATTCCTGTTCATATTTTATGCGAGAGTAAATTTTGTAAAACGCTCTAAAATATGCTATTGTGTACAAAACTCGATAACTTACCCAAATGTTTACTGCATAGTCTTTCGAAAACATTCATCTCAGCCTCAGTTTCTCACAGATTTCTAATTTTATCATCAGAAAGGGTTCATCTTTCGTCTCCCTTTCCGACCCGCTCTCATATTCCACGAAAGCTGTTTCCGACTGCCGCGTCGACAAGGTCGTGACCCTCGACCTCTTGGCGGGCGTGAACAATATAGAATTACCGATAATTAATTACAACTCTGCGCACAGTTTTCGCGGCGGGCTAATTAAGTCTCTAAACGAGGGCCCTGGGAGAGGAGGGCGAAGCGACCGGTCGGGGGGGGGGGCTGGGAGGGGGCGGGGCGCCTCAAACGGACGCGTTTACGTGACCGCCATCCGCTCGGGGGTCTTGCGTGCGCCGACTCGCCAATGCCCCTGACCAGCCCACGCGAAGGGCCAGTGGGCATGTGGGCACGTCTCGGCGTGACCGGTGCGGTTCCGAGTTGATGATTTGCCGCGGAGGCGGGAGAAGTGAAATGAATTGAAAAAAGAGAAGAATTTCGGGAGCTGATGATAACGTTTTTTTTTTGTCTTTTTCTTGTCACTCCAAATTTTTTGTTGGTTGTGGAATGGAATTGGGTGTCGAGAACTGTTGGGTTGCAATTTTGGGTTTTTACAAGACGCGAATTCTGAGAAGTGAGAATGTTTTCGAATTGTGAGATGCTATCCCACAATTTTCGTTGTATCTCTACTAAAATGATTTCTTTGTGTTATTCTAGTTCACAATGGTTTCTAAAGTTTTCTTCCAATATTGAAATTTGAATGTGGAGAAAATGTTCCATTCTTTGTTGCGAAAGCTGATTACAATTTCTGTTTGGAGGAGTATCGCTTGCCTGTTTGTTCATGAGGTATACACACCACAATACTTGTATACGCGAGTTTCGTTACCAATCTGAGCCATGCTCTTTAAGCTCGAGTTTAAGCTATTTAAGGTAATTGAATCATCTGTTCCCTGGACTAGCTCATACGGAGCCGAACAGAAGGGCTCATAAGCATAAAGGCACTCGGAGCGACTAGTTCAGAGCGCATGATTTGTCGAGAGGGTACAAACTTTGAAATGAATTGAAAAGGAGAATCATGGGAAGTCGCGGTGTGATTATAGCAGTGTTTGCAATTTTTTCTTGAATGAAAGCATTTTTGTTCGCAATGATTTTTTCTGACAAGAACACTCTAACTACCAAAACTATTCAACAACGGAGTTTATTCTCAGGAAGATATATTTCACTTCCCCTTTTATATGAATGCTAACACGAAATAACCATAATTGATTTCGATGTATTGATATTTTCAAATTATTAATTATGTAGTAAATATTATTTTATCAATGAAACTCAAGTTCTATGTAAAATAACCATCTTTGTAGTGTGAATGCTTACAATTATGTAAGGAGGTCACGTTCTACCTGGATTTTTAAGTATGCATCTCAAAAACTACGAGTGAGTTTCTTTTTTGTTATCAGAAATTACAGATGAGCAGCTGACATGTTTATATGTGACTTTCCTTCACTTGTCCTTTGGTAAAACAAAAAATGATTGAGGATGTGTGCCGATATGTCGCCTCTTGACCATTTCTTTGTGAGTAGTATAATGCTATCTGCTGTCCCGCCAGTGGCATTCGTTCTCCAAACACCAAGATATCAACTGATGTCACTGCAGCGCCTCTGACCGGGAGGTCCTAGGTTACACTCCCCACGGCGGCAGGATTTTTGACACTAGCTTTTCAACTAGGTCGAATTCAGTCGCTGTCTGGAGGAGAATTCTAGAGACCGGCTGCTCTGATCGGTAGTTTTCTGTGGTTTCTCGGATCAACACCAGGCGAATGCCGGAACAGTACCCTACCAAACGGGCCACGGACCGCGCGCGATCTGTCCTTCCTCTTCCTTGTCCTATCCTTTCCCCTTACACGCACACTTACACTAACATGCACTACAGTATCACATATTCTGGGAGACCGGTCGGGAGCTTAGAGCTTATCCCGGCTGGGGCGGTGCCCCGATAGTGGGAGAGTCCTGGTGAGGGGGAAACCCCGCTAGCCGACGGTAGGTCGGCGCCGGATCTCGCTATCGAGCAGGGGAAGATCACCGCCATCTCCCGAGAAAAACATGCACTACACTAACGGGACTAATGACCAAAGCTGTTGACGCGCCCGGAATCACTAATCAATCTGTCAATCAATCAACTAACCAGATCACTTCGAACTCAGCGAGGTGCACGTTGACGATCCAAATTGATTTCGCGAGCAGGCACAAGAGTTAAAATTAATTGAAAACGAGAATTACGGGTGCTGGTGGTCATAGAGTATTACGGATATTGACATCCCAGCGGTGCTGGGGTCTTTGGCTGACTATCTTAAACGTTTTTATCAGTTTTTCAATGAAATACCCTGGCAAGGAAAGTCGAGTTCTAACTTAGAATTCATTTCTAAAACTACTATATTTTGAACAATGCCAAAACATATAATATAGAAATTATTTATGTGAATGTCCTGTATTTCATCTGTTATTCCACTTATTTTAATTTTGTATCTAGTGCTATATCATTGAAATTCATATTTATTTTGTTATATGTTCCATTCTTTGCAGTTACGACTCTGCTGAATTTGTAGCTTTTACTTTGTAAGTTCTCGGTATTAATAATAGTTTTGTTATTACAACTGTGTGGAGATGATTGAAACAGCTGAAAAGGAAGTCCCAGCACTTCGCACATTCACTTAATGCGCCACATTCTTACTGAAAAAACAAACTCAACAAATGTGTTGCTGAAATTTCTAGAGTTATTCACGTTAAAATAGAAGATAGATGAATGCAGATGAAACGTAATAAGAATGAACATGTTATAGTAATTTTGGCCGTATGTAATAGCTCGTTGATTAAAAATATAAAATTGATTTGAACTATGAAAAAGTGTTGCTGAAATGATTAAAATGCAAGTTCCCAAAACTTTATGGTTTGTGGAACTCCCCTTTTTTAGACCTTAAGCGAGTAGGCACAATATCATCGCCGAAGAATTCTCACTTCAATATTTCTTTCGTAGTGATTCTTGAGGTTTGCTGGAATGAAGTTATAGAATGTTGATATCGCCGTATTCCTCTCCCCTCCACAGTCGGAGAGCGCATCAGAAAAACTTGTATTTGCGAAAGAGATGAGAATTAGGGAAGCGAGAGAAGAAACGTTGAAGCAGCTCACCTCACGCGAAGGATAATAGAGGGTTAAAAGCATTATTATCTGCAAAAAATGACGCGATAACGACGGAAGTCGGGAAGTAGGATGCAGCAAGACGCCGCCGCAGAAATGACCTGGCCGCGTGCCAGCGGCAGCCTTTTGTTTTCGTGAGTTGCGCAACTCGTGCTGCGAGCGAAGGGGAAGTTTCAGGTTACGTCTCGCGCGGAGGCTGAGAATTTGAAGCTGAGAATTTTGGAGGCTGAGGATAGTAGAGGCCGAGAACTGTGAGGGCTAAGAATAGGGAAGGTCAAGAATTGGAAAGGCAAAATGATCGGAGACAGAATCGGAGAACGTAGGATCGGAGAGACGTAGGATCGGAGAGACGTAGGATCGGAGAGACGTAGGATCGGAGAGACGTAGGATGGAGAAGGAAGGGCCAACGGGGGGCAGAGATTGATTGATTGTAAGTGATTCTGGGCGCGTCAACTAGTAACGTCATTCGTCCCTAACGTCGGCTAGCGGGGTTTTCCTCAACCAGGTATCTTCCACCAGCGGGGCACCGTCCCAGCCGGGACAAGTTCTAAGTCCCCAACTGGTCTCCAGACATATGTGGTATGCAGAGCATGTTAGTGTGTTTGTTAGTGTACAGCTCCGGCATTCGCCTGGTGTAGATGGAAGAAACCATTGAAAACTACCGATCAGAGCGGCCGGCCGCTAGAATTCTTCTCTGCATCTGAATTCCACCAAGTAGCTATGTAGTTAGTGTCAAAAATTCTACCAGTGTCGGGATTCCAAGGTAGAGCCTCCCGGTCAGAGGCGGTGACATCAATTGATGTCCTGGGAAGGCTGAGAATAGTGCAGAGACAGAATCGAGGAAGCCTAGAATCGAGGAGGTCGGGAATCGAGGAGGCTCAGAATCAGGGTGGCCGACTCGTGATATTGATTGTGTCCATGCTCTACATCTGCACTGCATGCCTCTGCCCATACCATTTCATTCATCCTTATCCTCGACCTCGTTCTCGTTTTCATTCCTTCCTTGTCATTCGCAATCCTTGCCACCTCCTCACTCACCTGGGCACTTCCTTTCGCATTTTCCATTTCATTTGTCTTCACAATCGTTTTTGGTGCCTCTGCACTCGCTTGTGCCTACGCCTCTTCGCTTGCGCTCAACGTTACCTTTGTCCCACCTCCGCATTGCGGGGTCGCTGCCCCTTTTCACGTCCTGCTTCGCTGTTTACTAACGGATTTCCACTAACTGCCGTAGCCATTGCTTCTTATTACGTTTTCCACACGCGCATTTACAACAGCTCCTCTCTGTCTGTTGTGTAGTACGCATTCTGTTGACCGATGTTTGCTGGAAAATAATTATTTTATATTTGCTTTTGCTTTCTTTCTCTTTTGTATTCAGATGGCTCATTTTACTTCTATTCAATTACCGAATTTTTATAGTATGAAACACAGATTATCTTTCTTAATTGTATTTGATGTCCGTTTGAAATGGAAATAAATAATAAAATTTGTATTTTCAATTATAATTGTGATTAATGCTGTTTATAAAAATTTCTTACATATAAATCAATTAATGCACAATGGTCACATTTATCTCTTTTCGTTAGGGCGGTATCTTCTTGTCACCTTCCTGTGCTTAATGATAAACCTTTATACTCATTATCGTATTTTAATTAATCGTATTTGAAGTACGCGGAGTATCGCGCCTGGGAAGCGGGACAAGTGAAGCCGTTTAGATTGATTGATTGATTTTTAGTGTTTCCGGGCGCGTCAACTGCTTTGGTCATTAGTCCCGTTAGTGTAGTGCATGCTTTTTTCGTGGGAGATGGCGGTGATCTTCCCCCGCTGGATGGCGAGATCCGGCGCCGACCTACCGTCAGCTAGTGGGGTTTCCTCCTAACCAGGACTCTCCCATCAGCGGGGCACCGCCTGAGCCGGGACAAGCTCTAAGCTTCCGACCGATCTTCCGGAATATATGGTAGTGTAGGGAATGTTAATGTTAGTGTGTGTGTAAGGGGAGATGATAGAACAAGGAAGAAGAAGGAAAGATCGCGCGCGGTCCGTGGCCCGTTTGGTTGGGTGCTGCTCCGACATTCGCCTGGTGTTGATCGGAGAAACTACGGAAAACTACCGATCAGAGCAACCGGCCGCTAGAATTCTCCTCTAGACAGAGACTGAATTCGACCTAGCTGAAATGCTAGTGTCGAAAATCCTGCCACCGTGGGGAGTGGGAACTTAGGACCTCCCGATCAGAGGCGCTGCAGTGACATCAGTTGATGCACTGAGCTACCGCTCCCGGCGTAGCCGTTCAGTGAAGGTGGACCCTTATGGGTTTGGTCTCCTCCCCACTGCCCTGGCCTTCGTCAGACCGCCTCCGCCCCGCGGCGCGACAACGCGATTTGCATCTGGGGGCGCTTATCGAAATGCTATCAACGCTCTAATTCGACTATCGACGTTTCGCCGCGCTTCAGAAATAGGCGGCCGGGGACGCGATTGAATCTGCGCCGCCGCCGCAGCCTTGCTTCCCCCCCCGCCCCTCCCCCCTCAGCAAGGGGTCGGCGCAGCAGCAAGTTCCCTCGACTGCACCCTCTCCGTGGTGCGCCTCTGCTCATCTTCGCAGCTCGCCATCCTCACTTTCGCTGCACTCGCTGGCAAACCCGTCCCTTTTCTTCGTCCCCGCCTTCATCTCCTTACTCGCTCTAAATTCCGACTTCCATTAAATATTAATTTCGTTACAATGAAACGATTATTCCAGTCAAATTATAATATATATTCACAGACGTTTCGACCTACATTGTGAGGTTCTCAAAAACTTCTGCAAATATTTTTTTTTAATTCTGCCCACGTAGAACTCGTATCCTGAGAACCCCCTGGTCAAAGACTCTGAGGCACTACTAGGAAGTGGGTTTCTATTATTTTGCATACTTTTGCCTCGTGCTTCAGGGAATAGCTCAGTGGAATTTCTTGACTTTCTGTTAGAATTGGATACTATGTAGATTAATAAGTTAGTGCATATTTGTGCATATTTGGGCAATTTTCCCCGTTGGTGCATGCTCTTGCAATTATAAGGGCATATTATGTATATTTCGTTAAAATAGAGATTTACCTCGTTTAATACGTTTCAACTTTTCATACGATCTATTTATTTGTGAGCGTTCATCGATTACAAAATGCTTGTTACAAAGAGTTTCGTTCTTTGTCTTTTCTGTAAATAATAAAATACTTCTTCAATTGTGATAAATTTCTTGTTTTTTTTAATCTAGGCAGAATAAATGCAAAAAGACATACAATGTACTTCACTAAAGTGAATATTTACTTTAATTCTTTCTCCCGCGAAGAAAGGTAGATTTTATTCTGTTCGCTCAAAAATATATCTTTTTAATTCCATACACGCTTTTCCTGAATTTTATTAAGAAAGGTTAATACAGTAAATAAAATATTGCTAATTTCAATAGCATATTAAAGTGCAATTTGGAGAATTTTTAAGTCATAAATGCATATTTTAGAAAGCATATTTAAACATTTTTAAGGGCATTAATTTCCTCTCCCTAGTCACCATCAATGCTCTGGGTTAACTCATTTGGTCCATTGCACTCGTCCTCACTCTTTCCTCTCTCGCATTCGCCCGTTTTCCTCACTCAACTCCGCGCTACTCTTCATACACGCCTCCCGTCCTCGCCCTGTCGGCACCTTAAGCTTCGGACCCTCTCCATTCCCGCTCTCGTAGGCCCTTTGCACGTTCCCTGTAGCTCCACCGCTTCTGACATCATTAATGCTGGCTGCTTCGTGTAACTTTATACCAACTGCCATTCGTCTTGACCCCCTTGTCTTTGACGAGGATGAGAATTGCCTCTTCGAACGCGCCTTTGCTCCGGATATTCATTTTGAGGATCTTGATTCCCTATTGTTTCTTGCTTTGTCGCGGGAAGATGACATAGAAAGCGGAAGGCGATGGAATCAAGTTAATTTTTAGATTTTCTTCTTTCTCGTTCCATTACTCTTATCATCAATTGTGGAATGTTTTACTCAACCTTCTTCTCTGCTCTATTAGCACTGTTTGTTCTGGCTGAGTATTTCACTTTGTTCTCGACCCAACACTCACATTCCCTTTTTCTTCGTCTTCTTCTTGCTTTCGTTTTCTATTTCAACTTCTTACCCTTTCTGTTTCTCCACTAGTCATTAAATCGAACGTTTTCATGTCTACCCTTTGGTAGTGCCTCTCAAATACTCAGACTTCTTTCAGTATTTCATTTCAACAAAATGTAGACCTTTTCTCACTCTAGTACAATAGAATAGGTAGAAAAGGAGTTGCATGCCTGATCGAAATGCGTATAGAGAACATGGGACTAGGCGATATATGATGTAGTTAAAATTGTGATGTATGTTTTCATATGTTGTGTTGAATATATTTTCAATGGTTTCATGGAATGTATGTATTGGGTTGTACTGTACAAGTATGGTGTGATTTTTTAAATTAAACACCTACATTTGTTGTGCGTATTTGTAAAAGTACAGTACTTGCGGTTTGCGACATTGTGCCCTTTTGTCATTGTGCCGCCCTATGTATAACGAAGCGGATTTGATTAAATATGGATCTATCATTAGGCGTAGGCGTGCCGAGGAGGGTCAGCCACACTCCATGTGCAGCGGCAGCTCCACCTTCCCCTCCCCCCCTCTCCCCCCTCTCGGGGAGCAGGGGGAGGGGCGAGGGAGGGCGAGGCGTGGGCGTCTCGCAAGCCAATAATATTCTGGCGTGCAGGGGAATTTGTCTCCGTCACCTCCACGTCAGTGTCAGGCTGTCACGCTGCGGTGGCGGCGGAGGCGCGGGCGAGGGTGGAAGTGGGGGGGCGACGGTGGAGGAGAAAGATGAGGGGGCGGAAGAGGATGTACTGGCGGCGGTGGAAGTACAGGCGGGGGTCAAAGAGATGGTGGAGGCGGGGGCGGAGGAGGCGGGGCGGGTGTTGGTGAGGGATGTGGGGTCGTAGGTGGGGATGGAGGTAATGGATAAAACCTCGGAGGCGAGTGAGTAAGAGCCGTCGCTGGCGACCGGGTTGGGGTTGTGGGCGCAGCTGCTGTCGAGGACATACGGACACAGTCGCCACTTCGGCTTTCCTCATTTGACGGACGGAAGCTCCAACAGTATGTCGCATAGTGAGGGAAAAGACAAGACACCGATCCAAGACCCAAAAATCTGTGTTTGTTAGGACCTTGTAATCTTTTAGGAGACCACAATGCAGGTATTTCATAACAATATTTGTTTTTTTCCTAACTAGTTCAATAATTATAACAGAAAATAAATTAGTGAATTGAGGACAATGAATGAAAATAGTTTTGATAGCCGCCAACCCCTGAGGGAAAACATGCACTACACTTAAGAGACTAAGTTTTCGCGCCCGGAATTACTAACAATAAATCATCAATCCGATAAAGCAAAGACGTTTAAAAATGGCATGTATATTGCTTTCGTTGAGCTGAATTTTCGAAAATAGAAAAAGTTACAAATAATCCAATATAGTATGTGGTGTTCTATCACCACTTCTTTTTTTGGTTTGATTTTTGTGCGCCTATTTTACAAATTGAATGAACTCGAGTCGACATTAGCAGACACTAGCAACAGCGGTATTTTCAGTGGCCGACGTACCAGTTCCACATCATTGTAAAAGCCTAATATAAATATAGAATCTAAACCGAAATGAACAATTAATAAGACTATTATGGGATATATGATTTGTTTTCGTACTGTCTGTTGCGTCATATTGACGTTTTGACTCAATTTTTGTGATCTTTTAGCAGATTAAAATGAGGCGCGAAGCTGTAATAAAAATCTTGTTATTGTTAATTTGCTGATTTCAATAAATAACAGATTTAATCTGCTAGAGACAATCAACTGAGTCTACTGTAATCTAATATTCAAATAATCATTCGGCATTTAAAACTGATAAAAGATCACCTTTGTTACTTGTGACCATCTTGTCAAGGCTTTCGCCCACCGTGCGCCGCACGGGCCCCCGGGCACGACAGATGAAGGGTGTCAAACCGCACAAGGCGCGCGAGAGTTCCAACGGCCGGAGGGGAGGTCGAGATGTCTGCGGGCGCGGCGCCGCCTGATTCCAACCCCTCCAGCCAGGGTGCGTGGGCGAGCGCGGTGAGATGCAATCCGAGGGGGTGGTTTGTGTCATCACGTGACTGACGGAGCGAGAAGGGGAGGGGGAGAAGTGAGTTGAAGCTGCGGGGGAGATGAGAAAGACACGAAGCGTGAAGAAGATTGAAAAGGAGGGGCGAGAGGAGATGCGGTGAAAAGAATTTGCTATCGGGGAAGAGAATCCAATATACTAATCAGTTTTTTTCGGCGGTCCTTCGCAAACGTTATGAAAACGCGACCCATTCTTCCGAGTTTAGTAACAACTCCCGGCGACGAAGACCAGATGCTTTACACAAAGGAAACGAATTTGTAATGACCGTAACTCACTGTGCGAAAAGGGGTCGTTAACGTAGAAATTTAGTGAAATAAAAGGAAGGAAATGAAGTTGTTTGCCGGCAGGTGGTAAAGCGGTGGGTGCATATTTAAAACTATGCTTACTCAAAATGAAGGCAAATATTTTTAATCTTAGAATATTCATTAATAACAATTTTCAGAAATATTTTTTAATCAACTTAAAAACGTATTTGTTGTTCCATTGTTCACTCATGAATATAGAAAAAATGATAAGATTATGAAATGAACATACCCGTTTTTCTTTTGTAAAATAGTAAACTTTTTGAAAATTCTTTTAATGTTGATTTCGTTTCTTCCGGAATTTTTCCTTTTGGCTATTTATCAAGAAAATTATTGTATTAATAAGATGTAAGCATAAGATGAAAAAATATTAACGTAAATTGAGTTTTAGGTTTTTGTTTGTTTTCTTTCATTTCATTCATTTCTTTCTTTCATTCATTATGGTTCTTACCTCATATTATTTGTTCGCTTAAGGAAGTAAATATTACTTAAGAGATTTGAGGTTCGCAAACAGTTTGTAAACTTTGCAAAGTATAATGTCCTTAACTTAGACAACATTTCTAACATTGTGCATTTGTTTCCAAAGTTTCTACTTGTAAAAAATTAAAAGTTGACCAAATTGTATCGGTAATATAACACACCTGAATATTATTATTATTATTATTATTATTATTATTATTATTATTATTATTATTATTATTAAGATTTTTAAGCTAATGTTTTACGTTTAAAATGTGGAGGCTAAATAATTTTATTTGTTGTACTTTCCCAACGGAACACTCATACTCTTATCTGGACATAGACATGGAATATCTTTTAATAATTATTCACTATATTCCGACACAAATGCATGTTAAACATGGCCACATGTGGTGCAATCAGAGAGGTGGGATATCCCAACACGAAAGACAAAGACAAACATTTATGCTCATGGCGGAATTCAAAACTCTGCCCCCGTAACGAACTCAGCAATTTACAGCGTTATCATCTGAAATTATATTACATAAAATATTACATAAAATTATTAAATATTACATAAAATTAATGAAATCTAAATCATAATTTACCTATTTTACTTCATCCTATAACCTCGTTCTAGCGTGGAATGAAATCATTATGTTTTAGAGTTAACAGATTTATATTGTTTACAAAATCAATTCTCTGATGATACAGTAATTTCTTACAGACTACTTTACGAGTATCTTCAAGTTATTCCTCATATATTTCTCTCTTTTTTTAAACCCTTCTTAGCCCAAATTTTCTTTTAATCACATATATTGAGGCCCTCATCTTGCCTTCTCACCTACGTGAAACCATTCTAAACAACTTTTAACTATTTTTTCTTCCTCCATTTTTTCATTTTGTAAGTGTTTCATTTTTAAATTTCTAGGTAATATTCTAGGAATATTCTTATCGTATAACACGAGTATTTTATGTTGCATTCAAATAGCCTTTAGATATCCATTAATATGTTAGTAAATCCATTAATATCTCTGATATCATCTTGACTTCCATCTTTGTGCATTTTGACCCCTGAATATGTAAAATGAGAACCCTCTTCATTTTTATTTTCTACACTATAACTTTTCAGCTCCATTTGGATTATCTATCAGTTATATCCGATTTCCTGCATATCTTCAGTTTGCAAAACGTAATTCTCTGCAAACCACAAGGAGATTAACATGTTACAAATGAGAACTCTTACACATTTTCTGTCAGTCATTTTCCAAAGATTTTTTTCAAATTTGAAAAGTCTAGGTGAAGTACAACATCTTTGTCGCACATTTCTCGTGACGAAAATAGTATCAAAAAAATTAAGAAGATTAGAAATTAGCTTTACTGTAGATTTGGCACCATTGTATACATTTTTCATAGCTATCATAATTAATTTATTTATTTTAAAATCTACCAAGAGTTGCATAATTTCAAAAGTCGTTAGCTATCATAGGCTTTTTCCAAATCTATAAAAATAAAATGTATTTTTTATATTTAATTGTTTAAGAACAAAAACATCCATCGGCTATCTTTCTCCATGAAAACCAGTTTGAATTTTTATTTCCTTAATTTGACAATCATCTTCCATTTACGATTTCAACACAATTCCATAAAATATACTAAATCTACTTGAAATTGTAATGCCTGTAAAATTTCCAATAATTATAACGATTCTTACACTGAATACACTGAATGGATTCTTATACTGATAAAGGATACGACGGGAAAATTCGAGAATCTATTACAATTGAAATTAGCTAATGATTGATTGATTGTTAGTGATTCCGGGATCGTCAACTACTATGGTCATTAGTCCCTTAAGTGTAATGCGTGTTTTTGTTTTTTGATCGGGAGGTGGCGGTGGTCTTCCCCAGCTGGATGGTAAGATCCGGCGCCGACTTACCATCGGTTATAGGGGCTTTCCCTAACCAGGTATCCCCCACCAGCCGGGACAAGCTCTAAGCTCCCGGCCGGTCTCCTAGGCTGTGTGGTAGTGTACTGTATGGTAGTGTGTGTGTGTGTGAGTGTGTGTGTGTGTGTGTGTAAGTAAGGGGTGAGAATAGAACAAGGAAGAGGTAGGAAATGTCGCGCGCGGTCCGTAGCCCGTTTGTTAGAGTATTGCTCCGGCCTAGTGTTGATCGGAGAAACAACGAAAAACTACCAATCAGAGCTGCCGGTCGCTAGAGTTCTTCCGACAGCTACTGAATTCGACCTAACTGACAGTGTCGAAAATCCAGCCACCATCGGGACTCGAACCTAGGACCTCTCGGTCAGAGGAACTGCAGTGACATCACATGATGCCCTGAGCCAAATCTCCTGGTGAAATTAACTAATGCTTTTGTTTCGTTGCACCCACGTGAAAAAGGTTAGAAAGAACAATATTCGGAACCGATAGCGGTAGCTCAGTGCATCAACTGATGTCACTGCAGCGCCTCTGACCGGGAGGTCCTGAGTTCGAGTCCCGACGGCGGCAGGATTTACGGCACTGGCTTTTCAGCTAGGTCGAATTTAGTCGCTGTCTGGAGGAGAATTCTACCGGCCGGCTGCTCTGATCGGTAGTTTTCCGTGGTTTCTCTGATCAACACCAGGCGAATGCCGGAGCAGTACCCTACCAAACGGGCCACGGACCGCGCGCGATCTGTCCTTCCTCTTCCTTGTCCTGTCCTCTCCTCTTACACACACACTTACACTAACATGCACTCCACTACCGCATATTCCGAGAGACCGGTCGGGAGCTTACAGCTTGTCCCGACTGGGGCGGTGCCCCGGTGGTTGGAGTGTCCTGTTTAGGGGGGAAACCCCGCTAGCCGACGGTAGGTCGGCGCCGGATCTCACCATCCAGCGGGGGAAAATCACCGCCATCTCCCGAGAAAAAAACCATGCACTACACTAACGGGACTAATGACCGAAGCAGTTGACGCGCCCGGAAACACGAAAAAATCAATCAAAAACAAAATTCGGTAGTGTAACCGGACGCCCGCTCTTTGGCCTCCTGGTGCCCGCGGACGCTCTCCGATGTGCCGCCCACAGTGGCTGGCCGCTGCCGGAGCTAATAACGCGTGGATTTGGGCGCGGCCCTCTGTTTACAAGCGGATCAAAGTTAGCGGCGCGGAGATTAGGCGCCGGCCGCCGGCCGCTCGGGCGCTGCGGTCGCCAGACCGCTCCCCAGCGCGGGGCGGGGCGGCGTCTGCACGGCGGCCGTGCATTATGCATGGGTCCCACCAGAGGGCGGGGCGGGTCAGAAACCCCGTGGCCGTGGGGGACCTTCTGCCCTTCGGGACCGCCTACCTTCGCTCGCCACCCCTACCTCGCGCTCATTTACATTTATTTTATGCCACGTGCGGCTGCATGTGATGTAGGCGTTCCTCAAGGTTCGAAGAAATTGTTCTTCTTCGGGTTTTGGTTTTGTTGCAAGTGTGACCATACGATTTGCTTCGTTTTATGTTCCACTGCTTCGTATATTTTTATAAGATAACTTGGTTTCGTAGCTTCTGTGATTTGCTTTTGATATTCCGCCAGTGTGATGTTCACACTTCGGAAAATATTTAACTTTTGTTAGTGATGAACATGCATGAATATTTGTTGTTTTTTGCGGTATTTAATATTTGCCCAACACTCATTCTTCACATTATCATAGATTTTTTCATTCATTGTAGTTCCGGCCATTAATAAAATAATTATTAGTATATACACTTAATCACGTTCTACCTTATCGATAATTTATCAATGCAATCGTGTTAAACAAACGTAATCGAACGTATTTCGGCCAATCACCTGCAACTGAGAATATTCACATTATTTCCTAGAAGTGCAAAGTTTGCAATAGTTAGTTTATTTTCAGTCATCTTCACTGCTGAATTCAGATAGAAGAGAATATAAGACTTTTTATGAAAATAGATTAGCCTTCATAGAAAACAATTATTGTTTTGACCCCATTGTGTTAAGAGCTTATAAAGTTTTCTTTCTCGCAAAAGTTAGTGAAATAGACAAGTAAAAGTCTATCACACAAATTATGTCGTCGTCGCTAAGGCAGTAGTGTCGTAGTGATCTCGGACCGAAGGGTCGCGGGTTCGAGTCCCGCCTCGGGCATGGGTGTATTTGTGTTCGTCCTTTTACCCCTCATCATCCTCATATCGCTCCATCTTCTTTGTTACCATACCGTTAACACCAATAGTGGTCGCTAATGACCTAGATGTTGATGCGACCTTAGATAACCAATTAAAAAAATTATGTCGTCAAACGTAGTCAAGATTTCATTTTCCACTGGGTCCATGGCAATAGTAAGAATTTTTATAAAATCAAAAGGAATTTTGGAGTTTGCGTATATGTCGGTGGCAGGGCTGTGAACATTGGCCGCGTGGGAGGGAAATCACCTGACGACGCTAAGCAGTTGTTACCGAGTTGACCACTCTCGTTAATACAAAAAACAATAACCTCGAGGAAGATGCAACAACGCCCTGTAGCAACGTCAAGGCAACACCGTACGTTCGCGCGTTCCTGTGATCACTGTCAGGTATATGTTGGAGCAGCACCTGATAAAACGGGCCACGGACCATGCGTGATCTTATTTTTCTATTTCCTTTCGTGCCCAAACTCGAGTACCAAAGGAAATGAAGCGCCCTAGGACCGCACTCAATCAATCAATCAGTCGGTGTTCATGCGGAGTACCTAATCAATTTACAGATAAATCAGAGACCTCCATGTAACAATACCACAGAATCAGACGCAGGTGTAACAATGGTTGGATCGTATAGGTCAGTATTTGTGCGCTTGGGTTTCGGGCCTACCATCGTCCCTGCCCTTGCCCTCGCCCTTACCCTCGCTTTCGCCCTCACCCTCGCCCCACCCCGCCCCCCCCCGTTGTCCTCACACTTGCCCTCGCCCTTGCCCTCGCTCTGGCCCTTGCTCTCACACTAACCCTTGCTCTCGCCCTCACCCTTGCCCTCGCTCTCTCCCTTTCCCCTCGCTTTCGCCTCACACTTGCCCTTGCTTTCGCTCTCACATTTGCCATCGCCCTCGCTTTCGCCCTCACCGTTGCCCTCGCCCTCCCTTTGCCCTCGCCCTTGCCCTGCTCTGCCCTTTCCCTCACATTTGCCGTTGCCCTCGCCCTCAGCCTTGCCCTCGCTTTCGCCCTCGTCCTCTTGTCCATGTTCTCCACTCCCCGAGCGACGCCCTGGGAAGTTCGGCTCGCGGACCGGCCCGGTGGAGTTGGCTCTGTGTTCCTGCATTTCCGGAGATGTGGAGTGGAACTTATTCCGTTTTAATTTGCGTTCGAGAGAACGTCGAAACTCGAACAGACTTTGCTCCGTTGCGCACTTCAATTTCACTGGCGTGATTTGGTGAGCACTCAATTCCGAGGTTTGTTGTGTTGCTGCTGGAAATTACAATAAACGGATAGAAAACGAAAATATCTTGGAAATGAAAATAATTAATTTTCAAGTTGCATTCTAAAATTAGGTGGCATCAAAACTATTAAATATAGTAATTTGTTTTAAAAATATGGTACTCATAATATCTTAATAATATCATTGGATAATTTTGTCAAGTTTTAATTCTCTTTGCGTTAGAATTATATATAGTTGCAAATTAATGTTTTTTATGTTTTAGAAAATACTTTGCAAAAACCTTCCATTTTGTTGCCATACATTTAAAAGAACTTGATAATTTACTCATGAAATTTATGTTTTAAAAATAGACTAATACAGTTACACACAATTTAAATTTTTTAACGCAAAATTTACATACGTGATTTAGAACATTGGTTGATTTGACTTTAAAAAAATTGTCAAAGGAAAAGTAAGTGAAGGTAGCTGAATGTCCTTCCTGATGATACTAATTACTTCAATTCTTCTGAATGTCGATCCATCTTATGTATTGCATGAAGTACCTCAATCTGGAAGCTGTCTGCTTGATGGAGCACTTAAATTATCGCGCTTATTGCAGGATAATCAGAGGGATATAATTTTCCGGTAATTAAAGAATAATCTGGCGCAGAGGATCCGGCGACTCTCAATCGAATCTCGTTAACGCAGTGAGCGACCGACCCTTCCTCATCTCTCCCTCACTCCCACTCCCTCTCCCTTGTCCCTGTCGCCCAGCTTGCCCTTTCTCGACGCTTTCCCATCTCTTTCCAGTCCTCAAACCCCTAAACCTTTACCTCCAACATACCTTTTCCACTTTCCGGTCTTGTGGGCTTCTACTCTTCCCCGCTTCTAGCAGACTGCGACTCCTTCCTTTTCTACGAGGTTCTGCAGGGGCGCCGTTCCCTTGAGCTGCTTCAAAGCTATGCCTTTCTCTCTCCCTTGACTATGTGCCTACCTGCAATTACCAGTTGCTTCTCTTGCCTATTTCAGTCTCCTCTACAACATCGCAGTACTCCGCCCCTGTTACCTATCATGTAACTTTTCTCTGTTCTCCGCCACCTCTACCACTGCCCACCCCGTTCCATGCCCTCACTCATGCCCCGACTCTCATGCCCATCCAGAGCGTATGTTTTCTTTTGATGTTTTTCTGCTTTTAATGATCCGAGCAGCTGGCTCCATCCTTTTGTTGTCTCTGCCTTGAATCCCAACTTTCGTCTTCGGCAGAGGGTCTGTCATTCCTTCTACTACATTCTACCCCCGCCTTTATAGTCCGTCGCTCAGATCCGCCTCCTGTCCTCCGCTTCCTCGCCCGGAACCCGATCTCCGTTCCTTTGTTTTACCAAAGTTATCATTCTATTAACCTGTCTTTCAAACTCTGTTCCCCAAAATATGCCTATTACAACCTTCCCGGAGCTTGACTGCCTACCTCGTTCCGTAACTCGCCCCTTGTTGCCATAACTCATAATTTGTCCTCGTTCTTCATTTGTACTCATTCATTTGTTCTCTTATCTTCTCAACATACCGCTTCCATCTTCCGTTTCCACAACCTACTCTATAACTATCGTAATTCATCTCCTACAATTCGTTCTGCCATTACTTGCTCTCCCATATTTCCTTTCTCCACCCTCTCATTATCTTTCCCTCCCCCCTCTCTCTCCCTCTTGCTCGGTCGCCCACGCTCTCGCTCTCCCTCTCATTTTCGATCTCTCTCTTCTCTCTCTTGTTTTCGCTCTCGCTCGCTCTCTCTCTCTCTCTCTTCTCTCTTCGGACTCATCCTCACCCTCGCCTATACCAATTCCATTGCCCGCTCCCGCTCTGTTCTCTCGTCCTTTCCATTATTCTAAAACCCTTTCCCCCCCTCCCTTCCTCGTCCCCCCTCGCCCGCCCCCCACAGCGGATTCGCTCTTCCGCCTGGCCAGGCGCAATTAGAACCCCGATGGCCGCGTGGCCTGTCTCCCAGTGGCTTTGAAGAATGAGGCGTTAATGAACTTATTTCTGCAGCGGGCGGTTGCTGCCTTTCAAAATTCGTTAGTCTCGTTGTTTCCGCGAGAGCAGCATTGACATTGGCGATTGTTCTTGGCGTGGCAAATGAAGGTGAGATGGCGGTTTTCACCTAAGGTCGCAACGCATTCACAGAAGCTCCTTTGTTTCACACGAATATACAGTAGTCATCGAAACATGGGACGGAATTTTTTTAAAAAAAAGTTAGGCCTGACTTTTTTTAAGAAAAAATACAAATTAAGTTATGTGAGATTTTAGTACTTTTATTTCTTTTTTTCTAATTGAAATTTCAGGCATTTAAAATCGTGAAAAGGCGCAAATGTAAATATTAGAACACTTCATTCTCCTTTTCGTCTTCTTGTTCATTTTATTCCTTTTGTCTGTTTTTAAATTCTTCACGATTCTCTTTCCTCCTTGGCGTTAACAAGCTTTGCTTTTTATCCGAATTGTAATCTTTCATAATTCTGAAACAATAAATTAAAGGCCCAGAACCGGAAATTCCAGGAGATCTTTACTAAACTTCAATTGCTTTTGGCTGACGAGTCAACCTCTCTTCCTGTTCTGGTCATTGTACGGTTCAGTCGGTTTGTGACCGTTTTGGGGACAGTATTATCAAGACACATAAATCAAGACCAAAATGTAAAGGTTTTTGGTGCAAGATCGTAAATAATAGAGTTCAAAAACATACACATTTCGAGCGACGTGTTTTTTGTATTCTTACGTAACTCAGGTCACCGACGTTTCTGACTGCACATGATTCAAAATTCAAATCGAAAATATATTCACTGCTTCCCTAGAAGACGATATGTGTAAAAGAAAGCTTTTATGGGCGGAAGGCTATCCTGTATCAGGTCCCCGAAATAGACCCGGTGGCTTAATATGGATTGTACCAAGACCCCACGAGCGATGGCGAAGTTATTTCTTTTTTGTTTTTATTTATTTTATTTTATTTTAATTATTTCTTGTCCGTGCTACCCAAGGACAGAAAGTGGGTGTTTTGGAAAACTTTTGAAACCATTCGTATCTCACTAAGTTATGCCGGGCTTTGGCTTACGCCTTTGCTTTGGTTTTAACGAAAATAATTTTGTTAGGCTGGATCAATTGGCAGAGGCGCGACTATGAGTTCTTATGAGCTCTTCAATCCTCTTGAAGTTTATCTTCTAGCGTTTGGAAAACCAAACCATAAAGAAATGCTGCTGATCCAAGAAGAATGCGGTAGGAAACGTTAGGAAAACTGTAACGGCCTGCCTCAGTTCACGGAAGCATATGATTTCACATGGTATACAATTTATAGCGAAATAGTAGTTTATGAAATTAGTTTATAATGTTAATCTGTATTGCATGAGTATATATTTTTAAAACCATCGACGTTAAAAGCGAGTTTTCAAGTTTGTGCGAATGCAATAAAGCAACATTTTAAAACGAGTTGAAGATCTTATTTTTTGTAATACAGCATTATACATTTATAAGACGATCAAACTTAATTTTGCCGAAAAAACTTTCTTGTGACGACGTCTCGGATATTAGACATCTATCCCAGAAAAAGGTGGTCAGCTGTTCCGTTAACAGACTTCCCCCTTCTCTCGCTACGATTGGCTGAATGTGTGATGACGCAATGATTCGTGTCGTAAATTCTAAAACGTCGTCATTTGTGTCGTAAAAGGCACATTTATAAACAATTTTTTTGCAACAGAAAAGATCGTATATAATGCTGATGTACACAAAATACAATTATACTTGTCTCTGAGTTTTAACTAGACGGCCAGTAAATGAATTTCTTGCCACAAGCGTCCCCAGTAACCGCGCCGGAAATAGACCAGCCTAGGCGGCGTAAGCGCGAACGTCCCAACACCGCGCGAGTGATGACGAGGTTAATTCTGTTAGGCTGGATCACTTGGCAACGGCGCAACTTCGCCGACAGGCAACTATTAAGCTCTTAGCGAACTCGGGGTCTTGACTTAACTCGAACAAATTTCGAGTTAGCAAAGCGGCGCGCGGGACTTCTCGCCGCCGTTGCGCGCCTCCCCGCGCACGCCGCGTCTTCGCTCGGGATCACGAACAGGTGTGCGCTGCGCAGCGCTGCGCCGAGGAGACGAGACTACTGTGTACTGATGCTGATCATGAAACTAAGAGGAGGGTGTAACGTTATGCGTCGCTCAGCAAAACACTCAGCATGCAGGACCCGTTGGATTCGTTTTTAATTGATTGATTGATTAGTGATTTCGGGCGCGTCAACTGCTAAGGTCATTCGTCTCGTAAGCGTAGTGCATGTTTATATCGCGGGAAGGCGGTGATCTTTCCCCGCTGGATGGCGAGATCCGGCGCCGACCTACCGTCCGTCGGCTACTGGGGTTTCCCCCTAACCAGGACTCACCCACCAGCGGGGCACCGCCCCAGTCGAGACAAGCTCTACGTTCCCGACCGGTCTCCCGGAATATGTGGTAGTGTAATGCATGTTAGTGTGTGTGTGTGTAAGGGGAGAGGATAGGACAAGGAAGAGGAAGGAAAGATCGCGCGCGGTCCGTGGCCCGTTTGTTAGGGTACTGCTCCGGCATTCGCCTGGTGTTGATCGGAGAAACAACGGAAAACTACCGATCAGAGCAGCCGGCCGCTAGAATTCTCCTCCAGGCAGCGACTGATTTCGACCTAGCTGAAAAGCTAGTATCGAAAATCCTGCCGCCGTGAGGACTCGAACCTAGGACCTCTCGGTCAGAAGCGCTGCAGTGACATCAGTTGATGCATTGAGCTGCTGCTCCCGGTTCTGATGTCTGAAGTATCCCTTCATCGTTTGGCGTCATTCCCTACCCGAGCGTCGTTCAGAGTTCCCTCAACGTGTTGAAATTCATTAAACGCATTGAAACTTTGTATGACATCCGCTCTACTCACAATTACGTGCATTATCGGAACTTCAGTCGCTCTGCCCTTGACCTTTCTCGACCTTCAGGTGCGTCGCCTCGTCGGTTAGCTTGGGTGACCCTCAACCCCATCACTTCCTTGCCTCGTATCATCTTCCCTCTCGGAGCCCGCACCTCGCCTCGGCGCGTATTTATCGCCCCTTATCAATCTAAATTATCCGCGCCTCTGCGTTATTGGGTCGCACGTGGCCGCCGCTAATTAAGACCCGCTAATTACTGCCTCCGCTCCTGCGTGAGGCTCAAGACGGCAGTTTCAGCACTTTGCATGCCCTTGGCGCTGTTTACAGGACTTCGTGTGAATAATTTCCCCGTTAAGGTTTGGAATCGAGAAGGCACGAACGATTTCATGAAACTATTTATTTACATTAATTAATAATCCAAAACAGTAAAAAAGTCATTATATTTAGGGAGAAAAAATCTCGTTTATGTCATTCTTTACTATTGATATATTTCGTGAAATTCTAAAAGATTTGAGATTCAGTGCATTCACGAATATGAAAATTTGGTTTGAAGTTTCCCAATCTTTTTTTAAAAAAAATTGAGTATCACTTGATATTTAATACGTTCTTGTTTGTTTTGTTTTGTTAAAAAGTAAAAGCATTTAACACTATTGAAATCAAAGCACCATTCACCGGATATTTTTTGTACATCCATTTTCAACTTCGTTTACTTTCGGAAAGTACACAACTCTAAAATATATTGTGACTCATCAAGTTAATAATCTCAGAATATTTGAGATTTAAAAATCTAATTTGACGACTTCTGTTAGAAATGAAAGTGACAGCCGACCTGGATGGCCGAGGTGGCTAAGAGCGAGTACTGACTCAGCGCTTCGGTCCGAAGGGTCGCGGGTTCGAGTCCCGCCTTGGGCATGGTTGTTTGTCCCTTGACTTTGTATGAGTTGTCGCGGAGGGCCTCGCGTTCTGCTGACCCCAGATCAGAGGAGCCCGCAAGTATGTTGGTTAGTGTATGGTCGAATATGCGTCCCATCGGGACGTAAAGGGTAACCGGCTGTTGGCTGGATAAAAGCACTCGGAAAAAAATGAAGGTGACACACGATTTCACATTAATGTTTGTCACTCATTGTTCATTCGTTAGTTTATTCACCATAAGATGTAACTGAAATTAGATACGTTGGTGTTAAGCTGTTGCGAGAAGCGATTTAAAGTTCTTTGTTCTAAGATGAAGATGTGAAATGAAGTCGTTTCAAAGAATTCCTTTGAAAGTTTGAAATGACTGAAGATATGCTTTTAACTCTGAGAGACTCAGGACTCTTGCTTGCTCTCCAACGAGTCGGATCCCGAAGCCCCAGGGCTCTTCACTTCACTTTTCGCTACGCAGACGAACAAGATGGCGAACAAGGGCACAACAATAATTTTATCAACGTTTCAATTCAAGTTTGTATTATCGTGCTAAACGAGGGAGGGTCATGGTGCTTCAGTGATGCAAGTTACAAGGTAAAATTTAAAAAAAACTAAAAGTGTAAGTTTAAAAGCTATATATACGTCTATAAACTAAAGTTATCAAGCTCCATTGGCCCTTTTTGACACTACCAGTTACGAGGCCTTCTCCCAGACGCGGCTGATGTGATAATATTACACATCTAATATATGTATTCAAACAATACCGTATAATCGTAGATGTAATTGGATGTTAGGTTTGTCAAACAGGTAAGCGATTGACTGTGAATTCTTTCTGAGGGCTATCAATTCCCTCACTGAAAGTTTCACACAAAATATTCCCAGATTAGTGCTTTTCCTCTAATAGCTTTTCATTTTCTTTAGCAGCTAAAATGTTGCAACTGAAAAGCGTGTGACCATAAACTGGAAATCTTACGTGTACATTAAACTAGAAAGATCAAGATTTTCTATATCCCTAGATATACTGGATTATCAGTTAATTGTTTTCTTACGTTTTATTTTTATGTTTATTAATCTTTTTTTCCTGTGTTGTTGCATTAAAAATACGTTTTCCGGAACTGATGTTTTGGGATTTAACCTCGGCGTTTCGTTCCAAGATCCAACCGAACGGTTCTCACGAATCTGCAAGATGGCCGCCACCAACGGCGCTTGATCCCTTAAGGCTCCAACTTGCGTAATAAAATCGGATAAGGTCTCGTAGTTTTACGGCAAATTTTGCTGCAAAATAGCTATAAACTCTTAATGTCTGTTGCAGTATAATGCATAAACTTCACAGGTGGTGAGGTAGAATATTACGACTGCTCCATAATCTGATCTTTACGTTTTCGTAATATGACTTACTATTATACTTATCAATACTGCTGCTGCTTCATGTTTTATGCGCCAAGCACCGTAATGAAACGTCAGGTCTCAGTTTATGAATGGGGAAGATAGTGATTTCTCTCCTTTTTACCACAAAAGTATCGTTAGTGTAGGCATTCAATGTATTATTCGTTTTATGGAAATGACTCAATCATTCCTTTCTAAATATTTCACACAGATGAATAAGCAATTTCACGTACAAGGAAGTGCATTAGCTTGACATGAGCTTAAAAAACATATCTCAAAGAATTTTATCGCCTAAACTTTGTAATCAAAAATATTTTTACTCGTCATAAGACTTCACGCGAAATTTTTTTCTTCAACGTTCATTAATATATAAATTAGTTGTGAATTATATTTAATAAATGTGTGTAACACCAGTATTATAATTAAAGAAAAAATAGTGGTGTCATTATGCCATTGACAACAAGGTGCTTTAGAATTGATGTTACAAACATCTAGGGTCCGTAGGAGTTCAAGAGGATCAATTTTTACCCTTTAAAATGTGATGGAAAATATCACATAGCAAAGTTACGTAAGTAACTTTACCTCTAATTGGTAGGAAAATCATCAAGCACAACTTTTTGCAGGTGAACGTCCTGATGCAATGAGATTTCGTAATCCATCAGACCAGTGTGCGTCTTACCATATAGAGGCAAATGCCATATGAACCGTTTTTGAGTTCTTAAGATTGTTGTGTCATGTTCTTCTTAGAGGGTCATTTATATTGAACACAACACTTCAAAGTGAAAGAAATCGATAGATATTTAATATCCATTTGGCATAATCAATGTTGATTCTGAGAAGGGTTCAAAGGACAAAACAAGCCTCCGATTTTGTGTGTTTGATTCTCGATTCATTTATAATATTCGCCCAAATTCAAGAGTGGACTATCGTCTCTAGTTTGATCTTTCGCGCGGATGATTGTACGTCGACTTGAGACCAGTGGAGAGTTAGAATCGTCGCCCGAGAACGCAGCACTGGTTGTAGCGCGTCCATGAAACTGCAGGGGGCCGGAGGAGCACCTGGGAGGAGCACCTGGCGCCCGGGGCGATGCGTCGAAGACACAGCGCGGGGGCGGGGGCGTGGCGTGTGACGGGTCGGAGGCGAGGGCGGGGCTGGGAAGGATGGAATGGGGACGGTGAGGATGAGGGCGGGTACGTGAGCTGGGATGAGACGAGAACCGGAGAAGGCAAGGACTGGAGTGCCGGTAGGATGGGATGGAATGGGGGGTGGGTGGGGCGGGTCGACGAGAGACGAGGAGACGAGGTGGGTGGGGCGGGTCGACGAGAGACAAGGTGGGCGGAGCGGGTCGACGAGGATAGGATGGGATGCATTAGGATAGGATAGAATGGAATGGGATAGGATGGAAGGGATGGGATAGGACAGGGCGTACTGGTGGGGGGAGGGGGGGGGTTAGGAAGGAGCGCAGAAGAGAGCGGCAGCGGGGGCAGATGCGTGAGCTATGGCGGGGCGAGGAGTAGGGACACGCGGGCAGCGCGTCGCGGGACGAGACGCCACACAGAGATCTGAAAACGACCTAAGCGCAGGTGAAGGGCTCGCGCAACGCCGCGTTTTAAAGAAAAAGTACTACTGTAATTGTAGAAAGAGCTTTTATAATCAAAGTTGTATAGCAACAATTATATAGGTTTTGAAACACTATTTATTTTCAAAACTCTCAACAGAAAATGTGTTGAACAAATTACATATTTGAAAGAATATATGATTTAAATTATTTAAAGAGATTATCGAATATTCATTTACCAGCTATAAAATATTTTATTAGGGGAAATCACTTAAAGTTAATAAAAAAATCTGGAAAATTTCAAGACATAAAGAAATGACAAGGAATCGTACATCCAAGAATGTTCACATCTAATGGGCAACAAGTGTTATTTGGAAAAAAAATCTTAAATCCCGGTATACACGCTACAGTTTTCGCACTGATTCTCATACAGTTTCTACACAGAAACTAGAAGTACCCAAACTAGAAGTACAAAAGCCAAAAGTCGCGCATACACGGTCTATACGTTTTTTGCAGGAATCGGCACAGGCCGCCGCTAGGGGGGGGGAAGAAAAACAACTGGATTGCGCCGTCCGAGTACTGTCAGTAGTGGTATTTCGGTGTGTGTATGAACATGTTCGTATACAAAACTTGCAGTCTGAACAGCACGTCTTCTGTATGTCTAATCCTCACGAAAACTGTACTGCGTATGCCGATCATTCAAGACGCATTTTACGTGTAAAATCTTATTAAAGTGTCTATCGTTTTGAAGTTTTAAAAATGTATATTTTCAATCAGTTTAATTTTTCGTAAACAATCTATTTTGCCTGTATGAGGTTTCGGCGCACATGAAGCTAGTGTGAGGTATGGCGGAGCTTGCGCGGGGTGGGTAGGGCGTGGCGCCGGCGAGGCGGGGAGTGAACGGGTGCCGGCCTCGGGGTGCGTCATCGTCAACCCGGCCCCCTCCTCTCGCCTTCCTGCCAGGGCCCTCGCGCGAACAGACGTCGCTGGGCCTACAATTTCCAGTGGCGCCTCCGAGCTATCCTCCGCGGCTGCAAGGCGTGCGAGGAGGCGCTGGCGAAGGAACAAGCAGCCGTCGGCGGATGCGTGCGCGGAAGTGGTGGAGGCGAGCGAGGTTTGGGCGTTGCAGATGGCGGCGAGAACAAGTGCGGGCAGAGTGCGGGCATGATGGCTGGCGCGGCTGCGAAGACGAGATGCGGCGAGACGGAGACGGTGGTCGAGGACGAGGGGCGCAGGGCGGCGAGATGGGCGAGGGACGAGCACGACGAGATGGCCTGGAGGCAGAGGCGGGCGGGAGACGAGATGAGCGGATGGCAGGGTGAGCCGAGGAGTGGCGGAGGGTGAGATGGGCGGGCGGTGGCGAGCGAGATGGGCACGGGACGACAGAGCTGACGAGAGACGAGATGGCGGAGCGGATGACGAGAACGAGTGATCGAGGCGGCGCGGAGCTGACGGGAGACGACGAGATGGCCGGAGCGGAGAGGACGATGAGAACGAGGTGGACGGGCGGGGCGAGAGATGGGCGGGCGGGACGAGATGGTGGGAGCGGCTGACGAGAGACGAGATGGCGGAGCGGATGACGAGAGACGAGATGAGCGGAGTGGAGCTACGAGAGACGAGGTGGCCGGAGCGGGGCGATGAGACACGAGGACGAGAGACGAGATGAGCGGGTGGAGCTACGAGAGACGAGGTGACCGGAGTGGGGCGATGAGACACGAGGTGGGCGGGGCGGGGCGACGAGATGGGGAGCGGCTGACGAGAGCGAGATGGCGGAGCGGATGACGAAAACGAGATGAGCGGGTGGAGCTACGAGAGACGAGGTGGCCGGAGCGGGGCGATGAGACACGAGGTGGGCGGGGCGGGGCGACGAGATGGGCGGAGCGGGTGACGAGATGGTGGGAGCGGCTGACGAGAGACGAGATGGCGGAGCAGATGACGAGAGACGAGATGAGCGGAGTGGAGGTACGAGAGACGAGGTGGCCGGAGCGGGGCGATGAGAGACGAGGTGGGCGGGGCGGGCGACGAGATGGGTGGAGCGGCTGACGAGAGACGAGATGGCGGAGCGATGACGAGAGACGAGATGAGCGGAGTGGAGGTACGAGAGACGAGGTGGCCGGAGCGGGGCGATGAGAGACGAGGTGGGCGGGGCGGGCAACGAGACGGAGCGGGGACGAGAGACGAGGGAACGGGGCGGGGCGACGAGATGGGCGGGGCGAGGCGACGAGAGACAAGGTGGGCGGAGCGGGGCGAGGGCGGCGTCTAAAGGCGCCTGAGGAGTGAAGGACGTCGTGATGGGGATGGGGTGACTGGGAATTGTCAGTGAGGACCATACGTGCCATTCCTTTAGAGAGATGGCTCTCGACTCTCAACTGTAGAAAGTAGATCCCAGGTGTGACTCAATAAAATGTGTCCATCTAACAGTGAGACCTAATATTCGCGACTCGTACATTTCAAACTCAGGTTGCTTTGTGTTTTTATCCTCTAAAAGCTTATATTTTGAAATGGATGGAGTTACGAATGACATTCAGATATTTGTTTTTTTTTTCTATGCGTGTAAAGTTGTACAATTGAGATGTTTTTTTCGCAGCTCCACGTTAAGTGCCGTTTTTGCTTTCTCCAGGATGTCAGAAAATGAAATACAGATATACAATATAAAATTGAATCATTAGATATAAAAAATGCCATATGCTAAACATATAATTATAAAATAGTTATGTTATATCAGAACTCTAATAACATGTTTACATATGACTAATTATTTATTCTTTCTGTTTGTAGGTAAGCTGCTTCTTTCACCACAAATGAAAAGTCCGGACTCGACTAACTGTATCGACATTGTAAGTAAGAGGAATTACAAGGGATTAGTTTTACTTGATAATATTTTTCAAAGTAAGAAGTAGTATCTTAAAATATTATCGTTGCATAAATATGTATTTTATATATTTGATAGCTATTCTCTTTGTACTTGAGATCACTTTCAATCTAAAATATCTGCAATATTTCGTTCATAATTTAATTCAGACACTAAGACAACAATGAGTTCTGCAATGACATAACTGACTTATTAGAAATATTTATACCACAGTAATCTTTATGCAATAAAACGTACTCATTTCGAAATCTCCAGTGATCAACTTTTTTTCCCACTTCGGCATGAATTTTTTATTATAAAAAAAGCAAAACGTTCGTCAGGACCTGAATTTTTGTTCATATTACACAATACAATTTCCTGATTAATCAAGTTTTCCTGTATAATGAAACATAGTCGTCAGTCACAATATAAACATCTCAATCTCCAGAGCGTCACAGTTACATGACTATCGATCGCGGCTTCTTTGAAAAATAAAGATATTTCTTAATAACAAAAAAATTATTTAGTTTTCAATTTCTCTGTCGTACAGTTTATTAGTTACAACTTCTTAACAACTTAGAAGTTATTTATGTTAATACATCTAGCATATGATGTTTAGATTTGCTTAAACTCACATTCCAGTGAATCTAAGAAATTGTCTTCACGACCCTGCAAAGAATTCTGCTTGTTTATTTAGGAGTTTCTATCACAATACCCCCGCTTCCAGGGAAAGACAACTGACAACGATAACCCGCTACGTTAGATCCACGGAGCTACGAATACATGGAGGTGGCATTACCAACCTCTACCTTGTTCCGCAAGTGAAACCACTCCGCATTTTGGTGTCCTCAAAACACGTCTGTCAAACACGATAATAAATCGGAAGTGCCCATTTTTCAATGGAATTTAATAATCTTCGGAATATTGTAGAGTATAATGACTAAAACGGAGAAGCTTCTTTACAAATTCTGGAGTCACTGTAAATATTTTCAGTAGGTGAAGACCAAACTAACCTCAAACTTAAAGCGTCAAGAATGCCACGTTACTAAATTTTCTTCCTCTGCCTTTTTTAGATTTATCTCTTGTTCTCTCACAAAAAGTATTCAAATAAATAAAAACATAACGCTGCTAATATTATGAAGGAGCATGTGATATACAAATTATTACGAAATATTCTTAGGATTAGTGTTGTCACAATATTCGAGGTCTGGCTACCATTGCAATTATTATAAGATTAAAAAAACAATTTGTCATACTGTACTGTTGCTGTTACATTTCACCATTCCCTTACATAAACATCAAATACCCTATCTTAAGTCAAAAGAGCAAGATCCTAAAGTTTGGAGTTCGTAGATTGTCGATTAATACACTTGATGTCAACATTGAGCAAAACTTTCAGGTTTATATAGAAGAGGTCAAAAATAATTACGTTAGTTATTATTTCGAAGACATCCTCTGTGAATAATTATTCATGGAACAGTTTACATGAGAAAAGAAATTTACGCCTTCCCCGAACGATTTATACAGCAGCAAGGCTTGTAATCTGTTCAAGACTTTTAAACATTAAAAACGATGGCAAATAACTCACCTCAACACGTGGGCACAGCAATATGACGGATCGATTCTTCAGATGGCATCACGTTTGTGACGTCATGCCATCTCTTTGTATTCCTAGTTTCATGGTCAGGTCGGATAGATCTCTTCCGGTCTACAGTTTGAGGGAACGTGAGGTGTCGCCAGCTGGTGGTGGCCATATGTATGGTTCGTATATATCTATTCTAATTTAATAAACCGCAAATTAATAAATAGGAAAATACTTTGAGTGTATTTTGAAGCAAAAGCACAGAGAATCCTCGTTTGCTTCCGTCGTGAATTCCACGTTGCTCCAACATTTTGCGCTGATAGTTCGCCGCTTGTGCACGAGGGCTGCGCTGCGAACGCTCTGTTATTTCAGACTGCTCTTTGTCGCCGCTCGTGAGTGGCACTTGATTCTATGATAACAAGATCAGCGGGTATGTTTGTGATACCGAATAAGAATTCTCTCCTGCTCTACGCACGTTACATTAACAAATTCGAAACATTTGGTGAAGAATAGTTCGTGAGTGAGTATTTTTAGCTGTTTAAAGTAAAAGTATCCTGCCGTATACGACATACAACATTCGTGTAAGAAATGAATTATTATTTTATTCAGTTATTCTCGTATTCAGTTATTTTTGTTTTCAGGTATTCTTGTATTAGTAATTCTTCTATTCAGTTATTCTTGTATTCAGTTATTCTTTTTTTCCGGTTATTCTTGTTTTCAGTTATTCCTGTATTTAGTTATTCTTGTATTCAGATTTTTTGTATTCCGTTATTGTCATATTCAGCTATCCCTTTATCAAGTTATTCTGTTATTTAGTTATTCAGTCTATTCTTGATCGTCACTTCAACTACCTGTTGTTTTATGTTCTGTTATAAGGAAAGCCATCACGAAGCAATTATTCTGTTCAATCCATTTAATTGTTCAGAAATGTTTAAAAATTAAAAGGCAAATTTTTATTCTGAAATGATAAATAATAAATCGAAAGGCGAAGAGATAAAAATGACGGAGAAAATGTCGTTCACATGATGTATTTAATTCTAGATAAATATTCCACTGTCAACTGCACATGTCAATACCCGTCACGCTTTCACCTTCATTTCTTGGCCTGAAAATGTTTGTGCACCTTAACTATTCGTTTCTGCACTTAACGCAATTTCACTCATCCCACTTGGCTTCTCATTGGCTTTCGATACATGTACAGTATGAAATACTAAATGAAAAAAGTACTTCCGAGTCCAAATATCCAAAAGTTTAACGTATTGTTAAATCACTATCATAACGGATTTCTTGAGAATAAAGAAATAGCAACGTTACCAAGAGCTTGAAAATATATTTTACTTTTCTATCAAAGAAAATGCATTATCTCAGACTGGAAAGAATGTTTTATTATTGAAGAAGAGAGACAAAACGGGACCGAACAAGATAATTCACTTATTGTTACAGTTTCCATCTCGCTGTTGAATACACTAGCAATCATGGACACACCCAAATGATCAAACGAGCACCTAGCAAAACAATAATAAAAGTTTGGACTATCGCAGACATTTTGTTGTGATTCCTTTGCTCACCTGTGCATTGAGAACGATTATTCTCGCAAGGTTCGGTAAAATGCAAAACAGAGAACGGGCAACAATCAGAGCAACCCCAAAAGTCATCAGAACACGATCATTCTCTATCGTTTCTTCACTTGCTCGGTGAGAAATTATGTTTGCATCGAACCTCTACGACGCTATGAATTAGCAGCAAACAAATTCAAAACAACAGTCGGTTCAATACTATTATTTTTTTAGTCCTTTCTTTTTTTCCCACTCGTTGAATAATTGTGCTTGCAACGGTCAGACAAACACGAAACAACCATCAACAAACAAAACAACCACAAAGTCTACACATCACATCTCTCGCACACTTTCTTAACTTGCCCGATGAGAAATTTATTTTTGTAATGAACTTTCACAAAACACACGATACGTCCGTGCAAGCACGATCATTCTCTTATTTTTTATTTTTCCTCTTGGTGAAGAACGACGCTTACAGTGGTCGGAGGGATACGAAACAGACAACGATCAAATCAAAACAACCACCAAAGTCTGCCCAACACGATAATACTCGTATCCGTTCTTCACCATCTAATGTGAGATGTTGCACTACCAACGTACACACGCCAAACGGGCAACGCGGGGAGCGCAGAGGTGGGAGATGAGGAGCGGCGACGAGGGCGGCGGCGGCCGCAAGGCGACCCGAACGGGGGGGGGAGACGGGGTGCGAAGCCGCGATGCAAACGGTCGGGGGAAAAGAATCGGTCCGCAAAGCGAAGCGGGGGAGCAGCAATAAATATTAATGGCGCTCGGGGTGAAAGCGTGCGCCGGGAGGCGAGGGTGCCAACAACGGCCGAGGGCGATGGCGCAGGGCACGGCGGTGGAGGCGGCGACCGCGCGGGCTCGGCGGAGGAGGAGGACGCAGACAATGATGGGTAATTCCAGACGCGTCAACTGCTAAGGTCATTATTCCTGTAGGGGTAGTACATTCTTTTGTCAAGGATGGTGGTGGCGACGATCGCGCGGGCTTGGCAGAGGGGGCTGGGAAGAGGACGCTGGCGGGTGGGTTTCGGGGCTTAGGGGGACAGCGATTATTGATTAGTGATTCTGGACGCGTCAATTGCTAGGGGCATTAGCCCTGTAAGTGTAGTGCAGGTTTTGTCGCGGATGATGATGGTGGTGGTGGTGATGGTGATGGCGGCGACCGTGAGGGCTTGGCAAAAGGGGGCTGGGAGGAGGACGCATGCGGGTGGGGTTGGGGATTGGCGGGGTATATTGATTAGTAATTTCGGACGCGTCAATTGCTAAGGTCATTAGTCCTTTTGTTAGGGTACTTCTCCGGCATTTGCCTGTTGTTGATCGAAGAAACCAAGGAAAGCTACTGATCAGAGCAGCCTGCCGCTAGAATTCTCCTCCAGACTGCGCCTAGTTAGCTACGTAGCTAGTGTCGAAAATCCTGCCGCCGTCGGGAACCCTAGGACCTCCCGTTGAGAGACGCTGGGGGACGGCAGCGACTAGGGTTGGAGGCGGCGGGGCGGTCGATTGCGCCGGCAGAGGGTGGGGCCGCGGGGGGGCGGTGTGGGGACGGGAAGCGTGATGGCGGACGGGCGAAGGCGCCGTCCCAGAGCATCCATGGCAGGTGTCGAGGTGTCGGAGGCTACGAGGCGGGCCCCTTCAGGGAGGGGAGTAGTGTCAGACTGAGAGCTGTGGGGGGTAGGACGATGGTGAGGGTGGGCAGGAGGCGATGGGGGGAAACGGAAAGTTCACGGGCGTAGGCGGGAACGAAGACAGTGGGAAAGGGGGAGATAACAAGAATGGGGCGAAAGCAGCGCGGTAGGCAGGAGCGACAAGAAGGGGAGCGATGTCATCAGAGAATACGGGGATCAGCAAGTGTAAGATCGTATACTGGGGTGAAGGTAGAGGCGGCGAGTGAAAAACCGGCGGCAAGGAAAGGAAGGAAGGGGCCGATAGAAGGGGTGAAGGGGGGCGAACTGGTGCAAGGAGGAGGGGGGTGACGGCGACGAGGGAGAGCACAGGTGGAATGAAAGAGGAGGATGGTAAAGATGGGGTCGATAGAAGGGGTGAAGGTGTGGCGAACAAGGTTGGAACGTTCGGAGGTGGGGTGACGGCGACGAGGGAGGACAGCCAAAGGTAGAGCAGCGGCGATGGCGGTTAGGGAACAGGGACAGTCGTGGAGGTGACAGGGGGTAGGCGGCGCGCGGACGGTCGGCATGGAGCTTAACCGGAAATCCAACGAAGCGAGGGGCCCGATGGAAGGGCCGGGACAATGCGCCTTCCGGGATGGATTTGTTTCGCAGTTTGCCACGATTTGCAGCGCCCATTTCGTGCGCCGTTGGGGTCGAATTAACGGCCCGAACGCACCGTTAGATCATTCGCCGGAATGGAAATTCTCTTATGTTTTCAGCAACAAAAAATGTGCGCATTGCCTTTGGCAGTTAGTTGTTCTACTCTTGGCTATTTTCGGGGAATAAACTGGCCATGTTAATTTAAATTTATTGCTTTTTACATTTTTTCTGTTTCCCTAACTTTGTACTTGGTACTAAACGGAATTGATCCAATCTCGACAGCATATCATAAAACATTTTCCAGCACTATTTGACATTCCAGGTTTTTGCAAAATAAAGCGAAGTTGATTCCATTCATGTTCCTATCTCCATGTTGTTTTGAAAAGCGTCTATTATAATTTATGATGCTTCGGCTAGATAGTATTCAATTCATGCAGTTTCGCCACTAATACGGATTGATATTGTCATGAATATTCAGGAGTCAGGTATCGGATCAACGTTGCATACACGATTTTCCGTGATTCATTTAGCAGGATAGTCAGCCATAGGATAGAGCTCGTCCTATCCTCTGGTCTATTTTCGCATATTGCTATTTTAATTGAACCCTGCATCTACTTGAAGCTGTCTTACTTGTAAACATTGCTCAATAGTAAACTTCAGCACCATTCTATTTCCTTGACATACATTTTCAAATGATTTTCACGGTTTTCAATTCTTTCGTTAATACATAGCGGAAGAATATCATTTTGAATTTGTTGTAATAAGTTAAAAAATTATAAGAGGATGTATGGACAATTAATTATGCTTTTTATGTTGTAGAAGATACGAAATGCGCCTACGTTCTCTGTTGAAGCAAAATACGCTTTTTCTCTTTTCCTTTTAAAAATACAGTTGTGTCAATGAATCAATTAAGGTATTTTGTATCCCTACCATGTAACCATACACACGATAGATATCGAGTCCCTCTCTCGGCATGGTTGTATTTGTGTTCGTTCTTTCACCCTTTATCATCACCACATCGTTTCATCTTCACAGTTATCATAACTTTAACCCCAATAGTGGTTGGTAATGACCTAGATGTAGATGCGACCTTAAATTTTAAAAATTGAATAAACAAAAAAAAATTATGTCTGAAGAGTTATCGACTTCTAGCTCCTCCATGCAATCTCCTTTTTCTTCAGAACGGAATATTTACTACAACACACCGTTTTGGGTTAGAAAAGAGTGTTTTCGTTTGTACTAAATGACTATTCCGCATTTGTACCCTTTCGTTCATCTCGCAATCAATTAACGCAATTTACTGTTTAATTCGGTAATTTTACATCACGTTTTGACAATGTTTTTACAGCCATAAGATCATCTTATGGAAAAATGGTACAATAAAACTGTATACGCACTAAGAAGTGAACGAATATTTCTGACGAAATTCTGTCATTTGATTTGTTCTTATATGAACATACAAGTGCTTTTGCTTGAGGTCGTTGAGGTTTTTGCTAAGGTTTACTCGGGAGGCCTTGCATGAAACAACATTCAGAATGAACATGTTTGTCTTTGTTTTAGTATGTACCGTGTGGCACAGCAAGCGTATCTGCGAACATTCTCCGAATGACTACCATTTGTTTGTTGCCTGCGGAAAGCAAGTAATCGACTTTTTATCTAGACAAAAATGGTAGAAGCCTTTAGGCTGATGTGACTCGTGCTAAAAATGTTATATCGCTGAATTGCCCGCTTTGAGTAGCGGGATTCAAATCCCAGTTGATGCATTTGGACAGTATGGTGGACAATAAAGACCAATAAAGGTTTTCTCGGGGTTTTCCCGATTCCCCGTGTCTCTCATTCCCCCATTGCTTCATCATCATTCCAATCATGCCACCACCCGTCCACCAAATCCATTCACGTAAGGTGTGGCCGAAGTGACCTAGGTGCTGGGAATCATATTGTCGATGAATTCCATTCAGCCTTATTTTACGTGACGAAACTCAGACTATGAGGTCCGGCCACTCCCATTTTGCTACACTCTTTCCACTATCTAGCAGAGAAAGAAGGTACAACAAGGGCGATGAAACAAACGATTTGAGTTCGGTATATTATACATATAGGAACTTTACAACATGGGTCAGCCGGCATTACTTCCCCTCCGAAATCAGGCGTGTGAGGGATTTTTGAGCTCTTAAAAACGCACGCTTCGATCAAGTATGAACCTGCAAACGTGAATATAACAGCCCGATACGCTAATCGTTATTCCACCGGTCGCCGTATCTGTTTGGCTGAACGCTTTCGCCTCCGGAGCGCCGGTCATAAGAGGCGGCGGAGCGGGGTTGGAAGTGCGTGTGGAGAGCGCGAGAGGTCGTGGAGAGCGCAGAGGCTGCGGAATTGATTTAGGCGCCGGGGGCTCGTCCACCTGCCGCGGATCACTGGCGTCTCGCCAAAAGGCGCCCGGCGCCGCCGCCCGTTTGTCGGTTCGTTAGCTCGCGGCCCTCGTTAGGTGCTCTGCGTCGCCCCGGCGCGACCGGCCCGAGCCCACCCCCCCGCCACCCCCCGGCCCCCCCCGTCCGCCCCTGACCCGCCCCTGCCCCCGCCTCCCTGACTCGCCACGCCTCACCTTCCCTTGGGTCGTCCCGACTCGGCCTGGCGGGCCCGTCCCCGCCCAGCCCGTCCCCGCCCCGCCCGTCCCCGCCTCGCCGCCCCCCCCCCCCCCCCCCCCCCCCCGCCCGCCCGTAACCGTCACGCCCGTCCCCGCCACGCCCGTCCCCGCCCCGCGCGTCCTCGCTCGCCCCGACCCGCCACTTAACGCGATGCCTCACACTCCACACTCCCCTCCGGCTCTGCCCGCCGCTCGCCGCCTCTGGCGCAAGGCGAGTCCCCACGATACGCCACGACCGCAGCGATTCGCCTCCTGCGGGGCTGTTCTGACCCGTTGGCCCCCCCTCGCTTCACGCTCCCGAACCGCTCCTTCCCCTTTGTTTCCTCACGCCACCCATAAACTCCCCACTTTCCCCAGCCCCACCTCCTCCATCTCCCTCCAACCCAGCCCCACCTCCTCCATCTTCCTTCGTTCTCCCCATTCCGCCGAATCACGTTCTCGTCGCATCAATTCATTCACTCTTTTCTGCTGCCCTTTCTTTCATCCCGCTTTAACCCAACTGCCCCCGCCACGCCCCCCCTCCGCTCCCCTCCCTCTCCTTCCCAACCCCTCCCCTCCCTTCCCCCTCCCCCCGCCCCTCGCCTCTCCTTCCCCTCCTTCCCCACCCCTCCCTTCCCCCTCCCCCGCCCCTCCCCTCCCCTTCCCTTCCTTCCTCCCTTCCCTGCTTCCGTGCCCACTACCTTTTCTGCGGAAGTTTTTCGCCCGTCGAGGGTCGTCGGAGAATTGGGAGAGGAAGAGGTATTTGCCAATTTCTTCTGCCAAAGAGGGGGGACGAGTTGCTGTTTTCGGCATTTCGATGTCTTTAATTTAGGCAGAATATTTCTATTTCCTTGAATTTCAACATTTACTGCAGGAATGTATAATTTTAGGAATTTCTGGAAAGTGATAAAAATCTACACCATTTATGTTTTAAAATGGAAATTGTGTTTTATTACATTTCGGAGAAATACTTTTAATTTGTAGGTAACGTTGAATTCCTCAAACGTTGCATGTCGACCTCAACAAAACATTTTATATTTAAAAGCATATATAGACTGTATTACATTCTTTCATTCATTGATGTATTAATATTTCATTTTGTCTTTACTATTCTACTGAAATTATTAATTGCAATGACAACTCTTTAATCCAATTCAAGTAATTTATTTATTCATTGGTATTTAGGGGTCCTTTCACTGTTAATGACATTTCTTTTAAAGAATAGATATAGTGATAATGATGATGTCAATAAGGGCGGAATAAAAGTGGAATGAGAAACAGAAGGATCCCATGAGTTCCAAGAACACTTGCAGGGATTCACGTTTTTAAATATTGTATTGTAAACATAAATTTTGTAAATGTTGTTGAGATATCCTCAAAAATCAAAATATTCACAGGAAGAAATTTCCTACAGACACTCGGAATAAAATTTATTCCACTTTCTCCTTACCAGAGCCCGTCAATGAGAGTATTTCTTTCGAAACATCGCGGATTGCCAACGCACAATTATAATGCTTTTACTTCTTACGAAGTAAGACGAGAAGGTACCAATTGGAACAAGTAAATGTTCTGTGAATAGCGAAAAACATCTCTTAAGACCTCTTTGGAATTTTAGGTCTTGGGTGTTCTTTATTGCTATATCAGCGACCACGTCTTGTGGATGATGAACGAAGGATGAATGATTTGTGGGGTAGGTGTATAAACACTGTATGGAAAAGAAATGAAGTGTTTATGAAAACCCTTCGACTAAATAAGTCGAACAAGGACTATTAAATTTTAAAAAGTAAATCTCGAAATTGTTTTTCTGTGTATTTTTGTCTTCCTACGTATCTAAGAAAACCATTGACACCTCTCATGGCCAGGCTTAGTTTTGTGTCAATTTAGGTGTATCGTCGAAACAAGTAATTTATATTGACTCTAAAAATTAGTTAAAAATCTAGCGATCCTACAACAGCACTTTCTGTCATTGTGTGTAACGTTCGCAATTTTCCAAAATTTAGAGAGAAAAACGAAAATCGTACCTGCGCTATTTTTAGAACTCTTCTTTGCACTATTCAAGAAAAAATTGTAGTCGTTGATGAGAACCTATTAAAATTACTCTTATTGCAAGCAAAAATGTGAGGAAACTACTGATATTTTGTAAAAAATGTACAGGACTATATTTAAAGAAATTATTTTCATGAAAATCCTGCCTATGTATTATCCGCTAGTGTTCACAGTCAGACGGACTGGCGTTTTGCCGTTAACCAATTTTTCAGAATCAAGAACCTCAAAACGTGGATTCTGACTCCACAACGTTTTAGAGGGAATTATATATATATATATATATATATATATATATATATATATATATATATATATATATAAGCATGACTTACCGATTACTTAGATATTAGGTCTTAACAATGCGAATTTTCTGACGAAAAATTGCTGTTCTCCGTCGCAGCATTACAAATCTTTCTCGGTATACTACATGAGTAATATGTATGTGTGTATGTATGTATGTATGTACCTCGGCACGACAGCTCTTTACGAGCTAAGGCCTACCCCGGCCTTGCGGCGACGGCGGCGACCATGGGTCGAAAGGTATGCGGTTAGCACACAGGGACCCCTACGCCGTATCTCTGGTCTTCTCAACCTGAGAAGTAAGTTTTCTCGTCGTCACACAGCAACATATACTGGGAATTGCAAGGAATATCAGTTAATTTTTCCCCGACTGGGAATCGAATCCGGGGTTGCGCCATGGAAAGCGAGCACGCTAAGCAACGAGCCACCGAGAGCCTACGTTGGTAATATATGAGAAAGAAATAACGAGTTACGATTAACCATTGTAGAAATCACGACCGTTAATAAGTAGTAGGATGTGGATCACGGGATCGGTCAATTAATGAAACGCATTAGTTTGCCAACGTTTCGGAATATTGAATTCCTTCATCAGCGCTACAAAAACACAATCACAAGGAATAAAGACAACTTGTCTGAACAACAACATTAGAAATCAACACAAAATATGCCTAAATATATTTCTAATGTTGTTGTTCAGACAAATTGTCTTTATTCCTTGTGATTGTGTTTTTGTAGTGCTGATGAAGAAATTAAATATTCCGAATCGTTCGCAAACTAATGTGTTTCATTAATTGACCGATCCTGTGATCCATATCCTACGAGATACGATTATTTCCGCTTTATTTTTCTTTTGGAGGATTTGATACACCCTCCTTTCGTGGAAGATGTAGTTTTCCCATAGTGCTTTTAGTGGTTGAATTATTTTTCCCTTTCATCTATGTAGGAAAAGTTTGTTTGCGTTGGCAATAACGTCACCATTCATTCTTTTTCGTAAATGCCCTTAAACAGGAAGATTGTTTATTCACTGAAGATGTCAAAAATGTTTGCTGAATGGGAAATAGAAGGATGCTTGTGAAGGGGTGTATGATGTATCATATTGAGATTAAAAGTGGATTCCTTGAAGGAATTGTTATTTCTAAGTATTCAGTAAATGTATTATGTCTTTATATAACATACACTTTTTTCTACGAATTTTACGAGTGAGCTTGACGACCTCTCTCTGCCTTAGGAACAGACGTTACTATTTATACTCTTGTATTGCTAGGGATAATCTTGGAAAGAGCACCAGGAAATCTCTGTGCTTGCTGTGCAAGCTCCGCGTCCCTCGTCGCCAGGGGTTCATTGAAGAGAGCCCTGCGCTGTGAATGAGGGGTGTGTCCCAGGTGACGTCACTGCTTTCCCGGGACGGCGCATAATTCAGCGGCGTCGCGTCGGGGGGCGGAGGAGGCAGTCCACTCCATCCGGGCGAGCAACTCGCGGACGAGTCCAACTCGCGGACGAGTCCAACTCGCGGACGAGTCCAACTCGCGGACGAGTCCAACTCGCGGACGAGTCCAACTCGCGGACGAGTCCAACTCGCGGACGAGTCCAACTCGCGGAGGGGGGCGAGTCCAACTCGCAGACGAGTCCGACTCGCGAGTTTTAGAATTTGTGGCTCTCTGCGATGAGTATACAGTCTAGAATCTTCAATCGACTGTTCTCGAGAACGTAGGAAATATTTTCAAACAGCATTCATTATGAGAGTAAGACATAACCCTATGATTCAAATTTCTTTCCTGTCACCAACATTTACCGCCAATTCTTGCCAACGTAGAGTTAGTAACGAATAGTTGTTACTGCCTCACATACGAGAATCGGTGTGTCGGAGATGAAACAACCCCAACGCGGCCATTTTGCCGCTTGTAAGGTGACCGTAGAGACTCCTGTAGGCGTGCATTATTTATGAAGGTATAAGGTCTAAGGTATGACGTTATGACTTCAAGGTCCATCACGTGACTGTTGGTGCGTAACGTTGCTACCTTACGCGTGGCGCTAGAACTCCCTAGTTCTAGACTGTACATGACGTTATGGAGCGAGTCTTGCGGTGTAGGGCGGTCCGGGTCTTATCGCCGAGGCAGCTAGCGAGATCTGGGCGAACGGGGCGGAGGGCTGGAGGGGGGGGCAGGGCTGGAACGCCGCGCCCTTCGGTCGCCCCGGCATCGCCGTGCGTGGACGTGACCGACGAGTGACGCACGGCGCGCGTTGCCTGGTGACGCACGCGTTGGCGCAGCCGCTGAAACCCCGCCCTCCCCCGCCCCGCCTCGCCTCCGCGCTCCTGCTCGTTCACGCCGCGGTCAGCGCCCTCTGACCTCAGACAAGGCGGCGGCGATGGTGTAGCGGTTAGCGTATCGGACTGCTATACCCAAGTTTGCGGGTTCGAACCCGATCGAAGCCGTGAATTTTTAAGGGCGAAAAAATCCTTCTTATGCCTTCCTTCGGAGGGCCTCTGAGCTAAATTCAAATCGCCTGTTTCGTCGCCCAAGCAATACCTTCTTTCTCCCATGATTGGTGAAAGGCGTGTAACAAAATTTGCGTGGTCAGACGGAAGAGCAGGCCTCATGGCCTGAGTCTCGCCACGTAAAATAAGGCAAATTCAATTCAAAGGAGGTTCCACTACATCGCGCAGGTTTCACCAACACCCACCTTAACGACGTTCTATAATCTTAATATTTATTTGTGAAAGTGAGCTTTCGCTCGAGGCGATTTTTTTATAGAAAATAATACATTACCACTAAATAAGTTTTCAGAGGGATAAAACATACAAAGACAAGTTATGAATACATAATATAACGGATATACAAATACTAATTACTAGGGTACGGATTTCCACATTTCCCATATTATTATAGGAACTAGATAGCGTTCAATAATATTTTTTAGAGTTTACAAGACATTCTGAGTGAATTAGAACTATTTGTTTTTCACATATTTCCACATATTGTAGTATAATTACATATTTTCGAATATTTTACCTTTCACTATATATTTTGTTTCATTTTAACTTATACGTCGAAATGAGACATTTCATATACCTACTCCTTTGCCAACTTTATTTCAATTAAGAATAAATGATATCAGCGAGCGTTGTAGACAAAATCTAATAGCCAGATATGTTTGCTTCCGGGTAATAGAAATTATTTTGTATCGAAAAACAAACTACAAATTGGACATAAAATTCCTTTCGTCAACATAACCAAGCATTCCACTCCCTTCGCAACTAGCGAAGCGAGGGCTCAACAAACCGAGCGCGGATAATATCACACGGACTTTCACCAAACGATTCCGGAAACGAAGCGCACTAGAGAGAAAAATCGTTAGTAGACTGTCTACAGCAGGTTGATTGATTGAATTTTTCGTGTTTCCGGGCACGTCAACTGCTTCGGTCATTAGTCCCGTAAGTGTAGTGCATGATTTTTCTCGAAAGATGGTGATCTTCACCCGCTGCATGGCGAGATCCGGCACCGACCTACCGTCGGCTAGTGGGGTTTCCCCCTAACCAGGACTCTCCAACCAGCGAGGCACAGCCCCAGCCGGGACAAGCTCTAAGTTCCCGACCGGTCTCCCGGTATATGTAGTAGTGTAGTGCATGTTAGTGTAAGTGTGTGTGTGTAAGGGGAGAGGATAGGACAAGGAAGAGGAAGGTGCGCGGTCTGTGGCCCGTTTGGTAGGGTACTGCTCCGGCATTCGCCTGGCGTTGATCGGAGAAACCACGGAAAACTACCGATCAGAGCAGCCGGCCGCTAGAATTCTCCCCCAGACAGCGACTGAATTCGACATAGCTGAAAAGCTAGTGTCGAAAAATCCTGCCGCCGACAGGACTCGAACCTAGGACCTCCCGGACAGAAGCACTGCAGTGACGTCAGTTGATGCACTGAGCTACCGCTACCGGTCTACAGTAGGTAGATTGTTGCAGTCAGTTATATCCGAGTATTTAGATACGTCGGTTTTTCGCTTTCTGAATTTAAGTTTGTATGGATAATCCCCTCTTCCGACTTATTGAGAGTGCCCTATCCTAGTTCGAATGTCATTTAAGAGTTTATATCCGATGTACGCTTTCAAAAGATTTACTAGCCTAGCAATCTTTCGACGTTTATCTAGGAGTTCCCATATCTGAGTTTCATCATTTTTCGTTCCTACTAGTTTTATCGCTCTCTTTTGCATACGGTCTCACAAGCTTATCTGCTAAACTCTAAACGGTCCCAACACCGAGCTGTATTCCATTACTGTACGTGCAAGAAAAGTACAAAAAACAAAGCTATTTGTGTTCGCATTTCCTTTCTTCAATACCCCCATTACAAAATGGAGAGATTTCCAGACTTTGTGTGCATCGCGATTGATTTGGTTGATGTTCTTCTCAAGGATCTTCTATCGAAGTTTGATTGGTTTGGAATGTTACCTAGTTTAACAAAATCTACCTCATATTGATAGCATTATATCTCAAAGAGTATTTGCATTATTTTTTTAACTTCAAATTGACAATTAAAACAAAGTCTTGCGAAATTACCCGATTATATGATTTTCTGGATGCTTGTTTGCGTCTGATACTTATCATCTTAAAGATGGTGTGACTAATAAAACAGAACAGTTAATATCCGCATATAGCTCAAATACAGTAATTTCATTATTCATCACAATGTATATATGATCTGACATATTGCTGTAAATGACAAATGTGTCGTTAAACTTGCATTCACTAAAAGCAAATATTACGAAATATGTGCGTGATGCAGAGGCAATTTTTTAATTTCCAGCGTTTGAATTGTTCATAATTCGTTTTCAGATACACCAAATAATATTTATAATATCAAAAAATCAACAGTGACCAGTGGATTAATGATTATCAGTTATAAAATATTTTGTACCATTGATGAATATGTATTATTTTTGCGTTTGCTTCCAGACTGAGTTATTTGCACCGTGGCACATTTTCACTGCTGATGATAAAATGTAATTTTTGCATTTCATTTAGGCAGATGGGTTTCACACGGACAGAGGGAGTTTTGCGTTAATGCCTCTTTATTAACTAGTGCAAGTGAAAGTTCCATTCAGCGCCGATGCGGTCGGTCGCGCGCGTGATAGGGGTAACAGCTGAATGGCGAAGAGAAGGGGATGTAATTCACAGCGTGGCTCACACAGGCGCCCGCAGTTTCTCTGAGGGAAATGAACCGCCGAAACCAACGAAGCCTCGTCATTTTGGGGCTTCCAATCCTGCGATACGATATTTTGCAGCGATGTCAGGATTAACACCATTAACGCCCCGTGTCGATGCCTCTGCAATCGAAACCTATGAATCGACACTTCAAATTGATTGCTGACGATTCATAATTTGAAATATAGGAAGGTGTGTGCATAATATCGGAAATTTAAGGTTGTTTTAGACTATTTATACAAGTAATTTTAATGTACACTCGTCTTGTATTAATGACATGTATTACTTAATATTTTTAAACACCAATTCATGTATTAATTTAATTTCTTAGCAACGTAAATATTTCACCACAGTGATTATTATTCTCGATATCAATATTTAAATGTTGATATCTATACCAGAATTTTTTCGATTGGTCAGTTCCGATACCGGTAATATCGTTAACGAGCAAGAAGTATTGAAACTTCAAAACCCATATATTGCAATATCCCTGTGTGGGACGGCGTGTAGGAAGTACATACTAAAATGTCATTTTCTTGTTCGTGGGGAACAGATGATTCTGAAGTTGCTATGATTCTATATTTGATGTTGATGTTGGAAATGTATCAAAAAATGGATGCTGATATTATCGAAACGTGAATATCTATATAAAGAGATAAATTTATTTAAACTGCAATTGGGTGTAACCCGGTGGCAGTTAATTACATAAGTAAGATATTAATTTTCAAATAACATAATAATGTTGATAATAATGCTAAAATAATAATAATAATAATAATAGTAATAATAATAACAGTAATAATAATAATAATAACAGTAATAATAATAGTAATAATAAAAAAAATAATAATAAAAAAACAAACTTAAATTACCTAAAAGATAAAAGAAACGTCAATCTAAAACAGCACTGAGTGCTTAAACAATGAAGACCGCACTGCACTTGCCTACACTTCACTTCATTTCACTTCACTATTACACTAAAAAACACCTTCATTATTTCTCTGCTCTACACTGCACAACACTTCACTTCACTTCACTTCACTTCACTTCACTGTATAACTTAATATTCCTAGTTAACTACCTCAAACTTAGAAATGCCCTAAATTACTTTCCTAAATTGTTGAACGCTTCGAGGAAAGGGTTCAAAGGTTTTGCAGGCAATTATTAATCTCTTATTTTATTTTGTGCTGTGATACCTGGAAAAGCCTTTAATTTCTTTCCAAGCTGGATGACCGCTATAAGCTTTATACAAGGCGCAAAGTCTTGCCAATATTCGCCTGTTTTCGAGTGAATCCCACCCTATCCTTTTCTTGTCCCTGAAAGTAAATTTAGCTGCTCTACGCTGAATCCTTTCCAAATTCTTACACTGCATAATTTTGTGCGGATCCCAACAAATTGCTCCATATTCCATTATCGGACGAACAAGCGACAAGTAAGCAATTTCCTTCGCGTTTACTGTACTCTTTTTTAAGATACGCATTACAAAATGAAGAGATCTCCACGCTTTCCCTACAACAAAATCTACGTGATTTTTCCAGCTTAATTACTATCGAAATGGATACCTAGGTACTTACACGAAGAAACTCTCGGAATAATGTCGTTACTTAAACGGTAATTTGTTACGCTGTAATTGTGACCTCTGCCAAAAGTGATAGATTTGCTTTTAGAACTATTTATGGTCATACCATTATTTTCCGCCCAGTAAGATAATGCATCAAGATCCCGTTGCAGCATATTTTCATCGTCTTTCGAATTTATAATGCGATATATTATGCAATCGTCTGCAAATAGCCGAACATTTGAAATTAATTGCGCTGGCAAATCATTAATGAACGCTAGAAATAGAAGAGGCCCAATGACACTCCTTGCGGTATTCCTGACGTAACGCTTGCGCAGGAAGATAACTCTTGCCCAATTCGGACTTTCTGTTTCCTGTCACGCAGAAACTCGCTAATCCACGCCACCACCCTGGGATCGATGCCTGAATTTATTAATTTCTGAACAAGTCGGTCGTGTGGAACAACATCGAACGCTTTGGCAAAATCTATAACTACTGCGTCTACTCTCCCGCCCGCGTCAATTTCATCTGCTAGGTCCTGAAATAGCGTTACTACCTGACTTTCGCATGAATAATTAGTCCTAAATCCGTGTTGGCCATGATAGAGCCATTTTTTGACTTCCCACTCTTGCTTAATGTAACTCGCAACTAGATGCTCCATAAGTTTGCAGACCACTGACGTGAGACTTACCGGCCTATAATTACTTAGTATAGTTTTGTCCCCACTTTTAAAGATTGGTACTACAAAAGCTAATTTCCAATCTTCAGGTACTTTTGAATTGTTCATAGACACGTGAAATATTCTAATTAAGTACGGTAATATTGCCTCTCCTCCTAGTTTAATTATATATCCCGAAACATTTTATAATAACACAATAAGGTGTTCAAAAAGCGTCACCCTAATATCAGTTTCGCTATTGTATAATTTACCACTGGAGGAAACATCTAACATTATTTCAGTTGACTTTAAATATTCAAATTAACAAAAATGAATATTGTAATTCCATTTATATTACGAATACCAACAGTTTTCTTTGATGTAACAGAAAATATTTGCATTCAAGAAACAATGATGATCACGAAAATTGTTATTAGACACGAATATTTTTATTTTTTCTGCTTAGATAAAAAAACAAAAGTCATCAGATTGTGTAGAAGAAAACTAATTGTGTTCGTTTCATACATATATTTCAAAAGTTTTCGGCCACCTTTTTCTGTTTAGATTTGTTGAAAAGCATTGTGTACTGTGCCCATTGTTGTTATAAACGTGAATTATAATATCATTTTAGATTCACAATTCATCTGATGTTTTTATTATTCCCTTGAATGTTACAATAATAATCAATGGTTGTCCACTACCTCCCATGGGTTGAAAAGCAAGGTTATTTTCTACACTGCTACCTCAAAATATTGTCAAATTATTAGATCACTTTCTTATACATGTACGAGACAAATCATGTCACAGAATGGTTGACGTATTGTTTCGATTCCATGTTCTACCTGCTCTCTATTTGCAACCTCTCATGGTCATTTCCGTTTGCACTTGATCATAGCGAATCTCCCTGGCACCCTTCGTGCACTCCCCTCACTCATTCAGAGAGTTTGCAGACAATATTTCACCACATTGTTCTTTGGTCACGCGGACATCATAATCTCACGTTTCATACAAACGTGTGATGAGTGGTTTGCTAGTTCCGGGATTTTAAATGTCAGCTCGTCAGGATGTAAAACGCGTATTGTTGTTTAAAATGAGTGTCATGTCCACCACAAAAGGGACGAGTTTTCGTTATCCTGAACCATCATGAACTCCTGTATCTATTGCGTAGTGGATCCAATCGCAGGAACTCCGAACCGAAATAGATTGTCAACATTTTGGACATAATTTTTATTTTCTCGCTAGGAAGTGGAGAGAAAGTTATCTAATGCAGCGCGAAAAAACGCAAATTTTCGGCAGAAAAGCTCACGGGGCTCTGATAACGAAAAGTTTGATAAACTCAGTCGCTAAATTTAGAAAAAATCCTCTAACACGTGATGTAGCCAGAATCCATGTTTTGTGGGTTCTTAATACCAAAAAATCGAATGACGGCAAAACGACTGTCCGTCTGTTTGTCTGTCTGTCCGTCCGTCTGTTTGTTTCTCCGTGTGTTTTCTGTCAGTCCGTCTGTCTGTGTCTGTTCGACTGGTTGTCCGTGTCTGTCCATCTGTCTGCCCGTCTGTTTTCGGAATGTTCCCACTGTCTGTCTGTTTTTATTCGGAATGTTCCCACAACTAAAATATTAAAGACAGAGATTTTTCCTTCCTACTCAAGAGATTGTTTAGTAACAGCACATCCGAATCACAAAAGAAATTAAAAATGTAATTGAACACCAACATTTTTATTGTTAAGATAAATCAGATTTCATGCGGACATTTTCATATGACGAATAATGTTTGTACTGGGCTCGGTTGAAGATCGTGGCTAGAATGATAGTAAATCAAATAGAAATAAAACGTTTGATCACGTTTCCGACGACAAATATTGGATAACATGATCCGTCGCGCTTTCACCAATATAAGTGCTGCAAAGCTAACATCACATGACCACTATTTGGCGTTGAACGGAACGGAACCGGTCATCAGGTTCATTTCACCCTGTTATGCAAAGTCCGTCTTCATTTCTGGTTACTGAGCCCTAACTACTGGCGAATCGCTTCGTCCCTTGAATCTACGAAATTCCCTTCCATTTAACCGTAGGGCTCAAATCCGTATTGGTGACGTTCAGCTGCTATCGGCCATTGTTCTGTAAACCAAGTTGACGTTTGAAGCAATGTTTTTCTCTATAGCAACTTAATTTCAGAGTTGATAATTGTAAAATAACGTTTTAATTTCGTGCTCGAAAAGACTCAAACATAACAGTATGCATAAAGAATATTTATTATTATATGGTTTACTAGTTCATTGCTGTGTGTTTACGGACCTCAAACAAAACACTTAATTGTATGGTTAATACCCTTGCGGGTCTTTCTGATTCTTTATGCCCTCGGGCCTTTTGAGTACTTTATGGCCCGCTCTAATATCAACAGAACACATACATCATTTTTATGAATTCGATTTATTAAAGTTAAGATATAGGCAAATACACTAAATATATAACATAACGCTTATAACAAGTAAAATAACTCGTTAAACCATATTTTCCTTGATTGGTATGAAATTTACCATTTTGGAATGTTCCCGTGAATTTATAATTGCCTTCAGTCTCTCGTATTTCACTGTTACATATAACCTTTTCTTAGATACATGTGCTTCTAGAGTAGCAGTACTTTTAGAAATAAGAACATGTGTAAGGCACATCGGCTAACATCCTCAAAATGTTATTTTTTTATGTTATGAAATATTCTAAATAACGTTTGGCAATAGAGGCAAATAACTTAAAAGTACAGTTTCATCAGCGCAAATCACACTTTTACGTAACTCTCAAATACACCATAAAAATGTTCATACATTTTTCGAGATTTTACTGGAAATCACTGCCCGAAGGCTTGTTAGCTTTTGCGAGAATTTTCACAGAAACTTCACAATATTCTTTCATTATGGACGAAAAAATCAGTTCAACGAGTCGGGCGACTTCCAACCCTTCAGACCAGAAGCCCTCGGGAATAGAAGTCACCCTCGGAGCAAAAACATTAACTTAACGCCCTAGATACGTAATTAATTATTATTTTACGTAGATTGAAAAGTAACAATTAGTTACGTTCCGTACGGTATATTGACGTAACTTAACATCAGTTGTAAGAAGTGTACCTGATAAGGTAGCACTGATTTGAATTAAATTGACCTGAATTATAGCTCTGTTTTACAATGTAGAGCAAGGACTTCCACTCGAAAGGTAGGGGACGGTGTTACCAAGCCACTATTTCGAATCGCGTTGAACTGAGCGGAAGCCGAAAGAACGAAAACGTCGTTGGGCCCGATTCGCTCTGTTGTGTAATCCGCCCCGCTATTCCTGGTTATTGAGCCCTAACCGCAGGCGAATCACATCGTCTCTTGACGCCCACACCCCTCCAGCCAACCGCAGGGCCGCCCTTTAGTAGTGAAGTTCATATCGGGAATTAAGTTCGACCCGTGCGGTCGCGAAGCGGTGCCGTCCGGGGTTCGTTGCTCCGGCTAAAGGGAAACGATTTATCGCAACATTTACCAGTCTGTTACTCCGCGCGTCCGGCACTCGTTTCAATTCGCCGCGTGTTTAGTGTTCCAGACATTGTTCCGAACACGAATTTAAAGAGCCGTTTACTGCTGTTTGCTGTTGACATGTATTCGGTGCCATAACACTTTGTGTTCGTTTTATTCGAAGAGCGATATTTGCTACAGCGTTCGCAACATTCATTTAGGGTTGGTTTACAAATCGAGCGGACTAGCTGGCATTGTTCTTTGAATTGGCGTCAAATTTTTGATGTGGCATTTGCTGATTTGAAACCCATTCATTGCATTGTTTTAGAGAAAATTATTTGGTTGGAGAAATTACGAGCGCCTACAGATATACGAATACCTCTAACAAATAAAAAATTCATGTTTAAATTAATTTTATTAAAATAACACAAACTGCGTTTATCTTAGGGCAGAATTTAAAAACGAAATGTATTCTTTTAGAGAAAGACAATTACTTAAGCATGATATTTTATTGTTGTATATTCTTACTATCATGTTAACTGGAAATGACGTTTTAAGAAGATGTTTCAAAGTCATCGGATACAACGGCTGTAACAACTTTGTAAAATAAAAAAAAAAAGAATAAAATTATGCAAATCATACTTCGAGAATCGTTATAAGAAGAAAGATGGGCAATCGCTGAAGGCTCTGAAACTCTTCAGATTTCGGTCTAAGACTATAAAAATCACAAGAAGTGGTATCTACGTGGTTGTTCGGGAGACGCCACGATGTAGGCACTAATAGCAAGGTTTCGGTCGTCATATTGCGACCTTCGTGTGGACGAAATGCTTCTGTGCCCAGGACGCGACGTCTCACGAACTGCCTACGCTTTCAACAAGTCAGAAAGCACAAAAGAATGTAAAAGGAGAATTAGTAACACGCTCGCACCTGCACTCGGTATCGAATTGTCACTTCGTGGCACAAAGCGAAGTTGCTCGCCTTTCACCGAGGAGATCCGGGTTCGATTCCCGTCGAATCTCATTTGAAATTTGTTCCAACAAAACGAGTTTGGCTGCTTCACAAGAGCAAGTCCAACCCCTGTAAAATGTCCTAAACCCTCCCCCCATCCTTATTCCTTCCCAATTCTGACCGCTGGGTAGTGACGGAGGAGCGCCTAGCAGGAGGTGCGTACGCGGAGATGCTACCTGGCGGTCCTCTTGACAACTGACTGCGACGAGACGTGACAAACATAACAATATCAGATGATTACTCAAAAGAAGCTCAGTAATTAATGGAGGATTACTCCGAAAAGCGCTCAACGCCTCCCAAGGGGCTTGGAGGCGCGTTGCGTCAAAGCAGACGCAACAATTTTTTTAAAAAAATCTCTTGCATCCGGTATGATTGTAGAATGCCTAAGATATTCAGGTCCCACTACATCTTTTATACAGATTCGTCGCTCTCTATAACAGTTCGTATCTGCAAGAAGCGGCAATTGCTTGCAGCCCGTCTTCCACCTCGCCTTCAGGCGACGAAGCTGCCAGCTCCGCATTGTCTGTCGTTACGCCTGCTCAATAGTGGACGTGTCATCTTTAGCGAGCCGGGCCGTTTCAAGGCATATAATTGGTTTGAAACTGATAGAAGTCTTCCAATTAAAAGAGGAAACACCTCTTTAGGTGAAACGTAAGAGTTGGCTCTTACGTGCCGGCATATATTTGGGGCCTATTACGTGCTCATATATGCCGGCATATATTTGGGGCCAATGATGCTTATTTACGAAATAAGTTTCACAGTTCTATCCATTTTATAAAAATTCCAATATATAAAAGTTTTCTTTTACATTCAATTGCGAAATGGGACGGTCTGACGATGAGTAGACCGGGAGCGGTAGCTCAGTGCATCAACTGATGTCACTGTAGCGCCTCTGACCGGAGGTCTTAGGTTCGAGTCCTGACGGCGGCAGGATTTTCGACACTAGTTTGTCAGCTGGTTCAAATTCAGTCGCTGTCTGGAGGAGAATACTAGCGACCGGCTGCTCTGATCGGTAGTTTTCTGTGGTTTGTCCGATCAACACCAGGCGAATGCCGGAGCAGTACCCTACCAAACGGGCCACGGACCGCGCGCGATCTGTCCTTCCTCATCCTTCTTCTATCCTCTCCCCTGACACACACACACTTACACTAACATGCACCACACAATCACGTATTCCGGGAGAGCGGTCGGGAGCTTAGAGCTTGTCCCGGCTGGGGCGGTGCCCCGCTGGTGGGAGAGTCCTGGTTAAGGAAAAACCCTACTAGCTGACGGTAGGTCGGCGCCGGATCTCGCCATCCAGCGGGGAAAGATCACCGCCATCTCCCGAGAAAAAAACATGCACTACACTAACGGGACGAATGACCAAATCAGTTGACGTGCCCGGAAACATGAAAAAATCAATCAATCAAAGATGAAAAGTAAGAGACATTAGAATGCTTTGTTGTAATAATATTTGTTCCGGGTCTGATCATAGTTGTTATTTTCGGAACATGGAAAATAGAAAAATGTAGTAAATCTTATTACGACATACATTCAGTTTCGTAATGCTTAGACAATGAAAAAGGATAAAATCAAACGCAGAAGCCGAGCAAACTTTTAGTAGCACCGGCGTTCCTGGGCGGCGTCCGTGACGGTCGTAAGTCATTGCCCCGCGTGGGCTCTTAGGCTTCCCCTCGCCGTCAATCCGCCTTCACCCCCGAGAGAACGCGTTATCGACGCGCCGCCGCCACGCGTCCCCTCCCCCCTCCGCCCCCCTCCACTGCCCCACGCATGCGCCCCGCACACGCACCGCCACAGACACGTGGGCGGGGGGCGGCACGACGAAGCGCCTGGACGTTGGTAGCACTGAGGCAATTGAATGTTACGTGACAAGTGGCGAAGCGCATGATTGGCCCACGAGTCGAGTTGGTCGCTAAAGCGCAGCAAGTTGCACGCTGTTAGGTATAACGAAGTTAAAATTGGTTTTCTGTACATGGAAATCCAGCACGAGAAACCATGTTTCGCGCACGACGTGTTGAAAATACATTTTGACACTCAGTAGATTCCTGTGTGATGCGTGGAGGCAGTTCGTGAGCTATAGTTTTGTGGGCGTTTTACATAACAATCCGTTCTATTACTTAATGAGATATTCTATTACTTAATATAATGTTTCTGGAGTTTTATGAATCACGTACGTGCCAACTACGCTAACGTTTTAGGAGCTGTAGTTCTTTTCTCAGTTTAGATAATCTTTTAATTACCAAATACATTTCCATTGTAAAATTATACTTCTTTGAAGCGAGGAAGTATATATTTATGGATTATGTTTTTCCTTATTTATGTTTATTTGGAATTTATCTTTTGAATTTTCCATATTTTCATTATTTTTTTTATAAAGGCGTATAAATATTACACGAAATGTCGGGTTCCAGTATTATGGAAAACAAAACATTTTTAAAAAAATATTTTACATTGTCTAAAACTTAAAAAATGTATACCTTAGTGTTATATTATTGGCATCTTGTACTTTCTCGTATACGTACGTTTGTATATTCAGAGTGATACATGTAAGCCTGGTACAAAGAAAAATATATAATGCTGCAAATAATCGGTTTTGAATTTAAAAGGAATATTCCCCTCAGAGAAATGTAGGCGTCATCATGGATAGCAGAATTCCCACATATAGGTTTCGAAGGCAATTCTGAGTCGAGCCTCTTCACAACAGTTCATTGACTTCAGACACCCAAACGCTGTCAGTGGAAATGTCAAGGAGTAAGGAGGGAGGGGCCGGTGCTGGGGCAGTGCCGGTCATTAGGAGCTCGGGGGCGGGGGGCGGGGCGCCAAGTAGAGTGGCAACAAGTAGCGCCTTCAGAGGGCAGCGACATGGCGCGGCGCGAAGCTACACGGCACAGCGAAACCCTCGACAGGTGGAGTTTCCAGATGCCCACGGAGGGGAAGGGGCCAGTTTGAGGGACGAGAGCCTGAATGGGCGGGCTATAGGGTCAGAAGATGAGAGGGTGTGCGGGAGTCGGCGACCGGGGGATGGCGAGGAGGAGTGGGAGGGCGAGGGAAGAGGGGGAGGATGTGCGGACAGATAGAACTGGTGGAAGGGCGCGCGGGTGAGAGAGTGAGTTTCTTGTCAAGGAAGCGCGTGTGAGTGTGAAGAACAAAAGAGGGAGAGCGAGCTACTGAGGGAGAAGAAGAGTAAGAAGGGTAGTGGCCAAAGAATAGGGCGTATAGGCTGAGGGAGGGTTTGGGGGGCGAAAGGGCAAAAAAGGAGTAATGGAGAGAGTAGGCTGTGATGGGGGGGGGAAGGGGGGAAGGGTGGACGAAGGGGGGGGAAAGGACAGGGAAGGGTTGGGGGAAGGAGGTCGAGCGCGCAAGGAGCCAGCTTCAGTACGTACGGGAGGCCAAAGCACAGGTCTCGACTGTTGCTAGGAAACTTCGCCCGCGCTGGTGCACTTCTTGTGCTGGATGGTCTGTTCCTAGAATTGCCTGTGTATTGCCTTTTCCAAGAATGAAGTGTTCGCAGTAAATTGCAATCCTTGAAAATACTGAATTTCACTCGCATCATAGTGCTCTTCAATTTTTATCATGGCTCATTTACATACATACATTTATTTGAACTGCAATTGGGTATGATCCGGTGGCAGTTAAATAACAATATTTATAATAATAATAATAATAATAATAATAATAATAATAATAATAATAAAGGAGCATAGTACAAGCAGAGGGTGCAATAATCATACTATCACTAATATTAAGTATTATAACAATTATCTTTTCTAAGCATTCTGTTAGGACGAATCCCTTGACGGCTCTGCAGTATTTGAACAAGTAACACACAGTCGTTTCCACTTTCGTTCCTCATCTGATTATATCTTCTCACTTTTGGAAACTACATGGCACTGTGACATACACATCTGTGTAACTCACTGTTGCTTCTATATTTTCTATCCTTTCCCCGAGGTGAACCTCGGACGACTCGCAAAAGGAATTACGCACCTGACACGCTTTATATCAGGTCCTCCGAAAGCTCTCGGAAAGGGAACGATCTTTCATCGCACTTCACCTCATTCGGCCTCGCCTCAGCCCACGCCGCCTTCTCAAGCGGAAGGATCGGCCTTCCCGGAAGACTTCTTGCTGTTCGCCCCGCCCCTCTCCCTTTGCACCAGCCGACCCGTCTCCACGACCGCCCGCTCTGCCGACCTCTCCTCATCCAATCCTCCTTTTCCCGTTTCGCTTTTACCTTCGTCCCACCCTCTTATCGTCGGATTCTCCCGCCGTCCTGTATTCCCTCCATCCTGTCCATTCGTCAACTTATCCTCCGCTCTTCTTGCCATTCGCTCTATCGACCCCAATACCGCATGCCCTTCCATGCTTTCGACCTCCGTGTTCTTTCATCGTCCCATTCCCTTTTCTTGTTCCCCTCTCACCCTCCTAAAATTCCGCATTCCTATTTCGTCCTTCTATTCTATTCTTTTCCGCCCTCCCTCCTCGCCCTCCCCTTCCCCCTCCCTCTCCCCCCCTCCTCCGCCTCCCATCCTCCCGCCCTCCCATCATCCCGCTCTCCCATCCTCTTACCCTCCCATCATCCCGCCCTCCTTTCCTCCCATCCTCGTTCCCTACTATACTTTCGCCCTCTAGTATTCGCGCCCTTCCATCCTCCAGCCATCTCATATTTCTGTCCTATCATTCTCCCTTCCTTACATCGTCCCACCCTCTCGATACCATGTCCTCCCATGTTTCGCCCTCTCGCTCTCTCGCGACACCCCCCACCCCCGTCCTCCTCGAAGGGCGCTCGCTCGGCTTTATGACGTTGATGGATTCCCGCGCGGTGCCTGGCCGCAATCTTCGTTTCCGCTTCCGGAAGTTCCCTGCTCTCGTTGGCCCTTCCGCGTCGGCGGGAAGAAGCCCTTTCCGAGACGGTGCTCCGGCGCCCGGCTTGTGCTTGCGGAAGCACACGCGGCGTGCTCGGAGCAGCACGCGATTCGCCGCTTCGCCAGCATCAAAGGGGCGCTGATACGTTCGACGGTGAATGTGGCTGATTGATGTTTCGTATTAACATGCCCTTTCAGTGTGCGTCTGTCTGTGTTGTTGTATGTGTAGCCTTGATGAATAAAAAAATACTGCTTTTCAGTTCATTCTTTAAACGATTTTTGTGATGTCTGATGAACGTTCTTCATATCTTAATTATCGTTAACCCTCGTGAGGATCTGACGATTGAGTCATATATTTCCTACATACCGATGTCCATAAAATCTCGTGCGTCGGAATTCTTAGCACACTTTACTTAAATAACATCAAGCTTTAACGTTAGATGAGACAGAAGCTTTTAAAATAATATTCCACACAGTCTGGTGACCTTTTTCCGCGAACACTACTTGGAGACAGCGATAGAAATGCTTCGTCACTTTTCAGTTCTTTATCATTTATTTTCCTCGTATAATCAAAACTATTATTTTTACAGTTCCCAGTAAACGCGAACTTATGTGCGCAGGTTTGAAACACTTCAAGTATGTGTTGTGTTCATTTTTATTTACTTTATAAGCTTGTTTCTTTCAAATTATTCTGGAAATTATAAACTCGTAATATTTCTTGGAAAAACTGTGACTGGAGGATATTTTTATTTCTTTAATAAAGATATTAATTCATTAATTGTTTGATGTAAATATTTTGTACATTATCTGTGCTAGCATTTTAGTTGGAGGTATCAGCATGAATATTCGTAGGAACCTTTTAAATAGATTTAATGACTTTGCATTCACACCAAAGTTGAGTGCTGTAAGTTTCATGAAAATACTCGAATGATGTGTTTACTTTCACAATTCTAAGAACAACTTACATATTCATGAAAAGTATCAAATTGATCAAGACTAATTTTCTGGCTGTACTAGCTTAATACCTTCTACGTGTTCACACATTTATGAGAAAGCGTCTGTTCACTGCCGTAACTATTTATCTGAGCAAAAAAAAACAAATCGTCTCTAAAGCTTGTTGACTTCCGCATCTTGATAATTTAGACCTTAGTTTTCTCCTTAGACAGAACTTATTAACCATATATATCAAATATTTTCCATAGAATGTGCTTCGTCGCTATTCGTTTTAGGTGGAGATAAAATTACTGTTTACAATTAGAACGAGGTAGAAAAAAACTCAGTTTGGTATATTTAGACAATTTCAACCAAAAATTTCTGCGCGACTAATACCGAACTATTTCAATAAAAATAAAAATAGACAGATACATGCAAAATTATTTATTAGTTATTTTTGTAACTATGCGAATGAAAACAGAGCAGCACGAGAAATCTTGCAGCGAACGCCCTTTGAAAGGTGAGTAAGGTAGACACAGTGTGAACCCAGCTGCACACAACACGCCAGTGACTTCCTTCTGTTGCCCGCCAGCACTCTTCGACATCCGAAAGCTTTATTGAGGCTTTCGGTATGGAAATATATTACAATCGTGCTCCACTAAAAGCCATACATGTCAACCAAGGAGTCCTGGAAAATTTAGTCAGAAGAGTTGCGGCTTGTAACGCTGACATTCGTTCTTCCTCTTATCCGTCCTCGACCTGGGACAAAATTTTAGCGAGTTAATGAGGTTCATTAATTCAATATATCGTGAGGCACTGTTTCATTAGTTACTGCCTCACCGTATTGGTAGTATAATTTTTCTGAACATTAAAAAACGACAACACATTTCCCATTTTCTTTTATAAAAATATCGTGGAAAGTCCCAACATACAACCATATAATAAATTAATCATTAGAGATTTGCTTGCATAATTTCTCCAAGAATTATCCTAACATTTTACATTTTTATTATCAGTATAATATTTATTGGTGGACGAAAATGCAGACATTTTCATGTTATCCGATATTGGTCTTGTATGTTTTCGGCTACACTATAAATTGTCTAAATGAATTCTAATATAATGTAATTGTAGCTTTTAAATCATAATTTAGTACTACAATAAGAGCATTGGTTATCTGGAAGTGTGCAGATGATACTGTTGTCTTGTACATTGTAGGTTTTGTTTCCAGCCTCTGTGTGATATTGATCGCTTAGATATTTTCTAGCAATAATAGATGGTGAAGACGAAAAAGAAAATGAAAGAACTATAAATTGAAAGGAGAGAAGTAAGGAAGGAGATGGAGGAGGAAACAATAGGAAAAGGAGAAAAAGAAAAGTCAGCAATGTTTTTGAATTCATTTTGTATGCTCTGACCGACTTCTTCATAAGTGAAAAGTCTCTTCACAAAATTTCTTTGTGTCGAAAAAGTATATAATACAAAATCATTTTTAGAGATAATCAAGACGTTTGGATCTTAAGAAGTCATATATTAATACTTTGGTTCATTTTTTTATTTAAATAAAACGCACTGTAACCTAAATAAGTACTGGGAAGTTTTAGTGTTAAGAAATCGTTAATTCCTAAAATGTGTTTCTTTAATTTCTTTTGTTCTCCATATATTTAACTTAATTTAACTAAAACTTCGTAACTAATGTAAGTTATTGGTCCTATAAGTTTCGTTGTAAAAATTAACAATTTTTTCATATTGAAGATACTCCCCCCCCTACCCAATTTATTCGAGTACTTAGTAAAATTTCGAAAAAAAATTAACTTTCTCATTATTGAAAGTGATCTCCACAACCACGCCATGTAGGGTGAGACCCTTCGGCTTGCAACTCCTTGAAGCGGCTTGTGAAGTCTGAGCCAGGAGAGCAGGAACGAGATTACGCTAACACCAAGGGGCGCTGTAGCGACGTCGAACGCGGCGGGCCGAAATTCCGACGGAAATAATGGCGATAATTTCGGCTTGGGAGTCAGCGCGGGCGAGCGTCGTAACTAGTTGCAAGTTCTAGCGCTCCCGGAGATGGCTAGAGACGCGGCGAGAGTGCCAAACAGGGTCGCCAATTACCAAGTTGTTGACGGAAACGCCGCCGATCGAAGCGTCGGTAATCGGGTGAAGGGAGGACGCTACCAGCACTGAAGATAAGCGCCTGAGAAGGATGTTGTGGATTTATTACTTCCGTACATACTTTTTACTACATTCCTGATACCGTATTGTTTTAATTACATGCGGTGTTGTTTTCCGATTCAACAGAGTGTGTGATATCGTATTCGTCAAGTATACGGTATAGTGTAGATGTTACTTACACAAAGTAACCAGGATAAAATCAGTATTCGTCTAATTCTCCAAGTCCTTATACGAATAACTTTGCTAAAATCATTCATTAGTCGTTAGATATACATATGTAATGTATCTTTCTGTGGAAAGGAAGATACATTCCGAGAATTCTTCCATATTCTCGAATTAACAAATCTGGCAAAGGCAAAACAATTTTTTCTAATATCATTCACGTTGATTGGCTTTTAGGTCATAAAACTCTATGAATCCCTACATGACCAGGGTAAAGCTATAGGAAAACTCACAAATGTCATTTTAAAATTTCTTTTGTAGCTTAAACGAATGGGCTTTATCTGAGATTTGGAAATGACACTTGTTACTCACACATAAGTGTAGAATTGAATTGTTGGATTGCGGAGATTTTGTTTCGCACTAAATGTTAAAGGGTGTTGAGTGAAAAGTTGTGCTGCAAAATATTATGGAACCGGACGTAAAAGTCAATGTATAAATGCAACATATCTGAGAAATTGTAAACCGTAAGCCCACCAGATCTCATCACAAATTACTTTCTAAACACTCACTTTCTCAAAGAAATTTGAAGTTTATATTGCATTATTATGTTCAGTGAAGTGGCAAAACGTACGAATGTAGTGTATAACCATACATCGTTAAAACAGTTTTGAACCATCGAGTTCGTCATAAGAAATTTTCAAGTGAAATGTTTCAAGTGCAGTATCATTGACATCGAATCAAAAGTAATTAAAAAGTATATAACTCATGAACACATGCCAATTTTTTCGGTAAAATCGAGATATCCGTAAAATACATACTACAACCAAATGAAATTCAGATTAAAATCAATTGATTTTAGACTTTTCAAAACTTCTTTTTATGTGTGCATGAAGATTAAATATGCTTGGATTTTAAGTAACTGCACCCAACCTAGTGAGAACACTTCTTTATACACTCGATCATCAGAATTAATTGTTTCCTTAAAAGGTGTCGAGATTAGAAAGATGCTCGTTCAGTTCCCAGTTACAAACATAATCTTGGTTCTTACGTGCTTTCAGGCAACATTCTTTAACGTTAAATTCAAACTATTGTGGTAGACGGAGAACCTGGGAACTTTGGGAACCTTGATAGTGAGGGACAAGATAATGTTGTTTTTTTAAATAATTATTTGCTACCTGTTCAATTACATTACAATTACAAGGTAATGTGCAGTGACAAGGGATGTTGAGGAACGAGGAGCAAATAGGATGCAGAAACGCGATAGTTCTCGCATGAAACTTCAAGCTAATGTCGCCGATCGAGTTCCGGAAACATGAGGTGATATTAGGAAGATTTTAGGCCAAGGACCTGCCCGATATTAGGGAGCGAGTTTCCGCAAACAAGGGGGTTGCATATTAAGGAAGGCCGGTCGCCGTCGGGATCAGCCGCTGAAGGCCGGGATTTGGCCCCGGGTTTGCATCCCGGACATCCCTAATTTACATTCTCGACGCGCTGGACTTATGGGGCGCACACTCCCTCTTTGATTGATTGATTGTTTGTTAGTGCTTCCGGGCGCATCAACTACTGAGGTCGTTAGTCCAGTAAGTGTGGTGCATGTTTTTCATCGGGAGGTGGCGGCGATCTTCCCCCACTGGATGGCGAGATCGGCGGCGACCTACCGTCGACTAGCGGAGTTTCCCGCAAACAGATATCTCTCTCCAGCGGGGCATCGCCCCAGCCGGGCCAAGTTCTAAGTCCCTGACCAGTCTCCCGGGATGTGTGGTAGTGTAGTGCATGTTAGTGTATGTGTGTGTAAGGGATGAGGATAGATCAAGGAAGATGAAGGAAAGATCGCGCGCGGTCCGTGGCCCGTTTCTTAAGGTACTGCTCCGGCATTCGCCTAGTGATGATCGGAGAAACCACGGAAAACTACCGATCAGAGCAGCCGGCCGCTAGAATTCTCCTCCAGACAGGGACGGAATTCGATCTAGCTGAAAAGCTAGTGTCGAAAATCCTTCCGCCGTCAGTACTCGAACCTAGGACCTCCCGGTCAGAGGCACTGCAGTGACATCAGCAAACGCACTGAGCCACCGCTTCCGTTCCCTCTTCGATATGTCAGCGCCCCCGCACATCCGAATAACGAGTATTGCGTTTGAAATCGAAGTTTATTCAGAAGTTCGCATCCCACGGAGGAAAAGAAGTTCGAAATAAAAATGGTAATATTTTCGAAGTGGAAATGCTGATGTGCTCATCCGCCCTCACCATATCACACAAGCAGAGGTCAACATTGACATTTTAAACAGAAACCTTAATATTTTACTGATTATTTTTACATTTTCTCTTTACTTTTTATTGCGTCTCTTAATGTGTATGAAAATGGTCGTGTACTCCACAAAAACCATTGAATGACCCGTGTGAATGCTCGTAAATATATCACAATCGCTTTTGAGCAGCCGAGAAATAACTTAGAGTGGTTACGATCGCCAAATTTCGTTATACACAATTTTTTACTGCAAAATGTGCGACCGCCAATGCTTGTGAGTGTTGGCCTTCTTGCTAGGCGAAGTGAGGCTGGGTACGTTGGGGCCGGTTTAACGGATGTAGCTGGAGTAGCGTGCAGACTGACGGGGTGAGCGATTCCGTGTAATAAATTACTGAGATGGACGACACAAATATGTTATAAATGAAAAGTGATATTTTAGAATTGTTGGAAACGAATTGCAGACTGTCTCATTTTATTACAACGCTATTCATCAGAAATTTAAAAAAAAAAAAAAAGCTTTTAGACGAAATTTTTGGCAATATTTTGCCATACATTTGAAACAAAAAAATGGAGTTTTCTTTTAACGTTTTGAATTTTCTCTTCACACAAGTATTTCTGGCACCGTTACAATATGGTAATAGCAAATATGGATTTACCCCACAAAAGTGTTATTTTTTTAAACATTTTCTTCTTATAACAGGATTTACTCGAATGTGATGTCTTCATTTAAGTGGGCCTCCCGATATAGTCGACCTTCCCTCCACATAAGTTATTTTAGAGGCGATCAAAGGGATTGATGAATGATAGTGATTGATCGCACTATGAAGCTTTTAAGTGATTGATGAATGTTACGTTGTGCAGAGCGCTGTAGAATATATGTGCAGCAATAAAGCGGACATCACAAAAGCATTTCCACGTAATCTTTTAACGGCATTTTGGAGAGGACGACTCTGCATACGCACTACGTCTTGAATGTGTTATTAATGACCATTCTAGTACCCACGTTTTTCAGAGTGTGACACTGGTTAGAGGTTGTAATTCAATGTCATGTTGTGGGGTCATTGAATCCAATTTTATAGTGTGCCTGTATAATTGTTATACACGTACACTTTTAATATCATGATCAGTCTGCCTTAACCTTTCAAAAGCTTTTCATATTAATTTATTTGATGATGCATTTATGAATATTTTGGACGATAAGACGTGAAATTGACTTGCTGAAAAGTGCAGTATTGATGAATATTGATTATTTCAGAGAAGTTTCTAATTAAAGGCGCTGCTATCGTAACAGTGTTTTTACTATTAAATTTTTAAACTCAAAACCCATAAAGATGGACGGTATAGTATAAAATGTTTTACACGAGTATCGCTTTAATATAGATTCTCATTTGATGTATTAAAATGTCAGCACTGATAATCTTTCGCATTATCTCTGAGTGCGCCATAAGTTGCCACATTGTATAAATTAATACACTTCTCTCCCTTTTTCTTGAATTCATCCCAGTTATCTGAGCGCTGTTCCGAACACACAAACTCATAGACAATCATGTCACAAAATTACGGAATCTTTCCTCGGCGTGCTCAAACGATGTGACGCGTTTCATGGTCTAACAAACGTCTCTCCTTTTGATGTTCCGCCACAGGCAGGACGTTCTTACACTTAAATCGGCCTCAATTACCTCCAACATCGCTTGAGGCGCAGAGAACTGTGCTTAGGGATGTAATTCAATTCCGTAATCAGCGCACCGACCTTTGCCTCGTCCCTCAGCCTCCGCCATTGAGCCCTCGCCTTTAGAGAGTTTCTGCGTCGCCTGTTGTCTCCTGCTCTGTTGTCCTCTTTGCCACCTGCCTGCACATGAAACCCTTTCCGCCAGCACGCTATCTGAACCACATCCTGCACGAACGTGAGTGGCATTACGTTACTTTCTTTGGTGTCTCCCGCGGAATATTTTCGGAGTTCTCTGTGAATAAGGCCGGTCTAGGTTATGTAGAGACGTGCAGTACAGTGTTGCCAGATGCCTCCAACCAGTTACTCCCAGATGGCGTGGTAAATCCCACTGAAATTTAAAATAAACCACCAAACTCGTAAATATTCTAAAAAATGTTAACAGATAACAACCGTTAATTAGAAAGATTTGTTTAAAATCTTTTAAAGATATTATCTGAAATTAAGGGTAGTAAATTAAAAAAAATTGGTAAAAAATATAAAATGTATTTTATATGATATGTGTAACTGAAAATCACAATTCTCGTAGAAACATACTTTATATATTAACAAAACAACCAAAATCGAGTCCGCAATGTACAATCAGCTATCCATTCTTATTTCAGACAGTAAATCAACAACACGTGTTTTCGTTGTTAAACACTTTTAACGTTGCCGAAGTTGGTACGAAATTTTCACAATCGCCAAGCAAGCCACCCACGCTTAGAAATGTTGTTACAACGTATAGTTTTATTTCAATAAATATACCCGCAATATTCAAAAGTCACTTTTTTCGTTTTTTGTGGTACGCAATTGTGTTTTTAATTTAACATTTAAAACACTCTAGTAAATCCCCAACAAAACACCCAAATAAATTTACTCCCAAAAGCATCCATTGAAGTGAACTAGTCGTTTTTGTGACTCCCAGACAGCAGAAAACTGATGATGATGGCTAAGCCATCGAAAGCTGCTCTTATTGAAATAAATAGTATTGTTGACGCTGACAACGCCCTCAATCATTTCAATTATGTAAATGTCAACTACAACTCACCACTAAACCAACATCCATTGAAGACCAAAATCCCCTCAATTTATGAAGAAAATCTCTAACATCTCAACACTGGTGTAGTATTGTTAGGTTAGGGGTGTTCGCCCTAACGCGGGCATCACTAGACAAATTCGTGTACTACGCTCCGTGAAGTCACGGAGGTTAAGCGAATTCGAGACTCGCAGGTTCCTGGTTGGGTGACAGGCTAGGAACCTCGGAATATAACGGCGCCGAGCTCCTGACCGAAGCGATAAATGGCTCTGACTGAATGCGACGTGTTCACACTTGACGAAGAAAATAATGTTTCACTCCATGCCACGCGCACAACGCCCAACAAGAGTTCAAAAGACGCGTTGCGTCAAGAACATCGCAACAAATTAAAAAAATATGTAATAAAAAATGTAAAAAATGCACCCAACGAGAACGCGGGATTATAGGATGTAAACTGGAGTCAAGCGAAAAGAAGGGGTGCCTTCTCCAGAAGTTTACTGTCACCTTATACCATCACGTATTTTATTTAACCTTTTTTGTTTTTTTACAATAATGCACCAAAGAATGCTAGCTATTTGATATGGCATTAAGGTAAGTACATAACAGAATGCTCTCACGAATTGGTCAGCTTGCTCGCTTTCCATGGCGCAACCCCGGGTTCGAGTCTCACTTCTCAGGCTGAGAAGACCAGAACACGACGTAAGGATGTCTACGTCCTAACCACACGTACCCCGTATCCCATGGCCACAAGGCCGGGTCGTTGTTGGCAGGCACAAGCTTCGTCAGAGGCTATTGCGCCAAAGTACATACATACACGTAATGGCATGACATAATTGAGAAATCGAGAGAAACAGCGAGTCATGAGGTATGTGACGAATCCATTAATTCACAATTTTACTATCCCTTTACCTAGGGACGTGACAAGTTTTCCATAACGTAATTGTATCGTATTTTGTTTCGCAAAGAATGAAATAAGGATATGTGCTAGATGATAGCACGTGGTCTGCGCTCTCTAAGACGTCATAAGAGTATTAGTAATAAATAGGGCTGTGTTTTATATGCAATAAATAAATTTAACGCAAGATGTAAATATATTTGGTAATATATGTCACCAAAAGAAGGAAAATATGCGAAAAAGTGAAATGTAATGTGTACGTGTACAAATAAATAAAATGTGAAATGTGTAAAATATGTTTACAGCAAAAAAGATACAGAAATCATATAAATTGTTACACGTGACAAACATAACACCATATTTGCGCCGTGTGTGGGCAAACATGGAGTTATGTTTGCCCACACACGGCGCACACATGGAGGCATATGCATAGGCGCTCGGCGGATGCACATTTCATTTCGACTGATACTGCCGATGACAGAATTACGCGAGATTCTCGAGTGACTACGTACAGGTCAGGCGAGCGGCAACGCTGATCCGTGACTATGGCAACGTAAACAAATCCTTTTTATTTTTTTAATGTTTATTGATCCTTGTTCGACAATATTTTGTCTTTCAAGGGTATGAAAAATTACAATAACATCATACAGAATATGAGGAGAAACTAAATAGCAACCTCTTAACAAATTACTTTTACAAATTAATTTTTGAGAGTGATAATAATCTTAAAAAGAAACTATGTTTATAAATAATACATGATTCATGAAATTTTTTTACATTACATGATAGAAACTGTGGGAAGAGATAACTAAGGAGGATGTAAAAGATCTTTAGGATAACGTGATTTAATTCGCGGGTATGGATTAACTGTTTTTCCTAATTGAAAAGATGTATAAGCAGGAGAAGAAGAAAGAGAAGCATAAAATTTATCTGAGAGAGAAAGGATCCAGGATTTTAGAGGAGGAATATTGAGTTCACGTAAAATTTGATCGTTTCTTATGAACCAGGGTGCTTTCAATGATTTTCTTAAATACTTATTTTGTATAATCTCTAATTTTTTAATGTGAGTTTTTGCTGCACCACCCCAAATGGGGCATGCATAAGTTAACGAAGGGCGAATTATATATTTAAATATAGTTAATGCAGAATCTACAGAGAGGTGCGAATTTTTATTCAGAAGTGGATATAATTTTAGAAGCTTAAGATTAGTTTTATTTATTATGGATAAAATATGTGTTTTCCATGTTAATTTAGTATCCCGGAAAGAGAGAATTTTTAATCGATATATATTTAAAATAATAATCCGAGGTATGTAATTGAAATGTTAGAAGGAGTCCAAGGAATTTAAAAAATCTTTGGAAGCCCATTGCTTCACAGGAGTACACATGATGTACCATAGCACGTGGTGAGAGAACTAACTGTCCACGTGTAGAGAACTAACTGAGCCACTTAGCCACTGACGGAACTGTAACTTTTCGCGGATAAGGGGTGAATGTGCAACACAAATATCCAAATATGTCCCAAATATGCAAATAATGCAATTATGGTAATTTATGCGAAATTAAAATAGCTTAAATTGATTGTAAATGTCTTAAAATGTGTACAATTTGTTGAAATGGGATGTTATAGTGAATAGAAAAAATATGTAAATACATATAAATCACAGCCCTAGTAATAAAGAAGCAAGAGAAGTGATTAAGTCAAATCTGTAGCATATTCCGGGAGACCGGTCGGGAGCTTAGAGCTTGTCCTGGCTGGGGCGGTGCCCCGCTGGTGGGAGAGTCCTGGTTAGGGGAAATCCTGTCCAGCCGGCGGTAGGTCGGCGCCGGATCTCGCCATCCAGCGGGGAAAGACCACCGCCATCTCCTGAGAAAAACATGACCTACACTAACGGGACTAATGACCAAAGGTGTTGACGCGCCCGGAAACACGAAAAATCCAAACCAAACCAATCAAATCTGTAGCACAAATCCTTCTAATTGCGTGTCTATTGCCGCTCTGATCTCTTTAAGCAACTATTCCCGCACCGCGCGACGTTAATATTCCGAGGCTGTTAGTTGCGCGAAGCAGCTATGGTAAGAGGTAGCGTTGCCAGTGTTCCTCTCAAGCCCCCCACTCCACTCCCTCCGCTTCTGTTCCCCCCTCCCAACGCCCCCGCGAAGTAATATCGTTTGAGAAGGCGCGCGCGCGCGCCAGATCTCTAAAGAGAGTGGATGTAGCGTGCTTGTGTTGGTTCTTTAGCAAGAGTTTCCCCGTTCGTCTCTAGAGGTTCGACTGTTTCTAAAGCTCTCGCCGTCAACTCCTCCTTCCACCACCAGGCGGCTTCGCGCTGGTTTTCGAACCTTAGTCCCCACCCTCCACGCTCCCCCGCCCCGTTTCCTCGCCATCACCACCACTGCATCTTTACCATTACTACCACCACTACCACTGATACCGTCATAGCAATCACCACGTCCTCGTGACCATTGCTGTCACCCTTCATCATCACCACTCCACCTGCCTGTTCTTTCCTGGATCTTCCACCCCCACCATCACTTGTTACTCCATCGTTGATTGATTGCTTCCGGGCGCGTCAACTGCTTTGGTCATTAGTCCCGTAAGTGTAGTGCATGTCTTTTTCTCGGGAGATGGCTGTGATCTTCCCCCGCTAGATGGCGATATCCGGCGCCGACCTACCGTCAGCTAGTGCGGTTTCCCCTTAACCAGACTCTCCCACCAGCGGGGGGCCGCCCCAGCCGGTACAAGCTTTAAGCTCCCGACCGGTCTCCCGGAATATGTGGTACTGGAGTGCATGTAAGTGTGTGTGTGTGTAAGAGGAGAGGATAGGACAAGGAAGAGGAAGGAAATATCGCACGCAATCCGTAGCTCGTTTGGTAGGGTACTGCCCCGGCATTCGCCTGGTGCTGATCGGAGAAACCACGGTAAACTACCGATCAGAGCAGCCGGCCGCTAGAATTCTCCTCCAGACAGCGACTGAATTCGACCTAGCTGGAAAGCTAGTGTCGAAAATCCTGCCGCCGTGGGGAGTGTAACCTAGGACCTCCCGGTCAGAGGCGCTGCTGTGACATCAGTCGATGCACTGAGCTACCGCTCCCGGTGTTCCTCCATGGCACCCCACGCAATCACCGGAGTCCCGCCATCACCACAGTTGCAGCCACTCCTCCGCCTTGTCCTTTCTCTCCTGGCTCTTCATCACTTGTAAGTCTGTGGCGCCACCACTGCTTCACCTCCATCACCACGGCCGCTCTCAACGCCTCCGTCACCACCGCCGCTGCCTCCGTAGCCGTCGCCGCTGTGTTGCCGTCCCAGTCGTTCAGACCTTTTGTGGCTCTGCGTCTGGCTTCCTGGCGCATTCGTACACGAGCCGTGAGAGGTATTGTGGGCATTGTACACGTATTGAGCCGGCGGGTGGTCTAATTGCAATACGCTCTGTGTGTTTCCCATCCTCTGCCAGGCAGCGTGTGAATGGCTAAAGTGCTTTCTGTGGTTTTGCTGCGGCGGTTCGATGTTGTATTCGGAGTCAGTGTAACGCTATTGAAGATGTACGCCAATTCTGTGAATCTGAAGTGATAATTCAGAACGCGTTGTCTATATCAAAGCTTTAATTAAACTCTGTTTGTGGCGAAACGTCAAAGAGAAGAAATATCAGCTTGGCTAACCATGCTTTCAATACAGGTATCAACACATGCGCAGTTTCCGAATCTGCTTCGTCTGAAAACGCTTCATTTTACCAGCATGCTCGCGCCTGTTCCGTACGGTTGTCTTTGTGTTGAACGCCCCATTTCGACATTCATAGTGGAATAGTATTTGCAGAGTTATACGCACCGATTGGAAGTAACGATCTGTAGCATATGAAAATGTCTAAAGTAATATGGTTTTTCCATACCATACATTCATATCATTTTATGCATTTTCTGCGCATCAAAATAATTTCATTACTCTCATCTTAATATGCATGCATAGATGGTTTTCATCGTAAATGTGTATTTCCCGCTCAATGTTTATTGAATTGTACGATAGGGAAATTATATATTTTATAAGTACTCGCATTTATCTAGGTGTGTTCGGCTGAAATGTTTGCTCGTTATTTTCAAAACGATATTTTGATTTTCTCACAAAATTACTTCTTACTTCGTATATGTTTGTATCTGGCGATTTACTGGATGTAAATGCAGTTTCATATTCGTAATTGACGCTCGAAGAGTTAAAAGTTTATCTACAGGTGTGTATGTACATCTCTTGCTCAGAATTACATCCCAAATTAACTATTTAATGACTTTTAATACTTTTTCAATTTACTATGGTATATTGGTTATCTCGGATTCAAAATCTTGAATAGCAATTTCTGGATATCAACTGTGAACTGAACAACTAGCTGAATCAATATCGGCTGGAGTCTGGATGAGATTTTTGGAAGTCAGTTCCCCTGATAGACCGTTTATGACGCTTCCTGCAATCCATTCCAAGTGCGTGCCAGAACAGTAGATTTGCTATTATCCGAGGTCATTAGGACCAAACCCTACCTCGGATAAACTAGGAAAATCTGGAGGCTATTTCGTAAATGATAGTGTGCACATTTTCTGTAAAGAACTGCACGTGCATCATAAAAGTACAAAATTGCAGAACGAATGAACGCTTGAACGCTTTTACCGCAGTTACTGATTGAAATGAAACTGAAAGTGACAATGGCAAACGACACTGTTTAACGACCGACTCCTGTGAGTTCGGAGTTCCAAAAAGTACCTTTTTTGAATCGACAACTACATCGCTCATCGCACACTTGGATTCGCCAACTCTGCAAACAAGTAATTTACACATTTCTGATCCGTCCGTCGTTTTTTCATTGTTACACTGTTTTTGCTTTCTCGCCCTTATGAAGGTATTTTGTAAGAAGAGAAAGTTATGTACTCGTGAGCCGGAAAAAGGCCAATTTTCGGTAGAAAAACACTTATAGCTAGACCCTAGTAACGAAAAAGTGAATAAATCCTGTTGCTAAAAGTAGAAAAAATCTTCAAACTCGTGATGTAGCTAGAATTCATGATTTATGAGTCCTTGATACCGAAAAATCGTTGACAGCAAAATGTCTGTCTGCCTGTCTGCCCGTCCGTCCGTGTCTGCGTGTCCATATATGGTCACCGCTATCGCCTAAGCCGTTCAGTCGATTTGTTCAAAATTGATATTCCCTCTATCGATGTGAATGATTCGAGGCTTTGGGAGTTTGAAATGGATATTTTAATGTTTAATGGTACTTTACATATATATCCTCAAAAGTGATAAAGAAATATATGCATTAAAAAAGTTAAAACTTTTTTCTCTAAAAACGCTTCAATTCTTTTCTTTAATTTTTTCCATGGATAGAAATGATGCTTAAAAGAATAGCGTGGGTCTCATTTTCGTTGAACTTTCTGAATTTTCGAAAACTGCATATATATAAATAACGATACAGTAGTATGTGCTGTTGTAGAACCAGTAGTTTATCTTAAGGCTGCCTCGGTTGACCCGGAAATCCGATATTTGCGGAACACAATTTCTTTCAACAATACCCGTGACCTCGCTCCTAGTACTGAGTTATGAACTGACAGCCTTTATCATACTATGGCGTCATGCGGTTGCCATAATACACAGACGATAGGGAGTTAAATAATTGCTGATTTATTTACTAAGTTCCTCCACCGAACAAACTTATTTACACATTTAATTTAACTTAAAAAGATTCCACTACTCGGAGTATTCTGTTGCTGTGACTACCACACCACTACGCTCGAATATCACTTACATTCGATGGCGTGAAGCGCCGTATCCTACTTACGGACTAGTCCTTGAGTCCTCCTGTCCTTACGACAAACACATTACCGCCCCTATCTGCCATGCTCGCGGCCCGCACCCAACCAGGCATTCGCCGACTGGCTCCCGACCAGAGGACTCGAAGCGAAAGAGATCGGAGCGTCGTCGCGCCCGGCGCAGGTAGCCCGCACCCCTTCGACGCCGCTTCCTGGCTTTTCCCCCAACGTCACATCCGCTCTCTCTATAACAAAGGCTAGCACGTGGACGCCTAACGTTATGCCTACGTCACGCGGCCGCTGGTTGAAATGCGTGTGTATCCACGACGCTGCAATACAGTCCATCATCCATGTTCACTTCTATTTTGCATTATCCATATTTTTTTATAACGCTTTGAGGTTTACGAAGCTTCGAGCAGTGTCGAAGCTTATAGAAGAGAAGGTATGCAGGATTCTGGTGATAATACACGCACGTGCTGCGGGTTGCCGAGAGAAAATTGGAAGTGGCTTCGAATGGCAAGCAGTCAGCAAGCCAACCTACGCACGCGACAGAATTAATCAGGACCACGGGGTGTAGTTCCGGGAAGATGTTGCCTATCCTCCGTCTTCTTTACTTCTCTTTTCGCCCCCCCCCCTTTTCCTCTCCTCTTTTCTCTTCTTAATTTCTCTTTTCTTTTCTTTTTTCTCTCTCTTATTTTCGCTTCTTATTTTCCTTTTTTGAGACTGATTTAGGCTTAACTTTACCAGGGGCATCTACAACATTATGGACTTGTTCCAGAGTGTATATAACGTGCTATTTACAAATATAAACTTCATGTAATTCTTAATGTTGACGATCCGGCTTATCATCAATCAACAACCAAAATATTTAAATGAATTTCTTTTTAAAAATTAAACAATGGCAAAAGGCATACTTCTGAATACGCTTTCATGAAAACGATTATGCGCTGTTTTCATAAAAAAAATTGTCGACCGAAGATACCTATAAGTTTGAAAATCACTGGTCATCAATTAATTTAGGCAAATTTTAAGGACACATTGTGAACGCATTATTAGGAAACTGTAATGATCTCTGCATTACTTTGTATAAGACATTCACAGTCAATACTTAACGATATAGAAAATATTAAAATATCTCGACGAGATCTATGTTTACTGAAATATGTTTGCTATGACGTGACAGATGTCTTCGTGAAAGAAACTTCACATCACCATTGCTTTAGTGAGGTTACATTCATATTTAACCAAAATATACTTTCAAGCTATTTTTCCCCTAAGTTTTGCTGCTATAATTTTCGGAGGTTTGAAAGAAGTCTTGAGCAGGGCTTCTTTTTCTTTCATTTACGAAGCAAGTTTGTGTAGCAGTTCCATGTCGAATTAGCTGGGCAAATTAATTCAAGAACATTTTTCACCAATCTCCCGCCCTGGAAGGTACGCTCTGTGTGCCTAAACGCATCAGTCGCAGTGTGACCGCACCTGCGCTCTAGTGAGTAAAATATTCGGACGCGAACGGTCGTGTTCGCCCGAACGCCAGGTCGACCAAACAGCCTCCACACCAGCCGTCTCCCTAGGTTTCATCTGCAGCGATTAGTGCTACATCATCTCATCCGCTCGCAGCGGTTTCCTCCAGATCATTTCAGGGCCTCGCTACTGTGTAACGCACTTCCCAAACCGATACCTCAATCTCCACAGCGCCCACCGCTTCCCCCTCCCCCTGGCCACGGGGCCCTGTCTGTGCCGCTGCGTCGACCGCTCGCCCCAGGTTCATTAGCGGGGGTCGCAGTTCAAAGCACTGCCGCCACCGCGGGCGCAGCCGGGGATAATCTTCGCCCCGTCGCGATACCTCGCCGCAGGCCGAGCTGAGCGCCCAATGCGGCCGGGGAGAGGGGGTCCTTCTGAATGCGGTAAGCTGCCTCAGAGCGCCTCTCTGGAATGTTGGATGGTGGAAATACCGGAACATTTTTTTTCTACTCTCATGGTATAATGCTGTCATTTGATAGCTGCAACCAGTTGCATAATGATACTCATTACGATACAGATTTCATGATGATAGCGATTCTTGACCAATCACAGAGACGTTTACAACCACGTTTTGACAATCATTGATAATCGTTCTAATAAATTTTTCGTTGGATTGTGTACATTAAATTTGCATTTGTTAATTTCTTTTATTATTAGTGGTTATCTTTGGTGGAACATTTAAAATAAATTGGATCGTAATTTCACTTTATCTTATTTCACTAGCGAAGTTCTCCCTCGCAGTTGGACTGGTAACCACAGCCACCTGCGACAATATGTAAGGGCAGGGTTAGGGAGCTGTCCGCTTGGTGGCCTTGGCTGAATCCCGAATGTCAAATGCCAAGAAACGATTCAATGTAAAAGTTTAACATACGAAAGTCGTCGAAAACGTACCGCATGAACTCAATGTAATGGGTATTAATACACTCGTGGATTTTACGATACTTGCTCGTACCTCTCTCATATCGTAATATCACACTCATGTATTAATACCATCATTGCATCATCGTTTCATAATGTACTATTATCGTCTTTGTTCTTGCGATGGTAGTTTTAATGTCTTGTCTTTCCAGATACATCCACAGTCAAATTCCGATCTGGATGTGCATTTTTATTTATTAGTTTCTATATTTAAGTAACTAATTTTGTCATCTTGTATTGCACATTTTCACGGCGTTTGATTTCTTTGTCTCATCACTACTCTGCATTAACTACATCAACTCGTATATTAGCGTTCATTACACATTGGATCTGAAAAGGATTTCTAGTTATGTTCATACTCGTTCGGTACCGTTAAGAATTTAATTAATGTTTTAACACATGTGTATTCGAGACTTCCTCGACAATTGACAATTGGCCAAATATTATTACGTTTTACACAAGTTCCAATTTTTAAAATTTTTTTTTTTGAGGTAGGTTTTAGAACCTTCTTGGTGATCCAACAGGACGAAAGTATTATTCGCGATCTACGGCTGTTTCTTAACATTACTGCCCAAACGCCTCCTGAAAATTGATCGCAAGCAACTGGATACCACTAAAATATCAAATTAAAGAAGTTGATAGAATTTTCCACCCTTTGAAACTCTATAAACAATCGTATGGTCTTGAACTATTCAAAATACTTCTTCGAAAAAACAGCAGATAAATGTGCAATTTCATGTATTTTTCAATTATTAGAAAATACCATAGATGTGGCCTTGAACACGTAATAATTCATCATTACCGATTTTTTCTCAAATGTTGTTTAGTAGTACTTGTTTTTTAAATGCCAATAGTAAAAAAAATCAATTATCCTATTTATAATGATTACTGGTTCCGATGACCCGGCCTAGTATTGATTGCGCAAACTGCGAGTTGCTGGAATGTTATAGGTATCGCGCCGGCTATTGATTATCGGCTCCAATACCTCGCTTGGATGGCGGGCCTCCACTGGGGCAGCGGTGACACGCGATCATGTCGAGTTCCACGCGAAACCTCCCGCAGGATGGAATGCCAGCAGCGCTACACAGCGGCGCAACACAGCACCCACATAACTCGCTCAACATTTATACATCGAAGTGCTTTTGAAATAGTTTTTTCGACACACCAAAATTTCCGGTTATCCAGATTCGTAGTTTTAACACACTCGGGACCGTTTTTAGTTTCATAATAATGCCTGTAATCATGATGTCAATGACGATAATGTTTGTATACACATGTACACATCCTTGTGCGAGGGAGCAGCTTATGCCAAATGCCGAATTATGTTTAGGGCAAATGTTCTTGGTGGAGTTTGCCTTTGCAGTCTCCTTTAGATATTCTCATACGTCTGCCGCGTACAGTCATATTTGAATTTTACAAGCTTATAAAGCTATTGAAATGATTGAAGGCGTTGTCATTGTCAACAATAGTATTTATTTCAATAATAGCAGCTTTCGATGGCTTAGCCATCATCAGTCCACTGTCATCTACATCAGTTTACTGATGATGATGGCTAAGCCATCGAAAGCTGCTATTATTGAAATAAATACTATTGTTGACAATGACATCACCTTCAATCATTTCAATTATGTAAATGTCAACTACAACTCACCACTGAATCAATTATAAAGCTATTACCGAGCAAAGTGGCTCAGCACGCCGAGTCGGCCTAGCACGCCGACTTCGCGTTCGGGATGCCGGATTCAATCCCCGTGCCGGCCATTCTCACTTCATACCGCCCATCCTGACTGAACCGAACCATTCTGACCGAAATATTCGTGGTTTCCATCGGTCATTCAGCCGAATGCTTGGATAGTTCTATTGAAAGGTCAAGACGAAACAGGTGTCGCTAGCCTAATACGTTAACCACGTAAAGTCACGAAGGTTAAAGGAAATTCGAAACATCGTAGACTTCTGGTTGGATGACTGACTAGGAACTCCGGGATCTAACAGCGCCGAGGTCGATTGCGTTTTATGGGACATGCAATGGCTAAATACAAATACAGAAATATAACTATTGTGCTGGAGTTTCAGGCCGTATGTTTCTTCAAAAATCCTTGGTAGTAAATTTATTTACATAAATGCCCTTTACCTTTGAGGTAAGATTTAAACTCTCTCGACACACGAGTTTTATAAAACAAACAATAATACTCTTTTCGTCTACTGAGTCCCAGCAGAAAGCAACACCACTGTTGTAGATCATAGAGGAAGTGTCCCGTAGAGGGACGACTGACGTGGTTAACTGTACAGTGCCTGGCGAAAGGCGAAGCTACACGCGAGTGCGCATGCGTGAATCAAGCGCCAAGAAACTTGTACCGAACTGTGCATTTCTTTCGCGGGAAAAAGCAATCGTAAAAGGTTTTTCCCTTTTCCGTCTCCCCACGCCAAGCGCCGTGTAGCCACATGTAGTAGTGATGTTGAGAAGTGAATGATGATGAAAGATGAGCAATAATGGATGGAGTAATATTCAAATCCTTGATCTCTTGATTGAGGATACGGACACCAACCGCAGCGCATCCACGTGGAAACGATCCATGTGGGAATGGATGGTCAAAGAGGTCCAGAAGAAAAGCTGCAGCGGAGATCTTTGTAAGCCGAATCATGTATGTCCGTCCTGTAGATATAAAAGACCCATTCCCTTTTCTTTTTTATTGCACATTACAGTTATATTACACAAATTCCTGTTCGGTGAGCATTATGCGTAACGCAGTGCCATAGAGTCGCACGTGGCAGTCAAATATCGGTGCCTATCCCAGATGACGGACTTCTACGACACAGGGATGCAAATGTTGATCCCACGTCATCGCAAATGTCTCGATTCGAGTGGTGATTATGAGAAAAAATAGAGCATTATGTGTTGTACGTTCTGTAATAAATTTTTACCGTGATATTGTGTTTACCATAATTTTTGTTGACGACCTAGAAAGACATACTTTCTGATTGCGCCTGTAAATTGCTTGTAAAGCATTTATAGTTCAGGTCACTAATAACCCTGCAAGATTGTTGCGACAATATAATTAAAACCATTCTTTCTTTCATTCTTTCTCTCTCTTTTTATCCTTCTCTTTCTGTATTTTTCTCTCGCCTCTCTCTCTCCTTCTCTCCTTCCCTCTCTCTTTCCCTCCCTCTCCCCTCTCCCTCCCTCTCCTCCCCTTCCCTCTCTCTTTCCCTCCCTCTCCCCTCTCTCTCCCTCTCCTACCCTCACCCCTCTCTCTTTCCCTCCCTCTCCCCTCTCCCTCCCTCTCCCCTCTCCATCACTCTCTCCCTCTCCCTTCCTCTCTCCCTTTCTCTCTCCCTTTCTCCCTTTTTCTCTCTCTCTTTCTCCTTCTCTGTCCCTATCTCTCTCCCCCTCTCCTTCTCTGTTCCTATCTCTCTCCCTTTCCCTCTTCTCTCCCTTCTCTCTCCCTCTCTTTCTCTTCTCTCTCCCTCTCTCTTTCTCCTTCTCTGTCCCTATCTCTCTCCCTCTCTCTTTCTCCTTCTCTGTCCCTATTCTCTCCCTCTCTCTCTTCCTCTCTCTCTCCCTTTCTTTCTCCCTTTCTCTCTGACCCCTTCCCTTCTCATTTCGCTGATGAAAACCCTTCGGCCACAAGGGCTCACAGGGCGAGTTCGATAACGGCGCAAGGGCTGTTTCCCACTCGGGCAATGAGTGCGCGCCATTATAAAAGCGGAAGGGCCCTTCTGCGGCGTGCGCCGGGGCGCGAGGAGGTGCCGGGCGGTGGGGGAACGCGGAAAAAACAGCGCTCGCTTATGTGCCCGGACTGGAGTGCGGCGTAATTCCTACAAGCTCTGTTTAATCTACCACAAGACTCAGCTAGTTACAGCTGTGGTTTATTGTTCGGACAGAACCAAATCTACAGAACCCGTCCATTGATATCGAGCTGTTCCGTCGTGTGGGTGTTTCTTACAAAGAAGTATGTTTCAAACCCGTGTTTCAGAATTCAAACTCTATTTAAGTCATTATTAAAATATTTTTCGTAACAAGAATTATGTATGTGCAATTACATTAAACAGTCGTTTCAAGTTTGGAGAAAAAAATAGTGTCCGTATTAGAAAATATTATTTAAAAGAAAGATAAACATAGAACAAAATAGGAACAACATCTTGTTTTCACGTCCTTCCTCCACACTTGTGGAGCAATCTTAGGAAAGAATCAGTTTAGGTTATTCTTCTATTCTAGTTTAACTCAGTGTTTCTTCAATGTGGTTTCATGATATTTGTGGCTACGATCTTCAACTTCATGCCACATTTGTGGAAGATGTGCGCGACAGTCTATATGACTGTCAGAGATAGATGAAGGAAACAATTCAATATATATCCAATATACTTGAAATTGTAAGGTATTTGGAACGTTTTGCATCTACAAATAATTCGTAAGTTGTTGAGAGAATGTAGTTTTCGGGGTGATATTTTAAGGTCAGAGTGGAGAGAGCTGTTTCTTAACAAACAACAGTGTTTTTCTGGTTATTTTAGGTTTGTAGTTTGGAATATTTGGAGTTAGCGTATATGAATAGGAGCGGCATTGTACGAGTCATTGCATGCATCTAATAAGAGGTCGTATGTGGTAGGAAGAGAAGAATGGCATTTATTATGAGGTGGAGTTGGGTGTTTTGATTTTCTTGTTTGAGTTTTGTGGTCTTTCCACGTTAGATGAAAGTCAAAATGTAGATGAACAGCGCATTTCTTAGTAATAAGGCGTTTGCCCCTAAGCTAACGCTACCTTGAAAATATCCGCAGCGGTTATTGCATTATTGTTGCCTTCGTTTCATTTAGAAAATTAAAATCTTCTCTTTTGATATGTTTCTATTTAAAATTGGATGTGGAAGGTCAGATAATACAAAAAAGTCTTACGTTATAATACTGTGATGCATGTTCTGTCTAGCCCTTTCTAAAACTAGGAAAGACTTTACAATGTGATTAATTCGTTTGTAAATTCGTTCGTTTAACATTGAAAAAGATCATAATATTTCAAAAGCAAATCTTTGCCGTTGATGTGGTTATTCTTTAAATCTCGAAAATGTGGGGAACTACAGTTCCTCTTTTAATAGAAGTGTTTATTTTTAAAATACATATCAAATCTTCACGAATTGGAGCACTTTGTTAATAGAAACATTACTGAATAAATTTTTGATTCGTTGACGCAAGATAATAATGTGAAACGCGAAAATAGCATTTGTGTATTTTGACGAAGTATGCGAGGAAGGAATTTTGTGTAATCTGTAACTAGAGATGCACATTTCCATTAAAACTGGCAGATGAACTTAAGTTAAATGTATAAGACGCTAAGGCGGTTATATAAGTGGGTTAAAACTTCGTACAATACGTAGTCGTTGTGACTTGTGCTTAAATGTAATTAAACTGCTTTAAGTCTTGCTGCTACGTAACGTCTTCCACATTTTCATGCACCGCAAACCCCTTGACGCTTCTGAAGTTCTCTCGTACTTCATTACGTTTCATCTAGTTCACGCTTCTTTATTCTGTGCTTGTCACCGCTCAGGTTTCCACAAGAAGATTTATAACTTTGGCCTGCTCTGAATGTTTTATATAACTTATTTGATAATTATGTTTTGTACAAGATTTGTTTCTATTCGCAACGGTTTGAAAAGTCGCGGAAACTTCAGTATTTGAATGACATATTATCGTAAGAAATATCACAACATCTAAGGAGCTCACGACTAACGGTGTTTAGTTTGTTTATTTTTGGAATAAAAGCACAGCAAACAAGAATTATGAAATATTGAAATAATTGGTAATTGTAATTTTTACGGTGATTCTTTTACTAAATAGTTCTGTGGACTTATGTAATCGTTGAAAGAAAAAACATATATCTAATTGTTATTACACCAATAAAAATAATGTATAATTTTTCGCCCATAAACCTCTGGAATTCGTTGAAGTTTGTTTAAATATGTACTACTCCATTGGTCAACCATAACATGAGCTGAATCGTCAATAATATGATTAATATGTTGTGTGTGTCCATTTAAATGTATTTTTGTATGATGTCTTCAAATTTGAAAATATTTATTTTAAATATTAGTATCAAATTTGCCCAAACTTTTAGTATGTACACGTTTTATTCTGTTCTCGTTTTACCCTGTTTTATTGAACAGTATTTTGTAAAAAAAAAAAATAGTTTGACAGTGTTCGTGTGTGGGGATGAATGGAAGGCAACATATTGCTTCTAGTTTATGCTACTATTGTGTCCCAACAAACGTGACTGCCTTATTTCGACTTATTTGCCAGACTTCTTTTTCACTTTTACGGAAAGAAACTGACAGGGTCTTTATGAGTGCTGTACACGTACGCTCGGAACTAGCACTGCCTCTCTGTGCCCGACATATGCGAAAATGTATCCTGCATATTTTACGCCAACAAGAACGAATCAGAGGGATAGAATCCTGCAATTCCGCGTATGTTTTATTCATGCTGCGACGAAAACTCGCGCCCAATTTCCTCCCACCGCAGGCGCTGTGGATTCCCAGAGGGCCTTGGCTTGGGAGAGCGTGGGAGGGGCAAGGGATTCCCCAAAGGGCGCTTTGGGCAGCCACAACCCGCGGGGCCCCCACATGGCGCATGCACGGGCACATGTGCGCATGTTGGCGACAGCGCGACCGGCAGCAGAAGCTCAGTGCATCAACTGATGTCACTGCAGCGCTTCTGACCAGGAGGTCCTAGGTTTCCACTCCCCACGGCGGCAGGATTTTCGGCACTAGCTTTTCAGCTAGGTCGAATTCAGTCGCTGTCTGGAGGTGAATTCTAGAGGCTGGCTGCTCTGATTGGTAGTTTTCCGTGGTTTCTCCGATCAACACCAGGCGAATGCCTACCAAACAGGCCACGGACCGCGCGCGATCTGTCCTTCCCCTTCCTTGTCCTATCCTCTCCCCTTACACACACACACTTACACTAACATGCACTACACTACCACATATTCCGGGAGACCGGTCGAGAGCTTAGAGCAGTGTTAAAGACAAGATAGGGCAAAAATCTCATGATATCTCAGTCTTTCTGCTATTTAAGAAACATTAGATAACAATTTTACGTTCGCATCAATTTTAATCGATGCATTTCCTACTTAACTTAAGAGTTGCAACACATAGGATGTATTTTTATTACTAAATATGTTTCAAATTGCTGTCAGGTTTGTAAATACATAGCAACTACCATTCCAAGAAGATTGAATATAAAGTATATTTACTTGAATCTGATGTTAAAATAAAATTGGAACTCATCTTCTCGCTTTTGATAGATTAAACGAGTAAAAGCAATAGCAGTATAAACGTTTATCTGTCCAAGACTCCTGAAATGTTAAAGTGATGGGAATCGGGGAAGGGCTGCATGTAAGGTTGAGCCACGTGACAGCGAAGGGCCCTGACCAATGGGAATGCCCTGCAAAGGCAACGCGTCAGATTTGGCGAAGGCTTCATGGCGAGGGAGAATCTCAAATGCAAGGGGCCGAACGTTGCGATCTAATCACAAACACGGGGACAGAATCTTATATGGCATCTAATTCAGATACAAAGTGCTCTTTGAAGGGTTTTGAAGACGCTGATTATAAATCTGATATTAAAAGTACGAAAAATTACATGACTGATAGAGCAGGATGACCAAATTTGTTATTTGTTCTTTCAGAATGTAATGGGAAGTTAGCGCGTCTAAGTTCACGGCGAACATTACCTCGAAAACCAAAATAGTTAATTTTTTACAGATATCTGGGAGCTGTTTGCTTTCACTAATGCAGCGTATTGTGTTAAGTAATGTAGAACGTTCTTAAAATATTAGCCGTAAAAGTTCAATCCGCAGCTACTGTTAGTTGCAGCCCTTCTTTATTTTATTTGAAGAAATGGACATTAAAACGGATACAACTTTTTTAAATATAAGGTAAATAGATAACTTTTAAGCTAATTGAAGTTAAACCTACGATACAGTTGGAAGTTGGACGAATTTGTGAAGTCTGCATTAGAGTTATGATTTTTAGTTTGTTTACCAGTAGAAATACTTTTATTTAATACGTTTTTGAAACACTTTTGTCGTACGTCGCCAGTGCAATTACAGCGATTGCGTGAGGAGTAATCTGTAGTAATGCGTATTTTTAGAAATACTCAAGCTTCAGTTGCAAGTACATATGTGTCCATCGAACTTCCAAGATAGACGTAACTTTTTCTGCTTATACTGATGAACGAAATTCCTAAAAATAAAAATGTGAAACACAATTCATTGTATTTGTACAGGAATATACATCTATTTTTGAGGTTATACCCCCCTGTTTGTCATTTGGCTCCACCGTGCGTGAGCCGTAGGGTGTTGGTGAGGTGAGGTGAGGTGGGGTGGAGTGGGACGTGCAAACAGTGCTGGCTGCGGAGGGCAGAGCCGGGGAGGGGGAGGCAGAGGGAGAGGGAGGTCCCTGCAATATTCAACAGTGAGCTCCGTGCCGCCCCCGGCCCTCGTGTCGATCATGTCAGCCCCGCGGACAGCGCCCGCCCGCCCGCCCGCCCGGCGCCGCCACACACACACACACACACACACACACACACACGCGCGCACGCGCCTCCGCTGCGGAGACCTACTCGGCGGGAGGCGGAGAAGGAAATAAAAGAAGATGAGTGGAAACAGGGTGAGAGACGGAGAAAGAGGAAGGGCAAGTAAGAGACAGGAAGTTAGATTACATAAATAGACAAATAGATAGATAGATAAATTTATTTAAGTTCTCTTTGAGTTAATGCTCGGCGACAAACATGATTTCAATTTGAATTAAAACAATTACAAACATTTGCAATTGGAATTACAATTAGTGTTAAGGGGTTGATAATCTAATTCTAATTAATTTCTATTTATCTGTAAATTAACATTTTCTCCTTACTTTCCTTTGACTTACAGCTTATCTAACACTTCACTCCACTTCATTCCACTGCACTTCTCTTCACTTCAGTGAAGAGACTTCATAGTTCATGTGAAGAAGAGTGAGAAACGTGGTAATGTGAATCGATGAGGAGAAAAAGCGGAAGATTGTGTGTGAGAGGGTGGAAATGGAGAAAACGAGCCAGAAATTGGAATCAAGAAGTAGAGAATGAGAAAAAATGGAGACAAGGAAACGGTGAATGAAAAACAGGAAGAGAATGATCAGACCGCCTTCATTCCTTCGCTAATAATCGAAATAAAAAGTAAAAAGTATGCTAATTAATCTAGTTTTGCACCTAAAATACGTATTCTCAAGGCAGAATTGGTCAAAAATGTCATAAAACTTTCAGAAGGATAGCCGTTTAAATGAATGTTTCATACAATGACGTACTGTTCAAAATTTTTGGCTTCGTTCTGTCTCTCGGGGGTACCTCTAACAGCACTCTGTTTGTACCACAGTTTGAACAAGAGAATCCACAAGAGAAACGGAGAGTGCGAATGAAAAAGAAGGCGTTCAAACTATATGAACGACATGTGCAAAATAATCGACAGGTGTTTTAGGACGTGCAGTGTTTTACAAGAAATGGATGCGGCAAGTAGGTTTGTCGATATCTGATCCTGCATCTAAATCGGGAAGTGTTGGCCGGTGCGTCAATCGCGGCCCGAAGGACGCCCCCTCCGTTGCGGCACGCCCTCGTCGCCTCCGTTGCCCCTCGGGTCAATCGCGGCGTCGAGTCAATCGGATCAATCACTGCCCGAAGGACGCCCCCTCCTTCGTTGTGACACGCCCTCGCCGCCTCTGCTGCCCCTCGCATCGAAGCCAAGATTGCAAAGCAGGTGACTTTTGGTGTTTATTGATTTCGTTCGCGTTGCAAACCCTCCTCTCTGGAGGGACTGGGAGAATAATTTCATCATGCATCCCTTTTTCTCTCGGTTGATATTGTTTATACTCTATATATAGAAATGAATGATTTCTATCATGAATTTCTCACTCTCTCTCTAACTCTCTCTTTCTATATCTAACTCTCTTACTCTCACTCTCTTATTCTCTCTAAGAATCTGTCTCTCATTTTCATGACAAGAAAATAACCTCGTTCTACAGTGAAGTGAATAACTATGGTTCACGAATAACTCCGCTTCCTTGACCCGGCAACATGTGTTACCACAGCGTTATTTGTTTCAACACCGCTCAATACCTTCTCTTCCCGCTTGAGAATGGAGTTGAGATTTAGCGACCTTCTAATAAGTTTTCCAACTGTTCTGTAGAACTGCTTCTCAATCCTCCTGATTCAATTTCCAGACCTGCTCGTTTAGTTCAACTTTTGTTTTGATTCTTGTTTCATAGAGATGCATCTAGACCTCAACTTAACATTTCTTCATGTTTCCTTATAGTTTCCTTTTATAATTTTGAATTGATATATTTTTTTAATAAAATCAAAACATTCTTTATCTCATATATGCCTGAATGGTACCATAAATATAGATATTACTAATTTTCAATGCGCACCGAATTTGAAAGCTTACCATGCTGCCTCCAGCCACCTGAGAGATGTCAATAATTTTCTTACATACCAAGGAACTCGGCAAAAATCCCCAAACAAATAAACATTTCAATTTTGACTAGAAAATGCATTTCCATCTTTTCTCCTACTGCAACCGAATTCTCGTTCTCGGTGCATCACTGCCTACGTCACAACTGACATCATGCGACAGCAAGACTCCAGGGAAGAGGACGCATGCCATTTACTTGTTGATGAGCAGTGCGCGTTCTGCTTTTTGGAAAATCATTGTGTGGTTTTGTTCAGTAGCATTTTTGCTTTTGCATAGCCTCTAGTTACCATCTGTTCTTATTCCATGATGCTCTGTACCCAGTTTGGACCAAAATATTCATGTTCGCATTTTGAGATTACGTTCCTGGGCGCGTAATATCGTGATATAAATTCCACTCGTCGCAGGTTATAAGGTAAATAATAAATGGAAAGTTTCAAGAGTTGATGCTTTTGCGGTCGTTTCACAGCAAAAGAAGTATAAAACTTTTGTGATGATATAGTAAAAATGTTTTCACAACTTTACACGCGTAAGTGAAGTCAGAACTATGAATATGATAACATGGCTATGACTATGGTAACTTTTAACTTCGTGAGAATAAACAGAAACACTTCTTTATATTCTCCACAACTCTTCGTTTTTGTTTAAACTTGGGTTGACACTGATATTCACCGGACTTGATAACGTTTGGCTGTGATTTGGAGCGACAATTTGCCTTTCTGATTGAACACGGGCTGCTTCCAACTGTAATTCTGAGCGTAATCCTCAAGCAATTCGCGGAATTTGCTCAATGCAACAACGAAGCTGCGCACCGCTACAGGTGTGCGAGCGAGTTCCGAAGTGTCCACTGAATTTCGAAATTCTCGATGATCCTCTGTATCATCAGTAGGGGGCGGATTTTGATGACCTAAAACATTGCCAGAAATGATCAATAAAATACTCTTAAAATGTTTTTTTTAATCCTATAAGCAAAGAAAAATGACCTTTTTTATCAAAACCAGTTCGGATGAGCAACCGGAGCTTTTGTACAGGTTACTGAAATAATCGGGGGTTCTTCTATTCGTTCAAGTGCACTCAGCGTGAAAACTTTTGGTTTGGACTTTTCTTTACCAGGAAATCTCTGTCTTTAGTTATCCCGAAATCTGTTGAACCGACAATGGCGATGACAGGCGTCACATTCTTAGATTGCAAATAGCTGATAGTGTAACGTCGTGGGTAGGGATCTACACTACAAAGAAACAGACACGAGTGGGTATTTACAATTTATTTACAATAAATTATGTACAGGAACTAAAACCTTGCTCTAAGGCGTTTGTCGGAGCTACCTGCCGCAGCCCCCCTCTCCCAACACGCGCCTGCGAGTAGCCAACTCGGCCGATTCGCAACTGGGCACCTCATGTGCCTCGGGAGACTCTCTGCCCTGAAGTATAAGGCATACTTCACCGTGTCCGAACCTCGAACACCTACTCGTGCCTTCAGCACTTTCGCGCCAGACTTGATCGGACAAGTTTTGCGGTGTTTGCCGCGAGGAAACCAGAAACGTTGCCCCCGAATGGTCCTGCAACGCACCTTAATATAGGCCCGAGTCACATGACCTCCTACGTCATCTGCCCCCCACGCACTCGTCTTGAAGAGAGTGCCACCGACGCCGCCTTTTGTGCCCGGCGTCTGGGATTTCCGTGAGGGGTGGCCTTTGTTCGGGAGCCTATATTTGGCTCCCTCGACCCCATACCTTGCAACTCAAGAGCAGGAAGTCAAGTCTATGTAACGCTACAATAGCATTACAATTTCCGAGCCAAGAAAGCGAATAGGGTACTCAGGAATTCTGTGGAGAATATTTGTTGCATCCCGTAAAAATTCAATATCAATTCAATATCACTAATTCAAAATCTATATAATTAATTCAATATCATTTATAGTTCTCTAATTTACGACGAATTTAAAACTATAATCATCATACCGGCAATAAAGTCACGAAACGTGGAGAGATGTTAAGTCCTAACAATAATAAAATACATTTATATAAACTGTGTTAAATCACCTTAATTACTAAGTTCATATTACGTATTGCACTATTTATAAATAGTATAAATATGCAGGATTAAATAAACATGATAAACTATACTGTTCGACCCTGTCCTTGTTTTTGATTCCGTGCTTTCAATGGAGTAGAATTAATTCTTTACTACGTATCTAAGATGCATCTAGCACGGTTTCGCAATACTTTGAAAGTATGGAAAAGTTTTGGACGCATTAATCACCATTTTATACGAAGTGTTAAATATATTTTTAAAAGAAGTATTATCGATTAATTAAATGGTTAAAACCAATACAAAACCACCTAGCGTATGTTTTACTCTCGGAAAATATTCGTTCATCGCTCCACTCTTTTAGTATAAGCTCCATAGTTCGAAACTGAACTAATTTGGACGTTCATAACTGGTGAAAACTGTTTTCCAATTGTAATTGTCTTTCAGCCATTTAACAAGGACACAATTTAACCCGACTGTTTCAACTCTCTAATCGATAATTCCTAGCAGTCGGGTCAACTACGGAGAGGTCCCAAAATATCAAACAGAGTTCAATTCCAGTATATTATGATCAATCAACGGCATTTATAACTCAAACCAACACAATATTCTTTCGTCCATGACCATAAGATTTCACAAAGAAAATGAAGAACGTATAAGCCAATAGATTGATTGAGTTTAAGGGCGCTTCAACGGCTAAGATCATTTGCACCTACAAGCAATTTGAGAAAACACATCAGTTACTATGAATGACAGTTGTCTGCCAGATGAATTCTTGAATCTTATCATAATACAAAGCAAGTTTTACATGCAGTTTTATTGCGCGGATACACACGGCCGCTGCAGAGCTGCCAACATCGAGTGACCGCAACGCGTTCGCCCGGTCGACTGCAAACATAGTTTAATGGCAGGCGTAATTAATTTAAGTCTCCGCACGCCAAAGAGAATAGCTGCACAAAATTATTGGAGCACGTTTCGATCACCAATCGCCAGTGTCTTCCCTCTAGGCCTATGTTTAAGACGCGTCGCCGTTTTCGCAGTTCGCTGACTACCCTAAAGTCCAGTATACACAGTACAGTGTTCGTGCAGATTCTCCTTCAGAAACTTCAAGATCCGAAACTAGAAGTATAAAAGCTAAAAGCGGCGCCTACACGGTCTGTATGTTTTCTGTATGAATCGCCAAAGTCACCGCTAGGGGAAGGGGGGCTGGGAATTTGTTTCGGAAATCAACTGAATTGCGCTGTCCGAGTAGTTTCAATGGCGGTATTTCTAGCTGTGCTGTACGTGCGTTCTGGCTGTGATCCTTATTAAGTATTAATTTACCATGAATAGCATCAAGAAGAAAAGTAGGAATGCGGGTATAGGGAAAGATAGTTTATCACAACATCACTTCAAACAATTGCACCATGGTTTATCTAACCACAAATTCGATTATTCAACCACGGCCGATTACCGACGCGTCGGGTAAATAATTCGTCAGTAAACAATTCTGCCGCCAAAGGCGCGTGATTCAACCTATAAGCTTTCTGTATGAAAAATTACAAACATGCTTAAATGTTTTCATGCACAAATACTGCAGTCTGGACTATACGTTTTCTGTACCTCCAATCTACGCGAAAAGCGTACCGTGTATACCGGCCTTTAACTCATAGTACAGTGAATGTATCGCTTTCCCCCGAACTTACATGCTCATATAGTAGCAAACTATTCTATGTTCAGAGAAGTCGTAGGCTTCCGCGACCAGAGTCATGTAAATGATCTTGGCTGTCCAGGTGACGCCGCCTCGAAGGCTGTGTTGCCGACGTCTCGACCATCTTATCGTGGTCTTTTGTACTTACATCTTATCACGATAAGATGGTCGAAACGTCGGCAACACAGCCTTCGACGCGGCGTCACCTGGACAGCCAAGATCATTTATATTCTATGTTCATTTTTAGTAAATAGTTTGTCTTCATCTTGTCCTTACAAAAGTTATGCGTTTATCTTCGAGAAATTGTTTGCACACTTGAAGTTTGCTGAAGCCAATGAAAGTACTGCTGTTTGTTAACATCTTGTCATCACTTTCTAGATCTGCACAACCAATGCGTACATCTATGTAGAGTGGGAAGCAAGAGGATAATCATTTACTGAGAAGCAACTAGCATTGTAATATTTGCGGGATCAGAGAAAAGTTCAGCATCTCTTGCAGTTCCTCTTTACTGCCTCTTTTCTCAATAAATATCGGCGTTCATGCTGTGCTCTCTGTTCTCTCTAAACATGAAATCATCTCACAAATCCTGAAACGTTTTTCGCGAAAGTATCTCGTAATCAAGTATATCGAAGAGAATGAATCATACTTTTAATCCTTCGTAGACTTTGTGTTTTCGAGAATAGGCCTTTTTTTGTCGCCGAGTTGTAAGCTCTTCTTTTGTTGTAGTCTAAAGAAAAAATATCGCTCTCTTTAAATTATAGATACTAAAATACTTTTATAAAATCAATTTTTTAGAAGTATACCGTGTCTCCTTTCATTGAACTGCTTTACAAATTCAAATAAAAGGGAAGTGAATATTTTCTTTTGAACCAGATACTCTCTAATTAATCGCTTATTCGGAATGCCACAGGTTCAAAAAAGAATATTATACTTGTGATTTCAGAAAGAAACTCCGGAGTCTACTGAAAAAAGTGAAGCTCACGAACACTTGTACAATATTTGCGACATTTTCTCCATCCCCGCGTTTTCTACGTCAAGCTTCCCTTGGTTTAAATAACGCAGCAAAAAACAAAAGCCAAGTTTAACTGTTATTGTAGTCGGTTGCACTGTAACATTTATTTCATTTATCATGCTGTTGAATGCTTTAATCTTCTTTGCGTTATTACAAGAATTATTTCACATTTACCACCCCACGTAACTTTTTGAGGCAGAGGTTTTCACTCTTACTGACCTCTTGGCCGTCAGCTCGTTGCGCGGCGCTGGGGTCGTCGCCCATTTAACCAGCTGCCGCCCGTGGGACTGACCCAGTACGCTCCGCCGCCTCTCTAAGCGTTGGCCGCCCCCGACCCGCCCCACCCTCGCCGCCAACACTGCCCCCGCCATCCTTGCCTTCCCTTCGGCTCCCCGCCTGTCCTTCCCTGCCGTCTCCGCCCGCCACTCCTACTGTTCCTACCGCAGGGCCTCTGACCGGGATGTCCTAGGTTCGAGTCCTGACGGCGGCAGGATTTTCGACACTAGCTTTTCAGCTAGGTCGAATTCAGACGCTGTCTGGAGGAGAATTCTAGCGGCCGGCTGCTCTGATCGGTAGTTTTCCGTGGTTTCTCCGATCAACACCAGGCGAAGGCCGGAGCAGTACCCTACCAAACGGGTCACGGACCGCGCGCGATCTGTCCTTCCCCTTCCTTGTCCCAACCTCTTCTCTTACACACACACACTTACACTAATATGCACTACACTACCACATATTCCGAGACACCGGCCGGGAGCTTAGAGCTTGTTCCGGCTGGAGCGGTGCCCCGCTGGTGGGAGAGTCCTGGTTAGGGGGAAACCCCACTAGCCGACGGTAGGTCGGCGCCGGATCTCGCCATCCAGCTGGGGATGACCACCGCCATCTCCCGAGAAAGAGACATGCACTACACTTACGGGACTAATGATCAAAGCAGTTGACGTGCCCAGAAACATTAAAAAAGTCAAGTGAAGCCTACTGTTCCTGTCACCCTCCGCATCCCGTTTCCTTTTTTCTCTCCACCGCTGTGCCGACCCGACCTTTCCCTCCTCACGGCCCCTGCATCTCCACCCCATCTGCGTACGCCACCCCCACAACCCAAGCGCCCCGACGCCCCCGCATCCCCCGTCCCGGCTCCCCTAATAACCGCGTAGCCGCGCGGACCTTGATTAAATTTCGCCGTGCGCACTTAACCCCGAGTAAACAAAGCGGAAATTAATTGCGTTTCCGCCGCGTGGCCCTTTCGGCAGTTTTTGCCGCGTGAGTCCCAACGCCCCCTGGGGGCGGCCGCGGAGGGGACGTGCGCCTCGTCCCCCCTCCCCCGCTTTGAAGGGTACCCCCCGCGGGACGGTGGAGGTCGTAAACCCGTCTGACCTGCTTTTTTCGCAGCGTTTTTGTATTTCTTGGAGGGCGTGTAAAGTGTTTCCAGAATGTTTGCTGAGAATAAGGTGGCGGAGGTGTTTTGAGTGTCGTGTACTTACGTTGCGATTTTCTTTTGAAAATTGGAAATAAGTGGTGTTTCAGTTTTGAAAGTTTGTTATCTGTAATAAAAGGTGACAGAGAGTGGTTTTTCTTAACGTGAAGCCTATTTGAAAAGAGAATTAAGGGAAAAGGCGTGTTAAAGTAAAGAGGCTCTCAGTTAACTTCCACAAAAGCAAATTTCATATCATATATCCTACTTATTGGCACTTCACATTTACTAAATTATGTGACTTGTTATTGTATTAAAACTAACATTTTCAACAGTCGATATTATAGATACTCTTTATCGATAGTTGTACATAAAAAGAAACAGGCCCGAAATTGTGCAATGGACTGTGTCAGCAAATTTGTTCCAAAAAGTGAAGTCTGGAAGAATGATATAAAACCCTGAGAAATTTAGAAGGCGTACGTAAAACAATTGTGATAGAAAAGGGCTTTTCGTAATAATAACTTTGTGGTTGAAGATTTTAAGGTGAAAATCAAAACAATAACAAGTTTATAAGAACATGTCTAAGTGGTGTAAGAACATGTTTGATCCCTTTTAACTTTTTTACTACAAGGACATTAAGAGTATGATATCCCTGCTATTCGTAGGACTCTAATAATTTTTTTTAAATAACTCGTCTGGTTTCAATACGAATTGTTGAAAATTTTATAAACCATCATTAGCAGAAGTGCTAAAAGACTTTAAACAACCAGTTCGAAGGAATTATGTATTATTTTTGAATTTCCAGATGATTCTTACGCACCATCATACTATTGGTCTTACTTGTCTCTGAAGATTCACTCAGCCTTCAGTGGTTACAAGTGCAAAGTAATTAAACATTTAACAACTAACACATAAGAAAACAATTGACTTTTTAGAATTAAATACCAATATACATATTACAATTAATCAACCAAAAACATTTTGTTACCTCGATCAATAATAAATTTTAGTACTGTCTCTTTTTCATAGCATGCATGCAATGCACCTCAACATTGCACTAGTTATTCATTTCTCCCATTTTCTTTAACTTCTTTGCGATTCCGTTTTTCCGTTCTTCTTTCTTTTTAAGGCTTCTTTCTTTGCTTATGTACCGACCAGGCTACCCGCATTTTCAGGGAAAAACCAAAACATTTCCTGAACAATAAGTCACTGAACATGTTACACGATTTTCACAAATGGGAACAATCACTCAGACTCGTCAGTGGTGAAAATAATAAAAAGAGTTAAAAACTATAGAATTAGAGAAATAACATACAATCAAGAATTAAAAGCATATACGAATTATTACCATCATCTACAATTTTTTTGTGGTCTTCATCAAATCAATAATCGTACTTTCCCTACTTTGTCAAATATGTTTCGATACGCCACAAACATGTCTTTGTTTTTACTCTTTCCAGTTTCCTTAAATTCTCCACCACAACGCTTTCACGTTCTTTGCTTTTTCAGTGCCCCCTGCATTGCTTATGTTATCGACCACTTCTTCCAATTAAAGAAAAAAATTACGTTTCAAAACTGGAGGTATAAAATAACTTTTTCAGAACTTTTGCATTTCGGGAAATTCACTCCAAAGGCGCTGCAGTTAAAAAAACCTAAATATTTAGAGAAATATTATCACGTACGAACCATACAATTTTAGCTGTGTCATTGAATTCATTACTTAATATCGTCACCATTTCGTAACCCGTGCTTCTCTTCAAATCTTCTCTTGTTACTTCATTTTCCCGTTTTCTTAAATCTCTACACCACACCTCCTGCAGGTTACTTCATTGCATATGTTATCGACCACCTCTTCCCACTATTCGATTAAAGAATAAAAATACAACGTTTCAAAACTGGAGGTATAAAATAACTTTTTCAGAACTTTTGCATTTCGGAAAATTCACTCCAAAGGGGCTGCAGTTAAAAAACATAAATATTTAGAATAATATTATCACGTACGAACCATACAAGCTGTGTCATGGAATTCATTATTTAATATTGTCACCATTGCGTAACCCGTGCCTCTCTTCAAATCTTCTCTTGTTACTTCATTTTCCCATTTTCTTAAATCCCTACACCACACCTCTCGCAGGTTCCTGTCTGTGCTTATGTTATCGGCCACGTCGCTTGCAGGCGCGGAGGCGTCGAGTTCCACAAAAACGCCGACAGCTCTCCACAAGTTTCGTTCGCAGCCCGCGCGGGGGCGGGCGGCGCTGCGATCGTTTTCTTGCTGTCAGGCGGCTTGTCGGGGGGGGGGGGGGGGGGGAAGTTCGAGTGGGTGATTTCGGTGGTACTGAGTTTGTGAGATGTGATAAATGAGGGAAATCTCGTTCACAATTACATTACATGAGTGAGTCACGTTGATCTGTTGTTGTTTTTTTTCTTTACATTTCGATCATTGGTGTGGAATTTGTTGTGATGTCGTTGAGGTGAAGGTCATGTCTACATTCAATATAATATTAGATAATTGATTGTACTTAACATCTGTTATATTATTAAAACAGTTATTTTGAATTACCATTATTTATTAAGAGAAAAAATTAGCACACGTTTTATATTACCAAATTATAAGCAATATTAGCATAGATGCATTTTACAATTAAGAGAACGTCAGTGAGCATACGGAATTACTACTTTTCTTAAGGCACTCCCTCATTCACTTGTAGTTGATGTAAAAAAAATCAATAGAACAAGTCGACATCTGGATAAGTCATTGTGACAGTAGCGACACCTGACCCAGCAAAGGACCATGCTCTTTTAAGTAAGTGTGGTATACCAAAACCGCCATCCTAGAGAGGTAAGAGAGTTGAGAACATTCCGAACTACAAAGCCTTAGATGCAAACTTGCATCCTCCTATATCGTTGATATTTTCATTTTGATAGATGTATTTTTTGTTGTTCCAGTCTTAACGTATTGTTATTAGTCGTTTTTTATAACCTTTTATTTGATTTGGGTTTAAAAAGAGCTTCATACGCATTTCAAAATAGCACAATGTGTGGGGGAGCAAATAGCTCTCTGATGAAGAAACCTAGTGGTTTAATACTCTGCACCTTAAAACGTGGGAACTCGAGCTGCCTGTATAAAAATGTAGTAAGGCGAGTTTATTTTCCCTTCTTTGTTACTGGAGATCACTGACCTGCACCTTTTATTCATGCATCAACATTGCGCAATGTGTCAAAACAAATCGAAAACATACACTAAATCCTGAAAAGTATTCACAGTCGTGAGTAGCCAATTACAGCTGCCTCTGGATTGCCTTGAATGTTGAAAACGTCGGGAAAATGTCCGTTGGGAACGGTTCCGATTCCAATGTAACGAATCGTAATCCAGGAGAGCGAGCACTGTGCTTTCACCCGCCTTTCAGTGTACGAAATGCACTAATTATATCTAAGCCACGTGCTCTTTCGCTTTCTCGGCACGGATGTGTGGAATCGGCGTCCTGAACAGCAGCGGCGACGCAAGGACGATTAGCTTCCCTTTGATAGAGAGCGAAAATTTGCTAGTGGAGCCAGGCGCGTATATGTGCTTAAAATAGGAGAGATACAAGACGCCAATGACGCAGGGAGAGTTCATTTTTCTCGAAATGGAAAAAATGGAAAATTCTTGGATTTGTGAAAGTATAATTGAGCGCGTGGGTAAATTAGAAGAATGTAAGAGATTTCCAATCTCTATTCGAAATGGGAACAAAGAGTAATTCCCTCTGGATGCAATACTCAGAGGAAACATGACAGTTATGTGTCTTATATAAAATATATGAAAACTTAAATTGAAGGAATAGAAACAGTATAATCTTCCTGGGTGAATTTAATGTGATAAATATTATGCGCTTTTTAATCGTAGCACGTAGATTAAAACGTTTACTCACGTACCGTACCTAACCGACAATGCTGAAATACATAATTGAATCGTTTATTTCAGAAACCCGTCAAACGCCAAATTTCTCATCTCGAGAAAATTGAGGAAAAGTGTCCCAATTTTTCCGATTTGAAAATATTTTTTAATATTAAAGCAGCTAATAAATGAATATTTTGTAGGTAAATATGGAATAAGCGATGTGTCTATCCTCATGGAACAATTTTCCACCGCTAAAGCGCATTTTAAATTTTGACGTTTGACGGGTTTCTGAAATAAACGATTCAATTCACGGGCTGGCCGTTCAATGTTGGATTCCAGTGTGCAGGCTTTTTTAGTTTTAAAACGACAGTTTGCAAAATGCAGATATTTCGTACGGGCACAGCCAGTTAATGTTAAAGAGCTGACGACGACGCGCGGCATTTCAAAAACCGTGTTTGGAATGTGTGCTGTCGTGATCACGCTGATATATTGACAAAACGTAACCAAACAGAAACGAAAAGCCAGTCTAATTGGACGGCGTTCCAAATAGAGATGCGCTTAACAGCTTTTTTTCAATAACTGCTTTCACAATAACAGTTGACTCGTAGTAGCTGTTATTAATAACAACTGAAAATTAACAGGTCCATGATCAGTAACCTAACATGGCCAACTGCTAAGAGTTAAATCAGTTGTGATCTCTGCTTAGAGTTAAAGCATGCAGAAGAAATAACGTTCGTACCACCGTAAAGCTTGTGCAGTTACCTTACGGCGCTTGCTTACACTATTGTCCCAAACATATTTGGGCAGAGAAACAGCTTAAATGAATGAGAGTGGATGAACTGCCACGGAAGAATAGTAATGTATATAATGTGTAGCAAATGTGTACAGAATATTACTAAAATAAAAGAAAGATTGATTGAAAGATTCACATGTTCTTTCAAATATGCAACTTGTGCATAGTGAAGTGACGAGTGCCAAAAATGAGGAGAAAATGTTTTTGCTTACCTTTAGGTAAAGTGGTAATGTTGAATATCAAATATGCGAGTTATTTGATTGTTACTCATTTTATTGTATCGGACCTAGGGAAATATTAGTTGATCTCTCATTAGCACCAATGGGAGAGAAAGAACTTAACAAACATATTGGACGCATTTAATTTAAAGGACAAACTTCTTATTGCAGTGTATACAATAAAATTAAAAATATTGTGACACATGGGGTGTAATAATAACGAATTATATATTAATGAACATACAATTTGAACACTGGCTAATCGCGATTGATTAACTGCAGTGAAGCTGTTATAGTACAAAATGGTTGCCACGAAAGCTTGTAGAAATTCGGATTTGGCCCAGTAGATTGTAGTTCAAAGAATTTCAACCGATAACAAGCCAATACCAAGATAAACGAAATAACTGTTGTTTGGCGTAACGATTATGGAACGTTAACAGCTGAGAAATAACAGTTTAACTGTGAGAGCACATCCCTAGTTCCAAAAGGATTTTAAATTTTGTCGTCCTTTGCGATCAATCGAAACGAATACGACCTAGGTAAATGTTGTGTCCTAAGCTGAAAAAAAAATTATTTAAATGATTTTTGTCTCATAATAAGTTGCTCTTACGAAACGTATTGAGCACAAACCCCTGTATTACAAAATCCGATCGTGGTCGGTAATAAGCCTTGGACTACAAACTTCACCCGCGTGCGTTATTTGCTGTATATCGTCCTAATGTCGTTAACAGAACACTTGCTGTAACTGTAAAGTGTTGAGCCCTGGGCGCTAAAATGCGTCCACGGTGCTCGCCACCTTCGCTAAGACCTTTCACTCCCACTCCGCTGTGCCTCAGAGGCATATTTACGCATTTCGTGCATTATGCATGGCGCAGCGGGGCCTGAAGGAATTCCGAGGAAGGAACCAATTCTTAACGTGTCTGAACGCCTAGGCCGCGAGCTCATGTGCCCTGTGCGAACACGGAGGCCAAGTGCAGCTTTGCATTTGGGGGTTGCCTTAAAGGTGTGGTATCTCGTCTTGAAATGTATGACACAACGGAGATGTATTGAAAACTTTTAAAATAAATTTATATTTGTAGAATTTTCTAGAAGAATTGATCTAATTTTGCCAATTGTAATAATAATAATAATAATAATAATAATAATAATAATAATAATAATAATAATAATTACAAATTTCTTCTTTTCTAGGTATGTTGGTGTGGGAGACTCTTCTCAAGATTGCAATAATAATATTGGTGAGTCCTCATACTTTTGAATCTCGTGAAGAATATTTCATTCTAACTAAAATCAATAAAAACTAGTTGTGCTAAGCAGCTCATACTTTATCTCATTATTTCTACCTTTTACAATTCTTTTCTCGCTTTTCTAACTTTTGCAAATTCAAGGAGTTCAACGAAAATGAGAATTGCGACGTTCTTTCAAATGTCCCTTGTTCTGTCGATAGAAAAATGGAGGGTTTTTGAGAAATTTTTAAAAATAATTTGCATTAACTTGAAGCAGAAATTACGTAAAAACTACTCGCTTTTACAAAAAAATGAACATAATCTTTTTTCAACATATCATATGTTGACGAAATGACTTCTTTTATTTCTTCTTATAAGAACGTCAACAACATCCAATCAGAATTCCCATAATCTTTTTTTAAAGAGTTGTTTTTCAGTACACATTTTCTTTAAGACAAAAATCTACCTCTTCATTTTTGTAATTTTGAAATGTTAAAATGTTGCAACTTTCGAAAATAGTACAGTTTGTCGAAATGGCACAAACATCATGTTTGTACTGTCCCGGTGAAACTGTATACAAAAAATCTGGTTCCGTTTGTGAGAAAAAAATGTTTTAAAATTGCCTATATTTCACTCAAAATTAGGCAAAAACTGCTCATAATTTCGAAAAATTGTAAATGACTTGAAGAAATCTGTCATCAATAATGTAGTCGTAGGAAGATTGCGTAAAACATTTTGAACTTTTGGGATTTTATAAAAATTTGGTGATTTGAAAGAATGAAATTGGTTCGCGTGTGTTAAAATATATCATTTTAGCAAAAAATTGATTTGGTGCGCCTTATCCTGCAAGGTACAAATTTTTGTGGGAGACATACAAAAAGGAAATAAACGCTTTTTAAGAATCGATATGGTCGTGGGCAAATGTTCTCGCTTCCATTTCATGAACTTCTCCTTTTAAAAACATTGTTGTCGGCCAACCGCATTTTCTTTATCGCAAATTTGTCAAAGACAAAGCAACCCATACATTTCAACAGTTCATTATGCACATCGGTGTCATAAGTAACACCACCGGAAGTGCCTGCTTTGATTGATTAAATAATTGGTATCTCTGTCCACGTAGCCACCCGCTAGAATATTCCACCAGAAAGCAGCTGAACTCCACTCAGCTACTGGTGGAGAATTCCAGAGGCCGACTACTCTGATCGGTAGTTTTCCGTGGTTTCTTCGATCAACACCAGGCGAATGCCGAAGTAGTATCCTAACAAACGGGCCACGGACCGCGCGCGATCTGTCCTTCCTCTTCCTTGTCCTGTCATCTCCCCTTACACACACACACACACACACACACATACACACACACTAACATGCACTACACTACCACATATCCCGGGAGACCGGTCGGGAGCTTAGAGCTTGTCCCGGCTGGAGCGGTGCCCCGCTGGTGGGAGAGTCCTGGTTTGGGGGAAACCCCACTAGCCAGCTGTAGGTCGGCGCCGGATCTCGCCATCCAGTGGGGGAAGATCAGCGCCATCTTCCGAGAAAAAACATGCACTACACTAACGGGTCGTATGACCAAAGCAGTTGAATCCAGTCCCCGGAATCACTAAGCAATCACTCAGTTATGTAGCTAACATCGAAAATCTAAGATCGTCTGGACTCGAACCCTGTCGAAAAGTCGCGGACCAAGTCGCTACAGAGCCCGCGGCAGTCTTGTCTCTAAGCTAACTCAGCCGCTGCTTGCGCTGAGAAAGAGAACGGTGTCCACTGCACGCGTGCCTTGGATGGCGATCGCTCCGTGTGCCTTTTGGTATGGAGTGCGCTGTCCCCCAATTTAGCGCGCCCGTCCTCCCCTTAGCGATCGCTTTGTCCGTGCTGGGGCGTTGGGGGGAGGGGAGCTTCAGGTCTTCCGCTGGCGCCCGCCGCTGCAGTGCATCAAGCGGAGCTCTGCAGTGCCTCCGCGCGCGGAAGCGTTGGCGATTGGCGCCAACTTCCGGTACAAGAACGAAGAACAGTCCCAACGAGCAAGGTGTTTTTGCTCCAGTGTTCTTCCGTATGGTAGTCTAAATTCGTTGTAATCCAAAAGACGTTTCTAAAATGTACACCCTTTGGAACCGTTCACCATAATATTTATAAAAGGGGATTAATAATAAACGAATAATGTATTAAAGAATAATATTAAACGAATAAACGAAATAATAATAAACGAATATTTTATTAAAAAATCATTAACTTTATAGGTGGAATTGTTATGTGATTTAAGGTTACGTCCAGTTGTTGAGGAACTTTCATATCTCGCATCTGAATTGGGAAAGTGGTTCTGCAATAGAGTATTCCGTTGTTGTTTTGTGTGTGCGTGTGTTTGTTTGTTTGTTACGAAGGGGGACAAGACAGAACAAATAGAATAAAAAAGCGCGAATATCAAGCGAAAGGAACACACTGACTTCTCCCTTTTTTGCCAGGAATACTAGGAATTGACGGGTGGAAATTTGTGACAAAATAAGTTAAGTGAATTAAGTTGATGAGTTGATTAGGACCCTTAGTTCAAATATAATATTTCGGTTATTGTTTTTGTTATCAAGGGCATCAAAGTCATCCTTGGGGGCGAATATCAGACCGATCGAATGTTGGAATACTGACAGTCGCATAAGAGTAATTGTTGGTTAATAAGCAATAATGTGCGAGAATCGGGGATTTTTGGCCTCAATATGTAGCATCAATCCCACATCCAAGCTGGATGGCCGAGGTGGCAAGAGCGTGTGCCGACAGCGCCTCGGTCCGACGAGTCGTGGGTTCGAGTCCCGCTGTGGGCATGGCTGTTTGTCCCTTGTCTTTCACGTATGTGTCTCGTTGCGGAAGGCCTTGTGAGTCTGCTGACTATAGACCGAGGAGCTCGCAAATTTGTCGAGTGTAAAGATATCCACAAGGGGGACTCAGTGGTAACCGGGCTTGGGTTGTCGAAATCGGCATCCCCTGACGCTGAAAAAAAAAACACGTAGAAAAAGTGTGGTTTCAATGCCGCTCATAATTATAATATAGTATAAATATCACTCTTAAGTATATTTACTTTGTTTGTTCGCCCAGTTGACTTAACAAAAAAATTCGAAGTTTATTTCACATAAAAATTCCCACATTTATAAAGAAATGTTAATTTATGCTACTTATGTTTTTGGAACGCTTCTAGACATGTATAAGAGGCATTCACGTATTTGTTGTGAAAGAAACAAACGCAAATGTCTTACTTACCGGAGATATCTGTTTTAAAGATATTGTGTGAAATTTAGCCGATCATACGAATGATGTAGGGAATATGTCCACACCGATGTAGGATAAATTCCATGTCTAGTAGGTGACTCGAATCTTATAGTTTATGCGATCGTATCCTCTAAAATTTCTTCTCTTTTCCGAAAAGGTAAAGGTCTCATGGAAGTGACTCTTCAACACATACCCAACCTCTCGCTTTTGGTGTTGCGTTTATGGGTCCGACTGTACTTCGCATACCCCCTCCCCCACCGCAACTCTACAACGTGGTGTTTCGACCTCGAAATCAATCGCGAGGCTCCCGCTGATTGGTGGCCGGCCAGCGAGACGGAAGAAAATACGGCGATAATAACTCGGCCGCCGAGAGAGCAGTGGAGGCCTGGCGGAGTGGAAAGTCTGGGAGAGACGCGGGTCCATTAGCAGGAGGAAGCTGAGCCCGTGAATTGGCAACTTGGCGTGGGTTCAGACCTCCTTGAGACTGTCGCTCACCATGGCCGTGACACAAACGAAAGAACAGCTCTTGGCGAATCTCAGGGCAGTGCAGCCAATAAGCACTGACAGACCACACGGGGCGACGTTTAGAGGGAATTTAAAATGTACTCAGTATTATATTCGATTGTCTTCAAAGTTATAGTAATATTAATAATTATAAATAATAACAATAACAATAATTAATAACAAATAAAATAATAATAATAATCGTAATATTAAATTCCTTTCATGCGGTTTGGCCATATTTAGGTTTTAATGTTCAATTATTCAACGCTTCAATTTTTGTTTACACCGTAACCAGAGTTCGTATCTGAAAACCACATCACCTACTACAGCGGGTCCTTTTATCATCCAGCTTCCTGTCCTAAAGAAGGTCCTAATTCTGATTGAAATGTTGCTGATTTGAAATATTGCCAAATCACTAGAACCGAATTTCATGTAGAATAATGGCAAAGAACTCTGAGTATAATAATAGTATTTTTGTTATTATCTTGGAGATTGAAAATCTAATGTTTCATGGTGACATGCAGAACTAATAAATAATTGCTATTTGTTATCATTCAATATGGAATATCGTCATGTTTTCAGAATGACGGATATTTGTGCTTCGAGACCGATTTTATTTGAGTTACGTTATAATTTGTGTTCACTATAGTAAAATAATAATAATAATAATAATAATAATAATAATAATAGTAAAAATAAAAATAATAAATATTTTTGTTTTAATGGCCTAAATTTGATATATTTTCACTCAAATTTGCGAATGGAGGCCAAGAATGTTAGTACTTGATAAATGCAGGAGTGTTATGTTAATATCTATCAAGTGTCAAATACTCGTGAGAAAACACATGTTAAATTGTTTATTGTTGCAGCTTTATACTCGTTTAGACGTGACTTTGGCGTCGAAAAAATTGGCTCTGAAGAATACCTCAGTCGTTGATTTTTTTCAGTATGTGTAGTGGAGGATTGAGTATTTTTAAAAAATATCGATGCTTACAACTTAGGTGAACGTGGAGATTTCCTCCTCTTAAAGAACTGAAGGGTCTGGAAATAATTAAATGGAAAAATTTTTTGATGAAAAAAAATCCAATACTTTGCAGTCACTTTTTCGGCTGCGATTAAACGCATTGTTCACAAAAGCACGGTAATAATCCACACAAACAAGCTTTCTAAACAAATTCTCCCCTCTCAAATTAAGGAAGTTTTGGGTTAAACCAGCTATAAATGCGCCGTAAAAATGCCATTCTTTTACCCTAAAAGTGCGTATTTTCATGTCGTATATTACGCAGCTCTATGAATTGTTTTCAGTCTTCACATTATACAAAAGGCTTTTGTTTCCCCTACATACAATACTTTGACTCATTCGCGGATTTATGGTGAGCATGCAGTGAAATATTATCATTCGCATGTACTCACTTTTCATTCAGGATGTTTGCGGTTTTTCTCGTTCCTTTCTCCAAAGCTCATGTCAGCAGGCTTGTGGTTTGTACCCACTAAAGTGCAATTTGATGTTTCATTTCTCCCTCTTTGCACAATACTAAACCTCAGAGCGTTTCATACTTGTTTCGCGATGTGTACTGGACATAAATAATGACGCATCTGGGAGGGAGACGAAGTAACCGTCCTCCGAGACCCAATTAAAACGGCGCGCGACGTAAAGAATCGGGCATGCTCTTTGCAAATTATTCTGCGCTTCTGTTGCAGAGGAGTAGAAGGCGTATGGAGATAAAACGAGGCGAACCTTCTCGGTCAGTGACCGTTGAAAATGTATATGCTCTCCTGCCACCTATCAGGGCAACCAACGAGCGTTATATTCTCCAAATGACACTACTAGGGGCCTGCTCCAGTAATGCATGGCCTCATGTATCATACCAGCTGTCTCTGGCAAGGCCTCCCAAATGCTTCACTTCGCCTCATAAAAGTTTGCCACCCACATTTGCCCATTAATAATGGCAGGCAACTCGGCGGTGTAAATCAGGGGGGCTATCAGTTTCAAATGAAACCAAGTTCAACGCTTTTTATACGAAACGTGTGGTGGAATCTTGGGACTTCGTCTTAGAAAGTGCTCCTTAACTGAAACAGCTGGTTCTTGCTTCGCTTTCTATTCAATGGCGCTGCCGACTGACCCGTCCGATTCGAAGAGCGAGGATGAAAAAAAAAGAACAATATTCGAGTTGGCAATGCAGTTCTATCAAGTTTCTCAATACCCAGCTCAACTTTATTCTCCAAGAAGCGATGTGAAAGATCGACGGAAGTTTCTGTCGGAAAAGATTCGCATTACCTTTCTGACCTCCATTTTTGAAGCGCCCTCAGCTCTCCTCGGAACTGCTTTGAAATATGCCCCGCGTGAGTTCTCTGTGTCTGGAGTGAAGACGTTTTTCTTTTATGCTTTAGCCACTTTCCCTAGCTCGTAGTTGCAGTAGTATTTCTTTCTCTTTTTTACATTGTTTTTCTGTATGTGGCAGGCTTGCCTTAAATAGGAAAAGATAAAAGAGGGAGAAAAGAAAACAACGATATGTCTACGTAAGGAGAGATAGCATAAAAGTCACCCATTATTTATTAAATATATTATTTTTGTATCAGTAAATATAAGTATTCTTTCACAATAAAAATATTTATTATGGATGATCACTTCTTTTTACTCGCCCCTATGGACTTCCACAAAATTTCTGCAGTAAACACAGAATTTATATTCTATTATTTATTATACTTCTATATTAATGAATAAAATGTGTAAGACACCTTGAACCCAAGTGTTTAAGTATTTCGTTTTCTTTTTGATAACGATGTATTGTTATTATATTTTCCGATAAGAAGTTTTATTCAAATTAAATTTCAATGTGCATTTTTCTGATGTGAACTTCTTGTGGAGCAAATACGTAATACGTTTTTAAGAGAGATCAATTCCAATTTAACAAAAATACATCCTTCACAAGTATTTTAGCACAAAGCAATTTATTATAAGTAATTTAGGAAGTATTACTTTATAAACAGGTTAGGCCAAAGCTACTTTAAAACAGGCAAAAAAAGAAATATTTCTGCACCAGTGAATCTAATATTGTCTTCCGAAAATAAAACAGATGACTGAACCGTAATGCATATAATGAAAATGGGCGAATTGCGAGGCAATGGAAACAACGAAACAAAAGAGACACATCTGCTGGGTGGTGATATTGCATTGTCTCGCGAAAGATGCATTCGCTTTGATATACGAGTGTAAATAGATCATAGTGAAACCTACCGCAGTTCTCTGTGTATGTAACGTTACAGTCCGAACGACCAGGGAACGATTGCATGGGTTTCCGGGAGCTCTATGATCCCCTTTTCGAGGAACAACAGCTCGTCACAGGAAAAGTCCCATTCGTTGGAGAATGGGAGGAGTAATGGTGAACAGACGATTGGAAAGGAATACTTTTGAGGTCGGGTTAGTCGGTTGATGAGATGAAGTGATGCATTTCAGTGGAAAATAATGCATTGAAACAGGCACTGGCAGAAATATCGGTACATTTAATGAAGGTTAATGTACTGTACTTAACTTAATGTAACCTTGAACATTTAAAAGAGCTTAATATATTTGTATTTTAAATTTAATGCATAAGTTGAAATCTGTGTAGATTTACTGTAGAGATTGTTCTGTTTCCTCTGGCACTCATCTTTCTTCTCAAGTATTGAAGATCACCAGTCCATGAAGATCATTCTTTCATTTCAGATGTGACCATAAAGCATTGAATCTACACTCTTAAATTCAAGTACTTTATTCTGTATTCAAGATACTTTAATGTACATTTCATTAAAGTAATGCGGAAATATCTGACAGTGCGGGTGTTCCGTAAATCTAATACACAGATGTCAAGGAAGATTTCTTGGACACTTTGACACCTCATTCCAGGTGAGATGATTGGAAAAGGTTACGGGCGAGGAATCTTTCCTTCGTTAGTCTCTTGTCTCTTCTTTTGTCTCGTCTGTAGAATTATGAATCCGTGACTATATGTAGGATTTGGAAATGCACGGACATATGCATGTTTCATTTCTGTATTTTTTTCGAATTTCATTTTTCAGAAATCAATATACACTGTATCGTTAAGTTACACATCGCTAATGTAACATATATTGATTTTACCTTCTCGCCTTACTTCGTAAGAAGGGAAAGTATTGCCATAGTGCGCCGGAAATCAGCGATCTTTCTACAAAAAAAACTTATTGCTGGGTTCTAGCAATGAAAAAATGAATAAATCTTGTTCTTTTATGTAATAAAAATTAATTTCTCTGACGTTGCGTAGACGTAGTAAGAAGCATCAAAGAACACATTTCGAGCCAACTTGTGTTAACCGGTTACATAAAAATGATCGATCGGCGCATCGCTAGACATAGAAATGAGAATGGGGATAAGATAAGGTATGAAGTGTCGTGCGGATTCGTCGCGGAGTAGTCGACCTACCAGTTCAACTACAAAAGAAGCCACCAACTCGCCGATGACGAAATACATTCAAATTTCCGGTTTTTACGGGAAATCAAACTCATGATCTTTTAATTACTGACGTTTCAACTGGAAGTCATTCTCTTAACGGTTGCCGTTCCCTGTTGCATTTTCATATTTACAGTATCACACGGCATTGCGATTAGGGGTAATATTTAACGATCTCTTCACCCTTGAGCTGCTGTGAAGGCGTATGTTTCGTGTGAATTTCAATTCTCTCTTTCCGACAATTACATGAATCGTTACGATTTGATAAAACGCATTGACCATAATTAAATGTAATCAATTTAAATTTGAATGAAACAAAAAATTTAAACAATACTTTTTTCATGAAACTTTCAAAATGGACAACTCTAGCAACTGTAATATATTTAAAATGAACTTGCTAAGCACCTGCAAAGCGTTTTAACACGAAAATGCCTATCACAGACACCACGCTAAGTTAGTGTACAGTTTTCCAACTGACTAAGAATCACATGTGATTTCGTAAACAAGCCAACTATCCCCAAGCAAAGGTGTATGTTTCGTGATCCGAGAAACATGCTCCGTCGATGCGCGTGTATTTTCACACAAAGGCTCCCCTTCGCGCCGCGCCGTCGTTCTAGTTGACTTCCGCGTAGCTCGAAGCGGCGCCGCCGCCTCCGCCGCCACCTCCACCGCCACCGCCACCGCCACCGCCACCGCCACCGCCACCGCCCCGCCACCGCCACCGTCACCGCCACCGCCACCGCCACCGCCACCGCCACCGCCACCGCCACCGCCACCGCCCCGCCACCGCCGCCGCCACCGCCACCGCCACCGCCACCGCCACCGCCACCGCCACCGCCACCGCCACCGCCGCCGCCACCGCCACCGCCCGCCACCGCCACCGCCGCCGCCGCCGCCGCCGCCACCGCCACCGCCACCGCCACCGCCACCGCCACCGCCACCGCCATCGCCACCGCCACCGCCACCGCCACCGCCATCGCCACCGCCACCGCCATCGCCATCGCCACCGCCACCGCCACCGCCACCGCCACCGCCACCGCCACCGCCGCCGCCACCGCCACCGCCGCCGCCACCGCCACCGCCACCGCCACCGCCACCGCCAGCGCCACCGCCACCGCCACCGCCGCCCCTACTGCCACCGCCAGCGTCACCGTCACCACCGCCATTGCCGCCCCCACCCCCGCTATCGCCGCCACGACCGTCACCGCCGCCACCGCCGCCGCCACCGCCGCCGCCACCACCACCACCGCCGCCGGTGTGTGTCTGCCTCATATATCGGAAGGGGCGGAGGCCGCAGCTTCCGTCGATGCTTCTGTGGCTCAGCGGCACGTTCACTTCCGCCTTCCGCTCCCGCGCCCCCGCCTCAGGGGTTGCTATAACGACACGTGCCGGAGGCTCTTTTATGGCGAGGCGGTATGACGCGGCGGATCTGAGCAGCCGAGATCGCGAAGGCGCACGTGGCTTGACAGGGCCGCAGGCATGGTTGGTTGCTTTGTGTGTAGTGGCGTGCTTGGGGTTCCTTACAAATCTTCACCACCTGCTAAGGTGCCTCAGAGCCATTGTGCCTTTGACCGGAAGGTCCTGGGGTTCGAATCCCGTCGTTGGCAATAATTGTCGATACTAGACACCTTCTTAGAGCTAGGTCGAATTCAGACGCTGTCTGGAGGAGAATTCTAGCGGCCGGCTGATCTGATCGGTTGTTTCCCATCGTTTCTCTAATCAATACGAGAGCAATTCCAAAGCAATACCCTAATCAGAGGGCCATGGACCACGCGTGATCTTTCCTTCGTCTTTCTCCTCTTATCCTCACCTCTTACACTTGCATGCACTACACTGCCACATATCGGGAGATGAGTCGGCAGCTTCGAATGCGTCTCGGCTGGGGTAGTGCCTCGCTGATGAGAGATACCTTCTTAGGAAAGAATCACCTATTTCTTGTCTGCTCGTATTTAAAATCATTGATTCCTTATTCTTCTCTTCTTTCCATATACCCCCTTCACCTCACCGTCTCCCTTCCCTCGTCCCTCTCCCTTTCCCTTCCTCTTCTCGTCTCCCTTTCTTTCTTTACTTTCTTCCCTCTACCACATGGCTCCGTCGCTGTACGGACCAGAAAGTCCACGAAACATCAAAGTTGTCTATCACGTACAGCTGATGAGATTCACTTTTTAGTTGTTTGCTTCGACACCGTATCATCGATTGTTCACCACCTTGTTCTAATCACTGCCCCTCCCGTTTGTTTTTTTGCCCTCGTCCGCCGCCCTCGTTGCCGCCGCCTTCGCTTCGATACCGCCGCCCGCGCCGCCGCCCGCGCCGCCGCCCGCGCCGCCGCCCGCGCCGCCGCCCGCGCCGCCGCCCGCGCCGCCCGCGCCGCCCGCGCCGCCCGCGCCGCCCGCGCCGCCCGCGCCGCCCGCGCCGCCCGCGCCGCCCGCGCCGCCCGCGCCGCCCGCGCCGCCCGCGCCGCCCGCGCCGCCCGCGCCGCCCGCGCCGCCCGCGCCGCCCGCGCCGCCCGCGCCGCCCGCGCCGCCCGCGCCGCCCGCGCCGCCCGCGCCCGGGACTTTATGTACCTTTCCAATGTATAATTCAGCGCTGAGGCCGGTCAGGGTGGCGGCGGCGTTGTTTGGCAGCCTAACGAGGTAATGCCAGGCGCGGAACGACAAATAGCGCCCGGCGCCCTCTCATAACCCAGCGCAGCTCTCACTTGGTTCCCGCTACCCCACGCCCACGCCCCTCCATCACCCTCCCGCCCCTGCTTGCCACCTCGCCCTCCTCTCTGCGTTTACTCCTCCTCCCCCCACGCCACCCATCGTTCCATCCCCCCTTCCCCTCCGTACCATCTCATTGTCTCCACCGACCCTCTCTCGTTGATGAAGTCACTTCTACCATTCCGGTATTTACTTTTTGTGTTATGGGGACTTTGTTGCTGTAAAGTCGTTGTGCTCTTTTGTTTAGATTTTAAATCATTATCTTATGCTGTGACATCACTAGGATTTGTCTTCCGGAACGACGTTCCGGTAACTGAGCAATAATTATGAAATTATATTATAAATATATATCTATTTCTATTAAATTAATAATTAATTTTGGTGCGCGTTCCGAGGCCTAAACTTTATATATCAAGCACTGTATATGCGTGTTTGTTTGTGTGTGTGAGTGTGTGTGTGTGTGTGTGTGTGTGTGTGTTGTTTCTCCACGTCAGGTTAAAGTTACCAGAAAAATGGTCCAAATTTTTTCTTTGAATTCACTTCTCGCAACAAAACCGTTCGCAAACAAGTACAGTACATAATAGTAATGAAATGACATAATCACCAACTCCCTGAACACAATCTGAAGTCCATCATGTTTGTTTCTTTCATGCTGGTCTTTGGTAGAATTCCAGCGTAAACTCAACGTAAAAGCCTGGTGCTTGTGAACTCTTTAAGTTTACGGCTTTACGTCTACCGTCACGTCAAGGCATTGTGAATGGTCTAGCTTAATAACTCATTTCTAGGTTTTGCGGCTACGTTATATTTACGTTTAAGTTAGCATTGCGAATGAGGCATCGCTCAAAGGTCTCTCGCTGCGCGCGGAAGTCGGCGCTGTGGACTCTGAATTGATTTTTTCGTGTTTCCGGGCGCGTCAACTGCTTTGGTCATTAGTTCCTTAAGTGTAGTACATGTTTTTCTCGGGAGATGGCGGTGATCTTCCCCCGCTAGATGGCGAGATCCGGCACCGACCTACCGTCGGCTAGTGGGATTTCCCCCTAACCAGGACTCTCCCACCAGCGGGGCACCGCCCCAGCCGGGACAAGCTCTAAGCTCCCGACCGGTCTCCCGGAATATGTGGTCGTGTAGTGTATGTTAGTAAGTGTAAGTAAGGGGAGTAGTGTGTAAGTAAGTGTGTGTAAGGGGAGAGGATAGGACAAGGAAGAGGAGGGACAGATCGCGCGCGGTCCGTAGCCCGTTTGGTAGGGTACTGCTCCGTCATTCGCCTGGTGTTGATCGAAGGAACCACAGAAAACTACCGATCAGAGCAGCCGGCCTCTAGAAATCATCTCCAGACAGCGACCGAATTCGACCTAGCTGAAAAGCTAGAGTCGAAAATCCTGCAGCCGTCAGGATTCAAACCTAGGACCTCCCGGTTAGAGGCGCTGCAGTGACATCAGTTGATGCACTGAGCTACCGCTACCGGTCCTCCGTTCATGAGGTAGTTGTCAGTGAGTATAAAAAATACATTTCGAATTGCCTCAGGACTTCAGTGACATTCTGTAATTGCCAACGCCTGTTGTCCGAGGGCCCGGCCAGCGCGTGGTCTCGCGGCGTTTGTAGGTCAGTGGCACGACGAAGAGCGAAGCGGCGTGATGCCATTACTGCGCGACGGGCCCTCGAGGGACGCTCGATATGAAGGGCGGCGGGGCAACGGCTCCCTCGGCGCCCCGGGACGCCGACGCCGAAGCCGTCTGTGCAGGCGACGCCTCCGACGCCCTGCGGCATCAAAGCTGCGCGCGGCGTCATATGGATTCTCATTGAAATTCCCCATCCTTCGCCTTCCCCGCCCTCTCTGCCTCGGCCTCTCCACACCCTTGTCTTTTACCACCGCCACACGCGCAGGCCTGGCCTCCGACGTTGACACCGCCCCAGCCATCACGTCCAAAGCAATCACCACCACCAAGGAAGCCACCAAGGAAACCACCAAGAACAACAAAAAAAAACTCCCAACACCCCACAACCCAACAACAACTCAGCCTTGAACACCACCACCTATCACCAAGAAAACCACCACCAACTCATTCCACCACAGTCACTACCACCACCACCACCATCTCCTTCCATCATTCAACCATCAACTCAACCTCCACCAACAACAACCCAACTTCAACTACCACGAACACCGAGGGAACCACCACCACTCACACCTCCACTACCATCACCGCCAACAGCAACTCAACCTCCACCATCAATAACAACTCAACCTCCGTCACTACCATCGCCATGAACACTACCGCCATCGCCTTCACCGCACCGCTTCAACCGCAACCTGCCCGTATCATCGTCCCCCTCTTCCATCATATTTATTGCCCCTGCGATCCGCCGCTTCCAAGCCTCGCCCCCCCCAACGGAGCTTTCTTTCCTCGCCACTCTGCACCCCCTCACTAGCGCCCTCTCCGTTCTGCACCCCTTGAAGCACCGCGTAGCCTCGCTCCATTAACGCTTCGTTCAGCTCGTCACTTCGGAGATCACGGACTTCTGATTGTTCAGGTTGGTGCACGAAATATGTCATCATTTGTTTTTTTTATCAAATTTATGAGTCGTGCTAGATATTCCGTTAAGCATCTCAACAGCAAAAGCAGTAGAGCTTGGAGAAAGAAATGAGTTACGAAATACCACGTAATTTACGATACCGCCGCTAGGTGAATAGTTTTTATAACAATGGCCGACAATGGAAGGCTGACTTCGCAGCAAAACGAAATGAGTTTCCATTTTGTTGTAAAATCAAAAATTTATTTTTAATACAAATTCAAAGAAACTTATACTATAATGGAAAATACTCTTTGGAAAATCGTTCTAACACAGCAAATGCTCAAAATGTATCCCATTTCGATTCATAACTTCCTGCAAACGAACACTGACGTTAGCGATAATTCTACGACATAAGATTCTCTGATGGTTGAAGAATAATTCTTCTGATCTCCATTAACTCATATGGGTATTTGGGGACTTTTCCCCTTTAGGTACTTCCGAAGAAAGAAGTCACTTGGGTTGAGATCTGGAGTATTGAGGGGTCAAATTGTCGGTCATTGAAACGATCTGGAAATATGAGTGAAATGATTCACATGACGAAACGCTCATGTAAGAAACCCAAATTAATAATGGTATATGGATGGTTCTCTTGCAAGGGGCCCATCATGTGCCTAACGGTTGTCGGAAATGCCTTTGAGTCACAAGACGTTTCGTTTACGGGAATAGAAAGCTGCCGATCACTGCTGCATTATCAGTGTTCCATTGTCGGCCATTGTTAAATAAAATAGTCTCCTACCGGCGATATCGAGAATAACGTATTATTTCGTAACTTATTTCTCTCTCGAAGTTCTACTGCTACTTTTGTTAAGACGCTCAACGGGATATCTAGTGCGACTTATAAATTATGTAAGAAATAAATTATGATACATATCGTTCGCCACTCTGTATGATGTTTTTGCGATTAACACAGGGTTTAGAATTTCTCACGTGTATTCTACTATTTTTATATTGTTAGCTTCTGACTTGGAATGTGAGGTTCAAATCCTCGAAAACCCTTGTCGATCCCGTAGTGCACGCTGCAAATTCGCTGATGTACTGTCTCAGAATTGATTCCTTTTATCGGTCACATTCGTTTTTAACCCCTGTTAACATGCAATCCTGCAGATTTCGTAAGTGCTCTTGTATCTACCCTATTTTAAGAAATTCAACATCCTTAGCAACGGGTTTTAACCCCCTTAGTAACGTAAACCCATCGATGCATGGCAAGTCAAATGTATGTTAAGAAATAGCATGATGATGTACAAAAAATTCAGATTCAAACAATTCAGAAGTAATTCACATTGATTTGGGGAATAATAATTCTTAATTGTAATATTAATAGTACAATTAGAAAAATGTATATTAGGTAAATTAACCTCACTTTTCTGACATTCCACCAATTACTCTTCGGGTAATTACATTTATTGACGATGTGAAGGGGTCGTCAATGAAAGTCAACGCACCAATTTCCTAGCCGAACCTCGTTTCTTTAGGTTCAGGAGAATTATTTGCATCCACCTCGCTCGAACCACGGTATACAAATATTGTTTATATACGTATATTGAAAAATCCCCGCAATATCGTTCTAACGTGCCGCAGCAACATAATTTATCTGTTTACTATCGCAGTAATGTCGTACATTTTCGCATAATTCGTGAGATTTTATGGTAATCGCTAAAATGCTGAACTTGCCTAGAAATATTACAATGTTATTACAGCCTCGTTCAAATTAAAAATCTCGGCTTCGCTAAGCTCCTCCTCCAATTTTAACTTTTGACCTCGGCAGTAATAACACTCATAACATTTCTAGGTATGTTAATAGCTATTAACATCACCATTTTTACACTTTTCTCCAGCATCATCATATTTGGTTGATTTACATTCATTTTCATTATTGACCCTGCAATCGCCGGCTAGACCCACTGACCGGGTAGCTTCCTTTCTAGTACAAATGTTTTGCTTTTGCATGCTCTTTAAGTATGAAAAATACCATTCATTTAGCAATGAAGAAGTGATCCGTTTATCATTTTGAAAATTCCGGAGATTCTATCATTAAACTTTGCCTTTTTACTCGGAATGTGCACCAAAAGGCCAAATTTCTGTGCGAAGAGTTTTAGAAAGTTAATTAAAAGTATTGAAAGTCTTCTAAGAGTAAACTTCATCTCCGCATTGGTATAGGGCGTCACCCGCGCCATACCCTGTCTCCGTCCTTCACCGTTTATAACTTGGCGTCTTCTTTGCTGCTTTACGTTACCTTCCTTCTTCTTTGCTGCATGGCCACAGGGCTGCCCTTAGCACTCCATTATTTATGTCTAAACGAAATGGGGTACTTACATTTTTACCTTTAAGGCTGCAACCTTTCAGCGGACGCCTATCTTTAGCCGAAGGAACCATTCAATGATATTCTAAGTGTATAAATCACATTTTAGTAACCCTAGTCTTGCTACTTTTCTCATCGTATGCGTCGTTCCTACTTTTTAAAAGAGTGAAATAAAGTGTAAAAAGTCGGGTAGATTCGCCTTAAGCAAACAGAATGGCTCCCGTAGTCATATGCCCTGTCTGACTATTTTTTCCGGTCACATTTCAGTCTCTAGTAGCAACTTCACCATGACCTGTTCTTGATTCCCTCCGCTTCCTTAAGTTCACGGGTTTAGCCTATTTCATATTATGCAGAGAAGCACCACATGATTTAATTTATTTCTTGAGTCGTAACCAACTTCAGGAAGTGATCAAGTGAATGTCGGAAGCAAAACTAAAATGAAGAAATCATCTACTTGTAGATGTCGGAGAAGGAATGGGATCATTGAGCTAATAAGAACTCAAGATTGATATGCCACTCGATTGAAATATCGATAATGATGATGACTGGTTCATGCTTATAACCCATGACTAGCATGCTGGTTTTTCTAGTTTGATATTCAAGTGTTTGAGCAATCTTCATTTTGTTTTTGTCACTATTATTAATATTAATATTATTTAATCGTGCAGAGTTCACTGGAACTGAGATACGTCATAGAGATGTCATCTATCAAATCAGGACTATCAAAATATTTTTAAAAAATCGTAGTTTCCGTAGAGACAACAAACAAATTTATGAAATTTCTGAATTGAACTCGTAAATGTGGATTTGTTTATTGTCTCTATGAGATCTAAACATTTTGTTTAATAATTTGGTAGTCGTACATTAGTATATTTAGTAGTAGTATTCAAATATTACTATTATATTTTTACTACAGTATATTTTCTTGCCTTTCTCGACACGGGTATTTTACATCGCCTGACGCCGTGCTGCTCTCTATCGCAGTTCCCCTACTGTCCGCTGCGGGGCCGGGGGAGGGGGCGGGGGCGGGGGCGGCGTCTTGGCGCGACTGCCCGCCCTAATGGAGTTAGGTGGCGGCCGGTAAACCGCTTAGCGCGTATCACTGCCCGCCCACCGACCAGCCAGCCGTTTGACGTGGCCGGCGCCGCCACCGCCACGTCCCCGCACGGCCGCCATCTTGTTGTAGCGAGTGACTAACGCGCACGACCAACCTCGCGGTTTGTGGGGCCTCCGCCACTCCAAACAGAGATCGTCGGAAAGCCTGGTCGATCGGATTTTTGCGGGCGTCTTTTCTTTCATTGGTCGAGCATTTTTCATCACTTTTTTTTTTTCAATATACGGGTTGAGTCTCGTGACTTTTCCACCTCCTGTAATTTTTCAACAGTCGAAGTTGTTGCAATGCAGTTTTCAGAGGTGAAATCGTAAGGGTTGTATTAAGGAGAAGGGACCCCAGCCTACTGCTCCACGTTCTGGAAGGGGCCCTGTTTCGAGTCAGACCAGCAGTACCACAACCTCATAAACAATGGTGCCACGCCCATTGCTAATGTGTCTGAGCTCCCTTGAAAGCTAAACTGCTTAAATGCAAGAATTCGGGTCAGTCTGCCCGCGACGATTCCCGGCAGTTACCCTAACGAACTAGAATACAGAGTGCCTGAAGCGCCTCCATCTTTGCAGAAAATGGAAGCCATGTTTTTGCAGTCTAAGCAGCGCCCACTGGAGAGAAAAGAGTATTCCGTTTCGCGCTGGTTAAGTCCGGGAAGGCGCGGGCCGGGAGTAATATAAATCCTCTTACTCTGTTTCAAGACCAAAAATCAATAATTTAAAAACGAAATGACAATACGCAAGGAGAATGAATTGATAAACTTTAAAAGCACGTTGCTTCCTGCATCGGTTATTGTCATAAAAATGGAAGCTGTTGAAATGTTATTGTACTTCACATAACTCCGGAAAGTGATTGTTATTGAAGTGATGATTAAGAAGCAAATAAACAGATCACAAATACGACTGAAAACTTGAAAAATGATATACTTGTGGTTTGATGACTTCTATTTTTACATTTGTGAGCCGAACATACTGAAGGCATTGTGAATATTATTATTCCATTCACTAATATAATTTAAAGGCAGATATACGAAAAGACAACAAAATATAAATAATATCTGATACAAACAACACATCGATTCAGTGGAACAGTTCTACACGCCACTATCAGGCACCTCTCATGTTTTGAATGCAAAAAGCATGGCGGCCCCTAGGTCGGTGGGCGTCCGCCAAGCGAGCGCTTAAATCATAGGGTCAGTTGTGTGTTCTAGCTCGTTGACTCGCATGACACTTGCTTGTTACTACACTACATCCGTCGCGCCCGAGCACCTCTCTTCCCTCCCTTCACCATTCCTCCTCATTTCCCCTCCTCTGCTCTTCCCCTTCTCTCCTCTCCTTTTCTTTCCTCTTTCTTTCCCCTTCCTTCTTCTCCCCTCCCTTCCCCCCCTCCCGTTCTCATCCCCTTCTCCAATCCCTTTCCCCTCCCCCCCCACTTCCTCTCCCTTCCTCATCACCTTCTCGTCTTCTCCCTCCTCTCCCCCACCCTCCCCTTAACTTTCTCTTCCCTTCCAGCGGGCTGACCAGACCAATAGCGGGCCACTCCGGTTGCCTGCAGATAAGCACTGGGCTGCCCACTTGAGCCGTCCTGCTTCAGGGCTTGGAATGGACGGAAATGCATTTCTCAATCAGCGCTTGAACGGAGGTTGTTGGAAATTCTCACTGAGCGCGCGCTAGCGGAGGCGGCTCGCAGAGGGCCAAACTCAAAGTGAATGAATCACGAAAAAGTTAATGAATCACGAAACAATGAATGAATCACGAAAGAATGAATGAATCACGAAAGCGTAAATGAATCACGAAAAGGGACAGATATACGAAATGGAGAATGAATCACGAAAGGGGAATGAATCGCGAAAAGGGAATGAGTCACGAAAAAGGGAATGAAAATTCGAATGCCAATCCTATAATATATTTATAACTCCCGCGAATCTCTAGAATATCGAATGTTTCAAACACTTAATTTAAAATACATTCAATAGAAGCAACAAACTTTGAAAACATTTAATGGAATGATCCCCTTTAGGGGGACTTCCAAGATATCACTTTCTTTTATCTCTTTGATTAATTTTGTGTGTGTTTCGTTTCTAAATAACATAGTTGCATAAAACGTTGTATCTTCAGCTTAGTTTTACTTCCTTGACATAGAATAAGTAAGATTGTGTTCATTTAATTAAACTATAAATCGTCAATCACGAAATTTTAAGGTTCGTTAAAATATAATACGTCTTGGAAAACCCTCTGATACAGCGTTGTCTAAATTCATTACAAAATCATTTTATTACACAAAGAACATTTTAAAACTAACCATCTAGTCCTTAGGTTTTTCCTTTCATTCAAATCCCAGGTGACGTTGGAATTCATTTTCAACCCACTTTAATTTGTATCGAAATGGCATAATGTATAGTTGTGAATTCCAGGAAATAAAAAGCATCGGCACATTCTCATTTTCTTATTTGCAAATAACAAGAGGTGCGTTCTTCCTCTTTCCGTGTGGGTTGGGCCCACTGCGTCGCGGAGTCTCGTGCGTCGGCCGCCGGTGCCTGCGGACATTAATGATTGCGCCGCCCGCTCGCGAAAGAGCCATTTCCATTCGCCAATATTGGCAGCCCTGCGTTCACTAGGTATGCAAAAGAGCGGGAGCCTCTTCTGTCGCCTCCCCCCCCCCGCCAGCCCGGTTCGTTCTTTTGTGCGGCGCGAGCGGGCGGACGAGGGAACGAAGAGGTCGTGTGAGATCGCTCTCCTTGCGATGCGTTGGTAGACACAGACTTCTCGTCTCTCCTCTGCTCCGTTGCCTTGAAACCCCGTAAATGGAATCCCATTGGCTGTACTAATCGCGCACTTTTTCTTGATACTCCACAGTGGGGGGTGCGGGGAGAGGCGGGTTCGTGGCCAACGTCTCTGCAGTGCAGGGCTGTCACCTGTATTGACAGAAAACTCGGCGTAATAACTCATCTTGGCTATGAGAAACAACGGAAGATTTTTTTAATTCTGAAGAAATAATTAATAGTTATAGAAATAACTGAGTAACAAGAAGGAACATGGTACGCATATGACGATAGAACGTCGAACGCATGGAACGCATGTCGTCGCGTGGAACGCATGGCGTCGAACGTCGAACATGGAATGCACACGTTGACCGAAAACTAGGAAGTCCGCATTGGAAAGGAAGAAGGTGGGCAGCACTGCAAACTGAGCCGTGACGTTCCGAGTGGAGGTCATATTTTCTACCGGGCCGTGCTATGCCGGGCTGAGTGAGGACTAGGGAGCTCGAGGATCAAGGAAAAGTGCGAGCATAGTACCTTTGTTTTCATCAGGAGTGCCTTAGATGTGTGTTCTTTCCGCTCAATGTTGCTTCGATATTGCGAGAACCGGCACTTCATTTGCGTAGTCTCTGTAACATCTATATTGCCATTTTAGCCAACTAGGCACGGTAGCATGCTTAATAATTATGTTCGTCGTCGTCACCATTAACACCACTTAAATCCACCATTAACATCCCTGATTATACCTCATGCACAGATATTTCTTGTCGCTTTCAATCATTAGTAGCACACTATCACAAATTGTTACTTCCACTAGAGCCCATAAGTTCAAGCATTTATTTTACCTTAAATAGGCAGGCAAAATGACATTTATTTTTTCTACAATCGACATGCAGGAAAGGCATTTATTCTGGCTAAAGTAGGAATGACACAATAAAAAAATCACCATTCAAAAGTAATTTTTTGTAAAAAAAAAAAAATTAAATGTTTCACATTCTAACTCTAAAATTTACATTAGAACTGACGTGGAGGGAAAACTACCTTTATTTTGTAATCTTGATCGCACTTGATCATCGTGTTAATGACTACGAATTTATTTTACTCGCGGCCCTATCTCACGAAATGCTATTGTGGACTCCCTTTTGAAACTTGAAATTTTAGCAATGTAAACAGAATTGTAGATTTCGTTTTTCGCACTTGTGTAATCGACAGAAGGGAAGAGAGAGGAAGAATAAACTGAGAAGGATATAATCAGGTACAGACAACTGTGTCCTCAAAACTGACCCGACGCCATATGCATGCATAAGATGAGACTTCTCGGGAGCGAACTAGACCATAAGCATCAATGAAAATCTCAAAACATTTCACTGGCATTATCTTCCTTTCTCTTTTAGATTTTTAACATAACCTGACACTGGAGCCTCCGCTTCCATAGAAAGATAATACACGACTACATGGTGTCCAGGATAGCAGGTATATTTCCAACTTGATAGAGATTGGGTCAGGAGGGAAGGAAGGTTAAAATCGAAAAAGGCAGAAAAGGCCACACGTAAGGCAGAAAAAGGCAAAATCTCAAAAATAGGCGTCTGAATCTAAAATAGGCAAAAAAAGGCAAAAGGAAAATCTGCTAAAACAACTCCAGAAGTACAATTAAGTGATTCGTAAAGTCATAAAATCGTAACAATTATAAAAAGGCATTTTGCCAAACTTTCTGGTCCTAGTTATCACTGAACATTTCTTTATATCAGCTATTTCTTAATTTTCTCAGAATTGCCAACTGTAAAACTAATTTCTCCCTATATCATGCATTTGTAGACAACAAAAGCAACAAATCTGAAAATTCACACTGTCGAGCATCTATTACTACAATACTTTCATAACCTGCAATTGGATCATTAGCTGCGCAAATGAAATTCAAAATAATGCCAGTTAACTAATAACGTATCGTCACACAACAGATTCTTCCATCAATCACTCTAAAAAGCCGAAACCTTCATCTCCAGTAATACATTCTTTTCCTTTTCCTCTTCCTCATTCTGCTGTCGAGTCTACTTCGCATCTTTAAATCATCTCTTCTGTAGCCCTCGCTTTTTTTTCACTCGAGATACCGCTTCTTTCTACCCCTTCTCTTTCCTGTTTCATTTCCCTCGAGCGATGCAATCTCTTTCAGGTCTCTACAGCGCGTTCGCACCTTTATGACCGCGTTCTCCCACCCCAACGGAGCCGTATTTCCAATGCCACCCCAGGAGAGGCCTACTGAGACATTGCGACTGCAGCGCTCGAATACCTCCCCTACCCCTCTCGCCCCTCTCGCCCCTCTCGCCCCTCTCGCCCCTCTCTGTCGCTCCACGCGTTGCCGCCAGCGCACAGCAGGAGGGGCTCCGTGATCAAGGCGCGCGCATGCTTCGATGGTTTCAACGCAACGCGGTGATACGAGAGAGAGAGAGAGAGAGAGAGGAGGGGAATGAGAGAGAGAGAGAGTGTGTGATAGAGAGACACAGAGTGATAGAGACAGAGGAAGAGAGAGACAGAGTGAGAGACAGTGAGACACAGGGAGAAAGAGAGAGGGGAATATAAAGTGAGAGAGAGGGAAAGAGGAGAGAGGGAGATGAGGAGAGAGAGGGAGAAGAGGGAGGGAGAGGGACATACAGGGTGAGAGGAAAAGAGGAGAGAGAGGAGAGAGGGAGAGAGAGAGAGAGAGAATGAACGCGAACGATGGTGAGCAAGCATCTGGGCGAAGAAAGGTAACTCTGAGAAATGTGGATGGAAACACTGAGACGGAAATAATGGAGAAGTTGAGAAAAAAGGAAATCTGAGAGAAAAACGGAAGTGGGTGTGTCAGGTTGGTTGAGAGGAAAGAAGGAAAGGTGGACATAGAAGAGAAATGGGTGTTGGTGAGAAGTGGGGAGGGGTTGGGAAACAAAAGGGAGCGAGGGATAAAGGAAAATCGTATAGTGTATATTGCGGAAAACGGGGAAAACAGCGAAAGAGCACGGACATATCTGACGGGTGAGGAATGGTTGAAGGGACGGGCATGATTTTGTGCTAAAACGCAGAAAACACGTAAAATGAGTAAAGACCTGGATACGGTATGGCGTCAAGGAGTGTTTAAGTCAGTAGGGTACAAGAAAATCAGGCAAGATACCGAGAATTGAGAGGTAAAGTGAGGGACGAGTGCGGGAAACTGACTGAAACGTGGAAGGACAGACGTGCAACAATATAGTGTCGTGGAGGATGGGTCTGGCACCACGTATGGGTCTGCCACCACGGGGAAGTGGAAGGACAGTAAGGGCAGAATGTGCCATTTGGGCCGTTCCCTATTCTCTTAAAGGCCCAAGGCAGATGAGAGGGAGCGATAAGAGCTAAGATGACCCCAGTCATGACAAACACCAGTTTATTGGGGTAGTGTTACTTACATAGACACCTGACGTAGCCCAGCCTCACCGAGGACTCTTCTCCGGAAGAGAGACTGCACCGGCCATCGAACGGGTTGTGCAGTGCACAGCGGTCAGGGGAGAGCTGCTATAGAACGGTTTTCCTAAGGAAGAGCCGAAGTGGCAGCTAGTGCTGGCAACATAACTGAAGATTCTGTGGTCGTCGTGCCCTTGAACCCAATGGACTCCCTTCCTGCATTCGTTCGTTTGCAGTTGGCTAACTTGTAAATGGCTTCCACGCTTCCTTTTGTGATGTCCTCGTCCGACAAAAATATAGTGCGCCGCGAGAAATAATTGAAATTAGGAAGTGCAGTGTTATGTGCTCTTTTGTAAAAGTTCTTGTTTTCTATTAACTTTACACTGAATTTACTTTTTGTGTGATAAATATTATGTTTATTACAAAACCGAGATGCGTACTGGTGCACGTGTTTCCGGCTATTGTGCTGTTGTGTGGCGAGCTGTAATTGAGAGCTTTCTATTTACATTCGTGGCAGTTTTCTTTTACTGATTATGAGAGTATGTTAAGAGATTTTCCACATACATAATTAAATTTAAATATTTCCCGGACTCGCGTACGTGCATATACCTCGGCGAAACTCTGCCTTCGGCGAAGGAATGTTTTCAAAGCAGTCATAACCAAATACTTTACGAAGGGGCGTGGCTGAACAGCTGTCGCGGCGGAGGGATACTTCCCTGAATTACATGTGATGTGTTCACTTGTTACGCGAACTGTCACGTTGGCTCGTCCTTAGGAAAATCGTTCTATAGCAGGACACTGGAAGGTCGGTCTCGACTAGCGGGGCAGAGGAGTGTCGGCTGGGCCAGTCTGGGCCGATCAAAACCGACGGTGGGGTGAAGGGAGTTCGGCAGGGCTAGTTTGGGCCAATCGGAAAACCGACGGGGGTGTGGAAGGTCCCTACACACGGGGGAAGAGCTCGCCCCCTGCTAGGCGGAGGTCAAGCTGTTGTATGGGCCTTTCCTGTAGAGACGCTGCTTTCGAGGCGGAGCTATGCAATTATGCTTAGGCAGGCGCCAGCCGTCCGCGGCTACGCGACAGTGGGAAGAAGCAGGTGAGTGGTAGAGGATTAAGATGTATTGCGTAAGGCGGCGAATTAACAAGAGGCGAAGAACGGAATAGCGGGACAGCGTAGTCTACGGGAGACAAGTAGTAAAAAGCTGGGAAAAGCTAGAAGAGTGAGGAAGAAACTGCTGAGGTACAGCACAGACCGTGAAGGGAGGGAAGAATGCATGACGCATTGAGGAGCTTCAAAAGGCAGGGGAATGTTGTACGGCACGAGCAAAAAAAGAAAGGGTGAGGATAGTTCGCGCAGATGGCCGGATAGACGCGGATAAATGAGGAAAAGATAAAATGCACACGGCGAGGATAAAAGAGGGGGATAAAAACATGGCGAGCAGCGTCCCGCTTTCCTAGGCAATTGTCGAGAGAAAATGCTCGTATAGGCAAGGGCATGTGCAATATGCAGTGAAGAGCGAGAAGGAAAATATGTCGTTTTGTGGAGATGCTCGGAAAGCCGGGGATAAGCTGGGAGTGGAAGAGAAAGAAAGAAGAGTGGATATTTTGAACACAGATGTTTGGAAAAGGGAAGAAGGAGAAAAAGAATGAAATATTAGCCGACAGTCACGGAGGAGGTGGGTCATGTAACAGAGACCACAGCGGTACCCCTCGGGATAAAAGCGCGGAAAGCAAGGACAAGTAAGGTATGGCTGAAAGAGAGAGGGAAAACGTGCTGTGTTGTGAAGAAGCCTGGAAAGGCGAGGGAGTGCGGGGCAAAACCGGGATAAAAAGTGCAATCTACCGGGAACGCCACGCCGCTGGCGCTCAGATCGATAAATGATAGCGCGCCGCGAGCTAACAAAAGACCCACATAAATCGCTTGCGGCAAGATTTTTTAAAGCGATTTTCACGGGCTGGCGCGCGCGCACGCGGTCACCGTCAACGCCCCCCCCCCCCCACATCCGCCCTCTCCCCGCCCCTCCCCGCCACCCGCTCCACGCCCCCGCAAGCGTTCCACACCACCTGTTCGGGAAGTCCGCAGAGAGCGCGTTTATTGTGTCGAAGATGCAGTGCGCGTTTCTGTGAGAAGACGGTTTAAATCCGCTTTAGCTCAGGGCATCAACTGATATGACTGCAGTGCTTCTCACCGAGAAGTCCTGGGGTACCAGTCCCGACGGTACAGGGTTTTCGACGCCCTCTACATATGTAGGATTGAGCTGCTGTTAGGTTGAGAAAAAACCCGCGAGCTGACGTATAAGTTGTCGCCGGATCTCGCCATCCAGCGAGAGATCTCAGCCACCTCTCGCTGGATGGCTATAAGTATTCACTATACTTACAGGATTAATGGCCTTATCAATTTACGCGCCCGGAATCATTATTCAATCAAAGCGATGCAATACTCGTTTCTTATCCGGGAAGAATTTTTTTCTGCCGAAAATTCGCCGTTTCCTTCGCGCAGCATTACATAACTTTCTCAATACTATGTATATTACTCCGTATATACGTACGTATACGAGAAAGTAAAATTTAGTAAGGATGATGGGGTAACGTGGGAGGTGAATGATATGTTGGCAATGAAGGTAAAAAGTACGGTTTTGTTATAAGATATGCGGTGGTAAAAGAAGTCTCTTACCTCCACAACGACATGGCGAAAATACCTTTGTATTGGATTGTAACTGGCAGGGTTTGGGTCCGTGTACTTCAATAATGTTTCCAAATATCATCCTTCCTCCCTTTGTGTAACGAACTACTCTGAAATTTTAAAAAATCGTACAGTGTAAACATTCCTTGAGCTTGGTTTGTTAACCTTTTATACAATGAGATGTAATCTGGACATATACAATGATATACTATAATCTATCTGCTCAACGAAAGCGCTCTAAAATGACAGAAAGTTCTCGGTCTCTTTGAGTTTCCTTCAAGGTTACTGTGTTAATGACGACTCTCTGTAGAACGGCTCCTTAATTTGTTTAATGAGTATAAAATGTAGTACGAGGTAAAGTGCTTTTGTCTTCTAACTTTAAACAAAACTCAAGAAGTTCTATGTTGTGTTAATATTTTAATTAACGAACAGTATTATAAATTATCAAGGTCTGACACATCTGTAACTAATAAAAATTCTTATTGGTTTACACGGCAATAACTATTAACTAGTCGGCCCGGTGGCCGAGATCGCTAAGGCAATAGTGTCGTAATGATCTTGGACCGAAGGGTCGCGGGTTCGAGTCCCGCCTCATGCATGTGTGTATTTGTGTTCGTCCTTTCACCCCTTATCACCACCATATCGTTTCATCCACATAGTTACCATACCGTTAACAGCAATAGTGGTCGCTAATGACCTAAGATGTTGATGCGACCTTAAATAAGCAATTAATAAAAACAAAAAAACTATTAACTGTTGTCGTAAAGTGAAGTTAACTATTAACTGTTGGTATAAAGTAAATATTGATTCGTAAAGCTCTATTGTGCTGGAACATCAGTACGGGGGATGAGTTGGATGGACGGTGTGCTCTCCAAACGCTGCAAGATAATTGTCATGGAACCGCCAGAGGTGCGTTGGGGCAGCTGCACAGCAGCGAATCCTCGCTGCGTTGGATTCCCCCACCTACCCCACCTCACCCCACCCCACCTCCACCGCTCCCTTCCCAAACGCCCTCGCCGCTCGTCTGTCACTTGTTGGCCCACGCGCCATGTTTCAAGTGTGTTTCTTTTACAAACGGCTGAAGTCTATGGCTTGAGACAAACGCCTGATGATAAATGAAACGCGTGTGGAATTCGCTATGTTTAATTTAGTACAAATAGTTTAGTTATAGTTATATGAGAGAAGGACTCAACGTCAGTCGTGTATAATTTAGTATCGTATTTAAAATGCGTTCAAAAGTTTGAGTTGGCTGTACTCGAGGGAGTGTTTTAAATTTATGAGAGTCACGCCGTGGGCTTGGAAATGCGCGAGCGATGTTAGTCCAATTGGTGAGGGTTTTGCTAAGCTAATTCAACGCAGCGACGTTACTTTGTACAACAATGATTTGATTCGTCGTCCATTAAACAGCGCATTCCATTATGATCCATTCTTGCTTTAGCTCTACGCCAAAAAAATTACTTGCAGACCGCGCGTCTTTGTGCAGGGTGGTCTCTCCCTAGCTCTCCGTCTCCCAATAACTTCGTTCCTGGACTCCGCCTCTACTCCCTTTCCTCTCTTACCGCCATCTACCTCTGTTCATCTTTTCATCTTCACGGCCTCCTGCCAAATTCTCCATTCCTATTCAACTATCTACCCTCTTCCCTAATCTTCACGTTTTCCCAAATCCTCGTCGCTTTCGTCCAAATTCTTTCTGGTAGTAATTATCTTCTCACCGTTCACTAAGCCCTTCCAACTTCCCACCCTTATCCTTCTCTTTACCTTGTTCCTTATCCACCCCCCCTCGTTGTTTCTGGTCTGCAACTCACACATTCTCCCGATCATCTTTCCAACATTCATGTTTTGTACTTTTCCGCGTCTCTAATTTCATGCTTTTGCACTTTTCGCCCATTTTTCAACTTCCCTACCTCTTATTCTTTAGCTTTTCTCCTTGATCTCTTCTCTTCACTTCCCGTCTCTGCTTTCACTCATCCTCCAACCAAAAACCGCTATTTGCCCCCCCCGTTTTTTTCCTCTTCCTCTCTCCTTCTCGCTTTCTTCCGCTCTTGTCTCTTCGTATCTCTCCCGCCCAGAGCTCCCTGTCTGTCTTTACACCCGACCTCTTCTATTGTCCATGAATCTCTCTACACCTCACCCCTCAATTCCCCTCCTTTCCCCCCCCCCCCGGCCCCCCCCGCCCCTCTTTCCCCCCGCAATCCCCGCCGCTGCAGTGGCCTCCGCCCTCGCTGCCAACTCTCGTTTGTTCCGCGCGCGCGAGGAAAAAGAGTGCCCGCGGCGATGGAAATAATTTTGCAATGCGCGCAACTTTAGAGGCGGCGATAAGGAAGAAGGTCGACGATGGGGCTTTAAATTCCAGCGAATCACGTGACGAAATCGCCTCGCGTAGGCCGTCCATTCTCTGAGGACGAATGCTGCAAACAGTGAGGGCCCGGAGCTGACTTCTGCGCGGGAATGAAATAATGCAGCTACGGAATATAACGTGATTTCCTCCGTTTTAATTTGCTCTTGATGATTAACGCGGACAAGACACATTTAATATTAATGCTACAGAATGGCACAGACTTTCTCGTAGTAAAGTTTTCTAATGTCCATGTATGGATTGGCTTTACCGTCTTGCCCCATCTTCTTGCCAGCTACCATCTATCGCCGCCAAAACTATATTTTTTTTACATTTTCTCAATTTTTAGGTTTTCTAATAACAGAACCGAAATAATATTTTAAGAATGTTAAAGAAGACTAAAACCTGGAATTTAAAGAAAAAAAGTTGGAGCGGTTTTTGAGAAAATTTTGAAAATATCCAGGGGATTTTTATAAAGAATTTTGAAGAAACTTTTTCAAAATCGCTGAGGCTCAAGTCGAGTAAGATCGGCTGGGGAATATACATTTTGGAATAAATCCTCCGTGTGGTTTAGGCGCTAGTGGTGTGCACAGACGGACAGGCAGACAGAGAGACAGACAGAGAAACAGAGACGGATGGACGTTTTGAAGAAAAAAAAATACTCTTTCGTTATCAAATAGCCCCAAAACGTACATTTCCGTTGAAATCTCGAAATTGATTTTCCCTAGCATTACATAATTTCCTCTTTAATACGTTTATACTCTGTATATACTTATGTATATGAAAAAGTAAAAACCTTTTAATGATTAAGACCAAAGACAACATGTTTAGTATCACAATATTTTTTTCAAACCCATTCTACTAAATGTATTAACCAGGACTTTCTAGTCAGTTTATGACCAGACAGAAGACCACCAGTACATAACCACAAGATGAATAATTTTACAACCTTTTTGGTAAGTTAGTTTTTAACATTTTAAAGAATTTCTATGATTATGAAATATTTCCTCGCAAATAGAAGTATAAGTTTAATATTAAATAAACGAGATTACTAGTTTTTTCGACATATCTCTCTTGTGTATCTTATCTGGTGATCAGCTGTCGGTTTTTGAAACCACCCAATGTTTATGTAGTGTTAAAACATTTACGAGACATTTGTTTTCTTTTTCGGAGCTATGTTTGGGAAAACCACATGACATTACATATTTCTTTGGACTGTAATAGAACATAATTAGTCTGCGTTAACAATTTTACAGTAATTCTTTATCAATACTTCCTTCACACATTTGGCACTAACGTCCAGATTTTTGGAATACTATTCAATAATTATCGTTAGTGATCAATTACGTTATCGTGGATACATTTGTGTTGTATAAGGATCAATAAGTAAAACCAAAGCTTGTCATTGTGAGAGATAGAATTCTAAGGCAAATGTCATTGTTGCTTTGACACACCCTAAATTATGAAGTGGGTTGTAATTTCATTTAAATGTCACCGATTCTCTCTGTGCAGCTACCTACATTCTATTTACAGTAGCAATTAACTTCTGAGAACACGTAACACCACTTCAATTTGTTGCCCCTGCTGATTCTGTTCGTGCAACTCGACTGAATATGAAAACTGGCGTGTCTACACACGCCGGCGCAGTTTATTGTAATTTTAATAACGTCACCGCGTTGTATTTCATTCGCCTTGGCTCGAGGTGCGTTGTAAAGGTGCGAACCATAAATTCGTTCGCCTGGCAGCCTGCAGGGGTTGCAGGCGGCAGACAAGTAAATGGGGTGAGAGCAGAAGGTGGCCGAGATCGAAGGTGCCCGGGTGCGACAAAGGAGATGGCAATAACGGAGGGATCAGAAGGAGATCGGAAGTGGAAGAAGAAACGATGAGTGGCACGAACTTAACCGTCATTCGCAGTGTCGCTCATACCCATGAGGTGACCGGTAGCGGTAGCTCAGTGCATCAACTGATGTCACTGCAGCGCCTCTGACCGGGAGGTCCTAGGTTTGAGTCCTGACGGCGGCAGGATTTTTGACACTAGCTTTTCAGCTAGATCGAATTCAGTCGCTGTCTGGAGGAGAATTCTAGCGGCCGGCTGCTCTGATCGGTAGTTTTCCGTGGTTTCGCCGATCAACACCAGGCCAATGCCGGAGCAGTACCCTACCAAACGGGCCACGGACCTCGCGCGATCTGTCCTTCCTCTTCCTTGTCCTATCCTCTCCCCTTACACACACACACTTACACTAACATGCACTACACTACCACATATTCCGGGAGGCCAGTCGGGAGCTTAGAGCTTGTCGCGACTGGGGCGGTGCCCCGCTGGTGAGAGAGTCCTGATTAGGGGGAAACCCCACTAGCCGACTGTAGGTCGGCGCCGGATCTCGCCATCCAGCGGGGGAAGATCACCGCCATCTCCCGAGAGAGAAAACATGCACTACACTAACGGGACCAATGACCAGAGCAGTTGACGCGCCCGGAAACATGAATAAATCAATCAATCAAACCAATGAGATGAGTGTAACTCAGACTCGTTTGGCGACTCGCTAGGAGTGAGAGGAGGCTACCAGGGAGCGCTGCAGCCTAACTCTTAACAAGGAAGATCTTACACCGGAATGCAATAATAAGAATTGTTTTAACACATCTTAAAACTATTTATTGACATATGTATGATTTAACCTAATTAAACATTAGTTTAGTTCTTTCAAGCGAACATTATTAGTGAGTTGATAGTTAATGAAAGATTTTACAAAAGAAAGAAAATCCTTCGATCAGTTACGATTCTTCGATATGGCGAGGCTGTCACATCTCCCATACCAGTTGGAAGAGCATCTCGTCAGTCAGTGATCCAGTGGCTGCGGAGACGAGAGCGGCCTGCTCGTAGGGCTAGTGGTGCAGAAAGAAGGCCGAGGCCTGGTCGACCGACCCCTTGTTAACTAGCAGGGGTCAGGAGTGGGGATGGCGCCGTCTTGCGCGTTCCGGCGGATGTTTGTTCGCCAGCTCCGAGATTGTTCTCGAGCGCCTAAGAAATCTGCTTGTATGGAAGTATTCCGCTACTTCCTGCCAAGTCCTTTGTGACCAGAATTAGAATCTTACTGACGCGTCTGATGCAACAGTCGGATGACCGTATGACCGATGACTGTCACTTCGTGACTGCGAGACTCGGACCATCAGGCCCGCTTTTCCGTCTGACCACGCCAGTAGGAACGGTCCTTCCGCTACGTAGCGGAGAAAGAAGGACTCGGGCGACGAAACAGGCGAATTTAATTTACCTCAGAAGCTTCTTTTAGGCTTAATATTTTGCATGCATGAAATCTACTACATGGGACATCTGACTTTACTTCCCTTCCGACGGCAGGTGTACGAAGGTTTTTTTCGTCCTTTGAAATGCACGGTTTCGATCAGGTTTGAACCCAAAAACTTGGCTACAAAGGCCCGATGAGCCAACCGTTTTACCGCTGAACCCCGGAATGAAGGTTCCCACAGACCGGTGCGGAACTTTCGTTGCCCACGCGAAACGTCCGCAACGGCAAGATTGCTATATCTGTTTGTTTATTAGCAGGTTCAGATCTGCGCGGCTGGCGCGCGGCGCGGCAGCGGATTGGCAGCGTTTTATTCACTGCGCATATCTATTCGCAGTCGAACGCATTTTTTTCCGCTACCGCTACAGTTTCGCTGTGAAAACCACGATAAAGACTCGTCAGATCTCGAATAGTTTCGTTTCGCCAGTCAATCTGACACGACAGAACGATCATAAAAAATACTTCTAATCGGGTTCAGTAATTTCATTACTTACAAATAACATTTAACTTCGATTTTTAATTTTTTTGCAAATGAAAAGTTTCAATATATTTATAATTCTATCTCTGAATGAATAGGAGCAAGCGCTTGTTCTTTGTCGAATGAAAGTCATCACAAACTGACACATAATTGACGATCCGGAGTGATCGGATCCGCGAATTCCGCGGCCGCGTCTAGAGCGGAACTTTCCGCGGCGGATGTACCGCGCCGGTTTGTGCGTCCGAGCGATGAGCGTCCGGGCGTGTCCGAGCGATGAGTGTGCACGGGTAGAGGCTGGTCGAGGAATGCGTTTAATGGGCAGTCACGCAAACCAATCAACAGTGGTCGCAGAGCCTTGGAAAGGTAGTCGAGGGCGAGGGCCTAGCGCTCGAGCGCACGCCGAGTGAACTGGCGGACGAGTTGACGCGCCCGTGGCAGAACGGGTGGGCGGCGGCCGAGACGGCGGCGGGGCGGCGGCCGGGACGGCGGTGGGCGGAGACGGTGGCGGGGCGGCGGTGGGGACGGCGGTGGGCGGGGCGGCGGCCGGGACAGCGGTGGGCGGGGACGGCGGCGGTGGACGGGGCGGCGGTGGGCGGCGGCGGGTCGACGGCGCGGGCAACGGGAGGGGTGGCGGTGGGGACGGCGGTGGGTGGGGACGGTGGCGGGGGCGGCGGTGGGGACGGCGGCGGTCGGGACGGCGGCGGGAGCGGCGGTGGGCGGCGGCGGGGACGACGGCGCGGGCAACGGGAGGGGCGGGGGCGGCGGTGGGCGGCGAGGGTGGTGCCCAAGAGGCCACTCGCCGACCTCCGCGCGCAGTAAATACCTTTGAAATTAATTAAGAGCGCGCGCACGCACAGGCGGAGTACAGTCCGCCCCGCCCCGCCACTTCTGTCTAGTGCTTCCCCGCGGCCCCTCTCCTCACCACCCCCTTCGCTTCCCGCCTGGCGCTCCGACCCGGCCCCGCCCGGCCGCGCTGTCCTCCTGCTACGCGCCCCGACAGCGCCTGGTCGCGCTACCTCGCCGGTTTCCGGCCTGCTCCAGGATCCACGTTTCTTGCTATAATGAATGCTGCTCATTAGCCGCTGGTATACCCGTCCCAGGTTCCATCCGCTCCCGACCCGTCTCCCGAGCTGGGTCCCGATTCACGTCCCGACCCGTGTATGGCCCTTGGCCCGCTCCGAATCTCCCGTCGCGCCCCTAAGTTCTGCGCAGTTGTCTGACCCGTCTCCCTATGTCACATCCTGCCTTCGGTCCGATTTGTAACCAGTCTTTCCGATACAGATTTCATTCTTGCTCCGTCTTGTGCCCCTGCTCTGACCCATTTCATTCAGACTTCCCCCGCCCCTCTCCCCACCCTCGACACCACACCTCCTTGCCTCACAGGAAAGCTCGCCAGTCTCACATCGCCCACCTCAAGCCTTTCGCCACTTTCCTTCCTTTCCTCCCTCACCCCCCGCCCTTCGTCCTTAGCTTTTCGCTCCAGCCCTCTCGCCCGCTCCCTTCTCGCTCCCCGTCCCTTACCCTGCCCTTCGCCTTCACCCCACCCCTTCAACCACGCCTCTCGCCTCTAGTTCCTTGCCCTAGCCCTCTCACTCGGTCCCTGCTCGCTCCCCGTCCCTTTCCCTGCGTCCCACGACCCTCACCCCACGCCCTTCGCCACACGCCTCTTGCCTCCCCCCCCCCCGCCTCTTCCTACGTCCCTCGCCCTTCCCCCCGCCCTTTGCCTCTAGCTTATCGCTGCTCCGCCCTCTCTTCTCTCGCCCACCCCCTGCTCGCTCCCCGCCGCCCGCTCTGCATCCCGCGTGCGTGCCGCGCAGCAGTCGGCGCAATTACTGCAATCTCCCGCGACGGCTGGGCGGAGCGCGCGGGTCGTATGACCACGTGCCGCCGCTTGCTTTTTGTCTCCTACTCGCCAGGGGATCCGTATTGCGAGCACGACGTCTAATCGAATATCTCACTACAGTAGCCGGGAGGAGAGAAAAAAGCAATTTGTCACTCAAAAACGTTCATATAAACATAATTGAATTTGAACAAAAATGTTTGTAGGATTTTCCCTCGTCCTCAGTGTTAGCTGGCACGATTACGAGTTACTTGCGAAATTTATAAAGACATTACATAGTTTCGTCCTTCATAATGTAATTCCAAAATATTTCTGACTTTCTGTGGAATTAGTACGAGTTTAAAAAGACCAATCTTATGATATACATATTGTAATATATTAGATAAGCATTTTTTGAGTAATTTTTAGTTTTTTGTCCTGAACTTTCTTTGTCTTAGTGCGCGTTAGTGACCTTGTGTGGCGGTCTGTCATATTCAAAATATCCGTTCAAACCAATCATTATCATAATAAAATCAAAATTACACAAAAAATATTATTAAACATATGGCAATACATACGAGTTTATCATTAGATTCGTCGTTTTAAAATCGTCATGATAAACTAAAAAATATGTATAGTTCCATTTGTAAAGAACAAAGTTACCTCAGTATCTCGTAAAATACAAGTGATAAAATAGGAATGAATACATGTATCAATTACTCCTATTCCCTTATGCACTTTCGTGAAAATGGCATTGCAATAACTTCAACCCTTTCAAAAACTGCATGAGGTGCTAAAGTTACGTAATTCGCCATGAAAAACACTATACACTTCTTGAAATGTTTCAACTGAAATCTTATAAACATGTATAAAACAAGATTCTGTAATAAAACTAACTTAAATTCTAGATAACGCTTTAAAAAATATATTTATTCGCCTGTTTGTTCTGTGCATTTGTGAACGCGTGTCGCTCTTGAATCCGGCCCCGCCTGCCCCGCCATAGCGTGTGCCTGTCCTCACCCAAATGGCTCTGTAAGCTGAGAGGGTGGCTGTTTCCCCTCGGCCGGCGTTCGTGTCTGGGGCTCGTTCCTCAGCTTCCGCCTCCCGGGGAAGCGCTGTCCGCCATCTTGTGAACGCAAAACCCTGCACTTCCGCCGTCCTGCTTGTGGAAACGATGAACCGCCAATCCTACTACTTGAGCGACGGAAGCCTGTGATTTCTGAAGCGGTTTGTGGATATCCTCTCGTAGTTTAGGACTCGGAATTTATAACGTTATATTTCAAGTCATTGTATCCTATGCATATTGTCATCACAGTAACTTTCATTGTTGTTGTTTTTTTTCATATTTCGGCTGATGAATTGTTATGGCAGTGTAAGTAATGCGTTTTGTACGTGATTTTCATTTATATGCTTCATTCATTTCCCTTCATTTTGTTGAATTATACGATTCCTTTCAAATGTATTGTTTTATGGAAAGTGATTCTCTTTAACAGATAAATTACATATTAGTAGACGTACAATTCAGTCTTTTACATCATTTAATAAAACATCTCTTATTTTTAGGTAGTCAAAAATGGATTTTTGCGGGTTGATAGACAGCAAAAGATTGATCGAACTTGAAGAAAAAGAAAAGCTAGAAAAATCGAAAATTTTTATCATTTAAAATTCTATTTTTGATCCATCATTCCCGTGCAATTTCCACGTAGATAGTTTGCTTTGGATGGCAAAAGTCCAAGGTACGTGTTATTCACTTGCAACGACTTCCCAAGAAAAGAAATTCAGAAATTGTCACTTCAAGCAATCCAAGCTGGTTTATGTACAGTTTGTGTTGAGGGCGATGCCCCCATGGAAAGATATGCATAGTTTGATAACTTATTTGTTCTTCCGGTGAAAGCCTTGTGACTCACACGGCTACTTTGTGAGAACCTTCTAGCCTTGAAATGGAAATGAATGCTTAAGTGGAAGTATATCTTTGTAAATGTCATTGAAAATCATTTTTAATATAAAAAACATATGTAATGTTTCCAGCAAACGTGAATATGTCTCAACGAATGATAGGTAAATTGTTTTAATGTAATTAATTAGAATAATTGAAATTCACCACAGTAAATATTAGAGGAGAAAATCGAAGAAAAAATGGTACGTTCCAACGGTAGCGAAGTGTTTTTTGTTTTTCTTTCACGTGTTTCAGCGTTTTCATCTTTTCCTTTACAAAATATCTCATTTTCATTCGGTCTGTATTTATGAACGCTGCAACATGCTTTCCAATTATCACATCTCGTATTTGGCCAAAAATTTAAGAAATTTCAAATAGATGAGTTCGGAATTCAAGTGGAACAAACGCAAGTAGAAAATGTTTTATTTCGTAAGCAACTACCACTTATCAATTACTTACGTTTTTTGTGAATAGAGGAAAGGTAGTGGGCGAGAATCAACATTTATAATGAAATGGTATAATCCACCTTTATTGAACTGGTAGATAATACCCCAAACGCAAAGCTTATAAAAATGTTTTTTGATGCGCACTACAAGAACGTCTTTTTCATTATTTATGTTTCGATATCATTTACAACGTATTAATATTAGAAAGTGATCCATGTTAATCAATATTTTGTTTCATGATTTGTTTTAAAACTTGTTCCAAATATTTATTGTCACATATGATGTTTTCTTTTACAGGTAACTACTTGCATGCAGCGGAAAACGTCCTCACTGTTGAATTCTTCTGGACGAAAAATGTATTGAAAGTATGTATATTAATTATTATAATTGCACTCACTTCTATGGTAACGGAAAACCCAACTAAGAGCCAGGATTTTTCAGCAGGCGTTGAGGGCTAATTAACGGGCTTTATTTCGAGTATAATTCCTTATGATGATATTATTATTATTATTATTATTATTATTATTATTACTATTATTGTTATTAAGTATAATTTTACTGATTCATAAAGAAGGATATTTTTTTATTAGTGCTCAAACTAGAAAATTATTCTTCCATACTTACTTTAAAAAATAAAACTTATTTTTAGATACTTACTTTTGATAATATAGTTATGTTAAACTTACAAAGAAACTCATTCCTTCAAATAGGTAGAAGAGCATTAGATATTCATTGCGATTTAGTGTCTTAATCTATTTGTGCCGTAATATTTTCCCTTTCAAAGAACGGCATCATTTAAACGCAATCGTGTATTCTTGTGCCCGTGGTGAACTTGACTCACAAAAACGACTTTTACCGTAAACTTGATTAATATGTTCATTTGTATAGTACACATTTGTATAATTCAGTTTTATTCGAATTTCTTTGGTCTGTGCAATTTTAAACTCTCATAGTAATAGCTGAGAAGTAAGTTCACTAAACATCAATCGACTCACTATTTTAGAGTTCCAGATAACTGAGCAACGATTGTGAACTCATCTTCATTCCTTCTTTTATTTTTTCCTCCAGAAATCGGAAAAATTCTACGTTTGAGCTCTAGGTAATTCCCTCTGCCTTTTATTGAATGGACATCTCGGCATATTTTCTGTACCACAATCCTCTATCTTGTTTATTTATTTATTTATTTTACGTCAAAAAACAGTTAAAACTGCGTATGACGTGCTATGGGGAAAAGTGAATTGTGTGCACATTTTCAAAATTCTGTGATCCCTACACTAAGTCATACACTACTTAAATTTACATAAAAGCACCCATGTAATAAAATCTATTTTGAAGGATAAAAATGCAATAAATTTTGGCTCTTATCCATGTTGTCCTTCTTTGTTGTTCATACACAACAGATCAAAATAATTTCATTTACCCTGAAACGATCAGGATATCAGAGGTTAATTACAGCGTTTGTACAGCTTAATTATAGTGGTTCAAACCGGTAGCGGTAGCTCAGTGCATCAACTGATTTCACTGCAGCGCCTCTAACCGGGAGGTCCTAGGTTCGAGTCCTGATGGCGGCAGGATTTTCGACACTAGCTTTTCAGCTAGATCGAATTCAGCTGCTGTCTGGAGGAGAATTCTAGCGGGCGGCTGCTCTGATCGGTAGTTTCTCGGATCAACACCAGGCGAATGCCGGAGCAGTACCCTACCAAACGGGCCACGGTCCGCGCGCGATCTGTCCTTCCTCTTCCTTGTCCTATCCTCTCCCCTTACACACACTTACACTAACATGCACTACACTACCACATATTCCGGGAGACCGGTCGGGAGCTTAGAGCTTGTCCCGGCTGGGGTGGTGCCCCGCCAGTGGGAGAGTCCTGGTTATGGGGAAACCACACTAGCCGACGGCAGGTCGGCGCCGGATCTCGCCATCCAGCGGGGGAAGATCACAGCCATCTCTCGAGAAAAAACATGCACTACACTAACGGGACTAATGACTGAAGCAGTTGACGCGCCCGGAAACACGAAAAAATCAATCACTCAATATAGTGGTTCAACTCCAGCATTACGACCTGTGAACTACAATCCGCAAAAGTCTTGCCCACGATGCTCAGTTCATTGAAGGTGGCCCCGCAGGTCAATACCCCAGGTGGCGTCTCCAATATAATTAATTCAAAGTGATTCTTTGTTCGATCGGATCTGCCAGTCGCTCAGGGGGAAAAGAGCAACAAAAGTGTCAGGGGGGGGCGCCGAAAGAGGCAGACCGCCGAACGGGTGGGGACGGGGGGGGGGCGATGTCGCCATGGCGACGCGGATCATCCCTCGACGAGCCGCTCATCCCGGAGGGCCAAGGGAAAGGGCGTGGGGAGGGAGGGAGAGAGGGAGGTCGCGGGCGCAAAGAGAATAAGAGAGGATTGCTACTGAATAGTTGATGGCCGTGCAGCCCGCGCCGCGTTTGCCGAATAAATAAATGAAAACCTGATTTGCAGCAGCGCCAGATGGCGCCGCTTCGGCGGTGACGGGGCGACGGCAGCGGGGGTGGTGTTGGTAGTGGTAGTGGTGACGATTGAGCCGGCCGTGGAGAGGCTTGTGGTAGTGCGGGTGGTTCCCGCGCAGGTAGACCTGCAAAGGTGGCTCAGGACACCAATTAATGGCACTGCAGTGCCTCAACGGAAGATCTTAGGGTTCGAGTGAGGACCTAGCTACAGAGCTAGGTCGAATTCAGTCGCTGTCTGGAGGAGAACTCTAGCGGTCGGCTGCTCTGAGTGGTAGTTTTTCGTGGTTTCTCCGATCAACTCCAGGCGAATGCCGGAGCGGTACCCTAACAAACGGGTCTCGAACCGCGCGCGATCTTTCCTTCCCATTCCTTGTCCTATCCTCACCCCGTATACCACTTACACTAACATGCACTATACTACCACACATGCCGAGATACCAGTCGGGTGTTTAGAGCTTGTCCCGGCTGGAGCGGTACCTCGCTGGCGGGAGATACCTGGTTGAGGGAAAACCGCAAGCCGAGGGTGAGCGCTATAGTCGCCATCCGACGAAGGAAGATCACCGCCTCTCTTGATAAAATCATGCACTAAACTTACGTGGCAAATGACCTTAGCAGTTTACCCGGTTGGGATAACTAATCAATCAGTCTATGAAAACTGAGGTGGTGGTGGCTGCTGTAATTGACTGGGGGTGGCGGCGATAGATAAGTTACGTACCGCAGCTCTCAGATGGGGTGGTTAAAGTATCTGCAGCGACGAGAACGGTGACAGTGATAGTGGTATTGGAAATGACGCTCCAAACGGTTATTATGTGAGTGAGGGACGATGATAGAGCTAGTGCTGAAGACATTGATGGAGAGAGCAAAAGCGTTTCAGCTGTGGGTGTCGCTTAAATCGGCTTATTGTTATTAATAGCTAATGCAATGCTTAGACGAAAGTATTTTATTTTCTTTGTTGCATTCACATTCTTATCTGAACACTTGAGCATCGACTCGCTTTTAGTACTAGTGCTAAAAATTAAACTTTTATGTTCGCACGCTATATATGCCCTGAAAGAACAGCTTTTACTAGTGGCTGTCTAAAACAGAATTTTTCTTGTAAACGAGTGGGAATGGGGCGCGACACCGAACTTTTCAATTTTGTCAGGTCATTACGAAAAAATTCTCAGAGGTTATTTTTTTTTAGTGCATCGGCATTATTTCAAGACCTGTAATGGAATGAAGTTACATTGAAAATATCCGATCAACCGATAGTTAAAAATGTTTCCGAAAGTTGGGTTGTACCTTACAATTGAAGCAAAAAGGATGCACGCCGAAATGAAATATGTGTGAGATGAATAGATTCTCGCAATTGAGTTTCGTTTTTCATAATTTAATCATTATCTACCATTCGTAATTTTTCGCAATTTGTGAACGTAAGAACAATAATATGTGGTTAACGTTTCTGCCTCCGAAGATAAGTACAAAGCAAACATCGCTTGGATGGGCGTATAAAATCAAAGGAATGATGCACAGCTATCTAGAGAGTGCCATTGAGTATTTTTTACATTTATATTTTGAAGCATTCAGCATCACATCATTCGAAGCAATTACATTGAGAAAGATCATCCTTGCATTAATACTAGAGGTGTAGAGCAGATTGAAAAATAAATATGAATAAGCCGAACCCTTGCGACGACATCGAACTCGCGAAAGCGCTGTAGAAAAGATACAATAGTTGTTCATATTAACTGAAGGTAAAATCGGAAACCCCTCAAAAATTACTTAGTTTATCTCCTTCAACATTTATTTTCGAAGGCGAATGAAATGAGGGAGGTTTACAAATTCAAGAATAATACATTCACTATTCACATTGAACACGGAGGTGAATATGTTTCTAAACATGTACTATTTGAAATGCTTTTTATTATAACACTCACACTCTTGTCAGGAAACTCCGATGTCCCAAAATATTGAAAATGTCACAAGGATTTCGAGAAATGTAACTCCGCGAAATCAAATAACTTAATTATTTCGGGAACTTCTGACGTTTTTACCAAGGTCCAGCTTAAAATCTGATAGAGTAATGCGTGAGTCATACATCCGTCCTTCCAGACATCCAGAGTTTGGGGTTCACATTTGCTTGTACCTACTATCAATATAGAAAAGTCCAAACTATACTTGGAACCGCACCAATGGACCTTAATCTTGACGTGTGCGTGGACTTACAGTTAAAAAAGGAATCACAGATTTTACTACCCAAATTCGAGATCATATTGTTGAAGTGATTCCAAAATTCTTCCTCCCTAAGGGATAGAGAGAAATAAATAAAAACCTGACTGTTGGCGACCACTCAGCTGCGGCGGAGCAGCCAGCTTGCGGCATGGCGTCAGACACGAAGTTCTCCCCTCTCTGCGTCTTTCCCTCCATCCTTCCTCCCCCTCACTGCGGGGCTTCGCGAGGAAGCCTTTTCGGCGCGACCGCACCTGCATCGCGCCAGCGCTCTCCGGGGATTAACCGACCGCCTCCACGCGCCCCGCGCTGCTTTCGCCCCCTCCTCTGCCACGCCCACCTCGCCCGCCTGCTCGCTTGCCACTGCCGCCCTCTCGCCCGCCCTCTCGCCCGCCCTCTCGCCCGCCCTCTCGCCCGCCCTCTCGCCCGCCCTCTCGCCCGCCCTCGCGCACGCCCTCTCGCCCACCCTCTCGCCCGCCCTCTCGCCCGCCCTCTCGCCCGCCCTCGCGCACGCCCTCGCGCACGCCCTCTTGCCCGCCCTCTGCCCGCCCTCTCGCCCGCCCTCTCGCCCGCCCTCTCGCCCGCCCTCTCGCCCGCCCTCTCGCCCGCCCTCTCGCCCGCCCTCTCGCCCGCCCTCTCGCCCGCCCTCTCGCCCGCCCTCTCGCCCGCCCTCTCGCCCGCCCTCTCGCCCGCCTTCTCTCGCCCCCCTCTCGCCCGCCCTCTCGCCCGCCCTCTCGCCCGCCCTCTCGCCCGCCCTCGGGCCCGCCCGCCCCTCGCCCGCCCCTCTCGCCCACCCTCTCGCCCGCCCTCTCGCCCGCCCTCTCGCCCGCCCTCTCGCCCGCCCTCTCGTCCGCCCTCTCGTCCGCCCTCTCGCCCGCCCTCTCGCCCGCCCTCTCGCCCGCCTTCTCGCCCTTCCTTTCCTCCCTCGTGTCCGCCCTCTTCCCTGCTCTCCAACACATCCTCTCGCCCTCTTCCGATTTTCATACTTATTCCCGCGTACAGTTACACCATGTCTATTATGTGTAATAGTAATATATTTCTCAAGTAGCACAGATTTAGCTATTTCGCTGAAAGAAATAGTCACATACTGGACGAAATAACCATCACAAAATCCTCCCTCCTCCAGTAATTTTAATCTGTAACAGCTGTCAATAACAATGCGGTTTTGTTTCTATTAATTTGGGGGGAAATTTAAAAAAAATGTTTCCCGACTTACGAAAACTAAATATGGCATATATATTTATTTTTTGTATAATTGAGATACATTCTCTGTAAAGCATACAATAAATCGAAACTAATTTTTTTATTAATTCAAAAATCGACCTGAAGTGGAGGGGGGGCATTCGTTGAGTAGAAACACAGTTAATATGAAAGGTAGATTGAAGAAATTGCAACCCTTCCAAAACAACGACCGTCCAAATGTGCATGAAAGTGCTTTATCATGTTAAGATTTGAATTCGATTTGCTTTGCTGATTTTGTAGCATTACCTACGAAAGTGATGTAAGTGAATGGATTAACGCCCAGGATGCACTCGAAACGATGCCAACGAATTGTAAATGTGCGTGCATGATATCTAAAAGGGGCAGCCATTCGTTTAAATTTTGGTGGCGGTCCAATCAATGGTAATGTAAGCAAATGCGATGAAACCAACGAGTAATGAAAATCTAATACTCGCGCTGAATAGAACTTCCCCAAGAGTTTCGTAAATCACCAGAAGGTCTTTTGTAAAGTAATGAATAATCTGTGCCCTAAAAACAGACAGCATTTGTTAAACGTGTTATTGACATTTGCAAGGGATTTTTTATGAATACGCAGAATGTGAAATAAATCACGAACGCATTCTTTACTTCACACTCCAAATGTCTGTACCGCGAGCGGTAGCTCAGTGCATCAACTGATGTCACTGCAGCGCCTCTGACCGGGAGGTCCTGGTTTCGAGTCCTAGCGGTGGCAGGATTTTCGACGCTAGCTTTTCAGCTAGGTCGAATTCAGTCGCTGTCTAGAGGAGAATTCTAGCAGCCGGCTGCTCTGATCGGTAGTTTTCCGTGATTTCTTCGATTAACACCAGGCGAAAGCCGGAGCAGTGCCTTACCAAACGGGCCACGGATCGCACGCGATCTGTCCTTCCTCTTCCTTGTACTATCCTCCCCTTACACACACACACACACACACACATTTACACGAACGTGCACTACACTACCACATATTCCGGGAGACTGGTCGGGAGCTTAGAGCTTGGCCCGGCTGGGGCGGTGCCCCACTGGTGGGAGAGTCGTGGTTAGGGGGAAACCCCACTAGCCGACTCGCCGGATCTCGCCATCCAGCGAGGGAAGATCACCGCCATCTCCCGAGAAAAAGCATGCACTACACTAACGGGACTAACGACCAAAGCAGTTGACGCGCTCGGAAAAACGAAAAAATAGAGCAACCAAATATCTGTGTCAGGAATGGAAAATGGACGTCATGGACACATTCCATGTGATATGTTTCTGACATTTTCCGTTTATGGATGAGCGCTAGAAGACGACGTTGCGTGAACCCATTAGTGCAACTCACATATTCTTGTGGGGAAAAGAAATATTTGTAAACATGTCAGAACGCACACTCATTACAAGGGGAGCGATTTTGATGTCCTAAAACATCGCCAAAATTTATCAATAAAATGCTCTTAAAATGCTTTAAAAATGCCCTAAAACCAAAGGAAAAAGACGTAAAAAATCTTATCAAAACCAGTTAGGATGAACAACTCACGCTGTTGGATACGTTACTGATGTAAGGCTTCTTCCATTCGTTGGAGTGAACTCAGCTTCCAAACTTTTCGTTTGAACTGTCTTTGTACCAGGAAATCTTTGTGTTTAGTTATCCCGAAATCGCCCGAACCAGCAATGGTGGTCATAAACATCACAATAATTACATACAACGGCCGTCAAAACAATTTCTGAGCCACCAAATCAAATAGGCTACTGAGTAGTTCTGTGAAGAACATTTGTTGCATCTCATAAATATTATTTAAGGCAAAGTCACTTCAAAAATGACTTTAAAATCGATGAAGTCAGCAAATGAGTGCGAAAAAGATAAAAAATAACTTATTTGTCGAAAACGACAAAAAGTGCAAAATAATGACCTTTAAAATGGGTATTTTCTATTGTCATAACATAAAATGAACTTCTATTCTAAACGGCATTGTTTTAAGTGAAAAGAAAAAATGACATTTCATTAAAAACCGACCCTTCTCATTACAATTGAATCGTTTATATTCTGCTTCTCATTAGTTGTATAAATGTGCTATCCAGTTTTGTGATACCTCCGTGTGTATTTCTGTTCTGGTATCTACTCTACATATCAATTTTAAACGTGCTGATCGACTAACAATGGTAATGTTTCCTCTGTAGTCTTACACCATAAAATGTAATAAATGTTTATGGACTTAGATCTCGTATTCTTCATCTAAAAGCGCATTAATTACTTAAGATTTTTTTACCTTGCGAAACTTAGTTACAGAAACAATTTCTTGGGCATTATTTATATTAATATTAAATAAATGTCATACAGAACTTTGAAATGGACAATAATAGTTATTGTTCTTATTCGTGAAGGAGGCGTGAAAGGTTTCTGAATATATTATATTACTTATTTCAGTAGACTGATTGTTTTAAATTCTAACTATAAAATAAAATCTTATAAACTTCAATACTTGAGTGAAAATGAAAAAGACTCAAAAAAACTTCCTTTCTTACTCCATTCGTTGCTCCTTGCCTTGGCAACATCTCCTTTAAAAGTGCTTTTTTAATCTCGCGCGTATTGAAAAATTGATTTTAATTTAGTTCGAAGTTTGCCAACGGCATATAGTTTGTTTGTAATTTATATGCGCCCCATAATTTCACGTCATAAAATTCCCGGTCGTCTTCCCCCCTCTCCCCACCCTCCCGGTCGAAGGGTTTCCGGGCGATAGCAAGGGAATAGATTTCGGATGGAAATTGCCTCGGCGCCACCGGTTGCCGACGTCCAAACTTGTGGCTGCGCCGCTTCGCCGCCAGGGTGTGCTGGTGTGCTTTACGGTTAATTACCGTCCGGGGCCGGGACTCGCGCACTTCATGACTCGAGGCGTCGTCGTCCGGGAGCGCGCTGTGGCGTCTTGCCACATGAGCCGCGCGGAGAAGACGAAGCTGGCGTCTGCTTGGCTTCTCATTGGCCAAAAGCGAAATTTTAAAACGCGGATGATTAAGTTGATTGATTGGTATTAGGCCATCTGCTTTGCTTCGCGGATGTTTAAGTTGATTGATTGGTATTAGGCCATCTGCTTTGCTTCGCGGATGTTTAAGTTGATTGATTGGTATTAGGCCGTCTGCTTGGCTTCTCATTGGCCAAAAGCGAAATTTTACAACGCGGATGTTTAAGTTGATTGATTTGTATTAGGTCGGTAGCTTACAGCTGGTCCCAGCTGAGGCGTTGTCCCGCTGCCTGGTTGCGGTACCTCGTTGGGGAAATCCCTGCTAACCAACGGTACGAATCTCACCAGTCAGATCACGGTCACCTACCGAGCAAAAATATGCATTACACTTACGGGAATTAGTACGTTGATGCGCCAGAAATCATTAATCAATCTATCAATCAGTTTACGCGCCGGGAATCTTTTATCAATCAATCAATAGCTTGATTAGAGTTTTCGGACGCATCAACTGCTATGTTTATTTGTCCCATAAGTTGTGCCGTGTAGGGCATGTGTTTTCGTCGGGAAATGGCGGTGATCGTCCCCCGCTGGATGATGATCTCCAGTGCTGACCTTCACGTTGAAGTGTGGCGGTTTTCCTCAACCAGGTATTTCCCACCAGCGTGGCACCGCCCCAGCCGGAACAAGCTGTAAGCTCCCGACATGTGTGGTAGTGTAGTGCATGTAAATGTAAGTGACCGTAAATAAGAGGGGAGGGTAGGGCAAGGATGAGAAGGAATTTCGTGCGCGATTCGTGATCCATTTGTTAGGGCACTGCACCGGCATTCGTCTGGTGTTGATCGGAAAAACGGTCGATAGAATTCTCCTCCAGACAACGGCTGAATCTTTGTAGCAATTACGCCCTAGTCGGCGTATGTGGTGGTGGTTAAATTCAAAATCAATTACTTAAACCGCGTATGTACTAATACAGTAAAGTGTGTGTAAGCAGGAACCTGTATAATCCGGAAACCTGTCTAAACCGGAAATTTTCTCTGACTCGTGAAGTTAAATGGCATTTTACGCAGCATAAAGCGGAACCTATCCAACGCGAAAACGGAACAGTTTTTCGTGTTGTGCAGGGAAAAATCTCTATTAAACTGAATTCCTGTGCGTTTAATACAATTGACAGAAAGACGCGAGATGTTCTTAATGAAATGAATAGATCTGCAGGCTTGTTTTAAATTCTGCCACCCTGTGACACGCGATTTAGTCGTGGCAGCCGGACACTGAAGAAGATAGGCTTCAGCTGTCAGCATAGAATTCGACCCTGGATCGCTTGTCTCTTAAGGCGTACGGGAAATTCCCTCTCTCCTGAATCTCTGAGCGTGGAAGGATGTAGAGCATGGCTTCTATTCACGTGTCTCCCTGGTCCGCGTCTAACCCATCGACCAGATACACATTGCTCAAGGCCATGCAAGTGTATCAGAAAGTCACAGTACTGGGTTTTGACGCATTGTGCATTGAAAGAGTCAGCAACTAGTCCGAATACTACCAGAAGTTGTGTATTTTCCATCTAAAATAAGCTGCCAATGAATGTTTAATATTAATTTACTTATGATTCCTTCGATAAATACATTACATGATAATGTATTTTGAGAAAAATAATGAGGTTATGTAATTTACTGCTTTCAGGACAGAAACGTCAATATCAGGTCATAAAATGGACAACCTTGCTAATCCGTAATATTTTTGTTTCCCTATCCATTCCGGCTTAGGCATATTTTACAGTATTTAGAATCACAGTTAGTTTTTCTGTTGTTTGGCCATGATTTAGGCAAGCGAGCCCACTGTGGCGGTGGCTGCGTAAAGCCTGAGGCGCTGCGACCCCGCGTCGCCGCGTTGCAGGGCCGCTCGCGTCGGTGAGGGACGTGCGTGCTGTTCCGCAGTCGGGATTTAATGCCTCCATTTGTATGCTCTGCGACCCGTTGAGGTGCAGAACGCGCGCGTGATGCTGGGACTTAAGGGGGGATTGATGATGACTGGCGCTGCGGAGCGGTCACACTTCTCATTGGCTGCGTTTGGCGCTGTTGATGCGCCGCCTTCTTAACCCCAGATTACAAAGGCGATCTGTAACATGCGTTATTGCACAGGCGTAGCCTGACTTACATTGGGTAAAAAGAAATAAAAACTAGTTTTTACAGTGAGTTACTAAATTCAATGAATTGAACATTATGATATGGAGTTACAAACACATTTTAAAGTTTTTTTTATAGATACACCCAAATGGCTTGACTCTCACAGCAGACACTTGCTTAATCCACAAATGGCTTTTGAGAAGCGTCCTCAGTAGAGCCGAATTTGTACGATCGCCGTCGTCCGATTATGATCGCTAAATGTTCAGAAGAAGACTTAAATGCTACGAGACAAGATATTCATTATTCATTTTTGTATTAATTGTTCACAATATTAGGAAATGTAGCGCCAAAAAACAGAGGTAATTACAAAGGCATTGTCTACTGGACGGCACCTACTGGACAAAGGCGTTGTCTATTGGTGTACACCGGAAATTGCGTGTTCAGGAAAAAGACACGCGCACAGGGTTATCTTACGAGTATTTCACTGGATAGTCACATAATGAAGATACCCAGAGTTTGAGACAAAGGAAATGGTGGGAAGAGAGTGGGGGAAGCTTTCGGTACTAGTTGCGTCGTCTGACAGACGACGCCTTTGTAATCTAGGATTAAGTTGCAAGGCGTTCACATAATCCTTTGTATTACATTTTGGACACATATGTTCATTGGCTATTTCATGTATTTTTTCATACTTTCCTTGCTGTTTTCTTCGTGCCAAACGGATATAATTCCTGTACGCATTTAACTTCTCTCTCTCTCTCTCACTCTCTCTCTCTCTCTTTCTTTCTTTCTTTCTTTCTTTTTTTCTTTCTCCCTCTTCGTCATTCTTTCTCTGTCTCTCTTTGTCTCTTTCGCTAAGTTTAGCTCAGAACAAACGTTTCGCTGACTGGAGGAGAATTCTGGCGGTTTTACGTGTTTTATATTAATGCCAGGTGAATGCCGGAGCACTACCGTAACAAACAGGCCTTATACCACGGAATCTCTCTTTCCTATTCTGTTATTTTCTCTCTCCTTCCACATGTACTTCCATGCCCTATTCCAGCAAACATCACGAGACCAGTCGGCTTCTTAGAACTTGTTCCGATCAGGGCGGAAGAGGTACTTGAATGGAGAAATCTTCCGCAAGTCAACATGTGGGTCGGCTCAGGATATCACCATCCAGCGGGGGAGAAGCACCGTCTCCTCTCGGAGTAAATGATATGGAGTACTAACGGGACAAATGACTGTAGCATTTGACGTGCTCGGAAGCATTAATCATTCAACCAATTCGCCTCCGTCTCCATCTTGTCTTCTCCCACCGCTCTCCCACGTTGGCCCGTCCCCGCGTTCCCTGGTCGCGCAATCAAGGAGAGCGTCGCCGCTTCATCTTGCTGCGTGGGCGTCGGCGTCGCTCTGCGCCGATTCGCGGGGCGAAAGCGACTTCGCCAGAGGACCTCGAGGACCCAGATGATGGAGTGGACCGGGGTGGAGAGGGGGAGGTGTAATGAGGCGGGTGGGCGGGGACGGATAATGCAGCGAAGGGCAGAGCTGAATGGAATGGTTGGCAGTGGGATGGGGGTGGGGGTAGCGAGGTAGGGTGTGACTGAATGGGGTGGTATGAGACGGGGTGTGGTGTGGAGGAAGTGGAGGGGGGGGGGGAAGGGGTGGGGCGGGGGGGCAGCTGGTGAGTGTTACTTGGGGGATTACGCTCTGGCGGGGCTTCCTCGAGATGGAATGTGTTGGAACCGGCGAAACGTTCATTGCGCAGCTTCAGCTGGAGTTGCCCATGACTAAACGCTAGCAGTGCTTGGGACTCCATTGTGCAGTTCGTACATTAGAATAAGTAATTGTATTTGTTATAAGATATGAATTTATTTAAATAAAGTGCAAGTTAAAAGAAAAATATTAGTTAATGAAGGAATGGTCCCGACTAAGTGAACGTGTGTAATGTACTATCCACTCAGAAATCAATGTTCGTTGTCTATTTGTGGCATTCCAAAGATTCTTGTGTCATAGACATAGATTGCGTCGTAGTCTTGTGTCATATACATTGATTGTTTCTGAGACAAATCTTACGACACTTACAAGTATTGCTGATGCACAGTGGCATAATGTTCCCTTTCACATTTCTTGTAAAATCTCTTGAATTTCAAATCTTCTATTCCGCAGCAATGTTTCATAAGGTTGCTTAAAATTGATTCTTTCAACTAATTTGGCAAAGAATCTCTGGCAAAACACAAATATTTTTAGTGCTCAAAAGAAAATGTCGTACTCGTGGTGAACAATGTACTAAAAATTATACTTTTAGTATCAGAGGTATGCAAAGGCAGATATATTTTGAACATTTACTGTACTCGCAGTTCTTCTCTCAGAGATACAGATGATCACGCTGTTTTATGTGCACTCTACCTGTACATCACAATGGCGTCGCCTGTCAGACGACACAACTAGCACCGAAAATGTCCCCCACCCCTTCCCCTCACTTGCCGTTTCTGAAACTCTCTACTCCTCCATTGTGTAATTAGCTAGTGAAAGACACGTAATTTAGTGCACGTGCCTATTTCCGGTATACACCAATTTAACACGCCTCGCCAGTAAACTACGCCTTTGTAGTTACATCAATGATATTTTAGCACTAGTTTGGCTATAATGTAAATAGTGAATACTAACTCCTTGTCTGTAGCATTTAAATTGTAATTAAACTTAATGTCTCAAATGCTCAATGTCTTAAGTGCTAAGCATTTAAACAAGCTCTCCTTTCGGATTTCTTTGGACTCTGGATAAATGACTAAACAACTACCATTTCATATTCATGGGTAGTAATACTCGCTAGTCAATCACTGACTTGGCGCATTACAGGTAGACTGAGTTTCATCAAATTTGTTGCACAACCTGTAAATTGATAGTAAACTTGGTGATGTATTGCATTCGTCTATTTCCGTCGAACCAGTCTAGTATTCTCTGTCTTCCAGTATTGTTTTATTGTCTGCTTCCGTTGGTCATTGCTTAAACTGCCATTCATGATTATCTATGTGAAATAATAGAAAAACTGATATAGAAGAGATAAAATATAACATACGTTCTGTGTACCTGCTTATGCATTCCTGTACAATTATTCAAATGCCGAAAATAACAGACATAAAATAACGTTATTTCGAATGATTTTGAAGTATAACAGAGAGTACTGGAATGAAGACCAACCCGCCCAAAAAGGTGTCCCGTCCGCCTTTCTTCCCCGAAGTGTCCGTCTGCAGCTTCGCGTGCCGAGAGCAGAAAGGCGCCAGGAAAAAACGGAGCCGGTTGAGTGTCAGTGGCGCCCGCGGCGACGTGGTCGGAAATTGCGCGGGTGGCGCGCCCTTGCGGCAGCCGGCGCTGATTTCCTGTCACCCCCGCCACGCCACGCCACGCCACATCATGCCGTCTCCTTTCGCCGCACCTCGCCACTCTGCCACGCATATTTCAGGGTTACCTCGACTTTGGAAAACCGCTCCGTTGGAAATCTAACTGAACTTCCACCGCTTAAAGCGTTTATTAACGGTGCGTTCGCGTACGTAGCTGCGAGGTTGGCCAAAGGGGCCCCTTCACACAGGGCCACTCAGCAACGCCTGCAACTGGCGTTGCTGGCGTGACGCATTTTGATTTGATTTTTTCCTGTTTCCGGGCACATCAACTGCATTGGTCATTAGTCCCGTTAGTGTAGTGCATGTTTTTTTCGGGGCATTTTAGGTGATCTTTCCCTGCTGGATGCCAAGATCCGGCGCCGACCTACCGTCGGCTAGTGGGGTTTCCCCCTAACCAGGACTCTCCCACCAGCGGGGCACCGCCCCAGCCGGGACAAGCTCTAAGCACTCGACCGGTCTCCCGGTATATGCAGTAGTGTGGTGCATGTCGGTGTAAGTGTATGTGTAAGAGGAGAGGATAGGACAAGGAAAAGGAAGGACAGATCGCGCGCGGTCCGTGGCCCGTTTAGTAGGGTACTGCTCCGGCATTCGCCTGGTGTTGATCGGAGAAACCACGGAAAACTACCGATCAGAACAGCTGGCCGCTAGAATTCTCCTCCAGACCGCGACTGAATTCGAGCGCGATTGCAGGCAAAGCATTTGTTTAAATGGAGATATTGACACGGCCGGCGCAGTACAGCACTCCCACCACCTGCAGCGCAGATGTGCTTCCGTGAGCAGGAGAAACATCTAAATTACAACCTTCAAACTGGTTCACTGACCCACAACTGATTTCAGTCGTTTACGCGTTGAGCATTTTACTGTCACCGGCGACCACGACGGTGACTCAAGAATCCTTCCTTTCCCACGTTCAGAGAAGGGATGCGACATGACGTCGATGTATTCAAAATCGATGATTTTTATGGAAAAAACGGTGGTTAAAACTTTGACATATAAAAGCAGATGTTTTTTAACATATAAGTTTTGTCCTCGACGTTTGTATGTTTTCGATGTTTTCTTTGTGAATGAAAAATTCTCATAATCACAATTTTGCAAAAGTTAAAATATGAAATAATATCTGATGATACCACTATCCGTTTGTGTCTTCGAACCAAAGGAACGACATTTGCACTACCTTCATGGAACGGACTATTTCTCGTCCGAGATAACCCCGATGCCCTCTTTGTATTTCTTGTCTTTCCTCTTATTTCACGCTTGGAGAGGCGGTCAACACATGCGCTTTGAGCATAGGGTCTCCCCCTTCTTTCAGTAACATTCTTCGGAGAACTGAACTTCACCTTTGAGATGCTACTGGACTATCAGGGTAATTTTGTCAATTGTTGTTACTTAACTTTGTCTTGAACTACAGATTAATTGTAAATTAATAAACATGGCAATTAACAATGTAAATTCTGTTGCGTACGAATTTATTCTCAGAGAGGTTACATACATGTTATATTTCTTAGAGGTTACAAAGCTAGCTGTAAAACATGGATGTTTACAAACATCGATGGTTTTTGGTCGCTTTTTATTAGAGGAGAGAGAGAGAGAGAGAGAGAGAGAGAGAGAGAGAGAGAGAGAGAGAGAGAGAGAGAGAGATGGGGTCCGGTGCTCCTCGGTGGCACTGGCGAGATCGCTCCTTGTGAGGGAGATCTCTATCTACTGTGACCCTAAACAGTGTGATTAAAAGTTACCTTCGGTCCTCTGGAGGTCAGGTGCCTGATGCGAATAAGTCGTTTGTGATGTTCTGTTCCGGTGAAGTCGCAAATGAATACTGCCAGCAAGTAATAATAGCGCACCTTTCGGTAGCTCTACTCGTGATGCACACGGACTGAGACCGTCAGAGCGATGTTACGAAGGGAAAACTCGCTCGTACCGAAGATATTACCCTGGAGAAAATGAAGTACTAAACGTTGTGACTGAGTGATACTGATTGCGTCTTAATCGCGTCCGCAATATCTTGCGATGCCATTTAGTGTCACACGTTATATCATGCGTGTACGCACGTGTGGCAATAAAATTTCAGTTTGTTTGTGTCATATACTCTTTCGTAAGGGAATTGTTTCATGAGTCCTCGTCTCTTTGTATTGACAGTATAAACTTTCACTTTGACACTTTTAAACATTACTTCATTAAGTAGATGCTCGTGCGCTGAAGGTTGATGGTCACAGAACACAATGAGATCGGATCGGTCCAGACAGGGTCCAGTCTCGGACAGTAAAACCAGGCAATGTGTGTCTATTGACTACTTAACACAGCCGCTTTTATTGGCGGGGAAAATCTGTAAAGACCTGCATCTCATTGTTGTCATTATGTTCTGAACCACCAACCTTTGGAGCAAGTCTGCGCAGTAATCCTTGAATTGAAAACGTCAGTAAATACATGAAAATCCTCGTGCTCTCTATGCTACTCACGCCACCGTACTTCACCTCTTCAAATGGCACCTCCCACCTTTGTCCCTCTTCCTGCCTCCTGCCCCCTTCCTCTTTAGTCCCCCCCCCCCGCCGTGGCTGAATTTTATTTTTCGTCACTAACATTTTTTGTTTCTTTTCGTCTCTTTCATTTGGGATCTCCTTTCTTGGCTTTTCCACAATGTCATACTATATGCCCTCGTTCTCCACGTTATTTTCTATGATTTGTTACGTCGTTGACATTTTTTCCTTTTTTTTGATGTTTAATGTTCTTTTCTGCCCTCTACTCACTGACATTTTACGAAAAGAGAAGGGTAATTTATTCACGGAGTCGCAACCACTCCAGGATATGAGCTTAGATTGTATCTCAAGAGAAGTTTAGCCTTAAAAGAGGAAGGGCAATTAATACATTTATGATATTGAGTCATGTCCGTTAATACTGAATAAAAAGCTTCAATGTATTGTGTGGGTAATCGGTTGAATTTAAAATTCTTTAATAATTCGAAACTTCTATTTCAACTTGAAGAAACACTATCACTTAGCATTTATATTTCAAACTAACTCAGTGTCAAAGTGAAAAACAGATATCTCTTTTGTAATGTTGTATTAATTAGGCAACCCTGAAATATTTGTATATTGCATGTTATTTTGAACGAAAGAAGAAAGAGAGGCAATTTGTATTTTTTTAATTACCCAATATTTTTTCTCAATTTCCAAAATAATATACCCATTGCAAAGTGCGTGACACATCGTGTTTATTTTGATTCGGATCGCATGGCGAATTGCGTTTAATTTGATACCTGACCGCATTACACAAAAACTTGCTCAATAGATCCTACTTAGAAATTTACTAAGAAACTAAAAAATTGTTCTGGGTCTTCATTTAAACAACTAAACAAAATATACAGAACTTGCAGAAACTTGGTGGAAACTGCTTGTTGAGGTATCCTTTATTCATAAATATGCGGATCATAACAATACTCTTATGATCAAAATTCCACTAATTGGAAGTAAATGAACTCTGTTTCTTGGACGTATTTTCTAAAGAAAATGCTCCCTCTGCCACTACATAAATCCGTTAATTTGCGAGCTTTTGCTCTCTCCTGCTAAACCCCTCCTAGTTTACGTCAGATGACGCCCCATAACTTTGCGGAATCGGAGCGCGTCGGTGCCGCCAAATCGGTAGTTGGCACTTGGAGGTAAGGAAGCTAGCGACATGTTTCTCCTTCGTTTTCTTTCGTTCTCACTCTCTTTCTCTCTCTCTCTCTCTCTCTCTCTTTCTGTCTTTCTCTTTCACTCTCACGATCAATGGGAGTCATTTCGATGGTTGCCCACCACGCAAAAATTTCCCTCGCTTCCATTACTTTCATCAAAAGTCTAAACACCAGGTCAATCACAATAATGTTTTTAGACAGCCACTAGGAAAAGCGGAAGCATGTACAACTTGCTAAAAGTTTAGTTTCTAAATTTAAAATGTGTAAAAGTGCAAATACACCTTTCTCTTTTGTTATTTATTTGTTGTTATTTATTTTGTTCATAATTGAATCATTTGGATGTAAGTGATGATTCCTGACAATTTTGCGACATTAGGATAATTGACTTTTCTGTACGAGAGACATGACTCTTTGTATCATAAGTTCATTCACATCTGCAGCTCATTTCATGTACTTCATTGCATTTTCTTCTTATAAAAACGAAATGTCTGTTAACATTAAACACTTTCTCAATTCCTCAAATTATTATTATTATTATTATTATTATTATTATTATTATTATTATTATTATTATTATTTATAGTACAGGTGGTAAAATGCAACAATGCTCCCATGTCCCGACAAAAGCATGAAAATACAACAAAAAATACAAAAATTTACTTTCGGCTGGCAGTATCAGCTGCAACTGACCTTAATGTAAATTACTTATTTACTTGGCGCTCGTGTGATCTCCACACTCGGCCTATCTGCCTAGAGTCTCCGCCTTACCTCCCCTTCCCACTTACAGAATAAAAAGCCCCCTCTATCTCTTGTATCATAAATAACGATTACACTAACGTGTTTTATAAATAGGAATGTTAATACCAACTAATTTTTCTGATTGTGACTTGGAAAATCTGTTGTTAGATTTTTAGGAATAAAATGCCTGAATAAAATGAGGAAATAATCATAACCTGCTATACAGATACGGAATCGTTATTTTTTCTTATCCTTTTGAAAAGGATCTGCAGTTTCACTTACCAACCATTCGTTGAAAGATATTTGCTCTCGTCGCCCAAGTAGCGGCGTATTTCACGTCGCCTCTGTGACTCCGGAGTCGAAACCTTGGGTGGTTCTAGATCGGTAGTACCCTCTCGGTAGGCAATGGAGCAAGCGATGCGAATTCTTCCCCTCTCCCTCTCGCGATCAACGAGATGCGTTTTCGATAGCGTCGCAAGTTGCCCGCCACGAGAAAGTTCGATTGTAGGCCCCGTGCCAAGTGAACGGGAAAGTTTTCTTCCGAGGAAGGGATGGCCACTCGATGACAGTTCACTTGTTTTACAACCGGGCCCCGGAAAATGACGCATTGCGAACAATTGTTTTCAAATTGAGATTTAAACATTCTTTTTTGGGAGAAAAGGAGTACCTGGAGCAGAAGAATGTAATAATGGAATTGGGTTTGATATTTTCTGCAGCTGATTTCGCTTATATCACCCCACGGTAGATACGAGCGTTTATATTTATATATAAAATAAAAAGGGATGCATTATATATGTTCAAGGGGAAAATGTACCACAAGAACTTTAAACCGTTGAATTAATTGCTCTTTAATTTGTTACGAATGACCGAGAATTAAATTAGTAGAATTTAGATTCAAAAGGTGGCCTCTCTGGTTTTTAATACGCAACCCGCACTACACCCGTGTAGTGATGAATTGCTTAGCAGCTGTGCAGGCTAGCGGACAGATGGTGCAGGCTAGGCAGACCAGCGCGAGACTTGAGGGGGCGGGGTTTATTTATTTATTTTATTTTATTTTTTTATTTTACATTTTCAAAATTCTGTGATCCCTACACTAAGTCATATACTACTTAAATTTTGGGGAAAAAAGAGTAATAATGTAATAAAATCTATTTTCAAGGATAAAAAGGCAATAAATTTTGGCTCTGATCTATGTTGTCCTTCGGAATAATACTTCCTGCCGCGACAACATGGAAACGATAATTTGAATAATTGTATTTTCCACTGAATTCTAAAAGACGTGCACAGAAAATGAAGTGGTGGGAAAGGTTGTGTAAACGGAGCGGATCCGGATAGAGCCGAGAAGGGCTGAGTGTAAGTATAAATAAAACTTAATTTATTTTACACTGTAGATAGATTTCACTTCTTTTCCTAATACATGATTGTGATAGATGTCCCGCCAACGTCAGGTTATCTCCAGTAGCAATTCTACGTACAAAAGAACTACATGAATATTTTTCACGGTAAATTTCTTTTCACTTCACCTGCGTCGCACAGTTATTGTCATAATTAGAACACCACTCGCTGTGAGACGTCATTTAGGGAATGACGAACGCTGTTGAACATCCACTAGTAAAAGAAGTTCTATGAACAGTGTATTTGATATCTTTTTTATCTTAAATATTGTAAAAATATATCACGCGATAAAGCTGCTAATAGTGTTCAAAATAAATCTGTTTTGAAAAGCATGCTACTAATAAAACATACGCGGGGAATACCTTAATTCAGGTATTACCCGCAAGCATCAACTGCTCCAGCACGTTAATAACCTCGAAATCTGATAGACACCCTCACTTTGAAAACCATATTTGTTCATACATATTTAATTATGACGAGTAGATAAACGCTTTAATTATGGGTCATTATCCCCTGCCGTTTCCGCGTCCGTGCGGCGCGCCCTGCTCCCCTTCGCTGTTGCCCTCGGAGCCACGGGGAGCAGCACAATCGGCGATAATGATGGCATCGGCGCTGACGGTGCAGAGGGTTCCCCAGAGCCGTCAGTGCTTGCTGGAAGCACACAACCCTCTACACGATCGATTCGATCCTACGTGTGCCTGCGTCGTCATGGTTCCCTTCACCTCCCAATTATACTTCACATTATTTTCTGCTTTCTATCATCAAGTTGTGACTTCAGAAATTGTGTAAAATGAGCGCCATTTAATAAAAATTAGTGATGCTACAATAGCACGCACTTTCTCGCATTATTTGTAGCGGTTACGTAATATTATAATAGGCTCTACTACTTGAAACTACATTTGTATAATTTTGAAAAAAATATTACGTTACATCTTAATGCTCTTAATATCATGTTATTCAGAGCATTTAGCTCTATCCACAAAAAAAGCTTAAAGAAAAAAATGGAGCAGATTTTTAGAGAATTTACTCAAAGAATTTCGTGCAAAATTATGTGAGAACCGCTCATATTTTCAAATAGTGTTCATGACCACGATTAAACGTCAAGTTTAAAAGACGGTATTCATTAAGAAAAGAAAGTCTATCTCCAATGTTGTAGTTGTTGGATGGTGCTGAGAAAAATAAAATTCAGTCATTTTAGAAAATTCAGTTATAGTTGAAAGAAAACAAAAGTGTGACAGTTTTATGAGAGTACTTTACTCTATCAGAGAAAAACATTGAGCCATGTTTGAGAAACCTGTGATAATGTCCTTGAGGTTCCATGTAAAGTACCCTCAAAAATTAAAGTATCCATTAATTTTCAAATACAGGATATCGCAATATTAGTTAGATCGTTCGGTGAATATCAATTTGGGTGAGAATCCTACCTACGATTTATTCTTTTCAGACTGACAAACGTGGTGACTTAAACCGTTTTTGTTTTTTGTTTTTGTTTTTTTTTCTTTTTCAGGATCAATGACTCACAAAATGTTAATTCTGATCACGCAATGTGTTAGAGAAAGTAATTTACCACCTTTAGGAACCGGATTTATCCACTTTTCTGATACCATACTCCAACATAACGAGATTTTCGGTCCAAAAATTGCTATTTCTCATTGCAGCTGTACAATACTTTCTCTTTAATATAAAATACGTGAGTACGTATTAGGCGAGAAAGTAATAATGAAAACACATCACAGGATTTCAATATTAAAAAATGATGTCCTTTGAAGACAAACTATAAAAGTGTATAAGCAATCAACGAAAATCAAAAGACTGAAAACTAGTATCAGGACTTTCAATCACTCATTTAATGGTGGTCCGAAAGAGAATTAAAATTTAAATTCAACATTGAAATTGGAAAGTTAAAAATGGTTGTGATGTTAATACGTGCATTTCTCATGTGTCATTTTCAAGCACATTTATAATAATATTAAATTTTATGTTTTTAAATTATGTTTATGAAAAGTGATCTATGGCCCCCGAAGCCTCTTCTTCAAGGTTCCACACATCGTCTCAAACTTCTTTTCTTCTCCTACTCCAACTCCACAATTTTTCGCTCTCTTTTACTTTTCCAGCTGATTTCTCCTCACGGCTTTCACATCCTATTTGCCTTCCTTCATCCTTCGTCGCCTTCCTTCTCGCATTCTTTACCGAATCATCTCTTTCCACACCTATCGCCTCCTCTCTCGTACCCACTCTTGCCTTCTTTCTCACTTCCTGACCATTTTCTTTTGTCTTTTCTTTCACGTGTGTCGCTTTCTCTATCACTCTGCCACATTTCGCATACTCTCTCGACTCTCGTCGTGTCTCATCTTTTCGCCTTTCTTCCCTTTTTTAAACTTTTCTTCTCTCTCTCTCTCTCTCTCTCTCTCTCCTCGCTCGCTCGCTCGCTCGCTCGCTCTCTCGCTCTCTCGCTCTCTCGCTCTCTCGCTCTCTCCACTTTTTCTTCCTCCCAGTGACGATTTTCTTGTGTCTTTTTTTTTCAGTTTTCTATTGGGCCCTCGAAATGAAACGTGAGTCTTCCGATTCCGCGCCAAATTAATATCCGCTCATGAATAGTGTTTGTTATGCTTAATCACAGAATTGTGCTAGCCATCTGATTGGACGGTGCGACGTGAGAAGGAATTTCGAGAATATTGGAAATCAATGAGGTTTCAGAAGAACAATTGTCTGCAAGCCTAATTTGCCCTTTCATATAAATGTACCTTTTTCTTTGCCGATATTCTTTAAGTCAAAACAATCGAACTAACCTAACGTACTGTTTTGAAATTTTGTACAAAATATTATTTTGTGACTTCTTTTGATGCGTCGGAAATTGAACAATTCTCTATATTTTTAGCGTCAAGAGATTAGTTCTATGCGACACTGTAAAGAAGAAACATGTAACGTTTTCTAAATATTGTCCTCTATCGGAACTCTATAAGTATCAGAACTCGTATCCTATATTGGAACACTATAAGTATTATTTCTGTATAAGATGAACAAATCACAAAAAGATTTTACGAGTATATGACACACTTGTGTGGAATGAGTTCAATGTTTGAACTAATATTCTTTATAACACATAAGTTTTAAATTGGGAGGAAGGGGTAGAGTCTTGACGTCGTTCAAAACGTTTCCTGGTAATATTTAATGGAAGGATTAAGAACACATACATCCTAAAATATAAAAGTTAAGGCTCTAAAGCATTACTAAACCTTAACCATTAATTAAAATTCACGTGCATGTTTTGCATTTCCCTTGCAATTTTTTTCTCAAAGAGGTTTTTTTTTTTTTTTTTTGGAGGCATGTCTACTACGCACTCGTCCCTGGACTTTGGAGTCAGTGGATGTGTCAGAAGTGACTATTTGTAGTGGGCGCTTGAGAGACGAAGGGAGTAGCGTAGAAGATTTAAGAACCTATCAAATAGCACGCCTATCCAATAATTTCTACTCCAACATAAACTCAATAGACCAACTAAAACAGTACAATCTAGCCTAAACGCACAACACACAGACAGAATGAACAATAGGTACTCATTCGATTCATTCCTAAAAACATTCTCAGGCATATGTAAACAGTAGGTAATCTCATGAGGAATCTACTCCAATGTAGTAGCAATAGTAGAATTAGGTTAAGCATAGTATTAAGTTAGCAGTACGTCATAATTACATATGAAAGAGTGTCATATTGAACATGTACAACCCAACAAGCAATAAATGAAAGAAAAATTATTTAAGAGGCTTGAAGAGGCACAGAATACCAACTGCAGCCGGAAAACCCACAATGAGAAACAGTCTACCCGGAAGTAAGGCACGCGGGGCTGTTGTCGGAGCGGGGCGAGGGGGGCCGGTCTGCTCGGAATTGAAAGGCCTGGAGGCGGTATATTGGGGAGGGGGGGTAGTGTGGCGCAGAATGACGAGCTGGGGTACGGAAAGAGAAAGGGCACAGGTCGAAACGAGGTTAGTCTAAGAGAAGTTCAGGGCTTGGCGGGCAGAGTAAAGCGCTCTGGGAGGGGTGAGGCGGAGATGAGAAAGGTGGGGTGGAGCAAGACTGGCCGAAGCGAGATCGAGACGAGCGACATACAGCATGCAGAGCGAGGCTGACATTGTTTCTGGGCGCGGCAATTGCCGAAGTCATTATTCCTGTAAGTGTAGTGCATTTTTTATCGCATGAGGTGTCAGTGATCTTTCCCCGCTGACCAGATCGGACGCCGGTCACGTCGGCTTCTGCAGTTTTGCCCTCAACTCGGTATCTCCCACCAGCGGGACAGCGCTCCAGCCGGTGAGGATAGTTCAAGGAAGAGGAAGGAAAGATCGCGCGCGGTCGCTGGCCCGTTTGTTAGTACTGCTCCGGCATTCGACTGGTGTTCATCGGAGAAACCGCGGAAAACTAGCGATCAGAGCAACCGTCCACTACAATTCTCTAGACAGCGGCTGAATTCGACCAAGCTGTTCAGCCAAATGAATGAATTACTACTACTGAGAAGTTATCAGTTCCATCTACTACTAAGATATTAATTTTAATTTACATATATTTCGACTGCCTTATTTGTTCTTTTCACAATTTTCCAAATAATCGCTCCATGCACATGCTGTTCAATAATAATTCTTTTCAACATGCGAGTAGTCTATACGAGTAGACATGTCTTCCCCACACACCTCAAACCTCTAAGGGGAACTGACGATTTTTTCCGGAATCTTCCATAACATTCTAGTAATGTGCTTTTCGGAACATCAAGGCATTATCAAAATAACAGCACGAAGAGCTGTGTGTTTTAATCCTGTCCTGAGGATGGTTATTAAAGAAGGATCTGTGGCCTCCTAGGCTCAACAGAACGCGAGTTCTTCCTGGACACCACGTGCACACGAACACAAGGGACAAGTCGCTGTCCCCAGAGCGGGATTAGAACCCTCCACCGCTCGAGGTATTGTTAACGTGTGTGTTTGTTGTTGCGGCGACGGTCTGAAGGCGAGTGGAGCGAGGGCGGCCCGAGGGGCAGAGGAGAACTACGACGAGTTCGCTTTGTCCCCCGCAAGTTGGCTGGTAGACAAATCCGTTTCCGGTGTGTGTCGCGCGTGAAAGCCCGCCTCTGCGTCACGCGTGGAGGGGCGTGACCTTTCTCTGTCCCGCCCCCGCCCCCGCCTGCCCACCTCCACCCCCATCCCAGACTCCGCCACCGCTTCCAACCCCGCCCTGACTACCGCCTCCAATTCCGCCGCCTCCTCGACTCCGCCACCGCCTCGTCCCAGACTCCGCCTCCCGCCCCGCCTCCGCCACGCCCTCCCCGCCTCTGCCCACGCCTCTGCCCACCCCTCCGCTCAAACCTCCGCCCACACATCCTCCCACGCCTCCACCCACGACTCCGCTCACGACTCCGCTCATGAATCCTCCCACAACTCCGCCCACCCACCGTCCTCGCCTCCACCCACGACTCCACTCACGACACCTCCCACGCCCTCCACCAACGCATCCGGCCGCCTCTTCCCCCGCTTCCGCTGCAGCCCCCACCTCCGCCTCCACTCCCACTTCCAACTTCGCCCCCGCCCCGCTTACACCTCCAACCAAGACACCGCCCACGCCTCCGGCCCCGCCCCTCCTCCACCCCACCTCCAACTTCATCCCCGCCACGCTGCGTAGAGTCGACTTTGCGCTTGGACGCGAAGTTCGCGGGCAGTGGGCGAGGATCCACGGAGGGGGCAGAGTTAACTGCGCTGGCGAGACTAACTGCCACTCAAGATTAAGCCCATCCCCTCGCCATTTTGACCAATACTGACTAAGGAAATACTTTTTGCAAGATCTAAAGATCAATACTCACACTTTCGAAGGTATATCCGGTTATCCTGTTTGGAGGGGGTGTTTACATTTTGACAAACACTTCTCATGCAAACTGTGTGAACACAGGATTTATAATTACTTATCTACTGGAGCTTCTTGGAGTGGTAGCGAACCGTTACCATACGATATCAAAATATCTAAGCAGTTGTTTAAAGTTAAAAGTTGAATGTCAAAGTGTCAAAGAAGCCACAGGAAAGCAGAGAAACAATAGAAAACAGTTTAGATGTTTGAATGTGTAGATTATTCAGCATGCATCTGAGAGAGAGAGAGAGAGTGAGAGAGAAGGGGAGAGAAGAGGAGAGAAGAGGACTAGAATCTAATGTACAACCGCGTGTGGAAGTCTCCGCGTTGGGTGTGAAGTTGGCGTTGTTGTTCCGGTGTTGCACTGGGCGAGAATTCGTGGAGGGCAGCCGAGTTAAATCCACACGTCTAACTGTCAAGCGACTCTGAACCCGTTCCTTAACCAGAGGGCCGTGGGCATTGTTGGCAGACTCTGACAGCGGATACCTTTTGAATGACATGACTTTCATTATTGTATCATTCCTTTTATTATTCTAAATATGAAGCATTGGTGCTTATTGTCTTAATTTCCCCCACGTCGATAAGGATTTTACCCAGTGTCTCTGATTCATTGAGGAAATGCTGAGATGACGCTTTGTTTTGCTTCTAGACCTAAATGTAGCTTCACTTCGCGCACGTGTTGTTGAGCTCTCTCTTTACTGTTTGTGGCAGGATTAGAGATGGAGATATGAGTTACTTTTCTGTTTGCAATAATAAAAAAATTAAATCTGTCTTTCTGGTATGTATGCGAGAAGGTTATCTATAACTTAACAGTGAAAATGTCTAGGTTTCAAATGTTAACATCGTTTGTGTTTATTCATCACTCAACTGTTTGTGGTTAAAGGGCAGGGAAGAGGTTCTGGAGCTCAAGAAAACGTACTTAAATGTGCTACATCTCCCCGTACGTTAATATGTTACAAAGATTTTATTGTTTTTGACGAAAACCAAATTTAATGTAAATATAAGTAAACCAATGTGCAGTATTTGGCAGTATAAGAGCGGATAAGGTAGTTTATGGGCTTCATTTTTCAAATTTGGTCAGAAAGAAGAGGGTGTTACATATATGACAGGATACTAAATGCAGAGAATTTTAATCAAAACGGCTAAATCATAGAACTAAAATCTGTAAAACCTCTTTACCTTAGTCAGTGAAGTTAAAAAAACGCTTGTAGAAAGTAAACACGTTTGATATTGAATTGCCTTCAAAATGTGTCATTTATTTAGAAAAAAAATCATATTTAATCTTATAAAATATGTTTCGTAAGCAATGAAACACCACTGTATTCCCTTACCAAATCTCATTATTTTCTACGAAAGGCTAAGAAAGAAGTCTGTGAAATGTATAGCACATTCAACTCTCAACCTCATTTTGCAAGAACTAAAATCAGATGTTTATAATTTGTAATATTTTGCTAATCTCATTTCATACACACTTTGCGATCACGTGGAAGTAATAACAACCTCAGCCTCCTAAATTGTGAAATATCGTCAATTTATGAACGCACCCCAACCCGCTGCCGCGTTGCAGAGATGAACTAAAACATCAAATTTGTTCGCCAGTTTCGCAAGGAACGCCAGCGACCGAATTCATTAGTCGCGCGTTGCAATTCTGTCGCGCCTCACGGCCCGTGGCCCCAAACGAATGAGGGCGTTGCCCGGAACGAAATTCGAAAGTTTGCGATCAGGGTACGCGCCGGCTGCGTTCCTTCGGGACTTTAATTAAGCCGTCGGCCGGAACCGCGCCACGAGCTGCGGCGGGGCGGTCTGGCGGCCTGGCGGCGGAGGCGGCGGGAGTTGTGGGGGAGGCATGTTGAGCGATGGGGGGTTAAGGGCGTGCGTGCTGTAGGTAGAAAACCGGAAACGAATCCATGGGCCTCTCTGGCATTTCAATCTTCACATCATCACTTCGTGATAATTCTAAATAAATATTACGAACTTCTTGATCAGGGGTGTCCAACTTGCAACGCCTCAAGGCCTCACAACTAAGACATTTAAACTGGGAGCATCAACTGATATCACTGCAGCGCCTCTGACCGGGAGGTCCTAGGTTCGAGTCCAGACGGCGGCAGGATTTATGACACTAGCTTTTCAGCTATGTGGAATTCAGTCGCTGTCTGGAGGAGAATTCTAGCGGCTGGCTCCTCTAATCGGTAGTTTTCGGTGGTTTCTTCAGACGAATGCCGGAGCAGTTCCCTACCAAACGGGCCACGGATCGCGCGCGATCTGTCCTTCCTCTTCCTTGTTCTATCCTCTCCCCTTACACACACACTTACACTAACATGCACTGCACTACCACATATCCCGGGAGACCGGTCGGGAGCTTAGAGCTTGTCCCGACTGGTGCGGTGCCCCGTTGGTGGGAGAGTCCTGGTTAGGGGAAACTCCACTAGCTGACGGTAGGTCGGCGCCGGATCTCGCCGTCCAGCGGGGGAAGATCACTGTCATCACCCAAGAAAAAACATGCACTACACTAACGGGACTAATGACCGAAGCAGTTAACGCGCCCGGAAACACGAAAAAATCAATCAATCAATATTAGAGTACTTTGTTGTGTATTTGAAAATGAGAACGAAGTCAGTTTGTTGGTACACATTTATTGAGCACAACATAAAACATACATGAGTCCGCGTGAGGCACGGCCACACGAGAAAAAAATACAAAAATTGCCTTCTTTGGCCTTTGGTTTTCTTGGAAGTTTGATCGCCTGATCGCAGCATGACAATGCTACACCCTACCGATCGCTATCCGAATTACTGTCGCGCGTATTTTGAAAGTCTAGCGAGTACACACCACCTTGCTACCGGGACCTCACTCGAAAAGACGCCGTCCACACATGTCGGTCCTAAAAGAACCTCCCGGTACCCGAAGCTGATATTTTGATAATCATTCTAATAGTAATGCGATAGTTAATGCCCTGGAATATAAATAGACCAGCGAAGATAAATTGTATTTCAAGTGACTGCCAGTAAATTGAAATATGACACGTGGAGAAAAGAGGGGAAATGCACATATTAAAGTACGCCGATGGGATTTTCCAACAGGTGAGACATAATAATATTAACGGAGTGACAATACTGGTTCGAGACGTGACAGAAATTAGCTTTCAACAGGTAATTTTCCGCATTTACCTCGTTTTTTTAAATTTACACTTCACTTCCCTCATTCGTGTAATGAGCTGTGACGTATTACGTGTGATTTGTTTTACGTTCACTAACGGTCGTTTTCCCATTACAATAGCAATTTCATTTGTAAAAATGACGTGCAAACATTGTTTTTGTCTGGTTCCAAAATACCGCAAATACCATGGCAATGAATATTTTGTTCTCCATCACTTGTACGTTTATAACCACCAAGTGATACTGCAAATATTCTTGAAGGGCAAGAGTGATATTGAATTCTTGGCTGTCCGGGATTAGCCGCGTCATGGTCGATGGTGCTGACGTTTCGGCCATCTTGCTGTGGCCTTCTTCAGAGCTGTTCTGCTGTGTGCCTTCTGAAGAAGGCCACAGCAAGATGGCCGAAACGTCAGCACCATCGACCATGACGCGGCTAATCCCGGACAGCCAAGAATTCAACGACTCCGGCCGCGGAAGCCTACGACTCTACAAGAGTGATATTATTTCTTAGTGCTACGTACGGTTTCGAAAATCATAAGAAGAAAATAGTTAAGTCAGTTTGGGATTATGGCTTATTGACTTCAAATATTAGTTCCTTGTAATAATATAGATTCAAGCCTTGTCAGAGTCAGCTTTTTTAAATTCATGATAAAATGCTCACTATGATAATCGTATTATATAAGATAAAACAATACTGAGTTCAAATGAAGGATTTCTGAGACGGAAGACTGATTTCTCTTTATCAACACTCGAAGTTAGAAAATTACGGAACTTACAAACAGCGCCAGCTTGCATTCTGATCTACTGTCTATTCTAGATATATTTAAAGTTTTTTTAACACAACCAAAAAATTCTTAATTACAAAATGTTGATACCATAACTTAGTAACATGACTCCATGTTCTAGATATATATGTATGTAATGCATTAACACTATTTTCATGAAATACTTTCATTAATGAAGTGACATAACTTCATTGTGCGTATAGCCACAGATGAGTGGTAAAAAATAATTTTCCAAAACAACCTTAAGCACTTTTACCCATTATTCATGTATTAAAATTAAAAGCAACTGTAAGTAAATCTGAAGAAGGAATTCTGTGATTCAGTTAAAATAGGTTTCCAGAGCAAAAGCTTATGCTAAGACACTGACATTATTTCAGAATCTAATATGAGAAGTTGCACGAGAATGAAATATTTTGTAATTCATTTACTATATAGATTATTTTTATTTGGTCTAAGTGTTTTTATCGCTTGATTAGTATCCTCAGCATAGGCTTACAGTCATTTTTGGCGGAAAATATCTTTTTACTTATCAGCATATTCTTCTCTAACTGGTCCTTCGTCTTTTCTTTTCACACGCGGCTCCTTCCAGATTGCAAGCCCGTCTTCAGGAAAAGTACCTGTGATAATACAAAAATCGATACCTGCCAAAGTCAGTCTGTCTTCTTGAATCTAATACTTTTCACACTTGTATACCGCTGGTAGCTTGCAATCCACGGAAGTCCTGCATTGAGAAGGGGTTTCGCTGAGGCGCTCTCCTTGGCAGTGGGAGGAGGTGGGGGTGGGGTGCGGGGAGGGGAGATGGGAGAAGGGCAGTCAAGCCCCAGAGTGCGCTTCGCTGTGAGCTGCTGCAATCGCATCAGCCTCCGCAGCTACACGGTTGGATCCCCACCCCGCCCCACTCCTTACAGCCACGCCATCCAATCCCCCTCTCTCTCCTCTGCCTGTGATTCATCTTTTCCTACGGGGAGCGGTAGCTCAGTGCATCAACTGATGTCACTGAAGCCCCTCTGACCGGGAGGTCCTAGGTTCCCACTCCCCACGGCGGCAGGATTTTCGACACTGGCATTTTAGCTTGGTCGAATACAGTCCCTGTCAGGAGGAGAATTCTAGCGGCCGGCTGCTCTGATCGGTAGTTATCCGTGGTTTCTCCGAACAACACCAGGTGAATGCCGGAGCAGTACACTACCAAACGGGCCACGGACCGCGCGCGATCTTTCCTTCCTCTTCCTTGTCCTGTCCTATCCTCTCCCCTTACACACACACTTACACTAACATGCACTACATTACCACATATTCCGGGAGACCGGTCGGGAGCTTAGAGCTAGTCCCGGCTGGGGCGGTGCCCCGCTGGTGGGAGAGTCCTGGTTAGGGGGAAACCCCCCTAGCCGACGGTAGTTCAGCGCCGGATCTTGCCATCCAGCGGGGGAAGATCACCACCATCTCCCGAGGAAAAACATGCACTATACTAACGGGACTAATGACCAAAGCAGTTGACGCACCCGGAAACACGAAAAAAATCAATCAATCATCTTTTCCTCGCTCTTACACCCACTCTTGTGCTTCACTCCTCGTTGTGTTCTTCCATACGACTCACTGCCTTCGTCTTGTTGCCCTGTAACTGCTGTGTCTCCACTATCAATCCCAATTATTCCTTCTCACTCATGTTCCAAAATTCACTTTTTTCGTTTGCTCGTCGCCTGTGTTTAAAAGGCCGTCTCCGTTCCCTTTTTGGTGCTTCCCTTAATTCCAATTTGGTCTCCTTCCCTCCCCCTCTCAAAGCCCGCCTCTTGTGAATTCCCTTTTGAGTTCTCGCAGACTTCTCACCCCCTTCGGCATACTGTCGTATGGGTGTACATGGGCACTTTTCATCTCTCTTATTTCTTACTCACATGTGCTCTTCCCCCGTCAACGTTCTCATATTGTTTGTTAATTTAATATTCTTTATTCCTTGCTGTTTAACTACATATTCTTCCAATGAATTTTAGGCTATCTCAGCAAAGCGTTCTCCACTCTGCCAACTCGCAAATTCTCCTGTCCACTTTCATTTCACACTCATCAATTGTGTAATACTCCTCCACTATTCACCCTCTTTGTTCCCTTCATTTACTCTTTAATTTATCGTTTAAGGTACTCGCCCCTTGCTCAGATACTTTGCCACCCACCGCTGAACACCATTCACCTTTTGCCCTAACCCACAACACGTAGCCTCTGCCATCACTTTGATGTCAAGTAACGATCACTACCACCATGAACATAAAGGAAAAAACCGCCGGCATTAGGCATTCTGGGTCACAGGAGCTTCATTTTCGAACCTTCGAAGAATTGATGAGAAGCGTCAACCGGATGTTTTAGCACGTCCGGCTGCGCTGGCTATCTTGAGAATATATGAATGCATTTACGGTATGTGCAACGGTCCACTCTATCTACACAGTTGCATCATGAAACTCCGGGAATCATTTGAACGAACGAATTATAGTTTGTCATTGATGAACGACATTAATGTTGATTGGTCATGGATTTTGACAAACATGCGAACAAACTTCGGTCGCCTCAGAACTCAATTGCACATTTGTAATTTTACCACAGCATCTGCTGTTACTATTTTATAATTTAAATTTTTATTTACTGTTAGTCGAGTTAATTCTATTATTATAAGGAGTCATCTGTTCAGCATATTCATTTGCAATGTAAATTCAATATGTGTTGGAAAGCACATCAGTTTTATTGAAAACAAAGAAAATTCTTCTCTGTACTTTTGTTTTCATCGCGTGATAGATATTTTCATTTCAATTTGTATTACGATTGAATTTCAAAGAATGTATTCAACTTAACTCGCACTTCTCTTTGAAGAATACGTAAAAACTCATTTGAAAGCAATAAACTCTTTTGAAATTCCCAATACATTTGTGGAGATATTTAAATGTAATAGTAGTAATGTTAAAAATATATTGTTTTCCTTGCTCGTATAAAATATGTCTAAGCGTATTCTGGATAAGAGCTGGAAGCTGTATAAGAATAGGCGGAAGTCTCAGGATCAAACCAGTACTAACAGTAAAGTAGGCGCAATACTAAGTATTGCCTTACTTGCATGATTTATGTTTCATTATTGAAATGATTCAAGGGGTTGTCATTGCCAACAACACTGTTGTACTGTTGGCAAACAGTATTGTTGGCAATAACAACGCCTTGAATAATTTCAGATCACCAATCCGATCAGTCAATTATAAGAAATTTCTCCAAAACCGGTTTTTTGCGGGTTGTTGTTGTTGTTTTTTTTTGCGCTGCGATCTAGTGGCGGCCGCGCGCACTTCGGTTGCCGTCACGTGCAGCTGTGATGACAGCTGAATGCAACGCCAGTGCGGTCCTTGACACCCAGGCGATGATTGCAGGGGTGGCTAGATATTGTATCGCTTTGAGACCAATGTTTACAGTATGCGGTACAGGGTTTGGATCACTCGGGATGAAATTACATAGTTAAATATGATATTTATAAGTGTAGCGTGTATATATGGTATTTATACATAGTCCTGTTGGGATACTCCCATTTTGTAAAACAATTTCAATGAAAAAATTATATTCGAATACGAATAAATCTGTAAAGCTATAAGAATGGAAAGGTATTTTCTAGAATATGATCTTCCAAATGTTTAAATTTTCTTTAATTAGTCATCTGATAATACACTGAAAGAATGTACTATTAAGATCAATTCTTCTGGGAGCGTTCGGATTTGGTTTTCCAACATCGTGTTTTTTGGAAGGGATAGTGGCCATAGCTCCAAAGGAACATCTGACAATAAGATTGCAAACACGTTTTTTATTATTTAATTTTAATTCTTAGTAGACTCGTAGAATTCTTTTTTTACGCTCAAGGATGAACGAACCAGACTTGTTTAAAGTTTCCCTTTATTTTGCACTTGCGTAGTAGAAATTTTTATCATATGAACTTATTTTTAAAACAATTTAAAGCGTTAGCTACGCCTTATTCAGCTAGTATTAAGTATTTTGCTGTGATGTATCTGATGTATATATTGAAACATTCTCCGTTTCTGTTAAATTATTTCTGCAACCGGTTTCCGAATTTATATCATTTTTGGGCGCCAGGAAAGGGTTACAATTTTAAATTTCCCGCAACTACATCTAAAGGGAAATAATTATCCTACTAGCTCTTCCGGTTGGGTTCTTACTAAAATAATCGTCGCCGGTACTTTCTTTCTTCCTAGCAAACGATCATTTGATCCGCTCTCCATACGGAAGAAGCGAGGAATCTGAAATTTGTTTCAGGAAAGAAATTATTAAACTATGGATTGCACAAGATGCTAAAAAATGATAATCATCTTTTCCTTTTCATAATGAGAACGTTATAAGTTTATTTCTCGATTAATTCTTTTAAACATGCAATGTCACCTTGGTCATGACCGATTGTAAAAATTGTCTATAGCGCTATTATTCTTACTATTTATATATCCATGCGTTCTTGGACGATGAGGCCAGGAAGAATCCACCGCTCCGGCCAATCTTCTCTCTTGTATCTTGTTCTCGGTCCGCTGCTGGATCAATGTCCTTCTCGACTTATTAATTGTTTCACTTACTACTTCCGGTGCCAGAATTATTGAAAGTTCCAAATAGAATTACACACACAAAATACTATAAGTTCGCACTGCTCTATTATTTCCCGCAAAATTCCTCCAAGACCCGCATCTATCTTTTTTATAAAAACCTCTCAGTACGATGTGTACGGTAGGCGGTCTAAAGCTCCTCTCCTCAAATATTACGAAGTTCAATCCTCCATAACTTACTTACATTCTTGTCTCTTGTTTTACCAAAACAATCTCCAGTTTCCTTCTACGTTATACCCCATTACTAGTTTACCACCAATCCTACATGCCCTTATATCACAATCTTCTGTCCGTTACTTTCCGCGCTATGTTTATTTCCGCTTCCCTGGTTGCTAAGGAACGCCCTGTCTGCATGCCTATGCCCTCAACATTTACACTTTTTACGATAAATTTATTAAATTTTTGTTCCTAATTCCTATCAAAATATTGTGTGACAGTCTGGTATGTCACAATATTCAATGATGTTTTTGGTTCTTTTTAATTGAAAAATGGCACAAAAATACAGAAAGACAATTTGCATTCTTCACAATTAATTTTCATATCCACTACTAAGTTTTAAAATAAATCGAAGCCAGTTTGACTTCATTATCTTTGACAACACAACTTTCACTACCCTGCATTTTGCATCTTCCTTTTATAATCAAAACTTCGTGTAGACTCAATAATGTCTTGAGTGTCGTCGGTTGAGGTAGAAGGAGGTAAGATGGCTGGCTCAATATTTCCCTGGTGAGGTTCTTGCTGAAGTCTTCCAACTTGTAACTACTTCGCTGAGGGACAGCATTAAGAGGCAGGTCTTGCCTCGCTCTTCTATCTGCTTCGACCTTCGGGTGAGTTGTTAAGATTCTTGTGCTAATACGGTTCCATATTCTCATAGGTATCACGACCGATTAATTTCTTAAAAGAACCAAATAATATGACCACCTACCAATTTTTAAATATTGAACAAGGAGTATGAAAAGAAAATTGTAATTTTTCCATTTTATAGATTTATTAGAATAATAAATGCAATTTATACACATATACAATTGAAATTTCAAATAAATTTTGACTCCATTGTTGTGCTGCAGCTTTTTAATACATTACCTGCGATTTAAAATGTGAATGCTTATGTACAACTTACAAATTACATAACAATGTACTACTTAATTAAAATATTATTAGGGGCTATTACCCACAGAGGGCCATAATCACTTTAAGTTTTGATCCTTGGAGAAAATGCATACATGAATCCTTCATTTTTTCCGGAACAGTTACAAATCCTGAGGTATGTCACGCACAATAATTGATCGTATTCGATGTAGAAAAAAAAGGATCACATAAATTTATCTGTGTATGCAGTTATTGGGCTGTTTTAAAGGAGAAAAATCTCTACAATGTGATTTATTCTCTGAAACTAATTATAATTGTTTTAGTTATCTCAATAAACTTATCAATGAACTTCAATTCTAAATGTTTGTGTATTCATTAAAAAGCTAATTTTATCGTTTTATTTATTTATGTTGTACTTTCTACAAATTTGCGTTCTGTGAAGGACTCGAAGGGTTTGCTGGCATCCCAACGTATTAACTATGTTTGTGTAATTTCTCCTCTCATTAATAATTATATGCGTTGTTATCGCTGGCCGCAGGAGGTTTTGTTGACCTTCGGCCTTATCATGTAATCTTCATAGCAGAGTAATGTAAATGGGAATTCCAGAAATACTTTGTTCATATAACTTATGAAAATAATATTTTTCACATTGCGTAATAAAATCAGCAAGGTCTGATCAACATGGCCATTTTAAATTGTACAACAGTAACTTTTTGCAGTTGCTTAATCACCGAGTGAACAAGTTAACGTGGCTATCGATATGCAAGTCCGTAAATGTGATGTTCACAAAGTATCCCGATAATTCGTTCAATGTAAAAATAATATTAAGAAATGTTCCATGTCGATATCAGCTTTTTTGTTTTCTTTTCTTTTTTTGATATCAGAACCCCCGAAAACGAGTTTTGTGACGAAAAATCGTTATTTTCCGCGTCAACATTACAATACATTCTCTTTACTACATAAGTACGCAGTACGATGAGAAAATAAAAATAATGTAATTTTATTATCCAAGCAAATAAATGTATGTAAAATTTGTTTTAATGTATCTTAAGTTGACAAGAAGGTTAAATTAGTCAAATCAATTCTGGCTGGTGAGGAAATCTGGCTGTATTCGCTGTTTAACATTTTTGATTGATTGATCAGCGATTTCGGGCGCGTCAATTTCTGAGGTGATTAGTCCCGTAAGCGTAGTACATGTTTCCCTCTTGCCGTGACAGTTATCTCTCCACGCTAGATGGTGAGATTCACCCCTACATATCGACTTGCTGGGTTTCCCTAACCAGGTATCTCCCACTATCGGGGCACCGCCCCAATCGCGACATGTTTTAAGCTTCCGACTGGTCTTGCGGCATATGTGGTAGTGTAGTGCATGAAAGTGTAGGTGTGAGTAACTAAAGGGTGAGAATAGGACAAGGAAGGGAAAGAACAGATCTCTCGCAGTCTGTGGTCCGCTTGTTAGGTCTCTTCTCCGACATTCGCCTGCTATTGATCGGAGAAACAACGGAAAGCTACCGATCAGAGCAGCCGGCCGTTAGAATTCTCCTCCAGTCAGTGAATGAACTCGACCTAGCTGACAAGCTAGAGTCTAAAACCCTGCCGCCGGGAAATCCTAGGACCTCCCGGTCAGAGGTACTGCAAAAACATCAGTTCATACCCTGAGCCACCTCTCCCGATGGCTGTTAACATTATAACAGTTAAACATTCTAACCGGGAGCGGTAGCTCAGTGCATCAACTGATGTCACTGCAGCGCCTCTGACCGGGAGGTACTATGTCCGAGTCCTCACGGCGGCAGGATTTTCGACACTAGCTTTTCACCTAGGTCGAATTCAGTCGCTGTCTGGAAGAGAATTCTAGCGGCCGGCTGCTCTGATTGGTAGTTTTCCGTGGTTTCTCCGATCATCCAGCGAATGCCGGAGCAGTACCACCAAACGGGCCACGGACCGCGCGCGATCTGTCCTTCGTCTTCCTTGTCCTAACCTCCCTCCCTTACACACACACACACCTACACTAACATGCACATCGACATATCCCGGGAGACCGGTCGAGAACTTAGAGCTTGTCCCGGCTGGGGCGGTGCCCCGCTGGTGGGAGAGTCCTGGTTAGGGGGAAACCCCACTAGCCGACGGTAAGTGGGCGTCGGATCTCGCCATCCAACGGGGGAACATCACCTCCATCTCCCGAGAAAGGAAACATACACTATACTAACGGGACTAATGACTGAAACAGTTGACGTGCCCGGAAACACCAAAAAATCAATCAATTAAACATTCTACCGTATCGGTTAAACAATCTTATTCTGGCGTTTTTTAGGCTGAGCTGCACACAGGGGCATCCTGTCGCAATGTGAACGTGCGAGCGTGGAGCGTGCCACTTCACACGCGTGGCGAGGCTGAGCGTTTTACGGCCGCCGCTGGCGGCTGGCGGTGTTTCTCTCGCCTTGACCCCCGCGCCGATTCCTTGGGCCCCCGCGCGCTGTGCGACTGTTTTACGGCTGGATTACAAGCGCACGTGCCGCCTCCAGCCGCGTGCATCGCTTGGCGGACTGCACCGCTCTCTGGTGACAGTTACTGGCAACCGAACTTCTTTTCCTACGCCTTGTGCGGTGGCAATAAATTAGTCGCTCAGTGGGTAAACGTATCAAATAAATCTTAACACTGGACGGGGTCGGTTAAGGAAATTGTCGAAAGTTCGTTTTCAAGGCATGCAAGGCTGTAATGGACGTTCTATATAGCCTTTCCCCAAAAAAACTCCGAAAGGCGTCGGAGATCCATAGCACAGCATACACTCTGCGAATCTGCAAAGGTACTTCGTGAGTCACGGAGGGCTAACGAGAAAAAATTACGTGAGAAAATAGTCTTGTGGTGCTACACTAGCACATATTTTCAAGCATTGCTATTTTATTTTTTAAAATTGCTAACTTTTGCAATTTTCTAAAATTCAGAGAGTTAAATAAAAATGAGACATGCAAATTCTTTGTAAGAGTACTTTTTTCCAACTGTAGGAAAAATGAAGAAACAAATTGAAACTGTTTTACAGATTTTTTTATAAAATGCAATAATTTAAAGCATAAGCGCGGAAACTGCTTGTTTTACAAAAATTGTATTTAATCTTTTTCAATAATCCGATTTTTAGAATGTATTTCATTTAAGACAAAAATTTCTCTTCAATGTTGTTCTTTTGCCGTGTTATTACGCAAAATTACACGAAAACTATTTACATTTTGGAATATTATAGATTAAATTATTTCAAGATGTCTTTGCGTAACAGATTTCGTTAAGGGAAAAATATCTTCAGTATTGTACGAAAATTACGATTTTTTAAGTTTTGTAGGGTTTGAAAAATCAGGAATTTTAACGAAAATAAAATCGGTGTCATTCTTTTAATCGTCAGTGACGTTACCTAACAAAATAGTATATTAAAAATTGAAACAATTGAAAAAATTGAAATTGTGTAAAATACGCCCCAAATCAAATTATCCGTTTGAAACACCCAGGACCTCGAGTTCGCTCAAATCGATCGGGGAATATTAATTTTGAAAAAAAAACGTTTGAAAGTTTAGGAGACCTCATGGACAGACGGATATAGGAACAGACGAGTGAACAAACAGTTTTGAAGTCAATCGATTTTTAGGTAATAAGCACCCCCAGAGCATTGATTTCGACGACTCGTGTTAGAGGAAGTAATCTACCATATATAGGAAAATAATTTATTCACTTGTTCGCTCCCAGGGCCCGGCAACATACTTTTCAGTAATAAAATTTCTGACCCACAATACATTATTTCTGATTACAATATTTTCTCCTCTTACGAAGTAAGGCGAGAATGTAAAAATAGATGTGTTTTGATCGGGTAAGATAGGGTGATTTCATATTAGACTTTGAAGTCCGTGATTCTTGGCTACCTGTCAAAGTTTTCTTCGTGCTGCAGTAAGAGCAAAGACGAAAGAAATCTTCATGACAAATTCATTTATTATTTGAATGTCGTGTGCAGGCGCTCCTCGTCTTTTCTATGTAGTTCTTCTTATTCGGATTTTACTCCAACGCTGTTACGTTTATGACTTTGTTCAACTTGTTCGAGATGGAAGACAAAACGCAATGAAGCTCTCGCTTCGATTGTTTCCGCGAAAGCAAAGTTTGATGCTACCTTTTACGCAGAAGCTCTCATTAAAAGTTTTCCCCTCGCCTGGCAGCGTGCACTCAAAAAGCGAGCGGGTATTTCTTTTTTAAAAATAGAAAGTGCTCTGGTTGTGAGCTGAATAGTATAAGAGGGGAAGAAATAGCCCTTTCCGTGCACATCAAACTTCCTAAATGCCGAACGTGACTATGCCACGCGAAGGGTGATATGATCTACAAATGGCAAACTATAGTGTTGATCATGCTACCAAAGCGCAGAAGAGTGTTTTCTCTTCCGCTGTGTGGAGATGAGCATTGAGTCTTGATCCTCGCCCGGTGTAGGCCAATACCGCACCAGAATCTTAACACCCATGTCACGCTACACTTAAACTACCAAGCACTACACCAGGGATTTCCAAATTGCAACCGGGAGCGGTAGCTCAGTGCATCAACTGATGTCACTGCAGCGCCTCTGACCGGGAGGTCCTAGGTTCGAGTCCTGACGGCGGCAGGATTTTCGACAGTAGCTTTTCAGCTAGGTCGAATTCAGACGCTGTCTGGAGGAGAATTCTAGCGGCCGGCTGCTCTGATCGATAGTTTTCCTTGGTTTCTCCCATCAACACCAGGCGAATGCCGGAGGAGTACCCTACCAAACGGACCAGAGACCGCGCGCGATCTGTCCTTCCTCTTCCTTGTCCTATCCTCTCCCCTTACACACACACATACTTACACTAACATGCACTACACTACCACATATTCCGGGAGACCGGTCGGAAGCTTAGAGCTTGTTCCGGCTGGGGCGGCGCCCCGCTGGTGGGAGAGTCCTGGTTAGAGGGAAGCCCCACTAGCCCACGGTAGGTCGGCGCCGGATCTCGCCATCCAGCGAGGGAAGATCACCACCATTTCCCGAGAAAAAAAACATGCACTACACTAACGGGACTAATGACCAAAGCAGTTGACGCGCCCGGAAACATGAAAAAATCAATCAATCCAAATTGTAAGGGCAATCAATCCAAATTGCTCGAGGGCTACGCATGAAACTTTAATATGGTTGAGGGCCACATTTTCATTGTTACAGCTATCCACATCTGACTTCCACGTGTTGTTGATTTCAGCAGATAGCACGGCTGCTCTGAAATTGATTTTTATAATCATATTTGTGAATGTCATAAAAATATTTGTGTTCCTTTTTCTTTGTCCGTTAAAATATTAGTATGTGCTCAACTGTGGTTTAACTACGGTTTTGGTAATAACTACATACCAAAATCGCAACAAACATTTGCATACTTGAAACGTATGTCATTCGTTTTTAAATCTAAAGTGTTTTGTTGTGAAAGGATTGTATAATAAAAATGGGAAGTGTGATTCGTGGAAAAAAGTATTAACTTCAATGTGTAATTTTTTTTCTAATATTTTTGTAACAATGAATTTCCATGTATTTTTGATAAATATATTAATGAAAACGTCTCTTCGCTATTTTTTAATAAATTTTCACATACATATGAATATGTTCTACTTGTGCTTTGTTGGATTGTTTGTAAAAAGTTGCCCTAGTTGACTAGTGACAAATGTGCAAAACTGCAAATGGCAAATGATAAGGTCATTTGAATATGACACGGATTGTGCTTCTCTTCGTGTGACTTTAGACATGTGCTACAAATTATTCATAGGTGTCACAAAGGATTTCCTCATAATTCCGTGTAATGGCACACAAAGCCCAATCGTAAATTTCATTGTACAGGAGATGAATTACCGGCAAAGACGTGAATATGATGACCGAGCGAAGAGGCAATTCAAACATTCTTATTCATACTGCATGTGAAAGTTGTGAAAAGAAAAATAATACAATGAAATTATAATTCTTAAATGAAATTCTTGTCCGAATATATTTTCTCCTATTTCCAGTCATCTGCAATGTACAAAATTTTGATTTGTTGCAACTCGTTTAGTTTCTCAACATTAAAAACGGTCTTGCAATGCGTTTCTAAAAGTGTTTACTAAATAATTCTATTTGAGTAGAACGTTTCAAGATATGAAAGTGGTAAAATCAGTAGATTTCTCTCAATTCCAAGAAGCCAAATTAGAACTAGGGCACAAACGTTATTCCTCTCTTAAAGCGATTCTGAAGATATGTATAGTGTTTCAAAAGATTTAATAAAATGAATAGATACAATGGAGTGAATAGACTACATGTAATGAAACACGTTATATTTATCATTTATCAAGACATTTTGTTCAGAAAATACAGAAAACAGGTGATACTTTTTAAAGTTATGAAAAACTAATACGAATGTGACATTAATCTTACCGAAAAAGCTGATGGGCCAGCAAATAGAATATCAATCAAATATTGAGTTCTCGATAGTACATCCATGTCTGAAAAGAGACGAACAACAAAACTGACATTTCTCAAAATATATGAGAGCCTTGGGGTGCACCGCGACGTCGGGTTTCTGCGAAATTGCTCGAAAATCCTCCTCTTTCGATTGGTGGACGAGCGGGGCGGGGGCGAGGGCGCGGGGCCGGGCCTCCCCGCCCCGCCCGCCCTCCCCGTCGGCAATTCATCTTTGGCGCGGCGCCGCGCAGTAAGAGAAATTAAATGGAGGGCACCGGCGCGGCGCGGCACCGCGTCTTTCCCTCAGAGCGACACGGCTCTCGGGGCCTGTGTGTCCGGCCCCTTCCCCCTTCTCCCCCCCAAACCTTCTTCGGCTGCCTTCGAGCCCCCTCCTACAACGTCTTTTAACGTTCAGTTCTCCTCTTTTCTCCTCCACCTTCCTCCGTTTCCTCGAATCTCCTCCTTTCTCGTATTACGTCTTTGTGTTTTCTCCATCGCCCTCCTCTTTCTTCCATCAACTTTCTCCGTTTACTCCTTTCTCTTTTTACACCTTTTAATCTTGTGTTCTCTTTGTCGTCCTCTTTCTTCATCCAACTTCCTCCCCTCTCTTTGAATCTCCTCCTCCTCTACGTTCTCTCAGCCTTCGTGTCTCTTCGCTGTTCTCTTTTCTCTTCCAACCGCTCTTTTCCGATAGCATTTCTCGCCCTCTCCTCCGTTCTTCTCGATTCCCATTCCTTCTCCTCCCCATCTCCTGCTTTTTTTCACTCACTGAATTCAACAGTTGTCCCTGTTGACCACCTCTGCATACCTATCTTTTCCGAACTCTTGCACTTCTCATTCGCTCTTTCCTCTGATCCTCTCTGCCGTCCCGACCCGTCTCGTCCCGTTCCATCTCGCCAGGCCATGCCACGTCACGCCCACTTTGTCATTTAGGTTTCTGGCAGGGCTCGACCAAATTCCAAAATGGATCCGGATTGTGGATAGTATTGAATCTTAGGATGACGCTTATAAATTATTCGTAAAAATGTTAACAATGTAAAATAGAAACGAGAGCAAAACTCTATATCAACTATTGATATTATATGCTTTGTAAAAACAGTTGGTTAACAATTTATTGTAGTTTGAAGTTGTCTTATAAAAATTTTCTCTCTGTAGGAGACTCATAACACTTTCTTGCGTACATTACTTCTCAATATTTACGATATATTTTCTTTTAGGCAATTATAACATTTTTTATCAAAAGTAAATCAAAATAAAACAAATAATGATTTTAAGAGGATAGATTCAGAAGCTCATGTATCTCTACGGAATGAGAGAAAGAGGGAGAGAGATAAGCCAGATATTGAAAAATAGTAAAAAATTGATAGATTTCGAATCAATGACGGACTCAAGATAAATGGCAACGCGCAGTGAACTCGGCTTTTTTTCCTCATAAGTCCCATGTGGACAAACCGGGATTTAAATCCCAATATCCGCCGATGGAATCGAAATTTGATCGATAGGGTCTCTCTGGATTAATCCGCGAATTACTTTTCCTTCGAGAATTTCACTCGTTACATGATGAATGTATTACATTGGTTTTCATCAGCTCGCGTTTTCAGCTTTTTGAGAAGTGACGTCAAATGTCAGTTCGTATTGATTCTCAACCTTCACACCGTCAACCTAATCCTTGAGAGCTTCCGATGTTTGAAAGCCTTTGCGATGCTTGAAAGTCATGTGCCTTTGCACATGGAAATATCTATGTTTAAATCCAGCCTTCTACTTATCACACGAAGAGCTGAACTTTGTTACGTCATAATATGTAGTAATTGAGTAATATGAGTAATTTTGATTTTTCGATCCCGCCACGCAGCGCTCCTCTTGCTAATGCGCTCTCGGGCAACAAAAGCCGGGCACAAAAAAATCAAAATTACTCAAAAAGTGCTGATCTAGTATGTAACAATATGTATATCACTGGATTCGTCATTTTACGCTCGTAATGATAGACTAAAAACATTTGTGTAGTTCCATTTGGAAAGAAAAAGGTACCTCAATATCTCGAAAAATACAACTCATAAAATAGAAATAAATACATGTATCAATTAGCCCCATTCCCTCATGCTCGTCCGTGAAAATTACATGGTAATAAATTCAAACGTTTAAAAACTGCAGGAGGTACAAAAGTTACGTGACTCACCTGTATATATAAGCAAGGTTTGCCATTACCGTCACTCGTAGCTCTCTCCGCGAGAAATCGTAGCTCTTACATGTAAGGAGTACGTGACGAATATTGTTAAAGAATAAGACGAAGGCCAAAACGGACCTCCAGGCGAGTGCCCAAACATTTGATATTTGTTCAACTTGTTAACACAAATAAACCGTATGTTTCTTCTCTCACACACCAACGAAACCAAACCACCATTTTAACAAAAACAAACCGGGCGAGGTAGCTCAGTGTATCAACTGATGTCGCTGCAGCTTCTTAGACCGGGAGGTCCTAGGTTCGAGTTCTGACGGCCGCAGGATTTTCGACCTTAGCTTTTCAGCTAGGTCGAATTCAGTCGCTGTCTGAAGGAGAATTCTAGCGGCCGGCTGCTCTGATCGGTAGTTTTCCGTGTTTTTTCCGATCAACACCAGGCGAATGCCGAAGTAGTACCCTAACAAACGGGCCACGGACCGCGCGCGATCTGTCTTTCCCATTCCTTGCCCTATCCTCTCCCCTTACACACACACTAACATGCACTACACTACCACATATCCCGGGAGACCGGTTGGGAGCTTAGAGCTTGTCCCGGCTGGGGCGGTGCCCCGCTGGTGGGAGAGTCCTGGTTAGGGGGAAACCCCACTAGCCGACGGTAGGTCGCCGCCATCCGACGGGGGAAGATCACAGCCATCTCCCGAGGACATGCTCGGACGAACATGCACTACATTAACGGGAATAATGTCCAAAGCTGTTAACGCGCACGGAAACACGAAAAATCAATCAATCAATCAACAAAAACAAACCATAGGTTTCTTTTCTTCCAACACCTGGCACCTTACCACACCTTCTCCACACCTGGCCCTTACTCCGATCTCAAGATCTATTCTTCCTTATAAGAACCATCGCCGGCCTCATGCGCTCTAGTTACTCGACGCCTCAACCCGCCCCACCATTCTCCCCGCGTCAGCGACGGGATCGGCAGTTGTCGGAGCACCAGCAGGCGGAGAGGGGATCGCGCGCTCGCTCACTGAATGAAGGTGATAAATGGGCGCTAATGATTGATGGTGACAGAGTAATCGGAACGGGTCTCGAACCGTGAAACCGCGACGTGTGCCCCCTCTGCTGCTATGCCGTCTCCCCCACCCCTACCCCCACTCCGAACCGACATCACCAGCCGGAAGAAGCTACTTTAGGGGAAAAAGCATTCCACTTCCCATGAGCTAACATTTTGATTGACGGCTGCCCCCCCCCTTGCACCGTTGTGTTGGGTTTCCAATGGGCGCCTTCCTCTTCGACGTGATGTCGACATGCGTTCGGAATCAGTGACAGTTGATGCTTCTTTTTTTCATACTTATTTTTCTTTCATTTATACGTATTTTCAACACACACTTTACTAAACGCATTAGGTGATTTACAAAATTATTTCTGTTTTATAAACTTATACTAGCGGTAGCTCAGTGCATCAACTGATGCCACTGCAACGGCTCTGACCAGGAGGTCCTTTGTTCGAGTCCTGACGCGGAAGGATTTTCGACACTAGCTTTTCAGCTAGGTTGAATTAAGTCGCTGTCTGGAGGAGAATTCTAGCGGCCGGCTGCTCTGATCGGTAGTTTTCCGTGTTTTTTCCGATCGACACCAGGCGAATGCCGGAGCAGTACCCTACCAAACGGGCCACGAACCGTGCGCGATCTGTCCTTCTTCTTTCTTGTTCTACCCTCTCTCCTTACACACATACATACACTAACATGCGCTACACTACCACATATTCCGGGAGACCGGTCGGGAGCTTAGACCTTGCCCCGGCTGGGGCGGTGCCCTGCTGGTGGGAGAGTCCTGGTTAGGGGGAAACCCCACTAGCCGACGGTAGGTCGGCGCCGGATCTCACCATCCAGCGAAGGAAAATCACCGCCATCTCCCGAGAAACAAGCATGTACTACACTAACGGGACTAATGACCAAAGCAGTTGACGCGCCCGGAAACACGAAAAAAACAAACCACCCAATCGTCTCTGCCCGATCAACCTGTTCGCGGCCTACCCTTGTCCCCCTTACCTGCCACGTCCAACGCTTTTCCACCCTACCCGTCCGGCCTAATTCCTTTCTGCACTACTTTGACTAACTCTAGTTAAATCGGCTTTCTTCTCCCCTTCCTTCATCCAACATCTCTCCTCGACCTTTCTCTCTCGACCTACCTCTCTCGCCTCACTTTTTCTCGCCCTACTCCTTCCGCTCTGCTATCCGCGTCCTTCTATCCATACCCTGTTATCTTTGCCTTCCTCGCCAACATATCCCTATATATCCATTTATGTATGTCCTTTCTCCCCCGCCCTAACTGCTTCGCCCTACATCTGCGTCCCCTACCTCTCCTAACTCGAGATCTCCGACCGTCTGCTATCCCCTCCTCTTCCTGCATCTCTCGCTCTGCTCCTCGTCGTCCTTCTCCTCCCATTCCATCATGATAGTTCTAATGTTCAAAATATCAGATTTGGAAGGTCGCCTTGATAACATGGCAACTGTATTTAAAGTACCTTCTTATGGAAAAGAAGAAAGGGAAGGAAAAACTAATACAAAAGTAAATAATAATCGAAAAATTATACACGAATGTATTATAAAACGAAACAGTCGGTACAGCGTGTCTAGTTTACTGCATCAAAGGAACTTCAGTTAAATCCAAATAAAAAGTTTGAAAATACATTAACTGAGAGAGTCAACGCAATGTATTTTCCTAGAAATTTACAAGTTTCTTTAATATAATTATTATATGAACAAGAGACCAATCAGAACTCGTTTATTCGAATACGTTTTCGCTCTGACCATCATAGAAAAAGTTCTGTTTCACTAATTTGTTATGTGGCAGTACGGCATTACGCTTTTCAGTTCATTGTCAATAAAATTAATTAAAACAAATGCATTTACCCACAATCTCATTTAAATTGAACTAATTACGGAAATCTATTCGGTTTGTTCTAATATTATTTCTTTCGTCTGTGTAAAATCATTAATGCTTTGGAAACGTATTTGTAATAGATTATTTTGCAAAATTAAAACCAATAATTGGTTTATTTAAAAACATTAAGCGAGATAATTCAGTAATTCCGATTTTAGCCACTTTGATATTGGAACTTGTTCAGTGTTTTTTCTCTTTATTTGGTAGAATGAGGACTACTTTCAACCCATTATCAACAACGCTAAAAGTGTAGAATTCGAAGTACGTGAATCTCGAAAAACTCCCTTAGAATATGAATCTTTTCGAAGAAATATTTCTGGGATTTTTTTAGTTTCAACCCCGGAGTAAAACGTTTTATTACATCGAGAACGTTCGTTTGGAGCGAAGAGAGTCGCACCTTTTATCCCCGCGCGCCCCGCTTCCTGCGCTCGCAGGCGCTGGGCCAAACGTGCCCCGCCCCGTTCCGTCCCGCCCCGTCGCGCCCCGTCCCTCCCCGCCCCACCCCTCTCCTCTCCATCCCACCCCGCTCCGCCCCTCCGCGCTTCTCACCGCCACGCTCGGCTCGTCCTTTCCCATCCCGCACCGCTCCGTACTACCCTGCCCCACCCTGCTCCTCTTTGCCCCCCGCCGCTCCACCCCGCCCTGCCCCGGCCCGCACCGCACCGTGACGCTCCGCTTCTGCCCACCCCACCTACCCCTCTCCTCACCGTCCTACCCCGCTCCGCCCATCCCCGCCCCTCTGCGCTTCGCACCGCCACGCCCCCGCTCGTCCCTTCCCTCACCTTCCCGCCCCGCACATCGCCCTGCCCCGCCCACCCGCAACCAGGCCTGCGCAAGATGCCGGGCGCGGTGCCGCGCAGGGCGGGCTAAGTAAAAACGCTCGTAAAGAGGCGCGAGTCACGAGCAGAGATCCGCTCTTAAACGCACGTAGATGGGGTTGGGGACTGGGTGAAGCAGTCGGCGAGGTGGAGTGGCGCGTTGCTGGGAGGCGACGCAGTTAGATGCAGTGAAGAGGTGTGGCGGTACGGTGGGGAGGTGAGTAGGGGAAATAGATGAGACGACGAGGATGTGGCGTGAAGCGGGTAAAAATGAGGCAGGAAGAAGCGATGATGAGAGAACTAAGGCCTCTCGTCCGGAAGGGAGAGATGTGAGTGGGAGAGAAGTTGAGTGGGGAGAGGCGGATGAAAGAGGCGAGGCGAAAAGGGGAAGAGGGAAAAGACGGTTGATTATTAGTGATTGCAGGCAAGTCAACTGCTCAGGTCATTAGTCCCGTAAGTGTAGTACTACATGAGTTTATCGCGGGAGGTGGCGGTGGATGGCAAGATCCGGCGCCGATCTAACCGTCCCCTGCCCAGTTTTCCCCAACCAGGTGTCTCCCCAGCACAGCACCGCCCTCAGCCGGGGCAAGCACTAAGCTCCCGACCGGTCTTCCGGAATATATGGTAGTGTAGTGCATGTTAGTGTAAGTGTGTGTGTGTGTAAGGGGGGAGGGAGGAAAGATCGCGCGGTCCGTGACCCGTTTGTTGGGTACTGCTCTGGCATTCACCTGGTATTGATCGGAGAAACCTCGGAGAACTACCGATCAGAGCAACTGGCCACGGGAATTCCCCTCCAAACAGTGGCTAAATTTTGAAAAAGACGGAGTCAGTGGGAAGGGAGGTTGTGGGAGGTAGTGGGTGGCGAGACGGGAAGATGAGGGGTGAGGAAGCGAAGCGAGTAGAGTAACACAAAGCCAGGAAAAGCGAATAGAAAATACGTGTGTGGAGGAAAAGAATGCGACTGGATGTGCTGCTCTCGAGGGTCGTGCGACGGAGATTCGAAATGCAGGGGGGTGGGCGTGGCGGAGAGAGGCGGGATCGCACGCGCTCCAAGTGCCAGGGCAGAAGCACCAATCCATTTTTACGAGCGCTCGCCGCTCCTTCCGAGTCGCTCGCGCGTCTGTCGCCGGTGAAAGTTACGCGGAAGGCGCTCGCGTCGATCGTTTGTGTAACGTTGCGCTCGGCGACTCGCAGAGAATGGCTGACTTCATTAGCGCTACGAGTGGCGTGCTTCGGAAACGATGTTGTCACTCCACTGGCTGAATGGCTTCTTCGTGCCAAGTTTGAGTTTGAGAATGTATTAAGATGTTTAGGTCTGTGTTAGACCGTAAACGTATGATATGAAAATGTTTAATATATCACTGAATTAGTAATAATTAACCTCAAACGCTGGTTAATATTATTTTCTTACGAATTAAGCACTTCAAATGGAAATTGAGATTTAAAAATTTAGGGAAATGAATTTATCATAGTATTTCTATAAATTTTAATTTTCTTTCTGAATCTCCAAACTTTATGAATGCCGACCAATGGAGGAAGTGTTAGTTACGGACAACGAAACGTGGGTAAATATTCATTTAAAGTCTTCGCGAGCGCTGAGGACGATCTGAGCCTCCTTCTGGAGACTTCCTTCGATCCGCTCGTCTGGTCCACGCCATTAACCCGCCCGCCCCCACTACTTCTTCCATGGCCTTCACCGCCTTCCGCCACCATTGCCACCGGCCTCGTCGCCCACAGCTCGCCGCTCCCGTCTCGAGAACCCCCGCGTCCCCGCCCCCAACTCGCCTCTTCCCTCTCTATCCGGACTGATGTCACTGCAACGCCTCTGACCGGGAGGTCCTAGGTTCGAGTCCTGACGGTGACAGGATTTTCGACACTAGCTTTTCAGCTAGGTCGAATTCAGTCGCTGCCTGGAGGAGAATTCTAGCGGCTGGCTGCTCTGATCGGTAGTTTTCCGTGTTTTTTCCGATCAACACCAGGCGAATACCGGAGCAGAACCCTACCAAACGGGCTACGGATCGCGCGCGATCTATCCTTCCTCTTCCCTGTCCTGTACTCTCCCCTTACATACACACTTACACTAACATGTACTACACTACCACATATTCCGGAAGACCGGTCGGGAGCTTAGAGCTTGTCTCGGCTGCGGCGGTGCGCCGCTGGTGGGAGAGTCCTGGTTAGGGGGAAACCCCACTAGCCGACGGTAGGTCGGCGCCGGATCTCGCCATCCAGTGGGGGAAAATCACCGCCATCTCACGAGAAAAAAACAAGCACTTCACTAACGGGACTAATGACCAAAGCAGTTGACGCGCCCGGAAACACGAAAAAACCAAACCAAACCAACCTCTCTATTCGGTCTCATCACTCATCACCGCCCGTCACTATTTTGTTAGGAATACAAAAGAAATGAACTCTGCGGTTCGATTACCGTGGCATGTAAGTAGTTCTATAACTTTGGAGAAAAAATGACTAATTTCAAATGTTGCTATCCTCGCTTTTTTGTTAAACATTTTGTTATCGTTTATCTATTTATAGTTAAAATGTTGGGAAGAGGTTCTAGAGCTCAATAAAACGTGTGAAGATGATACTTGTCCTCCGTGCGTCATATACAGTTTTGACTAAGTAAATCAAATCCAACCATCCCATCTCGCCTCGTTACCCCAAAGTTACCTCTTTCATATTTCCTTCGACCTACATTCTAATCTCTTCTACGTACTATTTCTTCCCAACTCCCGCCGCTGCCACCGCCGTTACCACTGTCGCTGACTCTTACATCCCCACCCATCCACCCTCCCCTCCCCCGTCGCCACTGCCACCACACACGTCTCTACCCGGTCTCATCCCACCACCTAGCCGTCTACCCCTTCCTCCTGCCACCAATTCTCAGCTCCCTTCTTCCCTCCCTCGACCACGCCTTCCCCCTCTCGGCCCCCTCTTCCTTCGGCTCTCTCCGCTGCGGACATCCCTCCGGCCACTTCTGCTATCTCCCTCGTCAGCCTCAGCTCGCCATCCCACCTCCCTCCCTCAAACTCTTCACTCCCCCTCTACCCGGTGTCATCACATCACCTCTCCGCCCATCCCTTCCCGCTACTTCTTCCTTTCCCTCCGGTCCCCCCCACCGCCCCCCCCGCTGTCCTCGGCCGGCGCTTATCGGCGCCGCGCCAGGTCCACGCGAGCGGCGCAGGGGGGGGGGGCGAGCGCCTGGGCTCGGCCGCGCGCGGACAAAGCACCGCGAAGCGAGGAACAGACGGCGCGAAGGACGGGGCGCCGAATGCTGTCGACGCGGCCGGGAGATTGGGAGGTCCGCAGGGATTGGACGGACGCCCGGCGGTACGACGAATTCTGAGCAAGTGGTCGGAAAGATTAAAGACCCAGGCGGATCAAACAAATTGACGGAAACAAATCTGATAAGGATTCTCCGAGTACCTGCAAATCTCTTTTAACCTGTCCGACGTTAGAAATTTCGGTAACAAAGACAGTAGCATGGCTAGGTTGGCATACGTAGTTCTTGTTTGAATCTGAAGATGGAGTCATGAAAGTAATAGATTTTCGACAACAGCTAAGTAAATATAGTAATTGACCGTGACATACATTTTACATGAAAGAGCATGGACAATCGTGATGTGACACTTTGCAAGCTTTATCAGTCTTTGCTGAGTGGTAACGTCTCCCTAAGGCCATCTATCCTAAATAGAAACGGAGACTGACTATTTAGAATTATAGCAACCATTCTTGCAATTCAACTTTTTCACACAAAACGACAAATCACAGATGGCTTGTATAGCCCAGGTTGCTAAGACTGAAAAGCCGTAGCAGCCTCTTGCTTGAAGGGTCGCGGGTTCGAATCCCGCCCGGCGCATGGATGAATGTGTGTGTCCGTAGACCGATACCGTAACCCCCAATGATTCTTAAAATTAGTAGCTATAGGACCTTTTTAGTTGAAAAGCGACCTGAAATAAGTTAAAGAAAAAAGTAATTAGAACTCTGCACGGCAAAAATCTCACCACGTAGGAACTCGGTTGAATGATGTGAAGGAGAATTTTGAAAAATAGATACGAAACGAATATTTTCTATAATTTATATTGTTTATATTTGTCACTTTTTGTCAATTATTATTTTCTATACCTATTCATTTAGTGAATTTTAAGCAACGTCAGTTTAATGTAATTTAAAATGTAAAATTTGTGTTTATTTTAGTGTAATATTTAATATTAATTATAAAATAATGTATCAAATTGAATTCCAAAGCTCATTTTGTTTGAATGTGACCCACATATAGGTCATTTTTAGATGTTGCAGGTGACTGAAATTTTAGATTCAAGTAAAGATTCATTATCGTAAATACATATTTAGAAGATGGAATACAATTCTGAAGACGCTCTTGCATATTTTTTCCGATATCAATTTTTGCAAAAAAAAAAAAACAACTAAAAATACAATGATTTTGAGAAATAATAAAAAAAACATGTTTCTGACAAAAAATGTTAATACAAATATTGTGTAATACAGAAATACTACTTAGCGTCGTGCAAACGTTACACACTTAGTAAATCATTGTCATAAAACTGAATGAAGCCTCATTCTGCCTCCCCCCCTTCAAACAGTCAGGCCCTGCACTCTGTGATAGTAGGCTTGGTACTGTGCGAGAATAAACATACTAAAATTGGGAAAAGTTAATTAACAAATAGATATTTAGACCCATGCACTGAATATGGACCAGTAAATTAAATTTTACGAATATTTCGAAATTCTGTTCTTCTGATCACTCTGCTTTGTGATACCAAGAACAACTACATAACATACACAAGGGCATTAGGAAGACCGAAAAGGTCTCATTTAGTAGATTACGGCGAATTTTATAGAGACGAATTATTAAATGTAAATAAAAAATGGGATATAACCAATATTAAAACAAAATAAAAGATGTTTTCTAGTATCAATAATATGTATAGTTTAACTTAAGATCTTTTCGATCGCGTAGCGATCATCATCAGAGCTATCTTGTAGCTTTTGTAGATCGCTATACACGGTCGATAAGATCTTAAGTTAAAATATACATTTAATTGATACCAGACAACAACTTTTAGCCGACCTGGATGGCCGAGGTCGCTAAGAGCGAGTACCAGCTCAGCGTTTCGGTCCGAAGGGTCGCTTTTTCGAGTCCCGCCATGGGCATGGTTGTTTGTCTCTTGACTTTGTATGTGTTGTCGCGGGGGACTTCGCGTTCTGCTGACCCCAGATCAGAGGAGCCCGCAAGTGTGTTGGTCTAGAGTACGGTCGAATATGCGTCCCAGCGGGACGTAAAGGGTAACCGGTTGTTGGCTGGATAAAAGCCCTTAAAAAAAGCAAACTTTTATTTACATTAATATAGGAAGGTATCTATATAACCAACGATCTAATTAAAGAGGAATGTTTTTCAGTTATTGTTTAGTTAGTGTTTATCAAATTTATCTCTGACTACGAAACATTGTCACAGAGAAAGTGCTTGTGATGGGAGATGTAATTTTGCGTGCGCGTTAGCGCGAATTGCCGTCAGCAAATAGCAGGTGAGCAAAGAGTCACTTCCCCATTGATGCATGCCCCATCGGGGCTCTGCGCGCCAGTAATTAGCTGTCAAAAATGTAAAACTCGTGTCGATACATAGTTACAAACATGAATAAAAAACAGTTATTAATCAAAGCTGTAAGCACGTTGTGTTTGAATTTTCGGTTCATTGCACTTCATAATACGAATGCTCTGCTCTGTATCTCCTTTTTATAAGCGAAAAATATTCACTTCGCTGATTTATTATTGAGTTTTGTGTAATAATATATTTATATAGTTTCATGTAAAATATCGCGTTCTCTGCACCGCGTCTCCCGTCGATATGGAACGTACCGGAAACCTTTCTCTCAAATTTAAAAAAAAAATGCGATGCAGCCTTGTTTTAATCCTGCAAAATGCAACATCGTTGAATGTGTGTCCAAACACACACAATCAAAACTCACGTCCAATTTTTTATGAATTTAAATTAGATACGTGATTGATGTAGTTCCCTTTACAAATTAAAGATTTATCATAAAGTGGGAGATTTAATTTGTAAATATACGCATGTCAAAAATTGTTTTATTTGTGTAATGATAACACATGAATTTCTACTGTCTTACAAGAGTGTGGTTGGCCTGTTTAAACGTAAATTTTGCATGTGTCTTTACGGAATATTTGACTCAAAACTTAGTTAATTTTGTGTTGTCGCCAATTTAAAAAAAACTAGCTCTGTAACGCATAATCTCAAGGCCGGTTTACATAGTAGAATTTTCGTGTAGATTGAACATACAGAAAATGTGCAGTCCTGTGCAAACGTGCAGTCTGCAGGATTTCTGCATGAAAAGTTTTGAGCATGTTCGTAATTTTTCATGCAGAAAGCTTAGTTTGGCTCAAGCACCTCCAACGACAGAATCGTTCACTAACGGATTTGCTTACCCGAGGCGATGGTAATCAGCCATTCCGATTTTGGGGTTAGATGTATCAAGGTGCGTTTGTATGATGTGATATGGTGATAAACTACCTGCTGCCATATTCTTGTCTTCATATGTATCTTCTCTATATAGTTATTTAATACTTAATAACGATCAGACAGCCTAACTCACACACAGAAATACCGCCATTGAAAGTACTATGCTCGCACTTTTTCTTGATCCTCGAGCTCCCTAGTCCTCGCTCAGCCCGGCATAGCACGACCCGGTAGAAAATATGAGCTCCACTCGGAACGTCACGGCTCAGTTTGCAGTGCTGCCCACCTTCTTCCTTTCCAATGCGGACTTCCTAGTTTTAGGTCTCTCTTTCTATCGACCTGGGCGTACCATGTTCCTTCTTGTTACTAAATTATTTCTATAACTATTAATTATTTCTTTAAAATTAAAAAAAATATATTCCTTGTTTCTTATAAATATCCACCCCAAGACGAGTTATTACGCCGAGTTTTCTGTCAATACAGTTGACAGCCCTGCACTGCTGTGACGTAGACAGAACCCGCCTCTTCCCGCACCCCCCGCTGTGGAGTAACAAGCAAAAGTGCACGATTAGTTCCGGGACGTCGCAATCAGTTGTTACCCGGTAGACCCCCAGCGGCGTCTTCTGGCGATTCATATAGGATCATGCAGAAAATGTACAGACCGTGTTTATTAGACTTTTGACTATTATACTTCTAGTTTGGGATCTTAAAGTTTTTGAGTAAATAACTGTATGAGCGCGAAAACTATACCGAGTATACCGGCCTTAACCCATGTGCGAAAATGTTGACTCTCGTACCATATCTCCTTTATTTTATAAAGATTTTTCGGGATAACTGACAGCTAGAAGTGGTAAATATTAATATAAACTGTAATATACGAAGAAAAATTATTTTCAATAATATAATAAATATAAACATATTTTGTATAAAGAATAACCTCCACTGTGCACCTTTCTGATACATAATCCTTCAGAGATATGAAAAGTTTCTGAATGCTCTTACGAGAAGAAAAATTATATACTGAAGATATCAGAAATATTTCCGAATTTACAAAATTCAATCAATGATGTTGGTGTCCAAAAAGATGCCAGGTATGATTGAAGGGTTCAGCGATAAGAGCCCCAAAAGTTGAGCGCGTAAGCAGTGCCCAGTTCGTTGTCCGTGTGTAGTTTCTGCGTCGTGGGGTGCCCGGCGGGCGCAGAGGACCGACCACGCCCCCTTCCACTCCTCCCGAGGCGCCGTCGTAAATCCCGTGCTGATACCGGTTATGAGCCGCCGCGCCGCTTATCCGCGCCGCAAGGCCGCTCGTAATCCCGGGCGGGGCGGGGCGGGGCGGGGCGAGGCGAGGCGAGGCGAGGCGAGGCGAGGCGAGGCGAGGCGAGGCGAGGCGAGGCGAGGCGGCGAGGCGGGCGGGAGGGCGGGGCGGACGGGCGGGACGGGACAGGGCGGAACGCGGCGGGGCGGGACGCGGCGGGTCGGGACGCGGCGGGGCGGGACGCGGCGGGGCGCGGCGGGCGCGGCGGGGCGCGGCGGGGCGCGGCGGGGCGCGGCGGGCGCGGCGGGGCGCGGCGGGGCGGAGCGGAGCGGGCGGGGCACGGCGGGGCGCGGCGGGCGCGGCGGGGCGGGGCGCGGCGCGGCGGGGCGCGGCGGGGCGGGGCGGGGCGGGGCCATGGCCGTGGGGTGGGAGCGGGTGGGCTTCCGGCCGTGAAGGGACGCAAGGCGTCCGGCGACGGGGTGGCGAAGGAGCAGCCTGGCGCGGTGATCCCGGTGTGAGCTTCGGGGGGTGGGGAGGCATGTTGGCCATGCCCCCCCCCCTCAAGGTCTAGAGTTTTCGTTTGTTTCCTTCATTAGGCAAAATTCCTTTGAAAATGTATTTGTTAAAATTATGTAATTAATTAAACTATAATATTGTATAGTATCATACATACTACACTATAAAAATAATATGCAATATAATAATTATATTTATTATTGAACAAAACTTTGTTATCCCTCCCCAATGATCGCGTGGATTTGCCGCTGACCTGGGATAGTGTGTGGCAGGTTGGTCTGTGTGTGTGTGTGTGTGTGTGTGTGAATGTGTTTGTTTGGAAGAGTTATTGTTAACTCTTTATTGCATTTTTTTCATTTTTACTTGAAACAGTTATTTTTTATTGCATTTATTTATTTTAATTATGAGAAAAATAATAAAAAAGTCAAAAGTAAAGATTGCTTGAGAGATACACAAAACTATATTATGTTAATATTGATTTGATTTAATTTTTTCGTGATTCCGGGCGCGTGAACAGCTTTGGTCACTATTCCAGTTGGTGTAGTGCATGTTTTTCTCGGGAGATGGTGGTGATCTCCCCCCCTGGATGTCGAGATCCGGCGCCGACTACTGTCGGCTAGTGGGGTTTCTCCCTAACCAGGACTCTCCCACCAGCGGGGCACCGCCCCAGCCGGGACAAGCTCTAAGCTCCCGACCGGTCTCCCGGAATGTGTGGTAGTGTAGTGCATGTTTGTATAAGTGTTGTGTAAGGGGAAGAGGATAGGACAAGGAAGAGGAAGGACAGATCGCGTGCGGTCCGTGGCCCGTTTGTTAGGGTACTGCTCCGGCATTCGCCTGGTGTTGATCGGAGAAACCACGGAAAACTACGGATCAGAGCAGCCGGCCGCTAGAATTCTCTTTCTAGACTGCGACTGAAGTCGACCTGGCTCTCTAAGTAATGTTAAAAACCGTGCCACCGTCGTGAGTGTAACCCTAGGATCTTCCGGTCAGAGGCACTGCACAGTCATCAGTTCTGCCTCTCCCATTGCCACCTCCCGGTACATCACACTTACAGGATTAATAAGAAATCGCCGCGCCCGGAAACCCAAAAGGAGCAGATTGGTGTATGAAAGACCTGGCCAACCAGGGGCAGTGTGAACGGGCGAGGTTTGCGGCGGGCTAGGCGGGCGGATGACCTGACGTAGGGCAATGGGCTGGGTGGGGGGGGGGGGGGCGCAGGATTTGGCGATTAGTGGCGGCATCCTCGCGGGCTCCGGCGCTTTAGCGGCCGCCGCGCCGCTCGCCGTAAGCGCAGGCTCCGGGTGACGCATGTCCTGCCGCGGGCCTCGCCCGGATTCCGGGGATCTGGATAGAGGTCACGCCCGCGCCCCCAACAAGACACACGCCCCCCCCCTCACAACCTCTGCTAGGCCGTTAGTTGCTTTTTAACACAACGCGGGGCGATCGTCTTGTACTCGGAGTGCAGGATTTTTGAGCGAGTCGAATTCGAGATTCTTTAATCTTTGGATTATCTGTTATAATGTAGTATGTAATGTTGTAATTGTAGTATATCTAGTTGTAATAATGTTTGCCACTGAGCATTAGCTCAAAGCGAACTTTAATAAATCTATCTATCTATCTATCTATGATTCTTGTTGCTTTACCTGATTTATGGTTAAGACGTTGGGGGATTGTCGAGAAAAGATACAAAATCGAAGATGAGTTTTCTGTAGGGTGGCTATTCTGATCGGTCGCTTCGACGGTTTTGTCCACAGGACTTGAAGAATTCATATACTTTAAATATGTTAAACTACCCGAAATACTTGCACCATTCTTATGGAACCCACCATTCTTGTAATATTTTTGAAAATTTCACTTCAACTAAAGTGGTATTCATTGGTTATCCACTTTATCTACACTAAATATTTTTTGATAATTTAATATTTGTATCTTGCGGATGGATTGTACGCTCACATGGATAGTCGAGGTGGCTAGATGGTGTGTCGACTCAGCGTCTCAGTTGAAAGCGCCGCGTGTTCGAGTCCCGCCGTGGGCATGGTTGTTTGTTGCTTGTCTTTTATGTACCTGTATTGTCGCAGAAGTCGTATGTTGTGAGTACGTGTCGCGGAAGTCGTATGAGATGTGCTGACCACAGACCGAGGAGCCCGTGTAAAGGATAAAATGTGTTCCCATGAAGAACATAGTGGGTACAAGGCGCAGATAGTCAAATATTGGTATCCCCTGAAGCTGGAAAAATTCCAGGAAGAAAAAAAATCTAGTAGATGCTCTGTAAATGCGAAATTAATGTATACACATGGTTCTCGTCTTTACGATATCCTTATTAAACATTATGTATCATCACTAAGAATTTTAAACGGAACTTATGCCGCATTAATTATTATTATTATTATTATTATTTTATTATTATTATTATTATTATTGTTGTTGTTGTTGTTGTTGTTATTTAATACTTAAATGGCATGGTTCATTTTAATATCTCATAAGTTTAGCGAAGGATTTGTACCTGTCCAGAACATTTTAAGGGGGATAAATTAAAAGTAACAAGTAGCAAATTACGAGCAATGCATTCTACCGCATTCAAAATAAGTCCGTGAAAGCGTTTCATTGAAGCAAGATTTTCGGGGAGGCTTCCTCACGCAACGCGGTGCTCGAGGAGGAGTTAATCCCAGGCACCGAATGCGGACAGCTGCTGCCCTCGCACTCGGTCGCTTTCATTCAGCGCCCCACGCGGCGCCTCCCACATTCATCGCGAGCTCTTTGAAAGCGACGCCTCGCCCTCTTCGTGCCTCCCTCGCGCCGCCGTCGCCCTCGCCGTCTCCGTCCCCGTCCCCGTCCCCCCCGTCCCCGCCCCGTCCCCGCCCCACCCGCCCCGTCCCGCCCCGACCCCGTCCCCGTCGCCCGTCGCCGTCGCCGTCCCGTCCCCCCGCCCGTCCCCGTTCCTGCCGTCGCCCTCGCTGTCGCCATCCCCGTCCCTGTCCCCGTCCCGTCTCCGACCCCGACCCCGACCCGACCCGACCCCGACCCGTCCCCGACCCCGTCCCGACACCGTCCCTCCCCGTCCCCGACACCGTCCCCGTCCCCAACACCGTCCCGTCTCCGACCCGACCCCGTCCCCGTCGCCGTCGCCCTCGCCGTCGCCGTCTCCGTCGCCGTCCCGATCCGTCCCCGTCCTGTCCCTGTCGCCTCGCTCTCGCCGTCGCCCTCGCTGTCGCCGTCCCCGTCCCTGTCCCCGTCCCCGTCCCCGTCCCTGTCCCCGTCCCCGTCTCCGACCCCGACCCCGTCCCCGACCCCGTCCCCGACACCGTCCCGTCCCCAACACCGTCCCCGTCTCCGACCCCGTCCCCGTCGCCGTCGCCCTCGCTCTCGCCGTCGCCGTCTCCGTCGCCGTCCCCGATCCCCGTCCCCGTTCCTGTCCCTGTCGCCCTCGCTCTCGCCGTCGCCCTCGCTGTCGCCATCCCCGTCCCCGTCCCCGTCCCCGTCCCCGTCCCCGTCCCCGTCCCCGTCTCCCCCCGACCCCGACCCCGTCCCCGACCCCGTCCCCGTCCCCAACACCGTCCCCGTCTCCGACCCCGACCCCGTCCCCGTCGCCGTCGCCCTCGCTCTCGCCGTCGCCGTCTCCGTCGCCGTCCCCGATCCCGTCCCCGTTCCTGTCCCTGTCGCCTCGCCTCGCCGTCGCCCTCGCTGTCGCCATCCCCGTCCCTGTCCCCGTCCCCGTCCCCGTCCCTGTCCCCGTGCCCGTCCCCGTCCCCGTCCCCGTCTCCGACCCCGACCCCGACCCCGTCCCCGCCCCGTCCCCGACACCGTCCCCGTCCCCACCCGTCCCCGTCCCGACCCCGACCCCGTCCCCGTCGCCGTCGCCCTCGCTCTCGCCGTCGCCGTCTCCGTCGCCGTCCCCGATCCCGTCCCCGTTCTTGTCCCTGTCGCCCTCGCTCTCGCCGTCGCCCTCGCTGTCGCCATCCCCGTCCCCGTCCCGTCCCTGTCCCGTCCCGTCCCCGTCTCCGACCCGACCCGTCCCGATTCCGTCCCCGACACCGTCCCCGTCCCCAACACCGTCTCCGTCTCCGACCCCGTCCCCGTCGCCGTCGCCCTCGCTCTCGCCGTCGCCGTCTCCGTCGCCGTCCCCGATCCCGTCCCCGTTCCGTCCCTGTCGCCCTCGCCTCGCCGTCGCCCTCGCCGTCGCCATCCCCGTCCCCGTCCCCGTCCCTGTCCCCGTCCCCGTCCCCGTCTCCGACCCCGACCCCGACCCGCCCGACCCCGTCCCCGTCCCCGGCACCGTCCCCGTCCCCAACACCGTCCCCGACCCCGACCCCGACCCCGTCCCCGTCGCCGTCGCCCTCGCTCTCGCCGTCGCCGTCTCCGTCGCCGTCCCGATCCGTCCCGTTCCTGTCCCTGTCGCCCTCGCTCTCGCCGTCGCCCTCGCCGTCGCCATCCCCGTCCCGTCCCGTCCCCGTCCCCGTCCCTGTCCCCGTCCCGTCCCTGTCCCCGTCCCCGTCCCTGTCCCCGCCCCCGTCCCCGTCTCTGACCCCGACCCCGACCCCGACCCCGTCCCCGTCCCCGACCCCGTCCCCGACACCGTCCCCGTCCCCAACACCGTCCCCGTCCCCGTCCCCGTCCCCGTCGCCGTCGCCGCCGCCGTCGCCATCGCCGTCGCTGTCGCCATTGCCGTCACCGTCGCCGTCACCGTCGCCCCCGTCGCCGCCGCTGCACCGTCCCGCCGCTGTCACCGTCACCGTCACCATCGCTGTCACCGTCGTCGTCGCGTGCGTCAGCGACGTCGCCATCTCGCCTGCGGAGGAACGCCTGTCTCTGCGGCGTACTTGGAATATGAACACCTGTTATCGTCTGGCACCGTAGATAACCTATTCATCGTTTTCGATTGATTGATAATTCTGGACATGTCAACTGCTAAGATAATTATTCTTTTGTAGTGCGGGTTGTCCAACTGGCGGCCCGCGATGCCAGTTATTGTGGCCCATGAAAACGATCGTCGCTCGGTCGTCTTCGGCCCAGAATGGTGCGCTTGGCCGAACGCCATTCGGGCATAGTCCGCAAAGTGATAAAGACCAAATAACTAGTGGTGCTAAAATAGCACGGACTTTCTCGCCCGCATTTTCATGCAAAATGACGCGAAAATAACTCAAATTTTCGAAAAACTGTACAGACTTTATTGTATGAGTATCTGCGGCTTTATATAAAGTACCCCAGGGTACTTCATGTAAAATTCGGTTTCAAATTGAAGGGGCCGCGACCTCAGCCAAATCGATTTGAGAATATCAAGTTTTGAAAAAATCGGATGAACGGTTTAGCCGCTGACGTTGTTCGCACAGTCGGACAGACCGACGTTTGGCCGTCATTCGATTTTTCTGTATCAAGGGCTCACAAAACATGAATTTTGGCTACACCACGTGTTAGAGGATTTTTTAAATCTAATAACTGCATTTATGGACTTTTTCGTTACTAGGGCCATATAATTACTCTACTTTGTAGGGAGAAAGTAAAAAAAAGGCTACTTTAGAGTCGTCAGTGAAAGGTACTGTTCAAGGACTGAAGCTTGAATTTAACTCGAAACAACATTTAATATATTAAATTTAAAAAGAATAATTTAAATTAAGTTTATAAATGAATTCGTAAACAATGTACTGAAGCCTGTATTAAGCGACCATTGTTGATTTCGTGAAAAAGTTGAGGGGTGGTCGCTTAATAGAGGGTATCTTGTTTTGCAAGTAGTGCTTTATTTTTACTACACAAAGAATGCTTAGAAAAGTACCTATTGAATTGAATGTGCCTTATTTTACGTGGCGAGACTCGGGTCATGAGGCCAGCTCTTCCATCTGACCACGCAAATTCCGCTACACTCCTTTCTCCACCCATGGGAGAAAGAAGGTATTACTTCGGCGACGAAACAGGCGATTTGAATTTAGTTCAGAGGCATCATTTAGGCTTAAGGATCTTTAACACGCAGTAAATCTATTAACATGGGACAGACGGCTGTACTTCCCATCCGAAGGAAGGCGTACGAAGGATTTTTCCCCCTTAAAAATCCACGGCTTCAATCGGGTTCGAACCCGCAAACTTGGGTATAACAGTCCGATACGCTAACCGTTATACCATCGCAACCTATTGTAACTATTGTAAATTTGAAAACTTTTTTAGTATAATAGCACGAATTAAAAGAATAAAACATTTCGGCTGTTTAATTTTTCATTTTTCACATGAACTAAAATGATTACGAAAAGCTTTATATCTTTCTAATTCGGTGTCTTACAAGTTGCAGCAATGACACATTTCTTGGGTGATTTTGCAATTGCTACTCCAATATTTCATGAATACTTACGTTACTTACGTCTGTTTCTTTCAGTTAATATTAATCTCTAACATAAGCATATTCACTGAATAGTAGGCCTGTGGACTGAGAAGATATTTTGAACATTTCAGAAAGAAGGAGACTTCTAATTTCACTGGCTGTATTTCACTGGCTGCGACATAGATGGTACCATAAACCCCATTCCACATTCCACTTTGATGAAAAGAATAGCTTCTTCCAAAGCAAGCCCAGAAATGCGAAATTTCTCCGTCGTCTTTTCCCACTCGTCTGCAAAATCCGGAACATTCTTCCTCCCCTCGCCCCTCGTTCTCGCCTTCGCTCGCGACCTCGCACTCAGCCTCCCCTTTGCCCTTGTCGCCAGGAGCCTCACATTCCTCTCGCCCGTGAAATAGACCAAACCCTTGCATTTACCTAGCAATGAGGTATAGCTAGATCTTTCCAAACTCTAACCATCGTTCATGCCCTCGCCTGCGCCCAGGCCCTTGCCTTCAACCACGTTCTCGCCCACGAATTCGTCCGCGCCTCTGCCCACACCTTCACCCACGCCCACCACCCCCCCCCACGCGGTTGTCCCCGCCCCCACCCCACCACTACCATCGCCCGCGCCTGTCCCCTCCGCCGGTACTCGCCCACGACTCGCCACTGCCCTCCTGCCTTCACCCCTTTCTCCTCATCCTTACCACTGCGTTTGCGTGGCCTTGCCTTAGCCCACGTCTCTGCACCGGGAGCGGTTGCTCAGTGCATCAACTGATGTCACTGCAGCGTCTCTGACCGGGAGGCCCTAGGTTTCCACTCCCCACGGCGGCAGGATTTTCGACACTAGCTTTTCAGCTAGGTCGAATTCACTCACTGTCTGGAGGAGAATTCTAGCGGCCGGCTGCTCTGATCGGTAGTTTTCCGCGGTTTCTACGATCAATACCAGGCGAATGCCGGAAAGTACCCTAACAAACGGGCCACGGACCGCGCGCGATCTTTCCTTCCTCTTCCTTGCCCTATCCTCTCCCCTTACACACACACTTACACTAACATACACTACACTACCACATATTCCGGGAGACCGGTCGGGAGCTTAGAGCTTGTCCCGGCTGGGGCGGTGCCATGCTGGTGGGAGAGTCCTGGTTAGGGGGAAACCCCACTAGCCGACGGTAGGTCGGCGCCGGATCTCGCAATCCAGCGGGGAAAGATCACCGCGCATATCCCGAGAAAAAACATGCACTACACTAACGGGACTAATGACCAAAGCAGTTGACTGCCCGGAAACACGAAAAAATCAAAATCAAATGAAATCAACCCAGGTCTCTGCCTTTGCTTACGCTCGCGCCCTCCACTTCACTTTCGCCCTCGCCCGCATCCACACCCACTCTCGCGCCTGCAAGTCGAGGCGTCGTCCCCCATGCCGCGCCGTCCCGCGCGCTCACTCGCACCCGCACCTCGTGCACGGTGGTGCGCGCGCGCCTAACTGTACTTCCTTCCGGCGTTCTGGGTCAGCTCGCGCGGCTCCCAGCCTCCCACCCACCGCCGCCGCCGCCAGCGCTCACACGGGCGGCGACCGCCAGCCGCTGCGGCCACGCGCCGACGCAGACCGCGAATTCCCTCAGCCGCCGTCGGCGCTGCCACGTACGGCCAAGCAGGCCTTCGGCGGCACGTCTCCTGACAGCTGTGCTCGTTGCGATCAGGAGCTTTCGGCTTCACCTCCGTCACCACTACAGGAGTGCCTATTTCTGTGACATACGATTGGACAAGACGCTCTAGCCGCCGATCCTGATAACGCCTCTGTCAACACATACTTCTGTTTCGACATCTCTGGCAACCACATCATTGCCGACGCCATTGACTCAAATATCACCTTCATTTATAATTCGGTGTTTTTGCTAATGGCGCTGTCACCGTTACTGCATCGGGGCTACGTATTTTCATGGCACAGTCCGTGCAGTTTGGAAGTTCATCGACTGCCTACGTGCCTACACTACTCAAGCTACTGCCCGTTGGACGCGGCGCCATCGTATCGTAGAGACCACGTGGCGCACACTGGAGCAGCACCCGCCATTTGTGTCTGTCGCTGCGACCACCGTTGCACGCCGTGTGAGTAGGTCACGTACGTCTAGGAGACTCGTCGGGAAGTTCCGTGCTCCTTCAATACCACCACCAGAGAAGCGGTGACCACCAGCAGTGATCAACCACCATCGCAGCCAACACCACCAACACTCACAAATACCGCCCTTATCACCACCAATCACGATCACCACCATCAAGAACAAGAACCACCGCAATCACATACTCCGTCAATTACCACGTCTACAATTAAGAACAACGAAACCAAAGATCGTCAATGCGTTTGGTCTCATCGGCTATTCCTATCAATTCTCTTGACGGCCTGGCGTCTCTCAGTTGCTGTTGAGACAAGTTGAGCCAACGACCTCAACATTGCTACCTCCAACGAACTGGTGACCGTGTCGCCACCCACATCTCTAACTCCAGACGTTGGAGACACCGACATATCAGGCCCAAATCGTCGACGCTGCCGCAGTCCATCCCATCTCCTCACGGCCGCCGTCACCTCTACCTCCGCAGACACAGGCGCCACCGCAGCCCAATTCACCCACCCGTCGGACAACGATCCGCCGCACCGCGCGTCGACCATCGGCGATCGATCTCGGAGGACAGGGCGGCGGCTGCGAAATCCGCCCTAAGTGGTTGAGTGGCGAGCTGTGTTTCCGCCCGTGGCAGTCGCCCTGGCGCCGTAGCGCAGGTGAGCTCACGCGTGCGCGCCCGCGCAGCCGCAGCGCCGCCGCGACGCGGACACCGGTAGCGGTAGCTCAGTGCATCAACTGATGGCACTGCAGCGTCTCTGCCCGGGAGGTCCTAGGTTCCCACTCCCCACAGCGGCAGGATTTTCAACACTAGCTCTTCAGCTAGGGCGAATTCAGTCGCTGTCTGGAGGAGAATCATAGCGGCCGGCTGCTCTGATCGGTAGTTTTCCGTGGTTTCTCCGATCAACACCAGGCGAATGCCGGAGCAGTACCCTATCAAACGGGCCACGGACCGCGCGCGATCTATTCTTCCTCTTCCTTGTCCTGTCTTCTCCCCCTTACACACACACACTTACACTACACTACCACATATTCCGGGAGACCGGTCGGGAGCTTAGAGCTTGTCCCGGCTGGGGCGGTGCCCCGCTGGTGGGAGAGTCCAGGTTAGGGGGAAACCCCACTAGCCGACGCTAGGTCGGCGCTGGATCTCGCCATCCAGCGGGGGAAGATCACCGCCATCACCCGAGAAAAAACATGCACTACACTAACGGGACTAATGACCGAAGCAGTTGACGCGCCCGGAAACACGAAAAAATCAATCAATGAATCAAAAGCTACGCGGAGCGGCAGTTTGTTGCGAGCGGAATCGCCGCCGGCGACCACAGGGTGGGGTCGGGGGCCAGTGCGGACGAAGGCGAGGGTGAGGACAAGAGAGAGGGGGAGAGAGGGATACAGGCAGAGAGAAAGAGATTAGTGTTTCAGGGTGCACCAACTGCTTAAGTTATTATTCCTGTTAGTGTAGTGCATGTTTTATCGCTGTGGACCTCCCCCGCTGTATGCCGAGATTCGAGGCCGACCTACAATCGGCTAGCGGGATTTTCCCAACCACATATCTCTGATCAGCGGGGCACCACACCAACCTTGACAAGTTGTAAGCTCCCGATTGGTGTCTCGACATATGTCGTAGTAACTGTCATCTGAGGAATTTCCTGACATCGATAAATGCAGTGTCATCTGAGTGTAAGGTTATGTAAATAAGAGGTGAGAGTAGCTCAAGGACGAGGAAAGACGCGGTTCATGGCCCGTTTGTTAGAGAACTGCTCCAGCATTCGGCAGATGTTGGAGAAAACACGGAAAATTACAGATTGGAGCAGCCGACCGATAGTATTGTCCTCGAGGTAGCGGCAGGACTCGGCCTGTCTATGTAGGTAGTGTCGAAAATCCTACCACCATCGGAAGTGGTACCCTAGGACCTTCCAATCAGAGGGACTGCAGGGACATCAATTGATGCCCTGAGCCACCTAAACCGGTGCAAGTGAGAGAAGGAGGGAGGGAGATCGAAGGGCAGGGGGTAGGAAGGGATCGAAGGGGAGGGGGATCGAAGGCAAGTGCCAAGGTGAGGACGAGGATGAGCGCGAGGGCGAAAGAAATGTCTTGAGCGAGAGCGAGTATGTACGAGCGCGTGGGGATGAGTGAAGCCGAGAGCTAGGTTGTGGACGAATTTTGATATGAGAGATAGTGCGAGGGCGTAGGCGAGGGTGAGGGCGATGGCGAAGGCAAGGACGAGAGTGAGGGCGTGGGCATAAGCGTGGAAATAGGCTTGCTATGGACATATGCGCTCCAGCAGCAAATGAGCAAGAGAAGAAATCCGAACGGTGTTGTTCCATCATTGTGATGAATGTTGAATTGCAACAGCATGCGTGGTTTAATTAGCAAAATATTAACATAATAATTAAGACCTGGATTTGAAGATTTTAACACATTTTGTGTTTATTCTCATATTCACAAATTATAAATATTGTTTTTCGTTTTATGTTCTTACAATTAACATTTGTCAGCTCTACATAACTAATTTCTTTTGCACAATAAAAACTATGTATTCACTATTATATCACAATGAAAAAATATTGAATATCTGAACCCTGAGCATTGTTCGTGTTCTTTCTGGCCAGGAAAATAAAGCTGCTTCGAAATATTAAGGAAATAGCCGTCATGAAGTTCACATCTTTTACGTTGGAGCGCCGATTTTCTCTTGGAAAATTAGACTTCATAGTTGAGTTCTGACAAAAGTAGTAATGAATAGTTTTTGATTGAACAGTGAAGACATAGAATATCTTGAGCGTTTTAATTTTTTGCCTCTTAGAGAGATTTCTTAAAGGAATAAAGTAAAATTAATAAAGCTCATTTTATATCTTTAGAGTCTCGAAATCCATGACTTGAATATTATACAATATTGGTGTAACGCGATAAAAGGCGACGTGCATGGGGCGGTAAGGTGTGCGCTTGTAAAGTGCGCACATTGGAATTTTGCTAGGAGTAATGTGCTAATTTTATAGTTTCAAGAGGTTTTCCATTCTTACTTAAGCAAGAATGTAATAGCTTCAGGGGATTCCTGACCGTAAAATGAAAACAATGTCTACAGATTTGTTTAAAGTTCTTTGGGCAATTTCTTACCTTTTAAAGTTTTAATTACCACGTTTTATAATTATTAAAGGGATGAAGTGGAATACCTACATCGAAATTAAAACTTTCAATGTGCAAAATACATTATTTTCATATTTCTACCTGCACAATAAATCTAGTTAATATATCACAGTCTTTCTTCTCTGTGTCAAAAGTGCAGAATGGATATTTATTAGTTTACCTTCTTCACGGCATGGTACCCTTAAATGATCTTTTGTAGTTCTGGTACGAATTAATTTTGTATACTTATAAATCCTCTACACGAGAATGATTGCATCAAAAACTCAAAATTACGCAATGTATTATTTAAGCATTTTTTCATTAAAATTTCTCATCCCTTGTAAAAATGTATGCAGAAAAAAATAGAAAATATCGCACAAATGACATATTCACAGCATGTTCGCGAGAAACAGGGTTTACCTTGAATCCAAATGTTTATTAGAGCAGTGCATGTTTCAAAATGTAAGCTCGTTCGCAAGGGTAAATCCGTTGCACGGTTCTATGCCTCGTTCGCTTGGTAACAAAGCTGACGATGTGTTGCTGCGCGTGTTATGCTAATGAAGGCACAGCCTCGCCAACAGCGCATCGTAACGTTCTGCCGCTCATGCGTTGCTTCGACCAGCAACAAACAATAACGCATATTTATACTCGTGAACGCTCTCAAAATTGATGCGGGCTATGGATAACAGTATTTAAAGGTTGATGTTCTCAGAACTTCCCTTAAATAATAGGAGGAATCTAGGAGGAATTGAAATGAGTTGACTGTGAGCGATCATCGTTTTGGACAATGTTTTCTACTTCCAATCAAAGGTAATATGGACTAAAATATAACATTTCCTCAATAGTTAAATTCTTTCTCTTAATCTACGCCCAAATGATGGTGGCCAGGAAATAAAGCTACAGAGAGAATGCCTATGGAAATGCGCATATAAAGTCTAAATCGTAAATTGGAAAAGGAAATATTGACGATTTATTATCATTATCATTATTATTATTATTATTATTATTATTATTATTATTATTATTATTATTATTCACACTTTCTCTACTTTAGCAGGAAAATCTATCACCTGTCCAATTGGTGTTATAGGACTAGGCTCGACTGGCCAGGAAGTTAATTCACCCTGACCTACATGAACGTCACGCATTTAGACAATTACAAGCAGTATGACATGTTTGAAGAAGGGTGGTTTTCTGGGCTTCATTAAAGATATTTTTGATATCTAAATTTTCCAGATTTCTTTTAAAGTTCCTGGTGACGACTCCCTCAACGGATACAACCACGGGGAAATGGGAGATCTCATGCAACTTCCAAATGTTTTTTAATTCAGTTGCCAAGTTCTCATATTCTCTGAATTTTTCCGCTTCCGACTTCCGCAAGTTGTGAGTCATAAGAATATTATTATTATTATTATTATTATTATTATTATTATTATTATTATTATTATTATACAATAATCGTGTTTTCCCCGTCGTATAATTCGACCTTGTTTCAGTACAGGGAGGTGACTTACTTTTTTGTGAAAGTGGAGTTATGTTGCTTAGGTAGTCATTCTTAACAGTATCTGCAATGTTAATAACGATTTACTATTAAAATGTAATGAATTTAATGTATTTGAAATATTCTCTGATTTTCAACGACCACAGAAAATTTTACTTTCACTTTTCTTCAAACTCACTTTTATGACTCATTTCCCTTTATTCAAATCCATCGAATTAGTATGTGTCACTATCTTTTGAAAGGTGTTACAAATTCACTTCTTAACAAGTATATTATAAGCGATATCTTTATTTACAGTATCACACATTTTGCTGAAACATTCAGAGAATTCATGAACGGAGTATTTTCGTTTTCATAGGCCATTCCTTTTAAATAAAATTCAGTGAAAGTTATATTATAAAAATGTTATGGTTTGATATAGTAGAGCATGATGCACAATATTTTCTAAATTAATTATCGACTAAACTCCCCAATTAGAGGTACAATAAAAGCACTCATTTTTGTTTTGAGAACCCTGAAAAAAATATTAAAATATAAAGTAAGAATGTATGTTCCGAATGTGCAGATTTCTTTCAATCACAGCCGTTGCCAATTCGTTGTAAACGTCCTTTCTTGATTTTCATAACTTCACTGTGAGAAAGTCGCGTAAAAATCAAAATCGAATAACAAATACACGGAATGACAAAACCATGAGTGTGCGGAAAATGTTAAGAACCTGGGGAAGAACAAGATGTAATGAACTGAAGTTGGAAACGTATACAGACGCCCAGCAGTCGCATAGTGACGAGTGACTGAAAGCTGAAAAAATATCAGTCTAGTCCCGCACGAGTTTAGTTTCTGGGCCAGTAAATAAACACAAAGCGGTCTGTTTAGCCTTCGTGCTTTCCGGTGCACGTCTCTTTGATGTATGTTTCCAGGGAAAACGGAAACCAGGTGTAAGTTGAGAAGACAGAATGAATGATAGGGTGCTGATATGTTTACTTCAAGTGTCGCTAACCCGAAGTCTAATCTCATGCAAGATACTTTGGAGACCAATAATGATTTTTTTCTTTCAACTCTTCTCTTAAGCGTCAGGTTTGATATCGAAAGAAGTATAGAACAAACTTATTAAATCAAGTAGGCGATACAAATCGCGTATGCAACTTTGGAATATCTTCAAATAGCAGTTATTATTAGCTCTCATTCAGTAACAATGAGATAAACCCCAAAATAAAATAGGAAAATAATTATTAAAACTAAATAACATGTATGATCATAAACTGTCTATAAACCTTAATTATGCACTTGAGGTAAAACGTAAAGAACGTTTATTTTCTTATTCTTTATACTATCTGATTTTATTGTGGCTGTAACTATGACTTGCATCGTTTTGAGTGTAGTGCGCATGTTTGTGTGCAAGTGTAGCGCATGTTTTTTCTCGGGAGATAGCAGTTATCTTCCCCCGATCTGGCGCCGACCTACCGTCGGTTAGTGGGGTTTCCCCTAACCAGGACTCTCCCACCAGCGGGACACCGCCCCAGTTGGGACAAGCTCTGAGCTCCCGACCGGTCTCCCGGAATATGTAGTAGTGTAGTGCATATTAGTATAAGTGTGTGGGTGTAAGGAGAGAGGATAGGACAAGGAAGATGAAGGAAAGATCGCGCGCGGTCCGTGGCCCGTTTGGTAGGGTACTGCTCCAGCATTCGCCTGGTGTTGATCGGAGAAACCACGGAAAACTACCGATCAGAGGAGCCGTCCGCTAGAATTCTCCTCCAGACAGCGACGGAATTCGACCTAGCTGAAAAGCTAGTGTCGAAAATCCTGCCGCCGTGGGGAGTGTAACCTAGGACCTCCCGGTCAGAGGCGCTGCAGTGACATCAGTTGATGCACTGAGCTACCGCTCCCGGTTTCTAGTTCGTTCACGTGACATTAATGAACAACCGATTATCCGCGTGCGGGTCACGTCGCAATGACAGAAGGGCGCCGTGTTTTCAGCGATTCTATTCACATCGAGACGCATTCCAGGGGGCACGCGCGGCGCGTGGCGTGCGCGTGAGCATGTGCGTGCGCGCGCGCGGTGGCACGCACGCGGCGCCAGCGCGTCACGCGTGCGCTGGGCGCGGCGCGGAAGACAGGGCAGCACGCGTGCGGACGGGGGAGGTGGAGGGCGTGCGTGGTGAACGGGATGTCTAGAAGAGGCAAAGTGGTTTCGTTAGGGCAAATGTTGCTAAGGGTAGTGGACAAGTTATGTTCATCCGTATGTTGGAATGGGCAATGATGAATTCCCTTTCTGCGAATATTGAAAGGCGCAATGTATATAGCAAGGCAATGAGCAGATTCTCTTATAGTCTTTCTTTATTGGCCGCATTATAGATTTGTGACATCCACGAGGTGCAAGGTGTTTTTTTATAGTTAAGTATGTCCTCATCTACATCTTTACTCTAAGAAATGTTGTGGTGTTACATGTTTTATATGTTACCCATACACCCTCGTTACTTCCGAAAAAATAACTTGCAGTAATTTTATGGGTAAAAGGTATGTGATTAAATACCCTTACAGAAATTTAATAGAATAATTGAACATTGATATTTTAGACAAAATGCCGGGAGACCGGTAGGGAGCTTAGAACTTGACTCGATAAGGGTGGTGCCCCTCTAGTAGGAGATACCTGGATGAGGGAATCCCCGCTAGCCGACGATAGATCGGCGCTAGATGTCTCCATCCAGCGGGGGAAGATCATCTCCATCTCCCGAGAGAAAACAAGCACTACGCTTACGAGACTAATGACCTAAGTAATTCACGCACCCGGAATTACTAACAACCCCTAACACCCTCACACTTTAAGACAAAATATTGATTGTGTTTAATTTTTAGAATGTTCCACTTATTTCATTTCAGATTGGATCGTGGGAGTAAGAAACTTGCCACAGATGACCAAAGAATCATATAAAAGAACATTTCTGAGAAAAGAAACATGATACCAAAAGTTGTTTTAAAAATGCATTGTTTAAAACATTAAATCTCAGTCGTACACGGCTGCTGATGGTTAAAGATCAAGCAAGAATAAATTAAAAAAATAAAAACATTAAATTATTGTGTTACTATGTAAAAAGAAATGGTAGGCGCTCTGAACAGCCGAGGTCGCTGAGACTGAGAGGCTGTAACTACCCCCATTCGAAGGACATTAATGTTTGTGTGTGTTCGTGTTGTCGTTACGTGTTCTTTCTACAGTTTCCCCTATAATTAAAGCAATCCCAGTGGTCGCTACATGACCACGTTGTTGAAAATTTACCTAAAAAATTATAACAAAATCTGAATTAAATTTCGGTAGCTCCTTATTTCGCATTTAGAAACAACTTATTTCTCATTTCTAGCTACAGACCCATCTGCGCCTCGGAAGGTGGCTACCAAATGGCCGGAACATAAGTATTTTCCGCAGGGAGAGTGAGCGTGTTCGCTATCCGCATATGTTGTATTCCGAGCGAATGCATCTGTCAGGCTGCATTCGGCACCCGGATGCAAGCTGTAAACCCCTGGCAGGCAGCTACCGCGACCGCGGGAGGGAGGGGACTGTGGATGGGAGCGTCACGCGAGAGATCCCTGGGCGCCCCTCCCCTCCACTCCCCTCCCCCCTCCCCCAACTCACGGACTTATACCGCCGCCACCCGTCCCACATGAGCCTGTTGATCTCCCCGCATGAGCCCAGACACGAACCCTGGATCTTTTCTTGTCCCCACGCGGTCACCTTATACCAGGGGCGTTCCGTTTGCGTGGATAAAAGTAAAGGAACTCACGATTGCTCAATTTTCTGCGGTAACGGCGACGGTGCTCGAGAAAAACATGACTGGCAGAATGTAAAGGGACAACCGCTGAAGATATCGGCGGTGTATTTGTCATTCACAAAGGGGAAAGAGATGTCGGATGTGTTATTGACGTCCAATCTGTGATATCGTATTTTACACCGTCCTACTAGCGTCAACGGGCTATGTAAGGAGGTGACATGAGGTTACTAGGTTTGGGTTGCCGAAAGTTGCTGAGTGATTAAGTAGTATATAGTCCTGACTAATGAGTTAATATATTAATTCAAATTAGTATTATTTATTTAAACATACCAACGCGGAAACTTTTTTATTGTAAATAAAGAAACGAATAACTTTATGTAATTGTTCAGAGGTCATTGAAGTACATGGAGTAGTTTAGTTGCACTAATTTGCATTAAAAATTTCTTTTTGATTTAATTGCTGATTTTTGTCATTTTTTCATTTGCAGGTGAGTTGCACGTGACATCGGTTGCGTCACGACCCTAACATGTTGTGTGGTGAGTTGCTACGCCATATAATTTTTAATATTTATTGATGTAGCAATCTTTTTATAATTACGTTTCACAAGAATAACAGCTATTCCTAACATTCTTAATCCTTAATATTCCGGGAAAGTGGTACTGGAGTTATATCATTCAACCAAATTCTGATTGATTAGGAGTGTTGTTGGTTCAGCCGAAAATAGTTGCAAAATTATTATGAGACTAACTTAAATAATTTTTGGCGTTGTTTCGTCGTATGTATTCATTTTAGCATAAAGCTTTTTCGACCGCATTGCGGCCATCTTCAGCTGACAACCGTCGTGTTTGGACCGAGGCCCCCAGCCGCCTCAGAAGAGTACTGAAGATGGCCGCAATGCGGTCGAAAAAGCTTTATGCTAAAATAAATACATACGACGAAACAACGCCTCAAATTCATTTACATGATACAAATGTCGTTAACGCCGCACTATTTCCTACCATTAAATAATTTTGATGTATCATCGTGGATTTTTTTTTCTTACGTACTACGAAAAAGAAGTTTTGAGCAAATAATTAAACTTTTGTTACAAGGATAAAAGAATATGAGAAAATTTCTCTGACGCTCGTGCGAAAATGCGATTACCGTTGTCCTTTAAGGACCGTAGATCTAACGATTCAGTATGCCCACAACCACTAATTACCTCGTAGTCCATTGCTGTGAGAGCCTCCTGAGAACCGCCTTATGTCTGTGCCCTCGGGAGATGTGGCGAAATCCGGCCCGGGAATTTCATACAAAGCCCATGGACCTAATTATGATTATCTCTGAACACTATGCAATCGAGATCACTATCGATTGTTGTATCAGAATTGTTAATGGGCACGTTAAACGTTCATAATATGATCTATAACGTTGTACTTAATAATCTTATTGTTTTAGAAAACAATGTTAATATTGAAATATACCGTACTCTCTAATAAGTAAAATATCTATTAATTTGTTTCTGACAAAACGTTTATGTCACTTTGTCGGAATAGTATTATGTAGATGCAACCGTAACCTACTTCCTACCTTATCGCTTCCTCTAACTTGAACTAATGAGGAATGCAATAGGATACTATGTAGTATGTAATAATTGTGCTGTTATACATTTTTAAGGCTTCAATTACAAGTTTGTTCATACTGCAATATAACTTAAGCATTTTATATTTATTTGTGCTGTTATACACTTTTAGGCTTCAATTATAAGTTTGTTCGTGCTGCAACATAACGTAAGCATTTTATATTTATTTATTTGAAGAACAGCCCTATGATTGTTACTTTGTGATAATTTTTTTTAAGTAATTCGGATAGTTGTATTTGGTCCGGAGTTCGATTCCTATGATTTAGTTAAGATGAAGTCTACTATATTGTGGCTAACCTCGGTGGCTCAGAGACTTGAAGCAGTGTGAAAATATTTTAAGATTGTGAGGTGGAATTCCGCGTACTGTTTGGGTATTTCACCACGTGGTGGTCATTTCTCACAGAACCCTACATCTCATAGCACAACATAACTCTGATCCGATCTAACATCACACTTAAAGTGGAAGATATGCACACCATCACTGTGCTCGCCTGATCGAAAAAACCGGGAGCGGTAGCTCAGTGCATCACCTGATGTCACTGCAGCACCTCTGAGAGGGAGGTCCTACCTTCGAGTCCTGACGGCGGCAGGATTTTCGACACTAGCTTTTCAGCTAGGTCGAATTCAGTCGCTGTCTGGAGGAGAATTCTAGCAGCCGGCTGCTCTGATCGGTAGTTTTCCAAGGTTTCTCCGATCAACACCAGGCGAATGCCGGAGCTAGCCCTACCAAAACGAGCCACGGACCGCGCGCGATCTGTCCTTCCGCTTCCTTGTTCTATCCTCTTCTCCTTACACACACACTTATACAAACATGCACTACACTACCACATCTCTGTTTCGCCTGTTTCTCCCATGATACCGTCTTTCTCCCATGATTGGTGAAAGGAGTGTAATGAAATTTGCGTGGTCAGACGGAAGAGCAGGCCTCATGGCCTGAGTCTCGCGACGTAAAATAAGGCAAATTCAATTCAACTGCCACATATTCCGGGAGACCTGTCGGGAGCTTAGAGCTTGTCTCGGCTGGAGCAGCTGGGGCGGTGCCCCGCTGGTGGGAGAGTCCTGTTAGGGGGAAACCCCACTAGCCGACGGTAGGTCGGCGCCGGATCTCGCCATCCAGCGGGGGAAGATCACCGCCATCTCCCGAGAAAAAAACATGAACTACACTAACGGGACTAATAACCGAAGCAGTTGACGCGCCCGGAAACACGAAAAAATCAATCAGTCAATCAATCTGATCGAAGAGTTCGGTCATTAAGACGCAAACCTCTCTCGCCTGCGCTGAATACTGACGGCATCACTGGATGGTGGAAATAATTTTCTTCAGTAAAAAGGTCGTTGATGACGTGCGCGAGCGTGTGTGTGTGTTTATGAATGTAGTGAAGTTTCCCTTCTTAGCAGGCGCCATACATTCCGAATTTGTTTGGCTTGTGCTCGAGCTAGTTCTCATCCGGCTGAATGGGAGAGCCGGTGGGTGTCGGCTTTTGAGGTCTGGGCCGTCAGTCGCAGCGCTCCCCCGACCTCGCGCGGGGTCTGTGGGAAGCGGAAACGAGGCAGGGCCTGGGGAATGGGGAAACGGGCAACTCGGGAGCTCGGGAAATCCCCTACCGCCCAACTGAACGTTTCAACAACTTTATCATTGGAGTAGTAAAGTTTGCTTATTAGGCAGAGCCAAAGTAAGAATTTTATAAAGTTGTTTAATGTAAATATCTGCTAATCAACTGAACCATCAACAATAATTTAATTATTTCCATAATAATAATAATTATTATTAATTTTATTAATATTATTATTTCTATTGCACAGTTGTATTTTAAACGTATTGACTTGATCTGTGTTAATGTATATTTTCAAAATATTAAATGACTTCACTCGTTCTTGTTGATTCTGCAATATTTATTTCTAGAAACGGATACACGAGTCATTTTAAAGCATTAAATTATAAACTCATAATTTTAGAGTTGATAAAAATTTTCTATTTTATTAATTTTTAAGGGAAGTGTTGGAGTAGTCACAATGTCCTCCACTGTTATATCACTTCTCCCATTTTCCCATCGACCAGACAGGTCGATACACCGAAAACTTTATGTAGAAGCATAGAGTCAAAGAGTAAAATGCAGTAATAGAGCAAAGCGCATGTCTTGGTGTAAGGCCTGGGAGAGCATCAGACGCGGGAAAGAGCGCTTTTGGTTCAAAATGATTTCATATATTGCAACGATATATTGCTGCAATACCTGAAATATTGAATGTCATTAAAAGGCATTTAATGTGTATATTCCTAACATATTGTAAGATCTCTTTCGATTACCTAGGGATTTTGCAACTGTACAACGAAAGCACGAGCCGCCTCTGGTTTGAATATAGAATATTTCGCGTATCATGGTGGAAATGCGATAAGTACATATTAGAAGAATTAATATGAAACATTACTTGTTGGATTCTTGTAAAGAGACTTGAAAATCGTTTTCGGGAATGAATCTACTGAAACCAAGAAATACTGACAGATTAAACAAAAGTTACATGTAAGCAACCAAGTCTTTTACCCAAGTTTCTAAAACAGTTTTTAAAACTTCAGGAATTTATCCGTAAGTGAGTTTGTAGAAAATTAATTATGTTTGGAACTCGGCGCCGCGTGTGCTGCCTTACCGCACACGTCAGAGCTAACGGACCAGTCTCGCAAACCAGCTCGTAAGTCCCACGCGTGGGGAAGATCTCACATTCCTCGCAGCGGCGAGGGCGGTCGCGCACCCAACGGAACAAATGAGTGCGGCAGGCCCTTGCGCCGCGCAGTTCCGCATAGGGATGGCAAAAAAACATCGATGATTTTAAAAAATCGATGTTTTCCACCAGAAACATCGATGTATTTATCGATATTTCGCTTTCCATGTTTTCTTCACATCGATATTTTGTTGCAAAAACATCGACGTTTTTTAATTTTTTTTTTTTTCATAAAGGGGTTTAGGCACGTTTAAAGGTATCAGCAATCCTCAGCAATATCGTTGTTTTGCGTCATCCACTTTATCACCCCGCACATTTCGCCTTGCAATCTGAGGGAATTTTAGGTGTGCACTTGGAAATTGTGCACAAAGCAATAGTAACATTTGTAAGAACCTTGTTTTAGAACATCTGAACAACTGTGACATACGAAAGTAAGCATGTAGAGAACTGAGTTCAATTAAATGACAAAATTGGTGAGCATGGATATCACGAGATCGATCATTTCTTACACATCATTTCTAGAAGATCTGATATAGGTTAGATCTGATGTAGACGATCATTTCTTGACAGAAAGGAAATTGAAAGATTGAATAGTGTGTTGGAAGTTGCAAAACTCAGTATAGTTTATAGGACAATGAATGAAATTCAAGATATAAATGTGTAATTTGAGTTATCGATGTATGAATTATACGTAGATGTTGCACTGTGTAATTCTATCTCTATCAGAAGTTTTCTTCAGTACACATCCGAATAGAGAGGCCTGAATAGGTCGGGTTAATATGTTAAGGGCCCTAAGGCCAAAGTGAGACCCCCTAATATTTTTTAAATATTGAGCAGAATAACTCAGAATGAATGTGAAAATAAACTCCATCGTTTGCAATTTAGAAATCTAATATTAAAACATGTTCCTTATCTATGAACTATCAAATATTCACAAAATTATTGGGGACACCTTTCCAGCGAGAACCTCAACCACTGTTTTGTCTGCGTACGCGTGTATTCATCTCTGAGCTTCTGTGATCAATCAAATTTCCTTATGAAAGAAAATGAACTTCCCACATCGCGCTCTCTGCACTCCACCCGCACTGCGCCTCAAGCCCTGCTGAATCATTTAGCCTCGTATCAACACCCACTCATAAAACCTCCATTACGATAACATCACGTCGCGTCATCCCTTTAGGGAAGGGCGCAGGCTCTCGTCACCCGCGTCGGCGACACTTCCTCTATCAATCACACGCACCGTCGCCATGTCTCCTCTTCCGCGGCGGGCGCGAGGGGGGCGTGAGGCGGGAGGGACGCGGGCGTGAGGCGGGCAGTAGGCGGGCGGGTGGCGGGCGGGTGGCCGGCGGGAGGCGGGAAGGAGGCGGGCGAGAGGCGAGCGTGAGGCGGGAGGGACGCGAGCGGGGCGGGAGGTGGGCCGGAGGCGGATGGGAGGCGGGCGGGTAGCCGGCGGGAGGCGGAGAGGCGGGCGGGGCGGGCGAGAGGCGGGAGGGACGCGAGCGGAGGCGGGCGGGTGGCGAGCGTGAGGCGGGCAGGTGGCGGGCGTGAGGCGGGCAGTAGGCGGGCGGGTGGCGGGCGGGTGGCCGGCGGGAGCGGGAAGGAGGCGGGCGGAGGCGAGCGTGAGGCGGGAGGACGCGAGCGGGAGGCGGGCGAGAGGCGGGCGGGAGGCGAACCTGTGGCGGGCGGGAGGTGGGCCGGAGGCGGATGGGAGGCGGGCGGGTAGCCGGCGGGAGGCGAGAAGCAGGCGGGCGGGGGACGGGCGAGAGGCGGGGGGCGCGAGCAGGAGGCGGGCGGGTGGCGAGCGTGAGGCGGGCAGGTGGCGGGCGTGAGGCGGGCAGTAGGCGGGCGGGTGGCGGGCGGGTGGCCGGCGGGAGGCGGGAAGGAGGCGGGCGAGAGGCGAGCGTGAGGCGGGAGGGACGCGAGCGGGAGGCGGGCGAGAGGCGGGCGGGAGGCGAACCTGTGGCGGGCGGGAGGTGGGCCGGAGGCGGATGGGAGGCGGGCGGGTAGCCGGCGGGAGGCGAGAAGGCGGGGCGGGGGCGGGCGGAGGCGGGAGGGCGCGAGCAGGAGGCGGGCGGGTGGCGAGCGTGAGGCGGGCAGGTGGCGGGCGTGAGGCGGGCAGAAGGCGGGCGGGTGGCTGGTGGGTGGCGGGCGGGAGGCGGGCGGGAGGCGGGCGGGTGGCGGGCGGGTGGCTGGCGGGTGTCTGGCGGGTGGCGGGCGGGAGGCGGGCGGGTGGTGTGGGTGTGGCGAGCGGGAGGCGGGAGGGACGCGAGCGGGAGGCGGGCTTTTTTTTTTTTTATTTATTAATTTTTGAAGAGATTACATAGATCAGTAAAAATAACTATACATATGTATTTACAGACTTATATGCTAACCTTAAATATAATCTTACATACTAACAAGGGGGAGGAAATCCCATTTTGGGTCCTCAGTCCGGATTTAAATCTGCAAATTTTTTTAGGAATATGTGATATGGATATTTGTTTTTGATTCGTGTTTGGTAATTGGGGTTTTTGGCTAGTTTAAATGGTGATAGGGCTGGGATTTGAGGTAGGTTATGATAAAAGTTGGTGGCCAGATATGTGATGTATTGTTCAATCGGTTCCAAATTAAAATCGTTGTGAAGTTGGTTGTTGGTTATATACCATGGAGCATGAGCAACTATTCTTAAGAACCTATTCTGCAGGACTTGCAGTTTATGGATGTTAGTTTTAGCAGAATTGATCCAAATTGGGCTGGCGTACAACATTAATGGTCTTAAAATTGTCTTGTAAATTGCTATGGCTGATTTATATTGTATTGGGCTGTTGCTGTAAATTAGTGGTTGTAGTTGTGCCAGTTTTATTTTAGCTTGGGTCACTTTGGCATTTATATGTTTTCCCCAAGTTAGCTTGGTATCAAGATACAATCCTAAATATTTTACAGGTTTATTGGGGGGGTACCATTCTATTGATTTGTTATTTAGAGTGAGAGGAAGTGGGGGAGAGTGGGGTCTTAAACTAAATATTTTTGCAGCGGTTTTGTTAGGATTTAGTTGGATTTTAAGTTCAGCAGCCCAGCTGTCTATCATATGTAAATAAAGTTGTAAGTGGGTTCTTAACTCTGTGAGAGCTGTACCGGAGGCAAATATGGCTGTGTCGTCGGCAAATTGAGCGATAGTGATTTTATTGAGTGTTGGAAGGTCAGCGACATAGAGGTTGAATAGGGTGGGTGATAACGGAGAGCCTTGGGGAAGTCCAGCGTTTATTGTTCTTGGGTTGGATAAATGGTTGTTTACATTGACTGAGAAAGTTCTATTGCTTAAGAAATTTGTTATTATTGATTTTAAGTATTGTGGAGTGCCTATTTGGATTAGTTTATATAAAGAGCTTGGTGCCAAGTTCGGTCGAAAGCTTGTGTAATATCAATAAATAGGGCTATGGAGTGGTGTTTTTTTTGAAAAGCGGAATAAATGTACTCTGAAATTCTTAGTAGCTGGTGTTGCGTTGAGATTCTTTCTGTAAATCCAAACTGTACCTTGGGGATAGCATTGGTTGAATACAGGTGGTTTTTCAGTCTTCGCAATATGATTTTCTCGAATATTTTGGAAAAAGTTGTTAATAAGCTGATTGGGCGGTAACTCTCGGGATTTGATGGGGTTTTGTTTGGCTTTGCTATGGGGATGATGATTGCATGTTTCCATTTATAGGGGAAGTATCCGATTCTGAAACATGAATTGAATATGTTATTTAAGTACGCGATTGCCGTTGGTGGTAGTTTTTTTAATGCCAAATTGTTATGGAGGCGGGCTGGAGGCGGGCAGTAGGCGAGCGTGTGGCGAGCGGGCGGCGGGCGGGTGGCGGGCGGGAGGTGAGCGGGAGGCGGGCGGGAGGCGGGCGGGAGGCGGGCGGGAGGCGGGCGGGAGGCGGGCGGGAGGCGGGCGGGAGGCGGGCGGAAGGCGGGCGGGAGGCGGGCGGGAGGCGGGCGGGAGGCGGGCGGGAGGCGGGCGGGAGGCGGGCGGGAGGCGGGCGGGAGGCGGGCGGGAGGCGGGCGGGAGGCGGGCGGGTGGCGGGCGGGTGGCGGGCGGGAGGCGGGCGAGCGTGGTCTGAAGGCGGGCCAACAGCCCCGTCAGCCAACAGACGGGGGCCCGCCGCGGCGCAGACCGCCCTGGCCTGCCCTGGGGCTGTCGACCAAATATTGACCGGCGGCGGCCTCGAGGCCTGATCCCTGACTACACGCCCGGAATGCGCGCGCGAGATATGAACTCGGGCCAACAGCGCGCGTCGGGGGCCTCAGCGGGGGTGGGGGCACAAGAGAAGGGGAGGGTCATGTGTTTGCGGAACATGTGAAAATTGCAACCCGTTGCGGAGTGGTGCAGTTGTTTGTTACTTTCTTTTGTCATGATTCTGAGATTCTAGCCTTTTATGATACATTTGTAATCAATTTTAGGAGTGCATAATGAATGATAACGGAGCAATGGTGGAATGAGAGGCTTGGAAAACGACTACCGTAGACCAAACTGCCATGAACCCACTTCGTCTAACACAAATTCCATTTGAAGTGACTGGAATTTCAACACAGTTGTACAAAGATGGAAAGTACACTATCAGATCAATATGCGTCGCCCAACAAGCACTTAACGTTTTTAGAGTACTTTTTGGTTCTTTTTTCACACTACATATTTTTAACCGATGTAGATAATTGGGATTAGGAGTATTATAACACTACGTATTCACTGCAATTGATCATTTTTCGTGCATAATGGATAGTATGTTTTAATGAAAAATTGAATAGAAGACTGATCGGCACTGCAGACTCTGCCGCACTGAATCCAATATTTATGTACACTTATTACGTCTGCATTCAGAGTTGGGCAAAATACTTTAAATTTAGTATTTAAATACTGTGACCGCCCGTTTTCTTAGATTCCGAAAACGTGTCACATACCGCCCTAAGAAAGCGAGGGAAAAGAATATTTTGAACGCGCGCCAACGCGGATGGATATTTGGAATGATAATTAGAATTTAAAACAAGAGAGACCGCCACCTTAGACCAAGGGCGAGACCGGAGGTCGGATGAAAGAAAAAGTTCTTTCTGAAGGTAGCAGCTGAACTGGGCGGACGTATGGAAAACGGTACGCCAGGAAGTGACATTGCAGCGGACTTCAGATTTGCAACTTTTTTGAGGAAAACTCTTCTAGAAGACCAGAAGAGGTAATTATTCTGTTATAAATTGATTTAAACATAATCTTAGAAGAAAGATAATAAGAAACGTTATGAATTTATAATGGAAGAATTAGGGAGTGGAGTTTTGAATAGATGGCAGTAATTAAGAGCTTGCATTCATTTCTCTTTCCAGTTTTTTTTTTTCTCTCTCACATGCTTTTCGTATATTTAAATACTCTCTTGAAGTTGGTGCTTATATAAAAAGGGGTGATCTCTGGATTCATTTTCACTCTGAATATCCAGTTGGTCATTAACTGTAATCGAAAATAAAGTAAAATTCATATGAGAGTATTCAAGCATATAAAACTTGAACGAGAAGAAGAAGGCGATTTCTGAGGGAGCAACGGCGTTCTCAACCCGAGGACACGACGCTTCAAGGCCGAAGCAGCTCGGTGAAAAGGGGTAGAAGGAAGCCCAGCGGACTGCTCTACGCGGCCGAGAACACAGTAAGGTCGTTCCAAATAAAATGTTTTGTAGGGATAGGAGTGATTCAGTTTAATAAGAAAGCTCATTCTGTATCTATCACGTAGAAAGAAAAAGGGAGGGTAACAGATTTACCACGCTTAAAAGATAAGAAAAGTAAAAGTACATTTGTTTCCGACTTCTAATACGTGAGAACAGAATCAATCTTTTCTTTCAAAAGGATTTCAAGATCAAATATTGTAATATAGTGATTAAGAGTTTGTGTAAGAGTATAATTATAATAATAGTAATTCTCTGGATTTTAGAGAGAGAAAGAGTTTCCTTGTTGTTGTAAAAGTAATGTTTAGGGAAAAGTATTAATTTTTGATTTTCAATGTGTGTTTCTTTCAAATTTTGTAAAGTAATATTTTAACGATTCTTTCGAATTTCTGAAAGTGTGTTTGTTAAACAATTGGGTTGTAGATGAAAGTAGGAAATTGTGTATTGTGTTATTAGTGTGTGTGTTTTTTTTCAGTCAAGAGTATTCTGTATTTGATTTTTTTTCTGTGTGCCATTGTATGTATTTGTCAAAGCAGCAAATATTTTTAGAATATATTCTGAATTTAGTGAAAAGTGATTCTCACCCGAGTTATTTGTAATTTTTGCATCCAATCCATAAACGATCTTACGACCCTGCCCCTATTTTTTTATTTATTGTGTCCACACTGGGACGTCTATACTGAGCTAGTCGACCATCTGGTGAATTGTGTTCGCCACCCCCCCAAGACGTCTCAGGTCGGGTGCTGGCCTTACGGCTTGTACCGCACACGACTGTGGCTCGCAATACTTCATCAAAATACTTCTTAAAAAAGTATTTAAATACGTACTCAAATTACATTAGGTTTTGAATTGCCAAATACATACGTATTTAAAAATCTTCACATGCTCAAAATACAAAAAATACAATAATTTTATAGTATATCTTTTTTATTGGAATAGTACATTGTAATTGTCAATTACAATAAATTAGTAATTGTCAGTCGTAAATTTCTGAACAATAGCTGAAGGTAATATGGATGTATACGTTTTCAAATATAAAATTATATAAAATATGTGTAACTCAAATTACCGGAATTTCCTTTTAAAACGACTAATTTTTAAACAAATCATCAGGCAATAAATCGCTAGTTGACGAATGTATAAAACCCGCAAAGGAAAACAGTCGTGCAACTGTAACGGATGAACATAAATTGGTGATATAACGAATGAACGATTATTTAACTGTCGGATAATTGTCCAGTTTTATTAATTTAGATTTATTGTTTGAAAAAAATTATTTTCATTCTATAAAAATTAATAGAATTCAAATTCAACAGCTGAAAGGAGCTTTTAGTTGTGTTTCAGTGAGATGCTTTCACTATTGGAATCAAACAAGAAGAAACTATCATCGTAGCTTTTTGTTCATCTGTATTATAGTATTTTTTTTAAATATTACCCATTTTATGTATTTAAATACATCTCCAAAATACACGTCTACAAAACACAAATATAGAGTTATTCAACGAATAATGTATTTAAAATAGGTATTTCAAATACAAGTATTTAAGTACTGCTCAACCCTGTCTACGTTAGAACCTCAGAAGCTATTGCATTCTCAGAAACTTACACTCCAGTTTACCGTCCCTTTCAGTTTTGGAACACAAAATGTGATAGAATGTTCAGTATATGGTTTGTCAAACATTCACAATACAGTCAATACTAAAGTAAAATGTAATCTGAAATCAAAGCTGAAAATGAAGAGTGGTTTTCCGAGATTTTGATTTGGGAAGATTTTTTTAATGTGTATCACAAACTGGCTGGAGTTCAAAGTTTAAATATTTGACATTTAGATTTTTATACTACTATATTTTTTCTGTAACTTTCCCACAGAACTAGCTTTTCCCACTAATGCTGATATTACATTCATCTTCTCAATTGTCGGCGAAGATTGAGATCCTTCAAAGGACGCAGGTATTTGAGGATCAGGAAGAAAACGAGTTTCGAATTGGTTTTGAGGAACTAATCACGAGAAGGCGTCACGTGAAGCGAAACAAATGTGCCAGAGGTGATCTTCATCACGAATCCACAAGGAGTTTCAGTCTACCCGACGGAATGTTGAGATACTTGATATGCGAATATTAGCATTAATATGAACATACCCGAGAATGGAATCGGAATCATGAAATGAGTTCTGTGGCGAACAATCCTAGCTGAGTTCAATAGTAAGAGGATATGCAGGAGGCGAACCTTGGGCTTTGTGATCTGTTCCGCATCGTAATACAGGGGCCAATTTGAGCATGTAATAGACGGCTGCCGGTATTCGTTGTAAATCTTTCTCACTGAAATAAATGTGTCCAAAACCAAATAAAATATTTTCTGCTACTTCTGAACAGTTGTTCAGTGTTTTATTGCGGTATTAAATAAAGATTTATTGTACTTTGCACATTTAATAACAATTGTAAATTCATCTTATCACTGCTGATTCTCGAGCTATGGAAGCAAATACAATAAATAATAATATTAATAATTAATTTATTATTATAATCATTGTCACTATTTCGTTGAAGTATAACTAATCAATGTGAATAGTCTTACTAATTATATATACCTTGACCTTTAAACACTGCAACTGGTTATTATATTTTATCATTATATTTACAACTTTTGTAATATGCTTAGTCTAATTTCTTCACATAATGCCGCTCTTGTGCACATTTGTATTTGGTCAAACTCACTTTCTCACCTGGCTGGAAGTCAGTCCGTCGAGTCCAAAAAGGAGAAACGGTCCGTTTAATCGGCCGCTGCAGGAGCCCCTGCTGAAGAAACGGAGAGAGCAGCGTCCTGCAAACGCTTTTAATAACTTCATTAAATCGTTCCGTCGTCGCTATTTTACCTCTAGCGGCAGCGTTAACGATGATGTTTCAGCAAACCGGTACTACTGGCCCCACCGTTAATGGTTAAAACAACGAAACTTTCATTGAAATATGAAACATTTAACGAAATACGAAACATTCGCTTGCATAACAGCGCGGCAGAGTTTAATTTTTACGTCGGGAATAAAGCGTGATATTTAGATAATTCCAGACGGGAGGTACACTGTGCGGGATCGTAAACTTCTGTCGTAGATAACTTGGGAGAGTTGCAGTCTGCTTGTGGAGGCGTCCGAGAAGGGGGAAGGAGAGAAAGAGAGCGAGAGAGCGTGACCTTTGGAACACGCCCATGCGCCTACGCCAGCATATTCACGCTGGCTGGATGATGAATTACTGAGGCGGGTACGAGCCGCCCTGGTGTTAAAAAGCCGCTAAGTACCGTTGTGAGTACAGGTCTCGAGGAAAAATTGGAACTTGATGTTTGCTGTAAAAGTGCTGGGCAGCGTGTGATGTAGAGCTTTCGCTGCCCGAAGAGTTCTTTGTGAGGAGGCCTTCAGACGCGTGAATGCAGGAACGGGGCGCGGTCTGCACGCTGAATGAAAAATAGATTTCGAAACTCTGTTACACTGCTCGAAATATCTGTTGGAAAGTATCGCATTTCGAATACGAACCGGGAGCGGTAGCTCAGTGCATCCACTGATGTCACTGCAGCGCCTCTGACCGGGAGGTCCTAGGTTCCCACTCCCCACGGCGGCAGGACTTTCGACACTAGCTTTTCAGCTAGGTTGAATTCAGTCGCTGACTGGAGGAGATTCTAGCGGCCGGCTGCTCTGATCGGTAGTTTTCCGTGGTTTCTCCGATCAACACCAGGCGAATGCCGGAGCAGTACCCTAACAAACGGGCAACGGACCGCGCGCGATCTGTCCTTCCTCTTCCTAGTCCTATCCTCTCCCCTTACACACACATACACTTACACTAACATGCACTACACTACCACTTTCCGGGAGACCGGTCGGAGCTTAGAGCTTGCCCGGCTGGGGCGGTGCCCCGTTGGTGGGAGAGTCCTGGTTAAGGGGAAACCCCACTAGCCGACGGTAGGTTGGCGCCGGATCTCGCCATCCACCGGGGGAAGACCACCGCCATCTCCCGAGAAGACATGCACTACACTAACGGAACTAATGACCAAAGCAGTTGACGCGCCCGGAAACACGAAAAAAAACCCACACCAATCGAATACGATAAATGTTTATAGAATATATGTCGTCTTGTTTGTTTGCTCATAAAATATCCTTTGAAGTACACGTAAACTACTCATCTTCAGGTTACGAGTAAGACATTCAAAGTCAATAAGGTGAGAATTTTCAAATGTCCTATCATAATGATCACATTTTATTTTTAATTGTTCAGAAGTTAGAAATATTATGCACTATTTTTATCTGCATAATTTTCGCAGTTTCATGTGAAATGGTATTTTAATGTGCTAGGAAGTGAGACCTCATATATTATTTCATTGTAAGAAGTAAAATAACTTACAAAATAAATTCGGCGATGATTCGACTAGTATTATGACGTTTTTGTATTACATACTTTTTTTTTGTGAAGGAACGTTCATCCGTTAAGAAGATATTAAAGTGATAAGTGTTCGGATCCATCGTGTTCATATCACTTAACACAGAATTGAAAAATTCCATTATATGAGCAATTAATTTGAAAATGTAATCGTTAAACTTTTCGAAGTATTTCGATTACTAAACTATTACCACAGAAAACTAAACCTTGTCCATTCAAGCATTTAAAAGAGTCTTAAAGTGATAAAGGTTTTAAAAACGGAAGTTACAAGCAATTACAATTTTATCCTAATAATTCACACGTCTGATGTGGTGCTGTATTGACCAGACCACCCTTCTACGTTTTATCGTATTATTTAGAATGTTCAGCATAAATGACCAATTTCCGCAACTTTGTTGTTATCGGGACAACGCTGGCGAATGTTGTCAGTTGCAAACTCCCGACGTCACTAACATTATGACGTGCACCTACTTAAATTTCTAATTAGCCATTCAATCACTGTCAGCGTTTGTTTATTAAATCTCATTTGAGATTAATCTCGAACACTGCCTTTGAAACGGCGTACAGGGGACAAGCAACTTAATCACTTTGAGATGTAGTTAGTCTTTGTGTAGTTCTCTTTGAGTTCAGTGGATGTAGTTACGGGCTTTAGCAAACATGGTAAGTGTGAGTTTAACGTAAGCTCGGTCATATTTGATATAGGCCTTTAAGTAGGTGGACATGAATGAACTCAAGAAATACTTCGTGAAGGAAAGCATTTTCCTCAAGAGTAGTTATAAAACGCCAGATATTTGAATATATAATATATAACAAACATATATAATGCCTTATATCACTTAAGTTAGATTTCAGCAGATGTTTTTAAATTATTTCAAAGGAAATGTTTCGGGACTACTTTGTAACGTGTCGGGAAAAGTAACAAATAATTTCAGTTGGTGCTAAATGTAACAATGGACATGCACTTTTCTTCTCATGATTGTCTTGTATATTTATTTTCATGTTACTCGGATAACCCGCTTCTGAAAGTTCTAATTACGAAATCAATGTATTACGACAAATTTAAGTTGCCTTTTTCAGTGCAACTGAAAGGACATTTATTCTTTATTATACTTTCATTGGGACAGTGCACATTTAAGGGTACTCGGCGATTGAAATAAGAGAAAGCTTGTAATCGATTAACAAAGAAATTTTTAATGCATAATTTGTTTCTATAACGTTCGGTTAACTTCTTAGATTTATCCAATTCCAGAAGTGGCCCCATTGCCTTGCAATAAACAATATTTATCATCAAGTGCTATCATCCTTCATATCATCGCGTTGTTACTTTTCCCCTCCTTTTCCATCGTGCATTCTGTGTTGTGTTTTACCGCTCAACAAATCGATTCTATCACTCAGTTTTCGCCGCTCAGGAGTTCGAGTTGTACAGCAAGGTATTGCACTGAATTGTGTGTGAAGGGTCAGCAAGAAAGTAATTCGGATGTGTCCCACGATAGCAGGGTGATGTGTGCACAAAACGATAGCGCACGGGAGAAAAAGGACAGGAAGAAAGAGTCTGTGAGAGAAAAAAGGGAGAAAAAAGACAAGCGTGATGTTCTTGCGCCTGGAGCCGAGGAACAAAATTTAACGTCAGAATTAATTCATTTGTTTACGTGCAGTCTATCAAACACGTCTGAACGAGTTAGGAAGTCTCATAAATAAAGATAAGTTTGTCTTTCAACAACTTCTTTGTCGTGGGGCACCAGCGTTTAACAGGTTATTTGCATGTTACGCAGCCTCTAGTCTGCCTCGTCACACTGTACACTGGGATTTCGATGAGAGGACCTGACGAGGTTTCTTCCGGAGACCAGTTTGCGGAACTGTGATATTATTTATTTCTAAACGAATGTTCTCTTCCCTGCACAACAAGATCAATTCGGAAGCGTCGTAAAAATGTGAAGTTATAATTTTCTTCATGGCAAAATGTAGAAGGGTTTGAATATCAGAGTTTTCTTAAATTAACCATTTTCCAACGAATATTATTTTGCAAACTTATAGAGAAACGCACATTCACCAAATTTCAACCTCCAATGGACATATTTTCATAGTACTTTTAGTAGAAACGTAGTATAAATGAGTGTAGTAGTGTAATTAATCTTTTTTTTTACCTATTCTTTGAATACGAATTACACTTCACTTTCTAATTGTTTTCATAATTTATCTATCTTTATAATACTTTATAATGGAAACATTTCGATATTTTGCAAACAATCTAATAAAATGTAAATGAATTTGAGCCGTTGTTTCGTCGTATGTATTAATTCGTACAAATTCATTTACATGATGCAAATGTAAACGCCGCACCATTTCCTACCAACCTAATAAAAACTTAATATTTTCCGTAAATATTATTGCATAATCACGATAAAGTGTATAAATACAGAGATTTGTATTGAAACAGATTCTTTTGAAAATTATAATTGTGCAACATTCAAAATATTTTTAGCTTTCTTTCTTTAGACGGTTCCCATAATATTCTAATAAATCCTCGTATAACTTTTCCTTTTATATATTTTTTTTTATTTTATGTCCAGAAAGTTAAAAACTGTGTGTAACGTGCTACTAGAGAAGTGAAATTTCTACGTAATTGTACATAATTTTTTGTTTCATAAAAATCGTAAACTTTTTTTATCATGATAAATGGTTCAAAATTATCTCACCGTTTCTCACAGTTCCAGAAATAAAGGTTTCCAACTGTTCTAATCCTTGAGCGAAATGCCAGGGTCATAAATGGGCGTGTTTAGGTATTCCCTGAGAAGTTATTTTGCGCGTTTTTCATAAATCTGCTCCCTCGCGAGCGTAAACTTCGCAATCGTGTGAGGAGCCCACGCGTGGCTGCTCTCCGCGCTGAAATAGTAACCCAGATCAGGGCGATTCGGTCGCGAACCTTGCGAGGTGTGAGTTTTCGCCGGCCGGCGACCCAAAATATGATAATGATATAAACAAGTTCACTGAAATATTGCAATAAAAATTGTTTGCTGTATAAATTAAATATAAATTTATTTATGGAAATATATATTTTGTTTAATTAAATATACTTATTGCATCTCTGTAAATTTTTACTTATTGTATGGTTTAAAGCTAGGTTTTTTATTTTGTATGTTCACAAAAACTTGTGTTGTAAATGTTAAAAAATAAGAATATTTCAAAACAAAATACGCCACATATAAAAAATACTACGTAAAAGTAGACAGATAAATTATAAATTAAGTATTGCTAACCATCATAACTGGTTATCGATGGTTAGTAATTCCAAGAAACAACAATGTACATTATCTCTGTAAAACAAGTTGTGGATAAATCTTTTTCTTCTTCTTCTTCTTCTTCTTCTTCTTCTTCTTCTTGTTATTATTATTGTTGCTGTTATTATTATTGTTGTTGTTGTTATTGTTGTTATTATTATTGTTGTTATTATTATTACTATTATTATTATTACTATTATTATTATTATTGTTATTATTATTATTATAAAATGTGGGCGCGCGAGTCCCGAGGCAGCGTCCGGTGAGGCACTTCTCGTTAGAGCGGAGAGACAGCGGGTGCGGTTGTAAAATGGTCGTAACGATCTCACAAGGCATGGACGTAACGAGCGAGTCCCCTAGAATATGGGAAGCGTGTCTTTTGGTCAGGCAAGGCTCCTTAATTTAATTTTTCAGAAGTTAACTTAGCGGTTTTTGTGTCTTTCTTGAGCCTACAAGTATCCAAAAAAATCTTTACACACAATTTTTAATTTCATTGTACTACCCCGCTAACAAAATCGAGTAAATTTTTGTAATAATTAACGCGCAAGTGTTTTGACAGGTGGGAAATCCTTAATTTGCGCTTTTTAGATAAATTATTTCTTTCTATTAATGTGCAAAGTACTTCATTAGTCGTTTTTTATGTTTCACGTAATGAAGGTAATGTTAAATGCACAAAATTGCGTTTACGTACGTTACGTTTACATATTATACGTATATTACGTATATTTTACGGTTACGTATAAAAAATAAAGTGGTGCTACGTAATAGAAAGAAGTAAGAAGAAAAGTGCATTGCATGAAAAATGTCACAAATACTCCTACTGAATATTAAAAAATCATCTTTGTGTCTGTTATTTTAATCGACGCTCGGAACGAATGCTGAAAATTGATGCGCCATTGTTCTCTGAGTTACAACCGGAATATTAATTAAAAAATCAAATACGGTTCTGTAATTCGACTGATAATAGAAATTGAGGACACGAAAGTACAATATTGAAACTGAATAACCCCAGCTCCCTAAAAGCCGAACTTGGTGAGATGAAAAAATTAACAAGTTGACGTCATTGAAACGTATTATACCCGATTCCTATTTCGGGAATTAAAAGAATATTAATTTATAGAACAGAGCTTACATAATGGGACATTGAAATCAAAATTACATTTTTTTTTGTCTGTTTGAAATTTCAAATGACAAAGAATAAAGTTTAATTCCATCCAAATGTTAGAATCGAAGTTTTAACTAGTTCTTTCCTCTAGGCTATTTCAACAGATCATCTAGTAATTGATTAATTGATATCTGCCTCGTCAACTAGTATGAACATTAATCGTGTAAGTGTAGTATACGTGTCCCGGGAAGTGATGGAGTTCTCCGCTTTGGAACGTGAGATTTTGCGCCGGTTTGGGAGATTTCCTCACGAGGTATCTCCCCTTGAGGGATACGCCCCGGCCAGAACAAACTACACGGTCCCAACTTGTCTCCCTCATGAAATATGTAGGACTCTAATTCGAGAGTAAACATGAGTACGGTTTGTTCCACCAGTAATGCTCACCCATTTATTCGATCGTTTTATCAGGACAAGGATTTCTTAAGACTGTTGTTTTCTGTATATATATACACACACATATTAAATAAAAGAAAAAGTCCCTCATAAAAAATTCAATAATAATTTTAAGAAATTCATTAAGTGCATTCATTCATACTTCAGACCAAGTCCAAGGGTGAGAAAATAATTAAAATAAACTTTTCATCAAAAAAGAGGCATCGAATCAGATAAGCCCGTTTCGTATTGTTCTGACGATGTTTTGACTTTGTATGTCAGTTAAATCGGAATAAAAATTATTAATCGACACCACTTTCAAATTAAATCCCCCTCCCGCGTGAAATGCAATGGTTACTAGTCCTGTTTTAAAAACATGGTGGTTTTGGGTCGATATTGAGATTTGAGCATCGATGTATAGGAACATCGATGTTTTCTCGGTGATGTCGCTTCAGCCATCGTGGGCTGGCTGCAGCGCCCCCTGGCCGCGAGGGGACGCAGGAACGCGAGCCGCTTACTTATCTCGCGCCAGGCGACACCGCTGGGAATCGCTGATGAAGCGACGGCGGCGGCGGCGGTGGGGGCGGCGGCGGCGGGCGGCAGCTACCGGACGGGCGACGCGACCGCCGCCGCCACCGCCGCCGCCGCCGCGTCGCCAGTCGTGCGCCGCGATGCTCAGCGTGCGAGCCGTGCCGTGGGACCCACGCGTGTGGATGAGGCCACTCACAGGTAGGCAAGCGTGCGCGGCGGAAGCAGCATTGTTGGTGGAGCAGCGCGCGTTATGGTGGATGACGATGAGGAACGTTGTTGTGATGGTAGTGGTGGTGGTGGTGGTGTTTTTAACGGATGCGTGCGCAGCGGAGGCGTTTTAGATATCGAAACGCGCGTTATGGTGGTTTACGTTGAGCAAAGTTGTTATGGTAGTGGTGTGGTGGTGTTTTTAACGGATGCGTGCGTGGCGGAGGCGTTTTATATATCGAAACGCGCGTTATGGTGGTTTACGTTGAGCAAAGTTGTTATGATAGTGGTCGTGGTGGTGTTTTTAACGGATGCGTGCGCGGCGGAGGCGTTTTAGATAACGAAACGCGCGTTATGGTGGTTTACGTTGAGCAAAGTTGTTATGATAGTGGTCGTGGTGGTGTTTTTAACGGATGCGTGCGCGGTGGAGGCGTTTTATATATCAAAACGCGCATTATGAAGGTTTACGTTGAGGAATGTCGTGATGGTGGTGGTAGGGATGGTAACTACTATCCAACACTCGAGCCTTGGACACTAGTTCATAACATGTGCTGCGGTGTCCTTACATGTGCTGCGATGTTGGGCGTTTTTCATTCGGGACCACATGGGCGGCCAACGCTAACACCTGTGTTTTGGCACCCACGTTCGCCGTAAGTCTGCGAAAAGTTCTTCTGTATTTAAGTGAACCGTTGTATAGTGTGGATACGAACAGTTGATTTTGAAAGATGTGCTTTCTGGATTTAGAGTTTCAACAATTGGAATGACCTGATAACTCGAATTTAAGATTATGAAATTCGTGTGCATCGTAATTAATCAATGGAGAGATGGTGAGATCTCTACTAAGCAGACATTTTGATTAAGCCATGACTAATGATGATAATGAAGACGACATTCGTGCCTCTCGGTCATACATTATATAATAGTAATAACCATAATAATTAGTATTAAATATTGAATAAATATTAATTAACCTCTTTATATCGAAGTATTCGTTAACGATTGTTTTTTTTTCTTCGAGAATTAGAATACCGTTGTTCTATTGGTGACACGTGTGAAAATACTCATATCAAACTTTGTTATAGCTTTTGAACACTTTTTCATGTAGGCAGAGAAATTTTCAAAGAAGTTTGCAATCTGCATTACTTTAATAAGAGTGTTGAATTGTTTTTCGTGTGCACTAAAGGTCCGCGTTTAATTCAGTTTATGTGTGCGGACACTAAAATAATAATTATTATGTGAATTTCTTTTATAGTTATTTACATTATTGTGAACAGTAGTATTACAATAGATGTCATAAGAAACTTTTAAAACAAATGTCCTAATTAGATTAATAGGCACTTTATTAAGACAATACAATTTACAAAACTTTATTCAGTTATCTGAGTTATTGCATTTACGTGGGTAATTGTAATGATCTAGCAAATTTTATGAAATACACCTACTAACAGGTTCCTAGTTCATAATGTATGTGAATAACTGTTATTAAGTGCAAACTGCCCATTTATTTTCGGTGTCCTTAAAGTACGGCATGAAAACACTGCCACCGTAGGCAGTGTAGACGTCCGGTCGTAACGCTCATGCTCATTTGAAGAGAAAACATTCAAAGCGTGACATCCACTTCACTCTTTTCCAACAAAAATTAAAAATTTAGCACACATTTTACACTTTTCAACATTCTCTGTAACTCAACGAATAGAGTACTACTTAACGTATTCTAAGACATCTTTTTTTTCTAGAAACAAGGTTATAGGTAAAAACAACAGAAGAATTCAATTTTTGCCAAAGGGGCATGCCACCTTTTGAATGTTTGCTCCTCATTTGTGTTGTTTTTACAGGACATGCGAGTGTTTATGTTGGATAGTTGTAATTTCTTTAAGCAGTTCTAAACTGTAATGGCACGTCGTTCGCTTCTGGGCTACTTAACTTGTATGACCTCTTGGTAAGACAAGGTTGTTACACCGTAAGTTATGGGGTGATAGGGGGATGAGGAGAGCAATCATAGACATGACCATGCTTACGCAGGACTCGAACCTGCAGCCCTTTCGGCGCGGACGACGGTTGCAACCATCTGCGCCATGGGGGCCGGCTTATTATTATCATTATTATTATTATTATTATTATTATTATTATTATTATTATTATTATTTTATAAAAATAAAAATAAAAATAATGTATCGTCGTGATTATTTCGCGAGTCAAAATTTGTGTTTGTTTCTTCAGTGCTGAAAAACCTTCATTGTTCGTACCACCATACTAAACTATTGTATTATCCTCTTCACTTTATATCTTTTGTCGGATGCCGCATGGAATTCTGTAGCTATTTGTGAAACGATTCAGTGAGTGACCACAAAGGCATGCGCGAGGGAACGCGGCCTTGAAAAGATAATGCGAGCGGCATAGTTCGCGTATCTATGTTGGATTTATGTTGCGGCACTGCGTACCTGCAGGGAATACAGTCCGCAAATGCAATTGGAAATTACAGATATTTGATCATCTACGTACTTATGTGCCCAACCGTCCTGGATTAATGAAATATTCTATTTATGTCAAAAACAACGTTTTGTATACACTATGCACATTCTTGAAATGTCTTTGAAAGAAAAAAAGAATATTGGAATATAAATAACTTCGAATGTAAACGTTCGTTTTGTTATTTAAAGAGCGAATATCAAGATTATTCTAGCTTGGTTGTTAAATTTTACGACAAATTTTATGACGGTCGTTGCCTCCAAACAATTGAAGAACGTTACTTTTAACGAATATTTGTAAAATTAATTTTGGAATTCTCTTCGTAACTTTTTTTTAAAGATTAATCAGGATACCTTCCTCTTTAGAATTCTCATTTCACTACATTATTCAAAAGTTTTGAAAATGAATAAAATGTTTCTGGTTTACCTATGATCATAATGCTGCGTAATCAATGATTTCTAGATGTATTAAAATTTTTCATCTTTCTCTCTTTCAACTATTTACTCTACTTGATAAGATAACCCCAGAAACAGTTGAGAGTTCTTGCGAGTTCTAACCTATAAGGTGTATTCTTACCTTTGAATACATCTCTTACTGTAGAAGTGTCTTGAACTTGCCAGCTTCAACTGGCAGTGTGCCATTTTCACGAGATACCGCAGTGCGTGAAAGTGGGTTGTTTATTCTCGTTGTTAAGAGTATGAAGGACGGTGATCGTAGAAATAACGTACTGCAAAAGTTCCGTGGATTTATATTCGGTACAGATTTCAGAGAAGTGGAGTGAAATAATATGGAGAGAAGGTACTTCTTAGTTTCAAGCTCTGCTTTGTGATTTGATATTTCCCACTTCCAGGTATTGTTTCTGAATCAAAACGATGTATATATCTTCTAGAAAATTTAAGATTTTTTCTATATTTGTTTCTTATTCGAATTAAAATTCATTTGGTTATATACAGCTCTTAAATGTTCATTTTGGCTTTCATTTACTTCATTGCAATTAGTAAATAAAACAATCATTTACTCAATTGTGCGTAATAGAATCAACAATTTTATGAATTTGTTTAGGATATGCAACGTATCTGGTGTGATGTGTAATGCTTTCATAGACTAAAATCAGAGAAAGCAATTTAACAATGTGAAACTTCGCATAATACGTACGATCTGATGTCACCATAGTTTAATACAGCCGTAGTCTAATTAGAGAATTCTGTATCTAAAATTCTTCTAAAGGAAAGAACGTTTTCTCATATTCCTGGTTTGCATGAGAACTTGCGTGTTCATGTTTAATGAAAAAGAAATGAGTTGTTTGTACTGCACCGTAGAAAATCGTGTTTCACATCGGGTTACAATTACGCGAAAGGAAACCACATACCACGTCAGGTTAGTTCATTAGTAAGTCCAGATATTATTCATTTCATTTACTATTTAATTCTCATTTTTTAAGGAATGTTTTGCTCGTCATTTGTTTAGGGATTTGAAAGAAATTCAGTACGGGCAGTGTGTAAATCGCCCTCGCCAAGCGGGTTGTGTAAGTCGCTCACGTCCACTGCTCCATAGTTTCATGGCACCGTAACCACACGGTTACCATCTCTTTTCCACACCTTTTCGTATCCCATAAGTCATTGAGCCATCTGGTCCATGCTGAATGCAACTTCGCGGCAATATTTGAATGAAAGCAGGGACCACCTAAGTAAGTTAGTACCCTGTAGTAATAATGACCCTCCTCGTTTAAAGGCCATACATTTTTTATAGATTTATGCACATTATAATGATATTGGTTTTATTTAAACACGAACTGCAACTCCTAAAAAGAAAGATCGGAAGTGATCCAGGGCCCGTTTGTTAATGTATTGCTCCGGCAATCGCCTGGTGTTGATAGGAGAAAGCAAAGAAAACTTTCTTTCAGAGCAACCAGGCGACTAAAATTCTCCGCCAGACAGCGGCTGAACTTGCTGAACCCCGCAAGTCGAGGGACCGGGAGCGGTAGCTCAGTGCATCAACTGATGTCACTGCAGCGCCTCTGACCGGGAGGTCCTAGGTTCCCACTCACCACGGCTGTAGGATTTTCGACACTAGCTTTCAAGCTGGGTCGAATTCAGTCGCTGTCTGGAAGAGAGTTCTAGCGGCCGGCTGTTCTGATCGATAGTTTCCCGTGGTTTCTCCGGTCAACACTAGGCGAATGCCGGAGCAGTATCCTACCAAACGGGCCACGGACCGCGCGCGATCTGTCCTTCCTCTTCCTTGTCCTGTCCTCTCCCCTTAACACACACTTACACTAACATGCACTACACTACCACATATTCCGTGAGACAGGTCGGGAGCTTAGAGCTTGGCCCGGCTGGGACGGTGCCCCGCTGGTGGGAGAGTCCTGGTCAGGGCCACGTCGGGCCACTAGCCGACGGTAGGTCGGCGCGGGATCTCGCCATCCAGCGAGGGAAGAGAGAGCTTTCATCTCCCGAGAAAAAAACATGCACTTCACTAACGGGACTAATGACCAAAGCCGTTGACGCGCCCGGAAACACGAATAAAATCAGTCAAGTTGAGGGGACCGACATGGGATTGATGGGGAAAAATAGTAAAATATCGAAAAAGAAATAAAATTACGATAACAATTTTCTCGAATTTTAATAAGTTGCGGTAAAGTAGTCTGAAATTTCATAAAATTTTCAATTATTTTTTTTACCTTAGATAATTAATTATAGTAATTACTTATGAGGTAGGACTCTATAAAATGCATCGAACAATACTAACATTAAAATAGGTTCTACTGACATTCATATTTACTATTTCCATGTATTTAACAAGTAATTACATTAAACACTAACTAAACAGAACAATGATTTGCGTTTTAAACTTACCATAGAAATAATTTGAGTATTACTTGATCAGTAAATAATTTTACTTATACGTTTCTTTATACAACTTTCACATTCTTTTTCTGGAGAGGGGTTACTTTTCAGCATTGCCTGGGCCCAAAATAGTCTAGCTCCGACACTGCCCAATACATCGCGAGTTGTTCTATTCTACTCGGGTTCGAAGGGAGAAAGTAAGGTGCTCCGGGCTTGAGGGACGGTCATGCAGGCAACGTATAAGCAGGACAATTACAGTTCTCTCGCCACGTGCTGTGGTCCGTCATGTG